>QEYC01000240.1:0-600000 GCA_009935795.1 Pholiota adiposa | reverse complement strand
CCATGGCCGATATCCAGGACGTAATCAAAGCTACAGTCTAATGTATAACGACCTGCGTGAATAGAATGACACCAAACACGATTTCTTGCTTTTTCTTACAGTGTCTGATCCAGCTGTATACAAATGCCAGTGTTCAATTTTTTCCAGAGACTCATTGAAACCACATACCTAGATAAACAATACCTGCGCAGTTTTTAACGATCTCTTCCTCTTCATCAGGGTTCAATCCATTTCCTGACTTGATTTTCTCTAAGTTTTCGGACACGAAACATCTTCGTCCCAGACCATTGGCCTATGAGATTGAACGTTGTCAAAACTGTCGAGGAAAGATGCAATCATATGAAGTACCATTGATGCTTTGACAGCGTTGAAGGGAATATCTCGAAGCTCTTGGCTCTTGCTAGCATTAGCCAGTGCATTCTGCTTGAAAGTCGCACCTGGCATCCAAACTAAGAATAATTATATATCATGTAAGTCCTGGAGGATATTCGATCAAGATGACGGGTTTCAATACCTGACACATGTTTCAAGGCAGGAAGGAATTCAACGAGGAATGATCTTGTGGCGTGAATGACAGGCAATAGAGGCTGTAGAGCCGAATGAACTAGATTGATGTAGAAATCATTGTCTGTCTTCACTTCGTACCCATATGCAGCCCGTAATACCACAGAACCAACGTATCTGAGGTGGAAAAAATTAGATGAATAATTCGAACGGGATACGCGACACTTACTGCCGGATGTGGGAAATAAAATCCTCCGGGTTTTGAGATAGCTGATCAAGAAGGTCAATGGATGCTCTCTTTTGGAACGGATAGAAGGAAGCGATATTTCGAGGTTGAAAGTATTGATGAAACATTCTGCGATGGCGCCTGGGGAAAGGGTTGATTAACGTTCGATAAAGACGTCAGCGATTGTAAATCATTACCTCCAGCGATCAGTATATGGCATATGGGCCAAATCCCATTCCCAGCCCAAGAGTTCATCTGCCATGACCTAAAAAATACCATTAACATTAGAAGGCATTAGTGTTAACGCGCAAAATCACAAACCAATCTCGGACGGCCAGAAAAGTTAGAAGATCGTTTGTCTAGCAGTTCTGTTGCGGCCTTCAAAGAGTTGAGAACGACTGTGGTTCTGCCAAAGACGGTGAAGGACAAGATATCGCCATATTTAGTTTTCCACTCGGTGTAGGTTAGCCATGCGAAACGGCTGGGTATCTCATTGATACTTCCAACGATTGGATAAGCTTTAGGCCCAGGGGTAGGGGAAAGCTTTTAGATGGTCTAGCCCAGAGGTTTAGAAAATAGGCGATTGCGAAGGTCGCCGCAATAGACAGAAAACTGGTAGACGAAATCATGAGATTATTCGATGAGATTCAGAGGGATGTCCAGTTGCATTAAATATGCCTCCAGAAAAGAAAAAACACCAGGTAATTAGAAGTGGAATCATCTATGAATTTAGAAGCATCAGTAATACAGAAAGTTCTTCGATTACGAACTCTAGTCTAGTCAGAAATGTTGACTTCCAAGTTCTGTGAATCTTTGCGGCTTTGAGTCAACGTAGCCGATTCGATGATAAGTGGCGATGACAGGGTTCCCTATAATTGCCGTGCCTGATAGAGAATTTCGGTTACATAGTTGTCTTTTGGATTTGAACCCATGAACACCACGATACATAGCGAGTTTTCTGGAGTGAACATGTTTTGTAGGGCGATGTCAAAGGTGTTCTCCGAAAGAGCAGGAAAGGTTGTCATTAACACTGACGATACACGGCACACGATGGAAGCGGACTTCATTGTTTTCAATGGACGTACCGCGTCATGAGTCTAAGATGGAGTGGGCAACTATACCTGAAAGAAGTCAACTTCGAAGCAGCATTCTCACCATCGGCGGAATTTCGAACTTAAGCTTTTATAAATACCTAAACACCTTTGTATTTAGCCCAAACCAGCCATTGCTGTAAACTTTCATCATAGAACTTCAACTTGAGCCCCCCAAAATGGGATTGGCACTATCTCTGGTCATCAGTTATTACCCTGAGTCACCATGAAAGCCCAGTGGGGAGGATATGTCCATGAACACAATTCGAGCTCTTCGTAATGATAATGACGATGGGGCCAGTGCAGAATTCTGAAGACATAGAAATTGAGTTCGGTCAAGACCAGCCTTTCATCGAGAAAAGGCAAAAATAAGCCGCAGAGGGATGATTTCATAATGTGTATGATAGCGCTAGCCAGGCAGGCAGCATCATGATGTAGTTCATGTAAACTTGTAAGTGGGATTAGAGATGCTCAACAAGAAAAACAACGCGCTTACATGGGAATGCATTCGAATACGGGAGAGGTCGGGAGAGGTCAGCGGACACAGAGAAGGAGCCTTTTACCATATTTGGTTGATATTGAACTGGTGTGAGAGTCTGACTGGCTATTAGCCAGTTTTGAGTTTCCGCCGTGAACTTTAAATACATATAAAAAGAAATTTCTAAGAATAAAATCCGCCCGCGGCGGGAAAAATTGGTCATTTCAAGGGTGGTCTAGAAGCCAATCCGTGCACTCTTTTACTCAGGGGTTTTGACCAAAATCTCAGAAAAAGTCGCTGATAGCGCTCCATTTATGTCAATTTCTCGGCCCACCTTGGAAAAATACTACTCACGTGCTCGCACGGTCCGCGAAAAGCCGGCTGGGGACGAGCCTAATATTTGGCATTGTAGCCGACATCCTTTGCCTGCCCCTGCAGCATGCCCTTCAGGTCGACATGGTCTGTGCGCACATCTGAGACATTCATGATTGCAAGCCACACCCCAGCTTTCTGTTCGCAATCCGACTACCTCGAAGGCCACACGACGCGGCCGCAGCCAGCCAAGTTTTTTCGTCCATCCGTCATCAATTTCCTTGTTCAAGATCGCGATGTCACGTAGGGTGGTTTTTCTTGGCTTTTCCTTCTATCCGCACCTCATATTTACGAAGAGCTGGCGAGGTCGCTATCTAATCGTAGTTACCTGAGTTACTTATGTAACGTAGTCAGTCAATTTTATTCCCAATTCCCAATTCATACATACAGTTGAACTTCTCATAACCCATACCCCTCCGTGGACCCCCATAGGTATGGGTTATCGGGGGTTATGGGCTAGCTGAGTCATGCTAAAAATAAACCTCAAAACCTGGTGAAATTTATGCATAGCACATAGGTGTATCAAAGGATAATATTCGCGGAAATGTGAATCGAGAAACACAGATTTGTAGGATTGTATGTATATCAGTTATTCTTAGCTATTCAAATGGTTTCTTCGAATTGTGTAGATACAATGAGAGCTTTGAACTCCTGGATGGTATAGCGAGGTGTTATTTGTACTTTGTATGGTTTGGGGTGACTTTTGAGATAAAGTCAGTGTGGCGAACTGGATATTGGGAAGCCCATTACTTGCCTAACTAGTCCATCTGTGAACTCCACTACTGGGTCTATTATGGCCCCGTTAGCATCAACAGCTTTGCAAATGTTATAGGTTGCCAGAATCGAGGCTATAGTTATCCAGGCTGTATCCATTGCGAAGTGACGACCAGGACAAAGGCTACACACGAAAGTTTTTAATCAAGTTGGGATCAAAAAGATTGAATATTGCAGGGTTATACCGGCGACCGTACCCGAAACCAAACATAGGGTCTGGTTCGCGCTCGAATGAAATCTGACTATTTCGCAAGAATCGTTCAGGGCGAAATTTGAAAGGCTCCGGATACACCTTCTCGTCGTGTAATATTGCCCTGATGAAATTAACCTGAAGTTCAACTTCAATTCCACAGATTATGCGGTGTACCCACCAGGTGTTTACAGTCACAGTGGCCCCTGTTTTTAAACGTCAACTGTTGCGAAAGCATGCATAGACCAAACATGAAAACAGACCAGCAGGAATTTGATATCCTTCATATTCATCTTCTTGCATAGCTCTATGAGGAGCAGCTTTTCACAATTGAAGCTATACTCAGCCGACTACAGATAGAAAGGAAGAAAATTTTACCTAATGGCACGATGGAGTGCCATCGCAACGTCTCCAACATGATGGCCTCAAGATAAGGCAAAAAGCTTCTGTCATTGAAATTAGGCAGACGACCCTTCCCAATAACCTTCTCAAGCTGCTGTTGTGCCGCAGTCTGAACTTTTGGATAATGTGCCATCGCCAAAATCCACGCAAGCAGAAATGAAGAGGTCTGGTTATTCAAGAGTAAGCCGCGAGGAAAAGCGAAGCATGGTCCGTATATGTACTTACAGTGTCCGATCCCGCTGTAAACATTATTTTGAGATCAGACGATGCCATTGACACAGATCTAAAGATACTTACCTAAATAAATGATTCCGGCGCAATTCCTGATAATTTCTTCTTCTTCTAAATTCGAGTCGTCTGCCATAAGTCTTTCGAGATTATTATATGCAAATGAATGTTGTACGCATCCATCGTCCTACGCAAAAGATACCTCGTAAACAATCAATGCCTGTCACGCGATAGAGAAGTACCATGGATTTCTTCAAAGCATTAAACGGTATATCGCGCAAATCGCGCGTCTTTTTTGCGCCATCCTTGGCCTGTCTCTTGAAGCCTGCACCAGGAAACCAATCTAAGTAATAAGATGTAGGCGCCACATCGCTACCAGGTGTGAAAGAAGTTTACCTGGAATATGTTTCAAAAATGGGAGGAAATCGACCAAATGGTTGCCGTGAACCACAAGTAAGAGTGGCTCCATAGCTATTCCCACTAGTTTTACATAGAAATCATCCTTGGGTTTGACTTCATATCCATAAGCTACTTTGAGGGCAATTGAGCCCACATAGCTATATCGAAATGTTCTGAGCGTGGTTCCTGTCTTCGCAAGGGCTGTCAAATGCGACTTACTGTTTGATATGAGAATCAAATTCTTCCGGCGAACATGACAGCTGATGCAGGAGCTTGGTGGTCATTTCAATTTGAGAAGGATGATACGTCGAGAGATTCCTTGGTTGAAAATATCGATGAAACATCGTTCGATGACGTCTGCAGAAAATAGTGCTTTTGATTTAATACCCTGAAAGGGCACTTTCCAGTGAATCGAAAGGTACTTACTTCCATCTATCAGAATAAGGCATATGTATGAAACTCCACGCCCATTCCATAAGCTCGTCAGCCATTATCTATCGTCAAGGGCATGTCATACAAATAAGTATTCTTCGGAATGAAGATAAAACAAACCATTCTGGGTCGATCAGAGTAATTTGTGGATCGCTTCTCCAATAATTCAGTGGCCACCTGAAAGGAATTGACGACAATTGTTGGACTACCGAAGACTCTGAAAGAGAAAATAGGGCCAAATTCTCTCGCCCACTGCGCGTATGTCAGCCAAGGATACTCGTATGGCAAGTCAAATATGTTGCCAATGAGAGGAAGTCCTTTAGGCCCAGGAGGGAGAGGCAAGTTCCTGCGACCCAACCAAAATGCAATAAAGCAACCAATTAGCAAAGCAGCGCCAATGACTCCGATGAGATTCAACATTTGCAGACGAAGGTTGTAAATCAGCGAAAGCCGAGAGCAGGGTTATATACGAGTCGCGAAAGAAGCCTTGTCGGTAATCAAGATGCATCGTCTTCCTTCTGTCCTGTAAGAGGAAGCTTTGGCGCGAGGAGATCAAAAGGATTCCAGATTCATGGTTATGCGAGTTCATCGTGAGGCACCTTAGGGCCGAGACAGTTTGCCGTTTGTTCATCCCGAAGTATCCCTCAATCTTCCGACTTGAGAGCAGTCGATCAATTCCTACAAAAAGGTTATGAGATGGACGAATGGCGCAAAATCAGGGAAATGAGCTCCATAGGAGCACCGTGTTGTTACTCCCTGTAGGATGTTTATCATTACCATTTCTAAAACTAGAACTAGGTTAACATAAAGCTGAAATTCTCACCTGAACGTATTGTAGACGAGAAAGGAATCAATATTTAGACCATGATGGACACCGAAGGTATATATAGCCCTATTTTAGATTGTTCAAACGGTACTGACCACTCAGTTGCAAGACTTGTTTGCCTGGCGGTATTCATTATTTCATGTTTCGAAGAGCTATTTGGATGAAGCTTCAATCAAAAAACTAGAAAACATGAACATATCTGTGATGCGAGCTTTTGAAGATGCAAGATTTAATCGTACCACCAGCGTCGGATGAAGGCCACCTAAATTAGGGGACGATCTGGCCTAGATTAAGAAATTGGATGGACTCCAATGCATGCGGCGGTTGGCAGACAAGAGCATGGAACCCTCTTATGGGTGCATCATGGATAATCTTGTGACAATGTGTGCTCCAAGCCGAAGTAGAGGCAGAGTGAAGATGTCCCAAGAAACGCCGAACGCGAAATCGAGAGAACACATGGACGCCAGATTTGAATTGACTGAACCATAAGTTTGCGCTGTCGATCAACATGAAGGAGGGAATTCATCGATGAGAAAGATATCCAACAATAGTCCTGAATAACAGTGCTTAAATAAGTGGTGTTCATACTCCAGAGAAATATAGATGTCTTGACCGTACATCGCGTAGATAACAGTGCCTGATCACTAATAAGAAAAGGAAATAAGCAAGAAAGATGGCAATGTAGTCTGGGCGAAACTTCTCAGCTAACTCCGAGGTCAACTTGGAACTGTTGAGGCAGTAGGGACATGGGCGAACTGCTGACGGCGGACATATCTATGTTGCAGCGATGCGACAGCATATACCAGTCATTGCGTCTTAAGCGCGTTAAGCGCTTATTGCGTATGGTGGACGTTGGAAACTGGCCCCGAAGAGACGATGCCTGCCGAGAATACCAACTTTGTTCGCTCCTGAGCGATTGTCATCGGCTAGATGCTGAAGAGTGGCTGAAGAGGTTCTTCTAAGTCCTGAAGTCTCGTAATTTTGGCCAAGTACCCACGTACTGAATTGGTCTATAAAAACTTGTTGAAGACTCTTCATCCACAGAAGGCGATCCGAGGCAGGCGGATCTTGACTTTCATATAACGAAAAGATGGATGGCGTGCTTCTCCAGCACCACATAAATCATGGGCAGGATCTTTTTTGCCTCGCTTTTGGATATAATGAGTGAGAATCAAAATTCAGTGACGTCGGGGACCCCACTTACTTTGTTTATAGGTCGACAAGCAACCATTCCGGGCTTTACTCCGAAATGTCTGAAAGATTCTTATTGTCCGTATTAAATCAGAAGACTAATTTTGCAGCGTTTGGTCTGAGCATGGGAAATGGCTTTGGCTTTGAGGTTATGGAGATACCGATAAATTGCAGCGCCTCAAAAGCCGCTTTAGCTGCAACCGAAATCCGAATCCGAAATCAATGAATTGATAAAGACATATACTCCAATTAAGAGAAAAAAGGGGACATAATTCTCAGTGAGCTCGATCAAATCGGCTTTCAAATTCGGAGATGCCCACTGGGAGGCCTGCCTGTTGGAAGAGGGTGAGAAACAAAGTCCGTCGTCTAATGTCCATCGACGCACTTTCTCATCATAATCGTTCCATTCTTTGTCGACTAAATCAACCTCAGGAAATTTTGTTCCAGTTGTGCCTTCACATTTCCAAATACCCTGTTTTGAAGTAAGTCCTAAAGTTTCAAAGGTGGTAGTCTGACAATTCACGCACTCGAGGATCGAAATCTGTGAATTCTAAGCCCCGACATTCTATGACAAGAAGAGGCCCAAACTGAGCATTCTCTGAGTTATAAGGTGTAATCGCAGTGCTTTCGAATTTTGCGGAACTCTCTCGTTTGCCTAAATCAAGAACGAGATCAGTAAGCAATGTAAATGGTGCAAAAAAAGATACATACAAAGGCCACATCGCCACACAAAATGTGCTGTACCCCCCTTCCCACCTGATAAATCTCTTTCTTCCTAGAAATAAGGATTCGAGGCAATTACAAAATCAACGAAGATTGCTTTAGCAGGAGTCATAAAGAATCTTACAACTCGGTTCAGAGAAACAAACTTAGGGTGTGTCTCATTGCAACTGCTGCATTTCACCTGTTATTTAAGTGCATGACGTTGAATAGGTGAATTTGTTGACGCCAGATGCAAATCTCGCCTGGAAGAAGAATTCAAAGTCCTTGTTTGCTGGTTCTAAGTTCGCAATGTTCTCCAGCTCAGCTTTGATTGATAGTTGGAGGCGCTATACTAGTTTTAAGTGCGAGAGTTGCAGTAATTCATACAGGAAGTTGCTTACGACCATGATTCTTGAAGCTTGAAGACGAAAAAAAGAGACAATCGTCAAGCTGTAAGTAAAGAAGATAAACCTAGATAAACCATTGGTGTCAGGGTCCTCCCGAAACGGACGACGCTATTTGTGCGTGCTTGGCAGAAACCTCTCATGCAGCCTTGACCTTCCGAACTTGGCGACAGAAATATTTGCCTACATAGTTCTCCGTCAAGTCACAAAACGCGTGTCGAAATGGTTCATTCTCTTGGACGATGTCTGGCTATCGCAAGGGCGATACGTGCGTCTCCTTTTACAAGTTTTTCTACAAAAACTTTCTCTACTTCCTCAATTCTCCTTCAGCGAAGACCAAAAATCCAGGAGGACATGACCCGACGGACACGAAGTGTTCTTGAGGACGACGCCGAAGACCTCTGGGAGCAAATCGAAGAATCTCCTGACGTTCACGACTCACCTTCCGGTGGTCATATTATTCTGCAGCAACAGCGGTTACTGCTACACTACATGCGCTTAATTGAGCACGAGATGCCGAAGCTTGTTGGTTCGTTTTGCATGCAATTGTATCTCGAAACCCGATTATACTCATTCATGTTTAAGCATTCCGAAAGCCATTTGACCCTCCGACTTCCGAGACACCTCTAATTGTGCGATCTATGCACTACCAGGGCGAATATCACCCCGCAACTGTCAAGCGCGTCATTGTTGTCTCAGTGGATACTCTACCTCTGAAGGATGAAAAAGCTGTCCATAAGTTCAAGCTCATTGGCGGATCTCGGTGGACACCGAATCCTCCCAAAGATGCTGGTGTCAGTGGACTCGACGATTGGGGTAACGGGTATTTCAAGATTTCTTGCGAGGATTTCCCCAAAGCAGCACAGAATCTCAAGTGGGCGAGTGATAAGCTAGACAAACTTGTTGCTACTGCAAACGTTCGTCGCATTTTCATATTTTTGGTGTTGTATGTGTTGAATAATGTATCCCCCCAGGATTCGTCAGACACCTTTGAAGACCTTCCGCTGGATTTGCGTCATGTTGTCTCCAAAATTCGGAAAGGGAAGAAGGGGGATCACCTTGGTGGCCGTGCTTTCCACCGTCCGAGCATTCTGGATTTCCCAAAAGAATGGCTACCACAGATTCCACAATCAACTACCGCTTAAGCTTTACTTAGGACCGGAAATTAATTTTCATTGATACGAGAGGACCTTTATACTTGAGTCGGAGAAGGGCGTATATAGTACGTACACATGCTTATTTTCTTCTGCTTTTTAACAGCGGGAACCATATGAATGCTCAATCCCAAGGTCTTCCAAGTGTCGCTACTCCAAGTTTCATGTGCAAATTGAGCCATTATGGAAACAAAGCGCTGTCGCCTAGACTAGCGACGGCGATGTTGTTGAACGCATTGGGCAGTGGTGCACCTCGATGTTGCGTGTTTTGTATGTTGTCCATTTCTATACGTATATCCCACTTTCTTGGCCGCGTTCGTTGTACCACCATGCCAAAAAATCGCCAGCCGACAGTCTTCCTCCACGACATCCCTATTAAGGGCAAGGCCATTCATACCCAGTCCAGACGACAATACCGACATTCCTCGCTTCATCTGCAACTCAAGCCTACTATTCCAAGCTGGGCACTCGGGTCGCTCCTACGACGCTGAGCCTGAGCAGAATACAATTCGGACTAGCAAGGCTATTCGTCAAACAAATCGCCAGTGCACTACGGAATGCCCTTAGTTGACCGATTATGTCGATTACGAAGCCAATGACGGACCATATACCATGTTCAGCACCAACCGTCCAACATCAGAGAACATATTTACAATGATAAGAGGGAAACAGTGTTTACAAACTCACTGATTTCTTCTTTCTCGTCAATATGGCACTTCCAGTCTTCACAACAGATGGAGGAGATGATACTTCAAGCTGAGAATGGAAAAGCTCTGCGAAATCTTGCTCCTTATTGTCCTCGCAATGAACAGAAGTCATTCGCACGTACCACGAAGGCAGAACCATCTCTAGATAGCCGCCGTGCGCAGGTCCATGAAAACGCCTGCGCTGGCTTGGTCTCGAGGACTCGGAGAAAGATGTTCCTTTGTCTAGAGGCTATGATTAGAACTTGAACGCAGGATGACCTATAGGGTGTCTAGATGATCCGAATGGCATGAGAGCGAAGACAAATTTTCGGATATCTGTGGGACTAAGCTCTTTGGGATGTTCTTGAACATCGAGAACTGCGCGGATATTTCTGACTTTGCACAATAATTCTTCGGAGCCTCAGTTTTTATTAATTCTGTATTTTGATCCTTGACATACCTTAATAATACAAGCAGATATCAGAGCGTGGATGCTTCGGGCGGGTGGCATCGTGGGGGGCACCTGGTGTCAAACACGCTGCTGGTCGCGAGTTGGCATGGCTAGGCCAACAATGAGGACAGTAGCATACACTTTGCGATGGGCTTCCACTGGGTGAGCAGCGACGAGCTTGGGGTCCTGGATGATGGAGAGTAATTGTTTGATCAGGGACTGCTGCTACCCAGGCCGAAATTGGACATGGGCTTTGCCACACCAGCCAAACAAAGGCAACATCGACCGACTTCTTCCCTCTCCCCCAGTCAAGCCAACTTAAAAGTAATTTTTCGCTTCCTCTCCCTGCCCATCTCCTCACTGCTCCTCTAGATGACTGATTCATACCCCTCGTCTCGCAACGGCGACGTCATCTCAAATGGCGGGCCCAATGGTTCAAGCCCCTCGCTCGTGCCGACCACCCAAACCGCTGGCCTTTCGAATGTCATTCGCAAAAAGCTGATGGGCTACGT
Organism: Pholiota adiposa; assembly: GCA_009935795.1. NCBI lineage: Eukaryota > Fungi > Basidiomycota > Agaricomycetes > Agaricales > Strophariaceae > Pholiota > Pholiota adiposa. The sequence goes on along the minus strand of QEYC01000240.1, from coordinate 588,978 downwards.
TGGGTTTGCCAACCTGCCAAACCAGGTCCATAGGAAGAGCGTGAGGAAGGGCTTCCAGTTCACCGCCATGGTCGTCGGTCAGTCCCGCCCTTGTTTCGTACTTGTTGCGACGTGTCCCTTACTCCGCAACCATAACAGGGGAATCTGGCCTTGGAAAGTCCACCCTCATCAACACCCTCTTCAACACCACTCTCTACCCGCCGAAAGAGCCGCTCCCGCCCGCCGCGGATAGGCCTAAGACGGTTGCTATTGAGAGCATTGGTGCAGGTGCCTATTTTTATCCCCTGTTTGAAGACACGTATCCTTACTGACTTCCTTTACGTATAGATATTGAGGAGAATGGTGTTCGACTTCACTTAACCGTCGTGGATACACCCGGTTTTGGTGATTTTGTCAATAACGATGACAGGTAGGCTTTGCGCGTGGTGCCATACTACGCGTCTTTTGCTCATGGTGCATCTTTTTTGATATTTCTTAGTTGGAAACCCATTGTCGAGAATATCGAGTCTCGATTCGACTCGTATCTTGAGCAGGAAAACCGCGTCAACAGGACAAAAATCGTTGACAATCGTGTCCATGCATGTTTGTACTTCATTCAACCCACAGGACACTCGTGAGTTTTATTGGCTCAGTCGGATACAACAGGTATTAATCAGCAATATCAGCCTCAAGCAGCTCGATATTGAATTTATGCGCAGGCTTCATACCAAAGTCAATCTCATCCCTATCATTGCTAAGGCCGATACTTTGACCGACGAGGAGATTCTTGAATTCAAGCAAAGAGTATAATCATCAGTCCTGTCATTCATAATTTTCTTTAACATCATTTTTGCAGATCTTGTCCGACATCGAGCACCATAACATTCACATTTTCCAAGCCCCTACCTATGATAATGAAGACGAAGAAACTATTGCAGAGGCCGAGGAGATTGCGAGCAAGATTCCTTTCGCTGTTGTCGGATCTGATAAGATCGTCAACACCGCTGATGGACGTCAAGTTCGTGGACGTGAATATCCTTGGGGCGTTGTGGAGGTTGATAACGAGGACCACTGCGACTTTGTCAAACTTCGCCAAATGCTCGTCCGTACATATATGGAGGAACTTCGTGAATACACCAACGACTTTCTCTACGAGAATTGGCGAACGGAGAAACTTCTCAGCATGGGTGTTGCTCAGGATTCCTCCGTGTTCAAGGAGATCAAGTAAGCGTTGATTTTTGACCCATAAGTTTATTTCATCTGATGCATTATTTCTAAAGTCCTGCTGCGAGACTGCAGGAAGAGCGCATTCTTCACGAAGCCAAACTTGCGAAGATGGAAGCCGAGATGAAGATGGTCTTCCAGCAAAAGGTTCAGGAGAAAGAAGCCAAACTCAAACAGTCAGAGGAAGAACTCTACGCACGCCACAAGGAAATGAAGGATGCTCTGGAGAAGCAACGAGCCGACCTCGAGGATAAGAAGAGGAAGATAGAAAGCGGTCGTCCATTGACACCTGAGAAATCTTCGGTCAGCCGTTCATCGTTGAACCCAACGCTTAGTGTTATACTCACTGCCCAATCTTGCAGACTACCAGGAAGAAAGGCTTCCTTCGCACGTAGAGGCGCGCAGCACTTTCGAACATATGAGGGGCACGGGTATTACTTTGGATTCCACCTCCATGATCTTCAATGTTGACACTCTTGTTGCCGTCGTTTATATCCCCGCCTCTCTTTTTTCTTTGTACACTATCTTATTGACTTACGTCTGTCTACCCACTCGTTATCTTGTTTCTTGCGAACATTCGTCACTCCTTTTAGTGGATATCCCCTACTGCTCTATCACGTTTAGTACAACTTCTCCCCTTATTCTCTATGCGGAATTATTACTGTCCATAGCGTATCCTTTTGATGACAATATACCACGGTTCTGCGCTCATCATACTGGAGACGAGACTCCAACAACCGGAAAACAGGCGAATGACACAAATACTCGAGTATACCCAGCCTAAGGTAGCTGCCATCCATAATCGACCAACGTCACGTGCATGCTGTGACACCATCCAAAAGCGGCAAGTGCGCGATAATTAGCACAAAAAGCGCGTCTTGCAACAGATTGGGGCAATATTCCCCAAATCTAGCTCCCATAAAAGGTAGACTTAAGTCATTTCCGCGTATATACACAATTTTGTAGTGAAATACACGGATTTACAGGACTTATCAGCCATATGGGGTTGCAGGGTCAAGTTATCGCTATTCCCCAAACCTCCCAGTAAGCAAGAAACATTCTACAGCTTTACACTATGTGCCCCAGGAAGTGGATTCCAAGGACCAACACAGAAAGCCTCAAGGGAGTGTATAAACACGGAATGTCGTGACCTACAGGCCACAATCTTTCAGTTTCTACTAAGCAATCACACCCAAGTAGCTTCAAGGGCATGACCTTTATTTTGCCGGCTGGGTGCAAGCAAGGTGCAAGGCCTTCAAATGCAAGCCCGGAGAAATGGGATTGTAAGCCCTGCAGCACACGACGATGCAAATGCGCGCGCGCACTCAACGCACGCACACAACACGCACATCCTTTCCTCAAATCACAATCACAACGATACCCGGTGACGGAGCCCATGCGAGACAAATGGATGGGACTGGGACTGGCGGTAGATTAGAAATTACTTATCATCTCATCCCCACCTTTCGTTGCGCCGTCTTCTGACTACTGCAACGAAGGTGAGTTCCACTATTTACATTTAGACTATAGCTGCCAATGCACATCTTCTGACTACCACAATGAAGACCACACTGTTTTCCTTTTATTATACTGTTCTGAGTGAGGCTGCCAACTTGGACAGCCTTTCAGGGATGTGGTTGACGGGCTGTTGTTGTCGAATCTCGACGTCTCGGTGACGAGTCTCGACAAATGCTTTCGCCTTTACACTTAGCCTGATTTGGCAAATATGACCTCAGTGCTTGAAGCAGTGTGCCCTGCTCACTGTGAAAAGGTCATATTTCTGCTCAAGTTCCACTCTGAGAATAATTTTATTGAATAATGCTGGGGCGGGTGAAAAGTGTGTCGAATGCAGCAGTGATATGATTAGGTCAAACATTTATGTCGATAACTTTCCACACGCTCATACAATTGTCACCAAATTTTGATACATTACTTACAATAGTATTTAGAATAAAGTATGGGAAGCCGATATTGCGTATGTGCTCTGGATTCCTTCAAAATGAGCTTGCATTGTGTTTTCTTCCTGATTTGGACGGATATGTCACAGAATGTCATGATCACATGTCGTTGGTCGATTATGGATGACAGCTACCTTATTGAACTGAGAACAATGACAAAAAAGCATACGACTCAGTGAAACTTCATTATTTGCACATGCTTGGTCAGTGCGATGCTTGCTCCTTGGTGTTCGGCACCGCCACATTGTCATCAACTTATTCCACTTACCACCACCACCTTGTCGCCTTTGCGAACTCAACTTATTCCCTGACCTTACTGCAACAAAACTAACAAAATGGGTGGTGGAGATCTTAACATGAAGAAGAGCTGGCATCCCCTGCTCCTGAAAAATCAGGAGAGGGTGTGGCTGGAGGAAAAGAAAGCTGTGAGTCACTACATTTCCCTAACATTGACTCTTTACTAACGCAACCCCTAGCTCGAGGAAAAAAAGAAACTCGATCAGCTACGGAAGGAGAAAGAAGAAGAAAGACAATTGCAAGAACTTCAACGGCTTCAGGAGGAACAAACTGGCAAGAAACGCACAGAGAAACTTGAATGGATGTATGCAACACCTGCAACAGGAGGTAGTCAAAACCCAAACGATTTGGAAGATTATCTACTAGGAAAGAAGCGCGTCGATAAGATTCTCACCGCGGACGAGAATGACAAGGTAAATTATATATAAAGCTGCTTTCGATATATGTTGATAAACAAATATCACTCTGCAGGTCGGAGCGGCGCACAAAAACTTCATTGCTGTCCAAAATGCCAACAATGCTCGAGATATTGCGTCCAAGATTAGAGAAGATCCGTTATTGGCTATCAAACAACAGGAGCAGGCTGCGTATCAAGCGCTGCTCTCTAATCCTCTTCGTATAGCCAAGATGCAGAGGGATTTGGGAGTTAAACCCAAGAAAGACAAGAACGAGAGAAAGCGAGAGAAGGAGGAGCATAAACGTTTAAGGCATGAACGTAAACATCGTAAAGAGAAGAACTTCCGTACACCAAGTCCATCAGCCAAAAGACTCGACCACGACCGCTCACCAATATCTGATGACTATCATCATCGTCGGCACCGATCTAGAAGTCCTCGTCGTCATTCTTCCACCCGTTCTCGTTCACCTATTCCCTCTAGACGACGTGACGATGGTGATCGCAACTCATGGGGTCCTAACGGCTCCAATCAAACTGCGGAATCTCGCCGTGGTCGCTCAAGAAGCAGAAGCCCGAGGCCAAGTCCCAGGAGTGAGTCTGAAGAACGCTATCGTGCTGGCCCATCAATATCTCATGGAAGGCAAGATAGTGATCGGCCGTCAAGACTTTACCCTCGTCGCTTCGACAGCAAGCGTTCGCGTAGCCCTTCCCCTCGACGAAGGAGTCCTCCCCCCAAACGTATACGTTCAGAACGCTCACCCCCGCGCTCCTCTAACGCTCCTCCCCCTCGAACTAACAACGATAACGCAAACAACAGAAGTAAGCTCGACGAAGATCGCGCTGCGCGCCTAGCTGCAATGACGTCGAATGCCAATACAATGTCGGACGACCGGCAAAAGCGGTTGGCGGCGTTATTGGAGAAAGAAAAGGCTGAATTAGACTCTGACGAGCGGGCAAGAGCAAAGTCTGGAGGCATGTCTGTGTTCCTGAGCCAGGAACAGAAACGCGTCTTTGGGGGCATGGGTGGTCTAGAAGAAAGAATCAAACGAGGACGAGGTGGCCTGGTTGTCGACGCGGATTAATGTGGTGTCTCATTTGGACTTCATACTGTAATGGTCAGTTGACGCTGACTTGCTGCGCTCTTATTTCTTTACTGAACGAACAACTATTTTCTTCTGTTCTTCACGAAATGCAAGCAGTCAGATTTGTACTTCTTTGCCACCGGCCCTATACTTACATATGTAAATTAATTAATTGGTCAGCCTTTTTGAACTATTTATACGCGACGCGACGCGTTGTATTTTACTCCACACCTTTTCCGACATAACGATTCTGCACACTGCGCCTGAAGGCCTGACACTTTAACTCCTGTTCTAGTTTGCTCGAAATGCCTCCAAGACGCGCACCCTCTATACAATCGGTCGCTCAATCAAGGCCCCCTAGTCCGAGTCCTGGAGACGAAGAAGAGGTACGCCTACCTTTGAACGACCAGACTTAGTTCTCAACATGCGGGCATCAAGGTTTCCTACTTTGACACAGTCGATGAACTTCAGCAACATGTGAGTTACCGACAAATCATGCGCATATATTTCATATTTGATACTGAATGTGCTTGAAGGGTATTAACGTTCAGGATATTCTTAAGCTCAAATCTGCCGCTATCAACACTGTGTTCGGCGTCAGCATGACTACTCGTCGCCAAATGCTGAAAATTAAGGTTGCTTTGGGCGCATACACTGACTACTTCCGAACCTTAAACTTGTAGTACAGGGAATGTCTGAAGCCAAAGTCGAAAAGATTAAGGTATGTAGACCCCGCAATATTTTTCAGAATTCGGGCATCTCCTTATCACTATCATAGGAAGCTGCTCAAAAGATTTTGGTTTATACCATCTGTCAATCTGAATCGTGCATAACTCACCGTCTATCTAGGGCTCATCGTTCGCAACCGGAGTAGAAGTTCAGGATAAACGTAAAAGAGTGCATATACTCAGCACTGGCAGCAAGTCCGTCGATGGAATATTGGGAGGTCAGTGCAATTCGAAAGAGTTCCAGAGAAAGGCTCATTTTTCTCCAGGTGGATTAATGTCACAATCTATATCTGAAGGTTTGTACGTCGTTTTGTCACATTATTCAAGTCTAAGAAATGATTACAGTTTATGGAGAATTTCGCACTGGCAAAACGCAGCTTGCGCATACAATGAGCGTTGTTGCGCAGCTTCCACCTGAAATGGGAGGAGCCTCTGGAAAAGTAAGATTATCATCATTATATCATTTTTTCTGTGTCTGCGAGTGGTCTTACTTTGATTGTATAAGGTGGCATATATAGATACAGAAGGTAAGGAATTCCCATCATGTTTTGGGTATTCCTTCATTGATTCGATGTTTGCAGGAACTTTTCGCCCCGACAGAATTAGATCCATCGCTGAGAGGCTTGGTGTTGATGGCAACATGGCCCTCGAGAATATCCTCTACGGTGAGCACTTTGGCGCAATTAGTTCTCCAGCAGACTCACTGAATCCCCGTCCCCTCAAGCGCGGGCGTTTAATAGTGAACATCAGGTCACTGAGATCAAAATCAAATGCTGCAATTCATTACTGATATCTGGTGTAGATGGAACTCATTAACGAGTGTTCTCTGCGCTTTGCAGAAGATAAAGACTTTCGACTTCTGGTACCTCTGGTTTTAAGACCTGGCCAACTGAATACTACTGATACTGGTGAAGATAATTGACAGTATCATGGCGCTTTTCCGCGTCGATTACTCAGGAAGAGGAGAGTTAAGTGAAAGACAACAGAAGGTAAGATTAAGCTAGAAAATATGAACTTGTCAAGGATATTGATACTGTTCCTTAAAGCTTGCCCAGGTTTTTTGATTCTATTCATTTAATGACAAGCAATCGTTATTTAAACGTCCCCCAAGATGCTCTCCAAATTAACAAAGCTTTCCGAGGAGTACAATGTTCGTATTCAATGACTTCTACAGTGCAAGTTAATGCTAAATCGCATTTCCTACTAGATATCGATCTTGCTCACCAATCAAGTCCAGTGTATGTTCATGCTCGAATTTGTGGATAGGTGGTATTTAATCTAGTGACAACAGCTGATCCTGGTGCGACTATGACTTTCGTTGCTGGCGGCGCCTTAAAACCGATTGGGGGACACATTCTCTCACATGCGTCGGCCACCAGATTATTTCTGCGTAAAGGTGGGGCGCGAAATGATGGCATGAGAAAGTGTCCGTCCACTGATGCATTTTTAATCTATCTCTGCAGGTAGAGCTGAAGAACGAGTTGCGAAACTCGTCGATAGTCCTGACCGACCAGAGAGTGAGGCATCCTACAAATTGGACGAGGGTGGATGGGCGGATGTCTGACTTATGTCCTACCGTCGATAGACAATGACTCAAGAGTGATGGGATTCCGCGTACTAGCCAGTGCTATCAGGGCGGAATTGACTTCGTCAGGTACATACATACAATTGATTTTGGAACGTTTATGAGGACTTCAGCATCAACCAGCAATAAATCAAGCTTCGCCCTGTATTTCCAACAAGTGCACGTTTCTCATGTGCGCGCGTGTGTGCGAACGCCGACCAAGCCTAAAAATGGAATTTATCCTACTGCATACGATGTCAACAGTCAAATGGATATCTAGCCGACACCATACACATGGGCACGACAATACTGCACATGGTAACGGATCTTACGTTGTGGAACGTCTTGACTCTGTCTAGCATAAAAACCGGACGTTGTTCAGGCCCTCGACGCTTTCAACGTTCAACGAGTCCTGACCAACGAAGCCCCTCAGCGCTCATCGATACCAAACAATGTCTGCTCAGTTGAAGTTTGCTTTGTTATCCTGCTTTGTCGTTATCGCACAGGCTGGACTATCATTCCCTTTCCCTGGTCAGGTTTCCATCCCAAATACTTTTCCTCAATTATCTGCCTGCGTATCGGAGCCTTCACACTTCTCATGCGAAAATACGACGACAATCATCAACACCTGTTGTTCACCGACTCCTGGCGGTTTAGTTTTGCAAACGCAATTCTGGGATACCTTCACTGGGTTCGAAAAGAAAGGACAATTGCTACCAAAAAATAGTTGGACCATCCATGGACTGTGGCCGGATAACTGTGATGGGTACGCATGAGTTAACCTTCCGACTCCCACTGAATTAGCTTGCCTACTAGATCGTTTGAACAATACTGCGATTTGTCTCGTCAATTCGACCCTGCACCATCCCCAGCAATCCTGCCAGATGGAACGGTTGTGCCACCGTATACTGGACCAGGCGTTGACACGTTTATTAAATCTTTCGAAAGAGGCGATTTGCTTGATTTTAGTATGTGGACGTCTACACACCTCTACTTTGACGATCGAGCGCATATTCTGATCATTTCTCACTAGTGAATAACTATTGGGTTAGTCAGGGCTCACGCAATGCCGACTTTTGGGGACACGAGGTGAGAGATTATGTGCAAATGATACTTATAACTTAGGTTCATGTGGCGTATACGAAAGTTTTCCAAACATGCGACCTGCACTTCGACCTTCGATGTTGCATGCTATGGTCACCATTACCGCAAACATCAAGACGTTGTCGATTTCTTTGATGCAGTTGTACGCGCATTCCACCAGTATCCCACATTCAACATGCTCGCTGCGTAAGTTGTTTCTTGGACCATGGAGCTTGATATGAACATGATTGATAGTGCTGGTATCACCCCCTCAAACACCACGACATACACTTTGTCCCAGCTGCAAAATGCCATCAAGGCGCAAACAGGAAGCATCCCATTCTTTGGGTGTACTAGCGGAACCATCCTCTCGGAGGTATGGTATTTCAGTCACGTCCATGGAACTGTGCGTATTTTTAGCCTTGGGAGATACTGAATAAAAAACACTGAAGAGATGCTTGCATACAGGAACAATTTGGCTCGTACAAGACGGTCGATTCTACCGCGAAATCTAGCTGCGGGGCGAGTGGAATTAGATACTTGGAGCGAACCCGCACTTCTGAACGCGAAGTTCGTTGATGCCCCTTTCTCTGTAATTAGTGATCGTAAATTAGACGCGTCGCACGTGATACACGCGTACGCGTTGTGGGCAAATAAAACACAACAGACGACCCTGGCACATTTTGGTTGACTTTGCGCGAAGCGAGACATTGTCCGTCACTTGCCCGCCACCATGACCATCACCCTCAATCTCAACGATGCCCCCACCGACACTCATACACGACGCGCCCTCTCTGATATTTCTCTATCCATTGCCAAGGGCAAGAAAATTGTTGTTGTAACCGGGGCTGGTATTTCCTGTTCTTGCGGTATTCCGGTGCGTATGCATGCGTTTTTGTAAACTAACAACCGTATTGACGTGGTCCAGGATTTCCGCTCCTCAGATGGTCTTTACGCCATGGTTAAAGAGCAGTACCCTGACGTTGTCCTCAAAGGTCGTGACCTCTTCGACGCTTCTTTATTCCGGGATCCTACATCGACAGCTGTCTTCTACACGTTCATCTCCGAACTCAAACGGTCGATTGACGCTGCAGAGCCCACACCAACCCACCACTTTATCAAGACGCTGGACACAAAGAAAAAACTCCTACGTTCGTATACTCAAAACATCGATGGTCTTGAGGCGCGCGTTGGGTTGCTCGGGTCTTCCTGTCAAGACGCTAAATCTATTGGCAAAGCAAAGACTAAGATTCGCATAAAGGATGTCAGAAACGTTCAGCTGCACGGCGATATCCATCGCGTTCGATGCATGGCTTGCTCGGCTGAATATCCTTGCGAAGAACAGTATCTTCAACTGTTTCAAAGGGGCAAAGCACCTGATTGTCCAGAATGCCTATCTCGCTGTATGTTTTCCTCAACTCTTTCTGGCACTCGCTGATTCCTCTACAGCGCAAGCTCGAGTTGCTCGATCTGCGCGTGCTATTCGCGTCGGTTCTCTTCGTCCGGGAATTGTTCTGTACGACGAAACACATCCACTGGGCGATGACATTGGCAGCATCCACACTGCCGATCTCGGAAGAAAGCCTGATATGCTTATCATCATGGGTACTTCCTTGAAAGTTCATGGTCTGAAAAAGCTGGTCAAGGATTTCGCTCGAACGGTCCATTCATCTATTTCTTCTGGGGCCTCGGGCTCTAAGAAACCTTGCAAAGTGATCTTTGTGAACAAGACGGCTCCAGGATCAGAATGGTCTGACTTTATCGATTGCCACATCTCCGGAGAAACCGACGCCTGGTCAACAAGAGTTATCGAAGATTGGAAGAAAATGAGGCCCGCTGACTGGGAAGTCCAACAAACTCTTGTTGGCTCTGGAGAGACGTCAATGACGACTGGGTTGAAAGCCGTCAAATCTTTGGGATCTTCTCCCGCCAAAGGGAAACGGGTGCCTCGAGAAAGGGAGAATATCGCACCTGATTCTTCTCCAATCAAAGATCGCCTCCCCGACAAAAAACCCGCCGCTCCTTTATCTCCTAGCAAGCGTCGTCAAAAATCATCACACTACGACGACATTGACTCGAGTCCCTCTAAGCGCCAATCCACCTACAGCAACCGCAAGCTTCTGCCGGACGAGGAGCGAAAGATTCTTTTCAGTAATACGACCAACTTACCCTCTGAGCAAACTTACGAGGTCGAGAACTCCAAGATGAGCATAACCTTGGCTGATCTATCAATTCGGGAAGATAAATGCGCAGCGATGGACATTAGTCTCGTCGATATTTCAATGAGGGGTGATGAATCCATAATTGTCAAACCCTGCTCGCCATCTAAACCTTCCAAACTGAAAACGGTATCTCAGCCTAAGTCTCAAGAGCCACAACGACGGCCCCCAACAAAACGGTCAGCTAGAGCAAAGAAACAGGAATTTAAAGTTGTGAAATAATTTTTGTTGTGTCTTGAAGATTCTATGCATATACCACTATTTGTTTCATGGTTTCTCCTATATTGTAAATTATGCCCTATTGTTCGTTTCATCCTGCTTCATAGCATTGACTTTTCCATTGTATTTAATTATATGCGTGATCATAAACTGCAATGATTCATGTACCATAGCCCTCAGTTCAATGCAGAGACATAGGCGGTGAATATAAGGGTCGTCGTCTTTCGTGAAAAATGATTGATATTGGATATAGTACATATGCATGTAGACCATCTATCAGTGGATAGCAAATGCAACGAAAATGTCGAAAGCAATGTTAAGTTACTTGCCTCCTCCGATATCACAAAGTCCAGAAGCAAGGATAGAAGGTGGGCAGCAGCCCTCGGTGGATGGTCCAATGCTGAAAATATGACAATAGAGACAGGAGGGATGCAGAATGGTGTGGAATTTTGAAGTCAGCTGCGCGCTGGGCGAGCTGAGGAAAAATGTCACGGTGGCTTAAAAGTAGTTAAGCATTGTCCGCTGCAGATTGGACAGGGAAACCGTTTCTGAAAAGCCGCCCAAACGAGCCTACACGAGTCTTCTCTGAAATGGCAGTGGATTGGTAGGTGTCGGAAGAGTACGGAAATTTTTCACAACTGATCTTCGCTTCGTCTTTTCGTCGGATTCTCTGAGACTCTCGGTATGCTTCGCCTGCAAGCTCGATAAATTCACGGACAAACTTCTTCTCTCCTATATTGCAATCGGCCATCTCGGCTTCGCCCTTGGGCGACTCTGGGAGATGGGTAGGATCGACACGATCTTTGCATGCCATATTTATGAGTTTTTTCCACACATCCCAAGAACGCGTGTCATTTGGAAGAAGCTCCTTTAATGTGTCGGGATGGACGTAGAAAGCAACAAACGCTGCAGCCGTTGACCACTTGTCAAAGTAGAGCTTTTCGAATTTGGGTTTTGGAGGTAAACCCAAAGTCTTGAACAACACCTCTGTCTGGAGGGTTTCACGATCGACGGATGCAAGGAACGCATTGAAAATCCACGAGAAAATGAAAGTTCCGAGGAACATGATCTGGCCAATGAGCTGTCCCTGTGGCACAAGGAACAGCTGCAGGAGGAATTGCATGGTCAAGATAACCGAGCTGACCCCAATATTTCGATATTTCGGAGCACTGGCGTACTCGAGGTGGTATCTGCCTCGGATTATGTTGCTGACGCTGAATTCATTTCCTTTGAGAACAATAATGTCGCGCCTGGAGACCAGGATGCCATCTCCGGGTGGAGAATTCTCAGAGGGTTCTGGGAATTTGAGCATAAGGGTGCCCGAACCGAGGACGTAGGAGCTTACGCCGCTGGATAATGCTCCCAAAAGAATCATGGCGAAGGAGAACCAATCACCCCAAAGTGCTGACAATACGGCTCCCGCAATGGTGGCAAATGTTACAATAAGACCCAAAGGCTCAAAGGGCAGTAACGAATCGTCTGGGATATTGGGGTAGCCCTTCCACTTGGAGAATTCGCCTAGGTTCACGATTGTCACGGAGTAAGGTTTCTTTTTATCGGTTTGCGGAGAAGGGATTGTGACGTCAGTCATTGAGGCCCTTGCGCTATCGGGAGATGGCGATTGAGGAGGAGAGAATAGTAGAGGAACCCTAAGGCTTGGAGAGTCGCCTTCCTTGAAATTAACTTGCTCGCAATAGCGCGCAATCAGGTATGCGAGATGACCTGTCTTGTCGATGCGCGTGCCGGAGTGCACGCCCATATATCGAGGGCCTTCTTGCGAATCAAGTTCGAGCATTTTTGCGGGCTCGACAGGCGGGCCAGGGAATAAACCATTCCACAGGCGGGATTTCGCGAGGGTCCCGTATTTCTTGGCAATGTAGTAACTGCCAGGGGAGTTGTACCAGCCAAGCCACCGCCGATGGCGCATGAGATGCATGGACGACATAGCGGCGAAGGATTCCTCTCCACCGAAGAAACCGGCTATGCCAGAGACATCCAAGTTAAAGTTGGTATTTTCGAGGGGGGCTTTAAGCACCATGATAGGCGGTTACTGAAGGCAAATGGTCTTGGGCGGAGATTAACGCAGCGACTAGAGAGAAGTCAGCGAGCTGCACCCTAATGACAAAAGGAATACGTGTATTCACATTTCGCCTCTCCTGTGGATCGGAAAAAAGGGGGCGTAGGATGTGGTATCGATTAGTAGGTATAGCTAAAGCTCAGATAGTCGTGTGCTGGGGGGAAGAACGGTCAACGACAGCATTTTAATGAACCATGAAATGCATGCTTACTGTCTTTACTTCCTTAATCCGTGGTACTAGAATGTGGGGTATTCGATGCAAATGTGTTGGTGCATGCGAGAGATATGGGGGAGGATGCAGGGTGGGTATGAACAGGTCCTATCGACCAGCTAAGCGCTGAGCAACCAAAATCAGCGTCTGCGAGTCCTGCACGTTGGGAAATCAACTGCTCACCAGGTCGTAGCCCCAGGGAATAGGGAAATAAAGGCGTTACAAGGTCGTGAAAAGGGGCGGAGATGGATGGAAAATAAGGGGTCGTTGGTCGTTATATAAAGGAAGCCGTCAAGGTTAGCCTCGAGGCAGATGCATCTCGATTCTAAACATACATCGCCGTGTGAACGAAAGATGGGAATCCGTTTAGACCTCCATCATCAGCCGGCCAATGTCCTGCGCAGCCACAATGGTCTTGGAGCTACTTGTCCAGCGGCGTCACTTGTTGTCATTGCACTAGAAAATTCTTTGGTTGTCTGGCTGCGAAGGAGAGTGATCGCCGCGCAGATGAACGAGCGCGCGCGGCGTCATCGAGATTTACTATTACAGGTCGGGCCAATCCAGGGCCGGGTCCCCATGCACAGCACACCAAATCTCGCAGATGAAACTGGTGGGTACCAAAGATTCTATGCATTTCCAGCCATTACCACAGAGGGTGTTCATAGGTTGTAGCTGTTAAATTTTTAGGCAGGACACCATGCATGAGTTGTCCTGCATAGCCACCACGACATCCGCCGAGGGCTATCCCAGCTGCGGTTTGATACTTTCAGCAGGCATCGCATAGAGAACGTAATGCGTTATGTTAGAATAGGATACCCATCGATTTCCTCATGTATCGGCCTAATATTCAGCGCCGATCGACGAGCGGACACTCATCATTGGAGGGGCCAGAAATAGGCGCCCGTCGGTCATTACCTCCGTCTTTTGCTTCCGTCAATCATTCCTCGATTAAGCCCCAGAATATATACTTCCAGTAAAGTATTAAAAAGAGGGCTCGAAACGTCTCCATCCTCATGCAGACTAGACGAGTGATCATCACAATGCGATGACAGTAGCGGGGTCGTGGCATTTATAGCCCGTGCACAATAGTCTCAACGATAAGTACTGTATATGATCCACGGTGCTTCCAAAGAAGCGAGCTTCGTATCCCACATCCATTGCCAATGTCCGAAGAATAAATCATCTCATTGAATAGTACATTGAAAGCACAAGACTCCACAAAAACAGCTACAAGGCAGTATGTACAGATAGAGGGTATACATACATCGAGTGCAACATGCAAAGTATGGAATGAGAAAAGCCAAAACACAGGGTATATATCTAGATGCGATAAGTAGTTATCTTGGATGATGGTGAGTGAGTGTCAATGATCAATCGTCGTCACTGAGGGCGCTTCAAGCCGAAGGCATCCTATTCCGATCGTTGGTTGCGTCGGGATCGAAGACATGGTGGTGCATGGTATGTAGACTATATCGCACGCCATTAAATAAGTTGCTCTTGAGGGTGGGGTATACGAGCAGGTTGTCCAACCAAATTCACGGAGGGCTCCTTCCATAAATTGTAAGGGCTTGAGGGGATGCTGTAGTTCCTTATGATTGTAGAGGTAGCAGCCACTCTTAATTGCTATTCCGAGGGCCAGGGGTGGTCTTCCGGTCCTTGATGACCTTGGCGCCTTTATACGCCTGAGCCGCTCGCTGGATAAATTCTTCCACGAACTTTCGTTCGCTATCTTTGGCCAAGGAGTCAATGGCTTGCTGCCCCTCGTCCGACTCAAGCAGCTTAGTTGGGTCCTGGTCCTCTTTGATTGCCTTCAATGTCAAGCTGCGACAGATATTCCACGCAGGCGTCTTGTTTGGCACGAGCTCCTCTAAAGTATCGGGGTGGAGATAGCAAGCCACGAACGCCGCAGCTGCATACCACTTGTCGAAGTCGAGCTTATTGAATGCCGGATTTCCCAGCGCCTTGAGCAGGACGTTCGTCTGGAGCGTGTCACGATCGACGGAGGCGAGGTAGGCGTTGAACCCCCACGAGACGACGAACGTCGCAAGGAACATGATCTGGCCGAACAACATCCCCTGCGGCACTATGAACAGCTGCACAATGAACTGCGCCGTCAATAAAAAAGAGCAGAACCCGATATCCATATAATTAG
The DNA here is from genome assembly GCA_009935795.1 of Pholiota adiposa. Lineage (NCBI taxonomy): Eukaryota > Fungi > Basidiomycota > Agaricomycetes > Agaricales > Strophariaceae > Pholiota > Pholiota adiposa. The sequence continues at coordinate 573,788 of QEYC01000240.1, read as the reverse complement.
GGCCGCTGTTGTAATGCAGGTGGAAGCGACCACGGATAACATGGCTGACAATGTGCTCGTCGCCTTGGAGGATGATGATGTGGCCATCGGTGATTAGGATGCCGTCGCCTGGAGGAGAGCTCTTGGATGGCTCCCGACAGTGCAGCTTGAGGACTCCCGATCCGATGATATAGCAGCTAACGCCGTTGCAGATGGCGCCAAGGATGATCATGGCAAACGAATACCAATCGGCCGCGATGGCAGCCCCGACGGCAAATGCTATGGTCGCCACGGTCGGAACGAACCCCCACGCATTGAACTGCGAGAAGAAGTCCTCGGGGACGTCAGGATAACTATCCCATTTCTTGAAATCGCCCAATTTGACGATCGTCACGGAGACCTTGGGGGGCGGTTTGCCTTCGGTGATAGTGTTGGTCGTGTTAGCGCGGTGTGGCGTTCGATTCCTGAGCCCGAACTCAGCGGTAGAAGTCGGGCTGGGCGATGTCGCGTAAGGCGAGGTAAAAGAGTAGGGTGTTGCAGGAGGGTAGGACGCCGATCTCAAGTGGGTGCTAGAAGACGGAGTGGAGGGTGTAGGCGCGGCGATGGTAGGTGTCTCCGGGAGATCTGGGATCGGCCGCTCGATAGCTTCCACCTTCCTCTCGCAATAGCGCGTGAGGAGGTAGGACAAATGGCCCGTCGCCGATAGGCGCGTGCCCGAATCGACGCCCATGTACCGCGGGCCGGACTTGGAGTCGAGCTCGAGCATCGCAGCGGGCTCGATGGGAGGGCCAGGGAAGAGCCCGTTCCACAGAGGGAACTGCGCGAGGGTGCCGTACTTCTTGGCGACGTAGTAGCTGCCGGGGGAGTTGTACAACCCGAGCCATCGTCGTCCGCGCATGAGGTGCACGGACGACATGGCGGCGAAGGATTCCTCTCCGCCTAGGACACCAGCTATACCGGACACATCGAGGGTGAATTTTGAACTGTCGAGGCTTGCAGCCATGGTGGCGATGATGTCTTGAAAGGGTAGTCAATAGTGTTGTGTTGAAGGTGGGTGAATGGATGGAGACAATGCTTGGGGGAATAGTTTGTTGCTGGAATGTCGGTGCGTAGGATCGTTAAAACGTCGTCAAGACGGATGTCGAGTAAGTGGGTAAATCGGAGCGGAAGGGTCACCAAGAGTCATAAGGCTATAAGGAATCCATCTCGCCTCGAGGCAGATTAACCTTGTACCTAAATAGGATCCCAAGAGATTCTCGACCATGTCAGAAAGCCACTAAGCGAAAGAAACATCGTGCACACCATCGAATTGCACCGCCTCTCTTCTATGAAGAAATAAGAGCAGGAAGGACGAATACATCACAGCCACCCGGGCATACCTTCCAAAAGTAGTGGGATGGTCCATTGGTTTTTTGCGAGCGCAAGTTGCAGGATGCAAACGACGCAAGAAATCATTTCTTCAACACAATCATCGCTCGATTAAAAATAAGCGCCCAATTAATGCAGTCCAAAAATAATTGCAGCCGGCCTCATACCGTCCTACCACCGTGGGCACCTTGGCATGTGCATGCACACCTGCGCAGGCGAAAATTTGTCCGAGTGTAATGTGATTTCTGGACTTTGAAGGGCATAGCAGTGCTGTGCCCGGTACACTCTCTTCATGATACTTTTTGGGTTGACGTACATACCATCGGGATTTTATCTCGTCGTGCAATACAGCCCGCATCTCTGATGTTCGAATTGAAGTTCTGATAGAATTCGAAGAACAGACAAAGGGTATCTGTTCAAGGGCATGTTATATGTGCCTGCACGCTGCAATGTATAATACGAGTAAGTATATAAGTATACGATTACTGTTAGATTACGATGTAGCGAACACAAAAGAAGCAGATCCGTGTATGTTTAGTAGTCTACGTGTATTCCGGTGCTTGGATTAAATGATAATATGTATCATCTACAACTGCCTGTCGTCGATCTTCTGCGCGCATTTTGTACCATGTACCACGTACATCCGCAGTACACACCCATTGACAATAACCTTCTCTGTACGCGCCTATCGCATCAGTAGTTTTGCCGCAGCACAGGTAGCGGGACCGCAGGCTCCTTCGGTTGAAGTGGGTCTGCAGATGCAGATGACGTAGGTTTGTCCTTCGCATCCTTCTCATCTGTACGCGCTTCCACCTCAGCGTCGGCGTCGAATATCAGCGACGACCCCTCCTTATCCTGCGTCACCTCCGCCCCGGCGCCTTTGAGGCTAGCAGCCATCGGCGCTTGAGCTTCCAGCGTTCCAGACGCCTTCGCCACCGACGCACCAGTAGCAGCGCCGGAGCCCTCCTCCACATCCACACCAGCGCCCACATTCGACGCCTCCACCGCTCCGCCCTCGCCGCCCTCGCCTTCCTTGCCCTGCCCTTCTACCTCTCGCGCAAGCATATCAGCGATGCCGAGGTAGAACGTCGCGGGCCGGAATTTAATTTCTTTCCCCATCATCTCGGCCCATTTGTAGCGCGCGGTATTGACCCAGCCGACGAGGTCGAGGTGGTTTACCTGCGAGAGCGTGCCGAGGTAGGTACCCTACGTGGATGAAAGGATGCGTCAGTTTAGGTTAATTAAAGTCAAGATCAAGCAGATGGCATGTGAATATGGATTTTGAAGTATATAGTAGACGCACCCATTTAGAAGACTCGACGGAGACGAGACCATCATTGGGCCCTTCCTTCTCGAGAATCACAGAATGAGGCCATCTAAAAAGATGACAGCACTGAGCAACGAAAAGACGAAAAAACCACAGATCACTCACTTCCATGTATCAATCAACCCCGGCTCGTACACCGCACCCCAACTGAAATAGCGCACGCCCGGCACGTCCGGAGTGTCCTCGTTGAACTTGCGCATGCTCTCGACGGTGAGGCTCTTGAACGCTGCGCCGTCGCCGCCCCCATTCGGGAGCAGGTCGAGCAAGGAGAGCACGGACGGCATGCGTGTGGGCCCGACGGTGGAGAGGAAGTGGTCGGCGAAGGAAGAGCCTCGGTGTGGTGTAGCGATGGTGGTGACGGAGAGCACTTTGAAGAGGCGGTGGGTGAGGTGGGTGGTGAGGTAGCGGCAGTCGATGCCGCCCTATGTTTATTTTTCAGCGCTTGTTAATCAGACTGGAGCAAGAGGAGGACGAACCATGCTGTGACCTATGATAAGAATTTGAATAAGCGTGTAAAATAGATAGAGGGACGACGAGAGACACACCGATGAGGTGGACGCTACGGCCGGGGTATACGGCGGATATTTTTGCCTCGAGGACCTTTGCGCGATCGACAGGACTGCTGGTGGCGGGGACACGGGTGATGAGGACCTCGGTGCCGTTCTCCTCGAGGACTTCCTTGATGCCGCGCCAGTGGGTGACCTCGAAGGGTGCTATGGAGGGTCCGATGGTGACCGAGTCGAAGCCCAGTAGGCCATGACAGAAAACGACCGGGTTTTTAGGGGAAAGATCTGCTTTACCAACATGAGATGGGCAAAGAACGACAAAAGGGAAAGGACACACACATTTCTTCTTGATCTCTGTGGGACTCTCTGGCCTGTCCTCCTGGGCGAGGAGTGTTTCGGGCTGGAACCACCAGCGGGAGAAGGAGGCGGAAAGGGTGGTCGGTGCCTGGGTATCCTGGATGGAGAGGGACGAGATGGAATGGGAGGACATGGAGCGCGACGACACGCGCAGCAGGGTGTCGATGGAGGAGTGCGTGGGCTGGACATGGTTGAGGACGATGGAGGGCGGGCGACTGGGGGCAGAGTCGACGGTTTGGCGGGGGAAGGACCAGTCGACGGTGGGCGGGGGAGAGAGGGAGGCGGTGGGGAGAGTGGCGCGGGTGAGGTTGTCGAAGAAGGGCGGGGGGTGGGTGGAGGCGCGGAAGGCGGGCGGGAGACGGGCGGGCTGGGGCCGGATGGGCAGCGGCGTGTTGATGGCGTCTGCGAGCGCGGGCGTGTGCGAGCGGCTGGGGGCCGTGGCCCAGCGGACGACGGGCAGCCGCATGGGATCTGACGACGGGAAGAGACGGTCGAGGCGGTGGTTGAGCGACGGCCGACCATGAGCGCTGTCTGCAGACATCGCTGCCGCTGTGACGTCACACGTCTGCTCTTTTTTCATGGCCGACCTGCGCGCCCTCTACCGCACGTACCTGCGCGCCGTCCGCCGTCTCCCCCATCTCTATCTCCGCCAGTTCTTCCAGATACGCGCACGCGACGATGTCGACGCCGTCGCTGGATTCAAAGAACCCGCCCGACGCTGGCGCAAGATGAAAGACGTCGCCCACCGCGTCCGACGCATCGAAAGCGCCAACAACCGCGACGTCAAGGCCTTCCAGCGCATCCTCAACCTGGCATACGGCCGCACAGGCAAACTCCGCTGGGAGCTGTTCCATGTTCGCCCCCCCTCTTCTTCTCTCCGTTGCCCGTCTGACCACCCCACAGCCCATCCTCACCGACCCCAGCACCCCCCCGCCGGCTCCCATCATCCCCGCCCTCCCACGCACCGCGCCCCCAGTCTATCCCCCAGAGCTCAAGCGCCTCCTCACCACCTCCACCCTCAAGCACAAAAAGGCCCTCACTCCAGCAGAGCTCGCCAAACCCCGCACTCTCCCAGAACGCGCAGACCCCGCATCCCCCGACGCCCTCCTCTTCGGGTCCTTCAGCAAGCGCCGCGAGGCAAACATCCGCAAGCGCGCGTACGACCACGCTCTGAAAAGAGTGCAGCCTCCGCTTGAAGTGACCGTGAGCAACGACAGCGGGGAGAGCGGTACACGTTTGGCGGCGCTCGACGCGGTACGGACCAACGTCTACCCCCGCCCATTGGGCATGCAGGACTTGGGATTGCTTCGCGACATCAACGACCTCATTGGAAACGCAATATCCATCCCGCCTCCCATGCCCCGTCGTGCCCGACGCGCAGCCGCTCTCAGTGACGCTGCACACGACCCCAATTCCCCAGCATCCACTAGCGCCCAGACGGCCGTCGATCAGACGCGCATGCACCCCTTCCGCTGGGTGCGCCGCCGCTACCGCACCCTGCTTGCGTCCATTCCACAGCTCACCTACAACGTCGTCCACCTGCCCAACGGCGTTCGCAGCGGCTTCGACATTGACTTCCCTGCTCTCAGCATCAATCAAAACCACAGGAATACACACTACAATCCCCCCGCCGACGCAACTTCAATTGCGTGGGTCGCGTCCACGCCTGCTTCAAATTCCAATTCAGGGTCCAAAAATGCGAATTCAAGGACGAACACGAAAGCAGCTAAAGGAGAACGCAATGGCCAAAATTCAAGTTCGCGGACAGAGACAAGCCCTTCGTCAGAACCAGCTGCAGGCAGGGTGCAAGACGTTGACTCCACTTCTCGCGAATCAAGTACGAAGGAGATTGAAGAAAAATAATGAACCCAACACCCACTTCTTGCACCCTGCAAACCAATCGAATAAATACGAAAAAAATACAAGCACTATTGAAGGGTATGAAAATTATACGGCCCTGAGCAGACGCGTAGAACAAAAACGTCAATCACACCTACGTTGATGCCCCCGACGCCTTGCCCATCTCAATCTCCATCCCATGCAGCTCAATCACATACGAGCTATACCCCCGATCCACCGCGCGCTGCGCCCCATCCGGGCCCTTCTCGACCCCGCATAGCAGCCCCAACATCGCCTCGTATTCCTCGAACGCGAACTCGGGGCGCTCGCGCGCGCCAGCGAGCAGCGTCTGCGGCGTCTTGGAGAAGAGCGCGTAGTAGCGCTTCGCGCGGGCGAACTCGGTGGTGCTGCCCGTGGCGTCGTCGGTGAGCGCGCGCAGGGACTGTTGGAGGGCGAGCATGTTGCGCATGATCTTTTTGATGCCGAAGGCGTTCGGCTTGCGCAGCTTGCTGGCGTTCGCGATGGTTTTGTGCTCCATGAGGTGGCCGAGGCCTGAGAAGAGGTATCTACAGAATGATGTCAGTTTATTTTTTATGTTGAAATTTTTGGGTGGGTGCTACGCACTTGCACTCTCTCTTTGGCAAACAGGCGCTCATGAATTCGTTGCACTGCATCAGCTCCATGTTGAGATCGATGATGTGCGAATCTGGCTCGACTGCTTCGTAATTCGAATCGTACGTGCTCTGGAATCGGAAAGCAGTGTGAATACAGATTAAAGTGGGCAAAAATTAAAAAATTACTGACGTCTTGCATAGCTGCATCGAGATAATGAATTGTCCGACACCGAAGGTCAATGCGGATGGTGTCCAGAATAAGAGTAGACAATTGATCGTACGTCTTCAGCAGTGCTTGGAAGCGGCTATAACAGAAAAATCGTAAATAAGCCTCAAACACTTGCAGTAGCAATAACAGGGCTACTCACAGCGCCATCTCCTTGGAAAGCGGCAGCTGCAGCTGATCCGAGATCATCTCTGGTGGAAGAATAGGCATGTTGCCAAAGGAAGGCGTCATCCCCGTGAGCGGCTCGAGGTTTGTTGGTGACATGACTGCCAGCGCATCTTCCGGGCGAGCCTTCAGTGAGTTCAGCTCGGCGCTAAACCATGACTACAACACGAAGAGGTAAATGTTGTATATCGATTTTGAAGGGCAAAGGGGAGAACGTACCACGCTGCGATGCAGAGAAGCTAGGGCCGCAAGGTTGCGAAGTGAAGGAATGAGGTCAGCTTTCGTTACTTGTCGGTCCTTCAGGAACTCCATCTCGACATTTGTTTCCTGTTGATAGAGCTTCTCCAGCTGTGTCTGATTTCGGTCCTATTGAAAAAAAGGCAAAAATATCAATTAGCTATCACTTCTATACGGGAGCTGCGAGGACTTACCTTCTCCTGCATCTCCGAGAAATACGCCTGAAGTTCATTCTGGTGTGCCCACTGTGCACCGAGAGCAAGTTTGGGCTCGCCACCAACCTCCGCAGCAGGCGTGCTGATGAGAGACTGATACCGGTCACTGCATCGCTGATAGAACTGAATGATCACACCGAGGATCAACCGTGAGTAGTTCTCGCGATGGAATGGGCTTGTTCCGAGCATCGCACAAAGCGAGTTGATGAGCGCCATCAGCTGCGTACTTGCTTTCGCCAGAGGCTGCTCGGAGAGGCGCCATGACATTGGGTCGGGTTGGAAGGCTTCCGTACCTATTGGTTGGGATCTTTGGTTAGTTCATTGCAAAATGTCAGACAGATATGGCTTCATACCTGTTACAGCTTCGTGGAACAGATCAGATACTTTCTCCTCTAGTTGCGGTAGATAAACTGTTAGCACAAATTCGTCCAAGACCGCGCTCGATGCCTGCGCCGTCTCCATCCCCGAAGGAAGAATTTCCGTAATACGTTGCAGATAATGCAACGTCGGTTGGAAGAGGACGGTAACGTGGAATGCGTCCGGGCGCAAGAGTAGACGATGGTGTTGGTCTGCGCCGAGCAGACGGTCGTCCTGCACACTACTGATGATCGTAAGCGCATTTTCGCCTGCGGCGGTAGGCGCCAGTCCAGGCATAGTGTCCTTGAGTACACGAGTGAGGCCATCTTCGTGTATTCGTAGTGCCTTGCTGGTAATTTTCATGTCGGTATCGGAAAATCGGAACACTGGCTGTAGGTCGATATTCAGTATGTATATGTTGCGATTATGGACGTTTGACCCACCTTCACTCTATCCCTATTGAATTTGCCGTCTCGAAGAACCTCGTTGATTGAATTGATAGGATTTCGGCTTGCAGTAGATCCTCTTTGTTCGTCCGTAAGATAGTCGCGGATAAGTGTGCTAACCTTTAGGCACATGAAGGTAAGTTATTGATGCCATTGGCCAAATTCTGAAGTAGCGCACCTCAGCCTGAACATGGTTCCACATTTCGGGTAATGGGAATAGCATCCCTGGCTTGGTCCCAGAAGAATCTTTGTAGTCTCGTCTCTGCGAAGGAATGAGGATTTTTTCTAAGGATGATCGAGAAACAAACCGACCGATCCTATTCGGTTGGCAACCTCGGTTACCACTCTGAACCCTTGTGCGACAGCATCTAATTTTGAGTACAGAGTCCAGAAGAGGTCAAGAAGGGTTTCGTGATCAACTCTTTTGGCCAATGATTCCAGGACATTGAGTCGCAGAGTGGACGACTTCAAGTGAGGTCCTTTTAAGCCAGTATTCGGTATGCCTGTCAGCGGGACTCCAGTGTTGAAAACGTAGGCTCCTTCTGATCGTCCCAAGGTTCCATTCAGAGAGAGAATAGATCTTCTTCGTCCGAACTCAGCTCTCTCCTCGACCTCACCTAGAGTGGTTTCCACTAGAGTAAATACTTCGCTTGGCAGTCGTTGTCCGACGGTATCCAATGCAGTTCCAAGTTTTCCGAGTACTGCGAGAGATTCCAGTAACGTTTCCATGTAGGCAAACGAATCGGCCTCCGGGTTCATGTTCGCTGACAAGTACATTGCAGATGTACTATTTGAAGGTAAGATAGATGCAGCGTTCGGTTGGCCACTAGATATTTTAGTATCATCCACATCATGAGGAGGGTCGTTCGGTCGAAGGCTCAAATTATTCAAAAAGCGAGTCAATCGACTTTGGCGCAAGGATGGGGAAGTGGGTGACATTTGACCATCGTCTCGTTGGGAGGATTCATTGTCTGTTTCAAACTCGACTTTTGGGACTGCGAAGAAAAAAAGTTAGGATGCAACGATTATCACCTTCACGACTCTGGCTTACAAGATTTTTGATTCGGGACATAAGCTGCCCATCTAGATTCGCACCAAAAAGATTTCAGATAGAGATGACTCTGGAGTTCGTCTACAAGAATTTCGCGCAATGCCTTATATGTCTTTTGAGTAATGCGCAACAAAGGAGAGATTGGAATGCTGACTGTTTCTTGTGAAACGAGATAACTTCGTAGATCCGAGACTGCTCCAATTTCTAGCATGTCTGGTTTGTTGATAATCTTCAAACTTCGAACTAAAAGAATTGCGGCCTGAAGCAAACGCTTTTCTGACATCAACGTTTCCAGAAGATCTGGCACTGTTTTCAGATGCTCACTGTATGAGATCAGGGATGATGTTGTAAGTTAACTTGTATGTAATATATTACTGAAACGTACATCTGATCTAATATTTTGATCATTTCGTCCAACATTTGCCCTCGATTCCACAGTTGCACAAGGTCGGCTCGTTTACTTCCTAACGCTTCCTTAGCTTCCAGAAGTGAAGATCTCGCAGCAGAAATTTCGGATGTCGTTGTTCCTAGATGACCAAGTAAAGAGGCATGATGCGGCAGGGAGGCCGCAAATGCCTGATAATGTTCTAAGAAATCACTTCCGGGGTAAGTCATATATTAGAAGGTATCAGCCTATTGACCTACTATCCACGGATCCTTTCAAGGCCTTTGACAACATATTTTTGGTCCCCCGAAATGAATCCATGTCCTTCCCTATTGAAGACTTGTCTAGCAGTTGCAAAGCAAGGTCGACGTTATTGAACTGAATGAGAATTGTTAATATTAAGTTTCGGAATTCAGAGAAGAAGCAATCTTACAGAAGGATCGATGACAAACTCCCAACCATCCTTGACCTGATCCAGGACAGCTACAGCAAAATCAGTTCAACGGACTGCAGCAAATCGAGTGTGATGTGCGAACCATCGATTTCTCCTGCTCTCGTGTTTTTTCGAATTCCTGGAGCTCGGTCCTTTATTCGCTGCTGTCTCGCCATTTCTGCTTCTATCTCAGCCTCCCTTTCTCGTTGGTATTGGTAGTCATCGTCGTCGACGGTCTGACGTCGTTTCGAACCTGCAGATTTGAACGCAGACAACGCCGATACGAGTGAAGTAGGAGTTGTTTGGTCTCCATCGTCCGACACGGGGCTCTTTAGACGGGGCGGTCTCTGTCTTGGAGGAGGTCCGTTTGCAAATGTATTCGCAGAACCAGGCCCATTCCGATATTGTGGACCACTGACATCAGAGCGTGAAGTAGCTATGCTATCCCGGTTATAAGGATCTTGTGAGGATGTTGACGCGCGCTCAGAACCTGCGTATTCGGCACGAACTCGTAGCTCAGATCGTTGAGGACGAGAAGGACCTGTAGGATTAGATGAAGAGCCGGAATATGAAGGAGAACCTGATGCATAGTTCACAGGCGTTGTTGGTCGCGAACCACGCGGAATCTGTAATGGTCTTGTGGAATTAGAAGTTCCTGGTGCCGACAGAGGCTGGGACACGTATGGATTTCCATTGGTCACAGAAGGAGAACGCCGGCGCGTAGGAAAAGGAGGAGCTCTAGACATGGATTAGAGGAAAGCTTCGTAGTAGGTTACGCTACTAACAGCTGTAATTGATCCTCAATAGTATGACAACCCCACGTGTATCAGATCGAGCACTGCATTGCGCGGCTTAAACTTGTCTCCTCAACTGTTCTATACCTTCGCGACACCGACTGGGGTTCTGGCTCCTGAAAAAAGGCATATACGAAGCTTTTCGCTTCTGTGCGATGATGTCAAGCTCTTCGACGTCGTCCTCAAGCTCAAAATAGGTACGCACACCCCACATCTGCCTGGTGCCTGATTCCTCGTCAACCACAGCTGACTTGTGGGCAGTTCTCGGTCTGCTTTCTTCTACGCTTGTTCGTGCAAAGCAAATGGGAAACGTTTCGTCTGGAAATGGAAAATAATTTCCTGACACTCCAAGAAAGATGGTAAATTGAGACCAGTGGCTCAAGGGAATGGCTCAGTTCTGAATTTCGGATATCAAACATGATTGTCGGCTTGCAAATTCTTCATGACGGTTGCTTGCTGGGACCTCTTTCACATTTTGTACTAAGAAACTGGAGGTTGGAGGATGTACTTTTGAAGCTCTGAAGAGTCCATTAATGAGTGTACGATCACCTGATTTTGATCATGGATCTCTGGACATTCGAGGTTGTATCCTCGTAATTGTCAACTCGAATAGAAACGTCATTGGCGTTTGTACTCTCTCGCCTACTTGCAAAACTCGACGTCGTCACGCGCGCGAATCAAATATCCTCAATCATCGGGATGCAGAACGACACAGAAGATAACACCGCTAAGAGCGGTGGCCCCGAAGAAGGTAGAGGTGCATATCTCGTTATATGCGCAAACGGTAGGTTATATCTAATATCTAGATAATGGCCCTCATCGCCCTGGGCCAAATCCCCTGCAATCGTCCGATGACTCGACCAAGACAGGGTCTTCTAAAATTATGTCCGTCCTGTCCCTTGTTCATAAGCCAAGAAGAGATGCTACCATCACAAAGAATGTTGAAGGTTCGTAGTTGTAGGAAGTTTCTACGCGTCTTCTGAAGGATATCATAGACATGGCGCTAAGGAGAAAGTTCATCCTGAAGCTGGCCAAGGCTCTTCTTACTTTCGGAGCCCCTTCTCATCGAATCGAATCGCAGCTCCTGGCTGCAGCCAAAATCTTAGACGCTCCAACAGGTTAGCCGTCCATACGACTATTGCGTTTCTCCACTGATCACGAATAATGAATACGTAGAGATTGTATACCTTCCTGGTCTCATCATTGTGTCCGTATGGAACGATAACAAACAATCCATGAAGACCTACTTTGTACGCTCTAGAGGACGTATTGCGTTGACATCTCTCCATAGGGTTCATCAGATCTATCGCGATGTCCTGCACGATAGTATGGGTGCAGAAGCAGGCACAAATGCACTGCGGCAACTCTTAAGGTCACCACCAATTTACTCTCTCAAACTTCGGTGCTTCCTTGCCTTCATTTGTGCCTCTATTATCTGTGGTCTATCTTTTGGAGGGTCGATCCTGGATATGTGGATCAGCGGCGCATGTGCTTGCACTTTGCAATTTCTTGGCCTCAATGCTGCCAACAAGAGCTCAATGTATGCAAATGTATACGAGTAAGGCATCTGTTCAGATATTTTCTGCGCATATATTCATAATATTAAAACAGAATTTCGGTGTCCATTGTCGTGGCTTTTGTCGCAAGGGGCCTAAGCAACCTTCCAGATGACATGTTCTGTTACAGTGCAATATCTTCGGCTGGGGTTGTTGTCATTCTGCCTGGTTTCACTGTTTGTCAGTAATGTTACATGAGCCTTTCCCATCGCAAACTGACCTGCATTTTGCACCAGTGACTAGCGCTCTTGAGCTCATGTCAAAGAATCTATTTTGTGGATCCGTACGAATTGTCTACGCCATTATCTATACGCTCTTCCTCGTAAGCACACACCTTCATCGTGTTTGTAATCACATTTTCACATATCACTCCAGGGCTTTGGATTGACCATCGGTTCCGATTTTTATCTGGTCCTCGATACCCAGGCTCGTCACGCATATTATCGAAGCTCTATTTCTAGCAACTTGAATTACACGCATGGCACATTCGAGATGTTGAATGGGTCTAATCCTCTCGTACCAATATCTGGCGTCCTTGGTCTTGGAAATCTCGTGGGCAGTGCAGCAGACACTAACACTGTTAAGGGTAAGTAAACACACTACGAAATGTATAGCCTCTAACTGCTATCTGCAGGATGTGTGCGTGATCCACACTGGCCATGGTGGAGACAGTCTTTGCCTTGGTGGACTTTGTTTCTACTCGTTCCCGTCTATTCGACCTGTTCGTCGCTATCGAATCTACAGTATTGGAGAAGCCTTCAACTTCCCATCATGGTGTTTTTCTCTTGCTGTGCATACGGCGCCAATCGCGCAGCAAGTTTAGTTCTTCCTGGAAGAACAGACATCGTCTCTGCAGTGGGAGCTTTTGTTATCGGTTTGCTGGGAAACATCTATTCGCGCGTGGTTGGTGGAACGGCCTTTACATCTATGGTCACTGGAGTTCTCTTTCTTGTACCTGTAAGTTATAGCTTCATACCATTTCTTCTTCATGAGATTTACTTTCTTTAGTCTGGCATTGCCCAAGGCGGCGGAGTTACTCAGACTTATCACAACTCCTCGGAGCAATATTCGAGTGGATTTTCTCTCGCCCTTCGGATGATTACTGTCGCTGCTGGTGTAACAATTGGCTTATTTGGAAGCCAAGTCCTTGGTCGGCCCCCATTTCTTGCTTTTGTTTTGTTAGCTGTGTCTAACGAAGCTTTTATCAGTCTACCTCTTTGGCAATCGCAAAAATGTTGCACACTTCGCTTTCTGAGGACTGGCCATTTGATTTTTTATTTTGTTGTAGGGATCACATGTTTAGTAGCACAGACTGTACAGTAGTACTCTACAAAGTATTGGGCCATAATACAGACGAATATAATGTAACTATTGATTACCTCGCCCTAGTCATCTTCTCCCTAATCTGCAAGATCAAGCGCCCGGTTGTGATTGGGCACTGGATTTATTGATATTTATTGTGCAAGAAGCTCCGATGTCATTGACATTGCCTCAAGACGGAGGCATGGTGGCTACCACTAGCACCGATGTGCTCATGATATCTTCTCTCCCTACTGCTCTCATTTCTGCTGAACCTACTTTACCAACTCTGAAACGATCACGCTCCTCGGAAAATCTCTCAAGAAGATTCGATGCTTCTCGCATACCACCTTTACCGCGTATCAACGGCGATTTGGCCCTCCAGGTCTTCACCCATAAATCACTGAGGCGCCCCAACGTTTCCCCTGCTGACTATGGTGATAACGAGAGGCTGGCTGATCTGGGCAAAGTTATGTGCGAGTTAGCAATCACGCATGCCCTATTTGAACGCCGTCCGATGTTGCGGGCAGCTGCCCTATCGGTAAGCTAGGGTTTGTCATTTGTCAATGGGCGAAGTTATTAAACGCCTTTAGGGACTACGAGAACAATTGCTTTCGAGCACAATGGTGGAAGATTGGGTGTCGGCGTACAAGTTGGTGCCGAAACTACGATGCCAGCCAGGATTGCATTCGTCTCTCAAGCTCCCACAGGTGCGCATCATATTATGTCTCGAAGAAATACTACTGACTCTTGATCGATGAATGCACTTCATAGGAGATAAAATCTCTATTCCATGCTTATGCTGGTGGTTTGTATTTGTCTTCTGGTCTAGAAGCTGTGAATATCTGGGTTAGGAGCCTCCTTGAGCAAGAGCTAGAGCATCTGATTCTCAATGAAATTGACGTCAAAATGGAGGACACGATTGTGAAAGAGACGCCCCCGCCGAAACGAATCAAGAGCGAATACATGTCCCCCACTCCTCCTATCCAGCGGGAATTCTTGGCCTCGAAATCTCCCCAGCCGCAAGGAGCGCGTCATTCGCCACTGCACAAGCCAATGTCGACTCCACCCCCAAACCCATTGGCGCCCGCACAGCCTGATCTCCCTTTCCTTCCTCTCTTCAATCAGGCGGCCATGCAGCGACGCGTGACAGTGGAATATATAGCGGAGTTTAGCGGACCACCACATGCCCGGAGGTGGGCGGTGAAGTGCATTGGTGAGTGCTGTGTCGATCATAATGTGTCAAAGCAGGACTGAGTCAGTTGCAGTTAACAACATATGCAAGGGCGAAGGCAGTGGTAATAGCAAGCAGACGGCGAAGGAAGAGGCTGCGCGGAAGGCATACTATGCTATGGGATGGACATGAGTAGATAGATGTAATTCTGATCAGAGTTGTGTAATGAAGATTTGGTGCTGACTAAGTGGGTGGTGATATTTGAAAAAGCGAGTTGGTCTTTGCTCTGTCCGTCGTTGAGTCCATGGCCGCCCCTTCCTCCTTTGCCAGGCAACACTACGACAACTCAAACCACATCGACCTCACCCTCGACGACGACGACGACATCCACTGCAACTCGCCTAGATATGCTAAGCGTCCGCGCACAGACGCCCCTCGGAGGGACCATCCTTCCTCCGCCTTCTTCATCCCTGCCTCCTCCACAATGACTGCAACCATGTCTACCTTCCCTGCGCGTCCCCCTATCCCCAACCATGACACCCCCGCAACCCCAATGTCGCTGTCCCCCTCGTCAGAGTCGCCCTTCTCGCGATTCTCGAACTTTGTTCCACATCCTGCGCAGTCCTCTTATCGGCCGGCGTTTGCGGGGCCGTCTCAGTTTCTTGGCCATCGACACCAACTCCCAACCCCCACGTCTCCACCGTCCAGAAGTCCATCCTATCAGTTATCATCGCAGCAATCCCAATCACATGCACCCCGGCCTCACTCTCAATCTGCCGATCGACAAGTTATTGACTTAACCGGCTCGCCTTCCCCCCCACCCCCGCCTCCAACCCCGGTTTCGCGTCAGGGATCGCAGCCTCCATTACCACCCGAGTTACCACCCAAAACTCCTGTCTGCATTGGCCAGTTAACCGTCACTGCACTGGTCCTGTATCCAGTAGCGTATTTAACGCCGCAAAACCCAGGAGAAACTGAATGGGCGGTCGTGAGACTTAACTACGATCATAATGCTGTGAAGGTTGGTGGTAAAGAAACTATTCATATCAAGACCCCTTCGACAAAAGGTCCGAATGGAGAAGTCATCCCCGGCGATGTTTTTGGAGTCGTCGAGCAAAAAGTCGCCGATTTTCTTGGACCGATGCTAGGAAAAGGTCTAATCAGGCTTGACGCGAAGGTTCGAAAAGGTCCAGGAAACGTATGTTGTATCATTCTTTTCGAGTTCGTGAGCGCTAACACGCGTGGGTTTCAAGCTCCCTATATTACCGCTTCAAATGGTCGTCCATACACCAAAGGGAAACATCGAAGTTGTTGGCAATTATCTTAGGCAATCCAGTTTGATTCTCAGTCATCCAACACCGCCTTTTGATCCTCGTTTATCGACATACCATTATTACAACCCTCATCAGGGCCTTCTTGATTCCCAAAATCGACCAATTATGGCTTCAAACTCGTTGACTCTTGTGCCCCGCGACCATTCGCGTTGGACAACCGCTTCTTCATCCACCAAGAGTGTAGAAGTGCAAAGAAGTCAAGTGGATGAGTTATTTAAGACTTTGAAGGATGGAGACGAGTTGATAGAGACGGAACCATGTGCGTTGAATCATCATTAATTTATTGCTGTCTCTCTACTGACTTGTGTGCCCCAAAGCTCCCGAGATTGCGACTAAACTCTACCCTCACCAGAAGAAGGCTCTGACATTTTTGTTGGAACGCGAACGAGAGAAATTTGGAACCGACGGCTTTTCGTCGCTATGGCAAAAATACTACAACCCCATTACTAACCGACCTACCTGGAAACATTTGGTCACGCAAGCCGAAGTTCATGAACCCCCAAGAGAAGCAAAAGGCGCTATTCTAGCGGACGATGTAGGCCGTTCTTATAGTCATTTATGGGATTAACTATAACGCGATTCTCACAGATGGGTCTTGGAAAAACGATTACTTGCGTTTCTCTTATAGCTGCCACCCTCGAATCTTCGAAAGCTTTTGCAGCATCACCGAATGAGGTTGTCTCTCCGCCACCGCCACGGCAAGACGCGCCGAGTGCTGCGCAATTTGCTGGAAGCGTATGGGGTATGCCCGATGTTGCTGAGCCAAGCACTTCCAATCAGTCAGCCAAAGCGAAAGCTAAGGCCGAAAAGTTGCAAGAAAGACTGGAAGCGGAATATGCAAGGTCCTGTCGCATCAAGACAAGGAGTCGCGCCACGTTGATCGTGTGTCCATTGTCTACCGTGTCTAATTGGGAGGACCAATTCCGCGAACATTGGAAAGGCGAAGTCTCGGTCATTGGGGGAAATGGAGGGGCGTGCGTTCCGCCATCATCTTCTCAGACCAGTTCGTCATCTCAAACCATGATGCTGGTTGATGAGAAAGTGAAGGAGGAGGAAGAGAAGCCGAAACGTGTTCGGGAAGGACGACCTTTGCGCGTCTACATCTACCACGGCAATGCCCGCCGTCCAGATCCCTCTTTTCTTGCTGATTTTGATGCCGTCATAACTACATACGCCACCCTCGCTTCAGAGTTCTCGAAGCAAAGTCGCAGTCTCCTATCGCCCGAGGAAGAGGAAGAGGAGTGTGCAGATAGCGATCAAGGGGGCGTTGACATCGATGATAATGGAAATCAAGTCTTGCGTTTGCCGAAGCCGAAGAAGGGAGGAGTCAAGAGAAAGAAAGCAATGCTTGCTGTAGCCAATAATCCGGCTGAAATTCCGAGCGCATTGCAAAGTATTCATTGGTTTCGGGTTGTTCTTGACGAAGCACAGTCAGTAATTGATCTTGCAATTCACTAACGTCTGATAATTGATTTCTTTTTGCAGCTGTATCAAAGAAACTGGAACTGTGGCAAGCCGGGCTTGTTGCGATTTGATGGCAGATCGTCGCTTGTGCCTTACAGGAACACCTGTTCAGAACAAATTGGATGACGTCTTTGCCCTCATCAAGTTCCTTCGTCTTGAACCTTTCAGCGATAAGAATGTTTGGACAGAATATATTGGTAGCCCAGTCAAGTTTGCACAAGCGCTAGGTGTTGCTCGACTTCAGACTATCATGAAATGCATCACCCTGCGTCGAACCAAGGAAACCAAGGCCCCAGACGGGAAGAGGATTCTAGCTCTTCCACCACGCCGAGACGAGCTGCGATATCTCAAATTTGATGAACAAGAACTGGAAATCTACAACAGATTCTTCAGTGAATCGAAGGCAGAATTCAATGATTTGACCCAGAAGAATGAAGTCATGAAGAATTACGTTGGGATTTTGCAAAAAATTCTGCGTCTCCGTCAAATTTGTGATCATTTCGAGCTGGTGGAGGGCAAAGAACCTGGGCAGGATTCGACCGTAGCATCTTATGACGATATCGTTGCAGAGATCTCGAGGGAGGGTTTTAATGCCTCTCGAGCGGCGGCTATTTTTGCTATCCTGAAGGAAGCTGCCACGACTCAATGCGTGGAATGCGGTGGTGAACTATGCGTCTCGGCGGACCTTACAGGAGAGGGTATGGACAATGAGGGCGCTGCTTCGAGCAATAAACGAGGGCGGCGCAGCAAAGGAACGTTGTCCAGAGCGCCTACACGCGCCAGTAGCCCCAATGTCCCCCGAGCAGTGTTAACCCGCTGCCAACATCTGTTCTGTTTGGAATGCTACCGAAACTCTGTTTGCCCTGGATGGCCGAACGTAGCACCAGACATTCAACGCTCCTGTTCTGCCTGCCAGACCGGTCTTTGTCCGACAGATTCATACGAGATCAAGCCAGACGCGGCGCCTGAAGCAAAGAAGAAGCCTCCTAAAAGGGAAAAGCGACAGAAGGGTGCATCGCTCGAAAATTTTCACCCTTCAACCAAGGTTAAGGCGCTACTTTGTGACCTTGTTCAATTTTCTCGGATGAACCCACACTCCGTGAATTATGATCCTGAAATTCAAATTATAACAGAAAATGGGGTGTCGGATAACGGGGTCGTGAAAACAGTGGTTTTGTACGTCTCTGCTTTTTTTTTCAGGTCGATAACTGACTATTTTTATAGCTCTCAATGGACCACAATGCTCGACAAGTGAATACCTATCTTTCTTATGCATATATATGAACTAACCATTGCCTTAGGATAGAAGATGCTCTGGAAGCCGCAGGAATTCGCTTCGACAGACTAGATGGAACAATGAAACGTGACGATCGAACTCGCGCTATGGACGCGCTCAAATACGATCCAGGTTGTGAAGTGCTTCTTGTCAGTTTAAAAGCCGGTGGTGTTGGTCTAAATCTCACTGCGGCTCAACGGGTTTACCTAATGGATCCTTACTGGTACGCCTTTTTCCTCCTCTCATTGATGATATCGTTTGAGCTTGTTATAGGAACCCCGCAGTGGAGAATCAAGCGGTGGATCGAATTGTATGTTTCCTATGGACAGCTGTTACAATTTTGTTAACTTTGAATTGCAGCACCGACTTGGTCAGACTCGGCCCGTTACCACTGTCAAATTCATCATTGAAAATTCTATCGAAGCAAGACTGTTAGAAGTTCAGAAAAAGAAAACGGAGCTTGCCAACATGACACTTGGTCACAATTTCACCAAAGCCGATCTCGCAGTACGGCGTATGGAAGAGTTGAATCAACTCTTCAATGGATCTTGAAGCTTGAAGTATGTTATCTAGATTCCTATAGTTTTTATATCCTTTATATCGATGGAGGAGTATCATTTACAGCTTGTATTTTGGCAACCTGATTAATCCACGACCATCTAATTGTTTATGGTTTCTATGTATGTACCCTATGTACATTATTACGGCTTCGCTATGTGCTTGAGATAGAATACAGATCCCCTTTCTAACTATGACCTGATGCTTGACATTGTAGACCACGGAAGAATAATAATGCTAACTACATGTCTTGAATGCCGATAATTGAAAGAGGCAACGGTTATGGTATAAGGTATAAGATACTTTAGGAAGCACGCAGAAATGTGCAAGAAATGTGTAGGTCAAGTGCAGTAAATTGATATTGAATTGTCGTTGTTAGAGAGTGGGTATTTGCCATTTAACTGGGAATGCTTTCACGTCCTTTCGCCTTCACTAAAAGGCGTCGCAATTTTGCGACAGTGGAGGCCATTGATGGATCACCATTAGACTCTAGAGTTCTAAGACGTGACGAGATGCTAGGGTGGTCTGTTGAGCAACGGAAATATGGGGGAAAATATAATACCATAAATAATCACCTTGCAGTGCCTGCCAGAACCACAGGACAATTTTCCAATATGTGAGGCTGCTGACACAGCTTGCATGGCGACGATGGTGAAGCCATTGGTGGTTTACTCTGTCCATTTAGCTGGGATGATGAAGCTTGCTGCCCTTGATGATTTTGGTTGGGATTCCCTGATGTGGCGATACTAGGGCCTTTTGGCTTCTTTGGGGCAGATGGTGCAATTACTGAATTGGGTAATGGGTGGAGTGGCTGACCAGCAATCAAGGACAAGTGCCCCCTTTGATGGAGCGTTTCGTCGATGGCTTGGACTGCCATGCTCTTCGGGAATTATCTTAGTTGTGACATTTTGGGGCAGTATAGAGCAGACAGAAGACTTACTCGTTCTTCCCATGATTCATCATCGGCGTGCAAGATGAGCATTTCCCGATATTCTGCCAAATATTCCGATCTCTCGGCCACAGGGCAGTCACCAGGACCATGATCAGTTTTACAGAGGGCACACACAAGATCATCGATATCCTGAACAGAGCTCAGAAGATTGTGCCGCTTGGCCTTGCCTTTCTGTAGATTTGTACTTGCTTGCATAACGAAGTCATCATCGACCATGCCAACGTCGCTATCGCTTTCTTCCGATACGTCTCTGTCTGAACCAGAATATGCTGAGCCGTCAGCCGATTTAGGGCCTCGTTTCTTTTTTTGCTCAAAAATACCAGACCCTTCAGCAGTAACATGCATCTTGGTCTACGTACAACGCAATCAGAATGGGCAAAACCCATGCCAAAAACAAGTGATACTCACCTTCGCGATGTCAGCGGCTTTGCGCCGCGCTCCTCTGCCTGATTGGGCTATCTCTCGTTCTTGTTGCTTCTCACGCTCTATGTTGAGCTTTTGAAGAGTTTGCGCCCATGAGTCTTTTTGCTCGTCTTCCACCACCTCCTCCAAAGAATCTTTATCCGCGGACCAAATTTTGGCGAAGGAAAACGTCAACCCTCCTGCTGCTTTGGGTGCTTCTTGTACTGCCTCTTTCTCGGTCTTCTCAAGAAGCTTCTCAATATCGTGTTCAGAATCTACAGAATTTGCAACATAAGTAACCGCGGCTATGCATAACAAATAGCCTACATGTTATGTCACGAGCCTCTTGTTCCGAGTCGAAGATCGCTTGAGCTCCATAGGTGAGGATCGATTGAACGTTTTCTCCGCCACCTTCGTCATCGTCATCCATTTTTTGAACAATGAGATGGTCCAGGACTAATTTCTTCTTTCCAATTTGCATAATGCGCTCTAAAGCACGATAAGTATAGCCTGTGAATTGTTTTGATATTGAGACATACCTTCTGCAGAGTCCTTAACCATAAGCTTGAATACCAAACAGGTTTTTTTTTGTCCATAACGATAAGCACGCGCGATGGCCTATAAACCGATGAGTTAAATGCCAATTGCGTCGAAGAATGCCCTACTTGTAAATCCTAATCTCGGGCGTAAGCTAATGTTATTGTTGTATCTATTGATATTACACACCTGATGAGGGTTGAAATCGGGGTCGAAGATGATGACAGTGTCGGCCGTCTAAAATATATAAGAAAAAAGAAGTCGGGGTGGTGACATGAGACTCACGAAGAGATTGATTCCGACACCCTAGGGTAACTATCATTAGGAGTACAGACAAACTAATAGCGAAGGGCTTACTCCAGCTCGAGTGGTCAAAAGAAAAATGAAGTATTCTGAACCAGGTTTATTGTATTCGTCCATTGCTTTCTGGCGCATACTGCCTTGAGTATTACCATCCTGGTGCTCTTCGTAAGAATACTTTGCGTTATATCTGGCGAGATGAAAAAAAATTTTACCAGCCGAAGAAATTTGTATCCTTCTCCTTGCAAAAAGTCTTCAATTACATTCAGAGCAATCACGAACTGGGAAGGTTCAGGCAGTTGAACTTGAGTTGCATATAAGTAGTCTGACCCACCTGACTGAAAAGGAGAACTCTATGTCCATGTTCCTTCAGCTTCGGAAGTAAAGCTTTGAGAAATCGCAGTTTCCCACTGGCATCGATCAATTTTTCATGGGTCTCTTGTGCTGGCAGGTTACGCGGTTCAATATCTTCAGCATAAAGATAAGGATGCTGGAGACATCTATAACGTCATCATGAATCGTTAGCGGAGGATTTCGGGACGTAATAATATATCTGACTTTCGCAGTTGCATGAGTACATTGTTGATACGCGATTTGGCAGGACCACTATGTGCATTAGAAGGTTGCGCCAAGCCGTTCAAAATATTCAAATTATGGCCTATGAAGTGATTAGAGACAAAAATATTGAGCGCATATAGATCACTTACTCAGAATAGATCGATATACCTCCCGCTGAAGTGGGGCCATAGATATAGGGACGATGACTTCGTTCTGCAGTAGCGGAATAAGTGTTATGTACCATTGATTAGAAAACTCATACCTTTGGAGGCAACTCAAGAACCTCGCTCTTTATGCGTCGTAGAAAGTAAGGCCGGAGTCTAGTATGTAATTGCTTGATAAGTTCTTCATCCAGTACTTCGTGTTGTTTTTCTAAGGCTTCGAGATCGCGCCAGTTTTCTGGATCAAGGAAATTCATAAGATTGAATAACTCTCGCATATTATTGTTTAGGGGAGTCTGGTGCCAAGGTTAGTGTCCTGTTTGCAGAGAATGGTACTGATGTTCACTTACGCCGGTCATGATAATTCTGTGAGCTGTATGCAGTTCATTGAGCTTCCTGAACAAAAGGCTCGCATCGCTTTTCACTGAAAGATTACAGGATTCGCTATGAGGTTGCATCATTGATAAAGAAGCCAGAACTCACGTCTTTGTCCTTCATCGACCACCAAAACCTGGATATCAATTAACTTAAGTATAGACAATATTATAATTTTCACTCACTTCCCAGCGTGGTTGGTTTTTGAAAACGGGTGTAAACTCCTTCGCATTGGTCAATGTTTCATAGGTCGTGACAAGAACATGAAATTTAGTAGTTGTGTTGCCAGGAGGAGGCGATTTATGGAACAGTTCGAAGGTTTTGACCACATCGCGAGCAGATTTTTCGCCACTGAATGGAACAACTCGTAAGTGAGGAGCCCATCGTTCAAACTCTCTAACCCAGTTAGTGATAGTAGAATTAGGAACAACAACCAGAGCGGGAAAAGCACTCCAATTTGCTGCGATATTTCCTAGAAAAGTCACAATTTGCACAGTTTTTCCCTTCAAGGATGGCATTTAGGTGATTCTTAATCAGTTGTGAAAGAATAACGTACAAGTCCCATTTCATCAGCAAGGATGCAATGTTGATGATTCCACCAATTGTTACAAAGCCAGTTAAAGCCATCAACCTGGGTACTGTATCATTGTATGTCCCGCCAACAAAATCAACAGTAAAATATACCTGGAATGGCATGAGTTTCAGATTGGGCGCTTGTCCTAAGTCCAAATCCGAGGCCTCCTTCAGGATATGCCTTTTGCGATACTCGTCCTGCTTTCGATTGTCAAAAGTTTGCCAGTATGCTTTAGTTTGCTTAGGTACGAAAACGGTCTGAGCATCAATAAATCGCTCGAAAGCTTTTTGGAAAGATGCGTAACCCAATTCTCCCGGCCTCGGGGGTGTATCCCAAGTTGCTATAAATGGCATCAATATTTGACCACATCACATATAGATAACCTTACCTTCATCGTAGTTTAAGCCGTCCCATTTGATGAATGCCCAAACGACTGAATCCACGTCTTGCTTTCCTAGAAGATCGTGATTTTCCCATTCATCTACTGTTTCCGTCAAATGACTAGGAGGTTGTTCGCCTGTTTCGAAGATTTGGGCAGGTGGGCGTTTGCTTTCATCTGTTCCATTGCCTTCATCTTCACTCATGATGGTGATAACTTTCTTGCGTTTTGGTTGGGGAGCAGATTTCTTTGCAGGCGGGCGCCACAGCAGCACATCCAGAATGCGATCAACAGTTTTCCACGGAATAGGTATTCTGCGTTCTGCATCTGGCAAAGCATCATAAGCAGAGGTCGCATCGACAGGTTTGACAGATGGTGGTCGTGATTCGTCAACTTTTTTGAATAGAATATCTCGACTAGGTTCATCAACATCCATACTATCTTCCTGCAATTCTGTGGGTTCCTTTAGCAGCTCGACCTTCGTGCCACCTGAAATAAAGTTCTTCAACTTCGCAAGGTTGGTCGATACCAGCCACATGTGTGGTACCCATTGAACACGCCGATAGCTTCGGCCAACCCATTTGACAAGATATTCTCTTGGGAGCAAAGATTTGTAGTCAGGTATTTGTCCCTGCTTGAGAACAGGTTCTTTAGCGTTTGCAGGATATGGACGCCATGCAATTATCTTGTCGAGATCATAGCCAAATGACGAGCAATCCGAACAGAGCCATCTCTTTGTCTGTTGATAGTGCGCAGCGATATCCGCAAGATCGGAGTCTCCTTGACTTGAAGGCAAGGTCAAATGTCGGTAATGGGCTAAGCGCTTGCAGGTGAAGCAGCGGAAGAGGAGTTCGCGAGCCAAAGAATGAGTAGGTTCTGATGTTGCAGATGTACCATCTTTCATGGTGATATCCTCAGAATCTGTCTTTTGAGCATCAGGCGGTGCTTCAGCTCCCTTCATACGTGATAGGTCAGGCAGAAGAGCAGGTTCCATGCACCCCATACATATTCCTCCGCGAGTGCATGCACCTAAAAACACAAGGCGTTAACGGCGATATACAAAAAACGAAAGCAGAAAGACCTCACCACAAATGAACTCGGTAATCTCATTAATTGCTAGTCCACTACGTTTCTTTGGAGGTGCAGGGGAAGTACCAGGATTTCCCTGCTTGGCCTCCCATTGGGTTTTATCCCTTTCTCTCGCAGCTCTGAGGACCTCGTCGCGCTGAGTTGAAGCGAGACATTTCCAATGAGCACTAACTGGACATTTAAGGCTGCAGATGCGAGAAATATCAGCACTTATGTTAATATCAATAACAGGGAGAGTTACCATTGAACCCATCCACCCATCTGTTCATATTTTTCTTCGTCGTCCGATTCTTCGAATTCATCATCTGTGCTTCGTTTTCGTTTCTTTCCCTTCTTCGATTTTTTCCTGAATGCAGCCAGAAGTTTATGGGCGGGGGCTAAGTGACATTTTTCACATATATCGCGATGGTGCCTCAACATTTCATTATCATCATCGTCTGAAAATGGATCTTCGTCCAGAGCGGAAATATCGCGAAAGCGTCCGTACATAGGTAGGGCAGACTGGGGTCGATGGGCTTTCTTCTTTTTCTTTTTCTCTTGCTTTCCCTTCTTCATACGGGCGTCTTCTTCGTCTTCTTCATCTTCATCAACAACGTAGTTATCATCATCAGAGTCGATAACTATCGCCGTCGTCTTCCTAGTTCGTGTCGACCTTCTCACAGAGCGAGATCCTCTGTTCATTTCGCTTTCAGCGCCGGATTCTTCGCTGCCGGAAACCAACACATTAACTTGTCTTGATTTCTTCGGGCTGAAGGGAAGCTCTTTTCGCGTACTTGCGCGTGCCGCTCGACTGGGCTGCACTCGGGTTTGCGGTCCATCGTAGTCTTCATCGTCGTCGTCATCATTAGATTCTTCGACTTCCTCTACGGAATCCTCAGCCACTGGTTGCGCCTCATCTTCAGAATCTGGCACGTATTCTGGCTCTTGAGATTGACTCGCTCGAGCCCTGCGGTCGCTGCTGATTCTAATTTTTACTTTAATCCGAGAGAGGGGATGAATATAGCTGGCTGATGGATCAAAGGACGCTAGGCGTCCTTCCGACTTATTCTTCTCTGTCAGAGAAATTAGCTAATAACCATGTTATCGAGAAGATTCGGCTTACCATATTCATCCACCAGATCTCTGTGCAAGTGGCGAAAAGGTATTGCAAAAAACTGTACAGAACGCGTGAAAATGAGACTGGATATCTATAAACACGGGAAAAGATGTTGCCAGACACGTACTTTGCGCGCGATGCCACCATCATATCTTGCATAGTAATAATGTTGATCACCTTGTTCGTATTCGCCAATAACGTCGGTCAATGGCATGTCCATAATATCCTGCAGAGAGGTCTCGTTTGTCGGCTTATAAAGTTCCTTTTGCGATGGTGGTAGTTGTGGAGGTTCGACATAGGCCAACTTGCGCGACGGCATGGGCGCTTTACCTGACTTGAATGGATTCTTAGAAGGATGGCGAGAAGTGGATGAAGAGGATCTTCCTGTTTAACTACTCACCATGTCAGGTAGTGCTGGTATCCTGCCAACGTGGCGGGTGGCCAATAATCTGGCTGTGGATAGAACACGATGGAATCCAAGACGCGTCAACCAACAAAAGCCCAATTCGCTTATGTAATCTGCAACTAATTTATTGACGCGTCGCGCGCCGGTTGTGTCAAGCGAACTTTGCGTTGAGAATTCGCAAAATATAAATACACCTTTGTATTATATACATGATCTTTGGAATCGATCTCATTGAACAAGAGATAATTAAGGGACTTGTCATTAAATTCCAATGAACACAGTCTACCTGTACAATTTTCAGACGATTTCCTTGCCAATTTGTTGCCAGTCAAGTTATAACTAAAGCACCCTAGACGGAACCATGCAAGATAGCATTGATCCAATTGCTGCATTCCTTTGCGACAAGATTGCTATGGTCTTTCAAATGATATGAACAGTTAGATACATATACTTTAGATGGTTGCACTTAACTCACTGATACAAAACGCGTGCGGAATACCACTCTGTCCGCGGACAATCTTCGTTGAATAATTATTTGGATCAAAGGCTTGAAGTAGCGCTTCCCTTTCTTTGCCAACCCAGTTGTCTGATTCTGCATAATAAAAGTACAGTTTGTGCTTGTTGTTTTCCAGTAGTGCAATATCCAAATCGCGGATGTTCTTCATTTCTTCATGGGCCATACTCAATGAAGCAGCAATGCTTGTCCCAGAAGAAATAAATTCTTGAAGTACCCGTATTTGGTTTTCAGGCCAGGAGGCGTATAACAATGAGACAAATCGGACAGGAAGGCATTTCGCCAATAATGATAGCGAGGATAGGATGGACCTGGATAAGGGATAAAAGATTGGCTGAAGAAAATTATAATTAAACCTGGGCGTCAGTGCGGTACGACTCACAAATAAAAGCTTCCCGTTTGGGGTGTCAGCAATGTTGCTGATGGTGGGGAAGAGCAGAAAAGTTGCTGTAATCTTGTCTGGAAGGGCTTTCAAGACCTTGAATCAGAGACAGATATATAAGATGACTCATTTCCCAGAATGACAGCAAAAGATACCTGTAAGGATATCCAAGAACCAACGCTATGGCCAATAACGATTACCTGAGGTTTCTTTTCGTAAAATTTAAGAACTGTTTCCAACAGTTCCAGCGATGTTCGGATTTGGACAGTCAAGCTTTCATCAGGCCGATAGCTTGGGGTTGCAGTAGTTGTACCAGGATGATGTCCCACATGAGCTTTGGCAATAATAGCAGAATTTGGTGACAACTGCTCTGCATGGATCGCGGAAAGAAACGGGATATAGAAATCCACAAGCCCTGGGTTGCCTGATGGAATTGATTAAAAGTCAACATATCCTGTGTAAAAACACTTCTACGCACCTGGAATAAAGAACAGAAGGGTATCAGGATCTACGCCGCTCACCGTCGGCCACCATAGCACATGGGATGAGCCCAAAGAGCCGTTGTGAGTGAACTGGGCATTGAGGGAGGTCAAACTGGGTGCATTGTTTGCAGGGCGTGTAAGAGGTGATAGAAAGGAAGGTAGACTCATGATCACGGCGTTACAAAACCAATCAATTGCAATGTGCAGGTAATTCGCGCACACGCCGCATCCAAGTGGGTGGCCTATCCGGAGTAAAACTCACTTTGAAATAGGAATCAGTGTTCAAATTTTAGGTTGGCCTGTATATCCCTTCACAGCAAGACACTGACAAGAATACAAACAACATTCTTGTTTACAACGGTCAACTAAGATACATTTAGACTTAATTTGCAATAGAAAGTGACGAAAAAGGGTATGGATCCACGCATGTATAAAAACACTGAACAAAACATAACATGATAGATGCATACTCCATCTTCGAATCAAACAAAAGATACAAATTTGACAACGAGCAAAAAGACTCCTTAGGAAAGTCGAGGTATCACCAAATCTGTTGAGGTGCAGGGAGGTAGTCAGGGGGTATAATGAACGCGTCCATTCCATGTTGAGAGAAGGATTGTCCACCGAGACTTTGATCAGAAATCCACACAGGGAGGTCACCAGTAGCTTGCTCAAGACCCCGCCATATTTGTTCCGCGTCAGCGAAGTTCGTTTGTGGGCCGTGCTCGTAGTGTTGAGCCATTGCATTCATTGACACCGGAGGAGCATTTTGCATTGCGAAATTGTTCATTTCATAGTTTGGTGAAAAAGGCTCAGTTGGCATATGTTCAGAAGCTGGAGCCTGATAGCTGGGAGGAGGTTGATCAACAGCCATCACTAATGACCGTTGTGGATCCCGCAGAGTTTTTGGAGAACGTGACGTGTTCGCTTTTCTGCGCTTTGAACGCTTCAACATTAATTGCAGTGTAAGCGCATAGCGTTTTCCAGGTACTATTGCTGATATCAATTGAAGGAATGATACAATATGACATAAGACTCACTCTCAGACATGAGGCTTGCAAGTTGCTCGACTTGACTACGAACCTCGTCAATATTGCAGTCTGTTGGGCTGCGATATGCTTGCTAAGTAATAACACTATACACATGATGAAGAATGTGCTCACAAAAGGCGAGCAAGACGTAAAAGGAACGATGCTGCGAACGTAGCAGTAGCATGGGTGTAATGAACAGCTGTTGACGAAAAAACATGAGATATATAATACCTGAAGCGTAACAGTAAAAAAGATCCATCGTACCATACGTCATTCCTGCTCTATATGCAGGGGAATTGACGGTGATGTTGAGGCCTTGTCGAGCGATTTGAATAGACCGAAGGGCAAGTTCTCTCTGGGCAACAGGCATATTTTCAACATCATCTGGCCCAATGATATCTCTCAACGCTGTGGCATTATGAAAAAGTTCCGCATGGAGATGTTGAATCTGCAAGCTTTGTCGGTAAAATGCTAATTTGTGAGAAGTTAGGAAATGTTAGAGAACTTTATGGTATAGCACTCACCAGCATCCTCATATTTCTCTGAAAAAATTACGTCCCACGTTGCGTACCAATTTTTAAAGTCGATATCAGCGCGATGTAATTCTTGGAAATGTTCAGGCCGTACAGGGCCTTCGAGAGGCGAAAGTGCATTGTGTACCCGCTCGCGAATGGAAATAAGTTCAACGGTAGATACTAATCTTCTGTCATCTTCATTGGCGAGAGGATGTCCCAAAAAGTGACCACATCCACGGATACTTTCATCGTCTTTGAGTACAGCAGGACGCCCCGTTCCGTAAGACAGCCTAAGAGGGATGAACAATTAGGCTGTGAAAACCAGATATATTGAGTAATCTTACTGATGTTCGAATAGATAGAGGCAAAACCAAGTTCGTGTAGCAATCACAAGGTTTCGATCTTCTACCGTGTCTGTTGTCTTCGCATTTATTCGCCTCAGAAGTTTCGGCCAAGCTTTGTGAAGGGCTACAAAAAGGAGAATGAGTCTGAGATGAATCAGCGACACTGCATTGAATTAAATACCGACATAATTCCATAGCCATTCTAACAGCATGGCCGCCGCTCAACCATCCATTGTCAGACCAACCCGAAACCAGAACTAAAGCTCCAACTTCAGTGACGATACCACATATACACTTTACAAACTTACTCATAGATTGGACAGCCTCGATTCGGTGCACTGGTGCAAATAAGGTTGCCGACGAAATAGATTGAACCTCCTCGAGGCATTTCCGATGGACGTCGCTCATTTTACCTGATCAACGTATAAGATATGCTTCCAAATAATAAGATACGATCACCCTACCTCCTCCATCCCGTACGCGGGCAGCAACCATACAGATGGCATTGACAGCAAAAGGAGATCGCTCATGAAGCGCGTCATACGTATCGGCTAGAACATCAAAAACGGGCCTTTTTCATGGCAATACTAAATCAGCGAGTATGTTCGAAGGCATGGTGAAAACTAACAAGAAGGTCGAACAACCGGCATAGAAACTAGTATCATAAAAGTCAGTTCGGAATTCAACTGACAAAAGACCATTACGCCTTACATTTTGAACAATTCCCGCGCCTCAGCTTCAGTGATGATGCCTTTCGTGACAACTGGGATATATGTATGGAAAAGTGAAGTCAACAAAATGCAAATTCCCATGAGGAAAAAAATTAATTACCATCTTGGTATGATAGGCCCGCTGGGAGTTTGTTGAGCCTTCGGCGCTTCCTGTTTCGCGACCGGCGCTCTGGGGAAGGTGTTCTTGTTCGGCTGTGTGGTTCACTGCTATCACCATTCTCCTGGAACACTTGATAGTGAGAGATGGAGTTACGTATAATTTAATTAGCTTACCTTCGCAGCCCGTTCGATAGCTACGTCTGCTAAGCCCCGCAATACTTCCCAAGGTGCTACTAGTCCAGATACGGGCAAGTCGCCTCCATCATCATCATCAAAATCTGACGAGTCGGCGCTTGTCACCGTCGATGAAGCAGGTGCTTGTCTTTTCGAACCCGGCGCATGTTTACTTGATCGTGAATGCCCTCCGTCCGATGGCTGATAACGGACGGATGAAATGTTACTTGGTTGAGCCGATGGTGGGCCCATAGTCTGTATGCTAGCGAAAGGGGGAAGTCCAGAGTTTGGGGTGGTCTGGTTTTGCGAGTTGAAGTTTTGGCTCGTCGAAGGATAATTTCCATGCACATCCTCCGAAGATTGTTGTGCAGGTTGTCCTCCAGAACTAGAATAAGTCGCGTTAGGTAATGCCGGTCTTTGCTGGCGAGGTGCGACGACGTTGTGGCCAGGTTGCTGAAGCATAGAAAAAGAATTATTGGGAGGAGAAGCATGTTGATGACTCGACGCGGAAGGAGAATTCAAACTTGGAGACTGTTGAATAGGATATGTTGATGGGGAACGGGCGCTTAATCCACCACCACCACGTAGATGATTTACAAGTTCTGCAAGTGTGTTTGAAATTGTCGTTTGGGTGTGACGAATTTCAGCGACATGCGCTTCCAGGCTGCGGATGCGTCTGCGATATATTTAGTGGTGCTTTCTCGTCATGTCGGTGGTAGGACTCACTCCAAGCCGGCTTCTCCTGTAAGAGTGGCTTCCCGAGAAGGCTTTTCAAAAAGGCATTCTAGCCCAGTATTCCGACAACGTTTGCATGGGGGATTATCGGCCCCCTCGCATCGCATCTTCTGTTTGCGACATGCATTCTGGAACGATCAAATGATAAGATGGAGGAAAGCGCAATAAATATGGGGAATAACGCACGCAGGCACCTTGAGTGGAAAAGCAGAGGGATCAGAACCAGCTGGAGGATTGCGAGCAGGAGGTGAACTTACGGGGGACTCGGTTGAGCGTCTTTGGGACGGGCTTGATGTCGCGTTTCTCGCTCTTGTCGTCATCCTCCTGCTTCTTGATGATGGGACTAGTCGCGGAGACGGGTTCCATCACGCTTCGATGGACGAATGAACGACCGAGAAGGTGGAGGAGAGGATGCGGGGAAAGATGGGTGGACAAGGGCCTGGCTGATTTCCAGGGGCTCATCGCGGCTGCAAATATGACCAAGCAACAGCCTGCTTATCCGCCCTTGCAATGCAAATCCAATCCAATACATACATTACACAAAATACTCTATGTTCATGTCCACTCTCTCTCGTCTTCTCAGGTACTCCCCCCTCTCTTCTTCTTCCCGGCCCCCGTGCTCATCGTCCCCCACAGCGCCTGGTTCGCCTTTCTCATCCCCTGCTTTGCCACTTACAAGGCCCTGTCCCGTCGCCCGTTCTCCGAACCTGACATCCAACGATGGTCTATGTACTGGGCCGTCATTGGCGTGTTCATGGCTTTTGAATATCTTGCAGAGTGGACGGTCAGCTGGCAAGTATTTAATCACTCCTGTTTTGCGACAGTATCCTGACTCTCCCATAAAAGGCTGCCGTTCTACTGGGAAGTGAAGACCATCTTCCTTCTCTACCTGTCCTTGCCGCAGACTCAGGTACTCCATTCACCTTCTCGCTTATTAGCCCGTTCTTATGGCTCGAACGCTCCTCAGGGTTCAACCTACGTCTACACCACGTATCTCCAGCCGTTTCTTTTACGGAATGAAGCCGATCTGGATGCTGGAATTATCGCCATGCAGCGTAATGTCGTGACCTTCCTCCAGGGGAAACTATCGACCGTTTGGGACTTCTTCTGGACCAAAGTGGGAGGACATGTCCAATCAGAGTCCCCGGCTTCAGGCTCTGTCCCTCCCCAACTCTCGTGGCTACTTTCTAATGATATCTGGCGCTCGGCTGTGAATTTCATGAAATCGTCGGCTTCAGGCAAACCGCCTTCCCTGGCTGCATCTCGTCACAATAGCGATACCTCTGCTAGCGCTCGTGCTGAAGAACCTCGGGCACCATCTTTCCCAGTCCCGCAGCACCATGAGGAATAAGTCACAAACTGTCCTTTCTCCTCGTTTGAACATATTTGAATATCATTATTCCTTTTTACATCCATGTCGATACCCCGCTACATATATGATATATCACATTCCTCTACCATTTTTGAATATTAGGGCATTGTTATTTCAGCGGAATTATGTAGGGTAAACAGAGTGTATGGCGTCGGACAGGCTGTGGGTGCGAACCTGTGCGAACACTGTCGGGATATCGGTATTGTCATTCAAATGGACCTTCAGATTTCTCTGAATCCTATGGTCCGCATTAGCTTGTGATGATGCTCTCTAGTGACTGACGAAATTCCTTGTCGCACAGCATCATGTTGAAACCGTTCCAAAATTCAAAGGGTTATATCTAAAATCCAAACTACTACAGATATCATGATCCAAACTTTTGTTTCCGGAAGGAGGACTCGACTTCCGAAGCTGTGTACTCTAGCATGACACCGCTATCACCATACAGCTGGGAAATACGTGTTGCCCACGTCTCGGTCAATTTCACGAATTCCTCTTCGCAAGAGTTCCATACGCCTATGAGAACTTTTCCAGAAGCGACGCCATTGTTATCCTCAGTGGTCGCCTTCTCTGAGTCAGTAAAATGTTTCTCCACCCGTTTAGCCAGGACGTCAATATACTTGCGTATATCTTTACTGCTGTAGTCCTTGACGATCTTCTTCAACGCCCCTTTGTTGAAGTTACTATTGTACGTCAACTCTGAAGGGCTTGACCCTTTTGCAACGCGATCAAGGGCTTCAAAGAAATCCTGGCACAGAAATTTAATACTTTCATGAACTACGTCGTAAAAGGATGTACTTACAATAATCTTCCCAAATGGTCTGCGGAATATAATCTTAATGTATGCGGCAACATTTTCATCATAGATTGCCTGCGCCCGACGAGTGGAACTGTTCAACGAAGGAACATCCATCTGGGAGATTTCAGAAATGAAGTAATGCATGTTCTCTGCGAGAGTCATTAGTCGGACAGGTTCGTTTGACGAAAATGAGAGCGGCTTACCAATGAGGATAACATGATAGTTTAATTGTCCTTTATCCTCCCCCTCGCCTTCCAACTTAGCAATCTGTTTTAATGAGTCGAACATTGACTGCACGATCCTCTCGTAAGCAGCATCGACACTGGTGCGTATGTCCAAACTATTTGCCCCAACGAGCTGATTCTCGACTCGTGCAGCATATGCAGAAAAGTATTTGACGAAATGGGCAACACCTTTTCGCTTCTTGCTGGAAAGTTTTGTGCGCTCGATGCCTTTGAGTTGTTCACTCTGAGGATCCGGTTGCTTGAGTCATTAAAGAGATAATAAAGATGCTTATGACTCACAATGTGTCGTTCAAAAATCACTTTTAATCTCGAGTGTTGCTTCTCCAACAGATTGATTACGAAGGGATTGCCTCTTTCTTCGGCTTCCAATAGATAGCGTTCCAGAAAAGCCAAGATTCCTATGATTTCCCTGATGGTAAGGAACTCGGTCAGCATCATTGACCCCACACGTAAATTACGTGGTGCACATACATGCTATCCTTGGCAAGAGCAGCATCGAGCCACGCTTTCAGCTCTGCAGGGAGAAATCCAAAAATAAGATCAAGAGCACCACGAATG
The DNA here is from genome assembly GCA_009935795.1 of Pholiota adiposa. NCBI lineage: Eukaryota > Fungi > Basidiomycota > Agaricomycetes > Agaricales > Strophariaceae > Pholiota > Pholiota adiposa. The sequence continues at coordinate 540,018 of QEYC01000240.1, read as the reverse complement.
AGTTTTGTAGTGTTCTGGCTCAGAGACGCTGATCGAGCTGCCTGTCTGCGGAAGTAGTTATCCAAGCCCATAAAATCGGCGAATGTAAACCCTGAATCATTGATTTGGAGGAAGTCGCTAACGAAGGCATCTTCACGGTATATCAAATTTGCGATTTGCTCGAAGAAGAGTCCGAAGACCTAAACCAAGGTCTAAATGAGTCAAGCGAAACAGCGCATGAACAAAAAAGTATTACTTCTGAAGCTCGCATATCACCTTCTTGGTGTTGCTTTTCTCTATCCCGTTGTCGGCTCTCAATTGGGGAGCGTATGATGGTACCTGCGCGACGCATACTGGCGGCTCCCTTAGAGGCAAGAGGAGTAGAAACGGTTCCAAAGCCTATTTCCTTGGTTAACAATGAGGTAATCGTATCAGGAACAACTCTTGCCTTGGTCCAATTCTTCGTCAACAACCTTTTTGACAAGATCCAAATGAGCCGAGAGTAAGGCCTTCATTTGAATACTATGCAAGTCGCTAGCAGAAGAGAAGTACGCCTATGTCGGAGCTAGTGAGTTAGGTTGCACAGTAAACCAATCTGCCAGAATGCCACTTACTGCGCAAAGCTTGCTATATATATTTCTTCCAATTCCCGCATATAGAGCAAAAGTCCAATGTACCGACCAAGATATTTCTCGAGTTCGTCATGCAGGAGGGCCGTTGGACGAGGACCGGGAGGTAATTTTGTCAGACCTGAGGTATCTCCGAGAAGCATCTTGGACTGCGAATGCGTGTCAGAACGTGAGTACTATAAATTGAATTTAAAAATGCAGTTTTTGTTGTATTTACCTGAGCAACGATCATTATGGATAGGAAATCAAATACTCGCTTGCAGAATTGGGAATTGTAGGTACGATATTCTTGCAATCTCTCCATTGTTGCAGCCATATCTGAGTGGGTGCAATGAGAAAGCATTGAAAATTTCGTTGATAAACGACCACAAACCTGTATCCCGCCCTGCCTGCAGAGCTTTGTACAATTGGACTGCTGCTTCTTCCAAGCGCGTGATACTTTGTGGCTTTTCCAGAGAATCTTGGGTGAGAGTTGCCAACGCATCTTGATCCACATGTACTGTTCGCTGTCATCAAGATGAATAAACATAAGTCTATCACTACATCATGAACTTACCAAAAGATTTTGGAGTTCCGTTAGAAGAGCCCGTTGGTTCTGATTTTGTACTTGTAGACCGCGATTTTGGGATTGAATGTACAAGATATCCTCGTTAACGGCCTAAAAATTTGCTTTAATACGTAAATACGTAGATAAAAAAAGGGAACTTACATTAAGATGGATTTTGTAAGTAGATATCAGACTGTCCATATTGTCAAGTTCTGCAAGTGCCTCATCCATGAATTTCATGACAACACTAACACGATCGTCAGATTCAAGAAACGAATGAATATTGGCCTGAATAGATGCAGAGAGTCAGTATTGAAGTAAACTGGTGTATTCAATTTCTGACCTTCTCAAGTGCATTCAATTCATCCAGCAATCGAGCTTCAATCATATCAACAGCACCTCTTGTCATTTTCTTTCCAACAACATCATCACTGGCCCACTCATATCCTTCAATCATTTCTTCTACATTGACCAATGTTGCGTGAGCGTTCTCTTCCTCACCATCGCCTTCTGCTTGCGAATCTGCAAGGATTAATCGGTCGAGTGTTGCTTGGTTGGCTGGATCAAAATAGGATATTCGAGCATTCTGATCCCTTCGAAGGGCATTGGCCTCAGTTGCAGATGTTGACGAAACATTTTCTGCGCGTGATGTATCAACTCGTGATCTTGCAGAAGGCGTTGGTGAAGCGTTATTAGTACGGTTGGGTGCTAGCGTTCTGTTGGAAGTTTCGGGAAGTGCGCTAGTAAGATTGTCAGAGTTGATTGATACAAGTACATACTGTGCTGCTAACCGTGAAGGAGTTCGTTCTATATTCGCTGATGCAATCCGAGCAGATGTGCTATTGGTTTGGGTGGAGGGTCGCTGAGACGATAAAGGGGCAATAGGTGGTGGTGGTACAGCTATAGAAGGAGGTCTTCGTTCACGAGTTGAGCCAGCAGGAGATCCGGAACGCGAAGCACCTCCGTTCATACTTCGTATATTAGATACTGGTGCCGGTGAAGGATTTCGTTGCGGTGCCTCGGCCATATTCTGAACTCGTGTGGGTTGCGCACGAGTTGGGCGTTGTGGGGCGCCAGAAGGTGAAGGAGTTCGCCCTGAACGTCTTGAAGCTCTTTGGGCAGGTTCGACACTGGCTTTAGGTATATAAGCTAAATGAAATGGGCAAAATCATCTTGCGATCTACCTGCGCCAACATCGATATCTGATACTCCATCCAACTGCAGGGGGGCCTGAGGGCCAGCAACGACGCGAAATAGCCGTACTAGCGCTTCGAGAAAGTTAGCCTGATCCTCTTGGTTCTCAGTTTGCCATCTGTACGTTCTCGCAAGTGTCAAATTGAATGCGAATGGCTACTGTCAATCAATAAACTTAGAATAGGTGTGGAATCAAGAGGTGCTCACGTTCACAACTTCAATTCTGCGAAGTTCTGCCAGTCTCCAGGTTTTACCAACTGAGAAAGTGTCATTTGTGTTCTTCTTAGACTTGTGTAGAAATCCTGATCCATTGCTGGCCTCTGCAGCGCAGACAGTTCATATCTAGGTTACGCCAACGGAAAGTATACATACGAGATAGAAGGATGTATCGTGGTTTCCGCCCACCGCCTTCCGGACCCGCATCTTCCCAGATTTTGATATGAGAAACGTATGTCTCTTCTAGATTGCCCTCGGCATTGCGCCTGGAGAAGACGGAGGAGATGATTCTTTGGCGTTGATCCGCCATAGGCAGAGCAGTTACAAGAACAAAAGGGAGAGGAAGCGAAGACTATAGGACCATATAGTGGGAGTATTGTGAGCGTTGTCAAGAGGTGGACGGCGTTTACGATGGTGGTGGACTGCATCAGAGGCGGGTCTAAAAGCGGACAAGAACAATACCGGCAAAGCGCGCCATTGGATCTGACAATTACAACGGTCTGTGACATTTCCCTTTCCTTTATATACACGGCAGATATCAGACGTGCTTTCCCATTCCTGCCCTCTGCTGGCCCACATTCCTTGCTTTCTTGTCTGTTCTATGCGCTAGTCGCCTTTCTTTCTCTTTACACTCTTTATTTTCACGATATACGTTATGATTCCTGCCACTATTCAAACGCCCCCCAGTCCTCTGCACTTTCTTGCCAACGTCGTCTCCAGCATCGAGTCTGCCGCCACTTTCTCCCCGTCTTCATCGCACCGCTCGTCCTCGCCCTCGTCCTCTCGATCGCTCTCTTCCGCGCCGACATCCACTTTTCTCCACGACGTTGCCTCTCTTCATATCCCCTGCAAATCTCCAGAGACTCCGCGGGATTCAACGCATAGGGCATTAAAGCATTCCAATTACTCGATCAATATGTCCCAGCCAGATCCCAGCTTCGTCCCTTTCATTCGCCAGAAATCAGGACGGCGAACGCGCAAAACTACCGAACTCCATCTCAAGGGTAGGCAGCAAATGAAAATGAGGCGAAAGGAACTGTTGGAGAAAGCCATCAAAATCAAATCTCTCGACAACTCACCCGTCAACGAACGCCAACTGCTTGTACTTCGCATGGTTTATGATGAGATTACAATGTACCCATGCGAATCATGGATGGTATTAATTGCAATCATCATCAACCGGTCGGTGCTTTTATCTCCCTCGTTTATCAGCTCGGCTCACGCGTTCTGTCAGTGCTTACAAGCAAGTCAAGAATTGGTTTTCTAACGAACGGCAAAAGAATCGAGTCGGCGAATCCATTCCCGTCGAAACTGATGACGGAGACAAGGTCCGCCTGCGTACTTCGGCCTTGGCCACATGTCAAGACTGGTCCGACTCTTTTTTCGAGGAGGTTGTCATGATTTACAACTATCGAGTTCAACGCAACTCACGATTCAGCTCTCTACGTGGACTACACGATACTTCTTCTGATTATGATCAGTGATGTATCTATCGCTGCATCAGGACGCTCTTTTCATCTTGGACCATTACTAATGCACTGAACACTGAACGCTTTACAATATCTACGACTGGAGGACTCATGTACACTCCATAATCTACACCGTATTTAACACTAACTATAATACTAATTTGTATGTACACCATTCATGTAGTCGCTAATCAAAATACAACTCGCGTCTCGAAATCAATTCGTAGATTTCACAAGTTAGATTAGGTCGCCAAAAAAGGATATATGCAAGCCCATTCTAGAATCTATGTAGATGGTAGTCGTATGTAAATATCATAAGTAGTGGCACTAGTCCGAACAAACTTTGGCCTCTCCATTTGAGAGAACTTGATATCTCTTCCCCCGCCAGATAATCTCGTTTCCAACTATCGCTAGAAGCCATATTGGAAAGGCAAGAAGTTCCCTTGCAATCCAGACAGCGATAAATGATGCTGTGCTTTCTGACTTCAGGCCAGAAGCTCTGATGGATGCATAGACATCAAGATCAACAGCCAACCAAAGGGAGAAGTGGAGAGGGACGAATATCCATGATGGCACCTGTAACAAATGCTTGACACTCAACAGACCAATGAGACATAGCATCACGGACTCTGTAAAAGGTTCGAGCAGAGTGGCCATCAAAACCATATGTTTTCGCACTCGTATCCAACGGACGCGCCGCCATACATAATCGGAGAATGTCATATTTCCGACAACGTTGCGGGCGACATCTGAGGACAGGTCGTGTCGCAGACCGAGTTCATGCCACAAAGCGCTTGCGATCATGTTGTCCTCCGCGAGAAAGCGCCCAAAGGCAGGAAGCCCATATTCTTGGGCTTCGTGTCTCCTAGCAACTTGGGCTCTGATTGGAAGGAGGGAGCCATTCAGTCGCTCGACATCAGAGCGCCGGTATAAGTTGGATTTCCCGACCACACAGGAATCGATGCTGACGGTGTTGATGGCGATGTACATCTTTGCATGATTTGTATTGAGGAATGCGGCTTCAAGTCGGGATCCAATTTTTGCTTCGTCGATAAGAGCAAGTGGGACGTGATGAACAAGACCAATTCGCTTCGGTGACCGAGAGGATGTATCAGTGAAGATGTCCACGCTTCGGGCGAGCGTGCCAGAGTCGACCATGACACCCGAATCGAGCACCCATAACAGATCATTAGCTGCCTTTCTAAAGGAGCGTACAAGGTTGTTGACTTTGGGATTAACACCCACAGTCTCTTCACCTGAGAACACCATTCATAAGAAAAACCTTCTCGAAGAAAAGAAATGACAGTACCGATTATAATAGTGACTTTGACCTGAGGATATCTGGCTATCAGAGCGTTCACAACATTCAATGCTTGATCCTTTTCATCCGCAACAGAAAAAATAATTTCATAATTTGGGTAATCCTGTTTGAAAGTTGATTCCAAGTTTTCATATAGGTTGGTATCTAGACCCTTCAACGGGCGAAGAATAGAAACTCCAGGTGCATAACCGTTCCGAGAATTTGAGCTAGAAGAGATAGGTCGAGAGCGATAACGTTGGCGACTAGAAGGAGGTCAATGTAAGAAAGGCATTTAACATTTATAAAGGTTTTACTGACGCAGCGAAACATCCCAAAAGCCCAATTGACCACATGGCAATATACCATGTCAGGCCAAATACCGAGAAACCAAATATCAGGGATTCTTTGTTCAGATGCGTCAAAATGTTGGCGGACGGCATCATTTATTGACTTAGTCAAACAACGACCGACGATAGCGCGAAAACACTTCAACTCGAAGAATTAGGTAAATGATTGGAAATACGCCAATAAACCTGAGAATATAGAGAATTATTAGTGACTTTGCGTCTTGCAATGCGGAAAACATACTTCTCAGAATGTGCATACAGGTCGCTTGGCACCATTCATTGTTCGCGGTTCGCCGGTTCAATAAGGAAGACGGTCAAGGAGCGTTCCAGTGTCAGAGGGGCGTTGAAGCTCTTGGCAAACAAGACCACATTAGGTATGATGACCTCTACCCCTGGCTTCCTTGTCCGAAGGCGGCGGGTCGCAGCGGCAGGATCATCTCTCCAAAGGCAAGCTTATACCCGAGATACGCGAATAGAAATGGCTGGTTCCTTGAAAAGGCGCTCGATTTTTATCGCTCCCCTCATATCCACTTGAATTTTGCCTACCCATGGACCGCGTCAAACAACTCGCTGCTCACCTCTCTGGTTCCTCTCCTGTCGGTCTCAGTGCGTTACAGGTCAAGAAGCCGGATGATGTGGTCATAACTCTTGCTATAAGATCTCCGCTTTGTAAAGCGAAGAAGGGCGGCTTCAAGGATGCTCGGTAAGTTTGATACCGCTACTACAGGGGTTTCTCAGCTCACCGTAGTCCTCCAGTACCGATGAGCTCATGCTGGAGATGTTCAAAGTGAGTCTCCATGTTATTCAACGAAGGTTCAAGCAATGCTCATCTAGATCATTTGGACAATGTAGCATGTCGTCTCTCTTTCGAAGGTTGAACCAGAAGCCGTTGGCGATGTCTGCGTCGGTACTGTCTTGACTACAGATGCTCCTTATTTTGCTCGAGCTGCAATGCTCGCCGCGGGTTTTCCAGACTCGGTTCCGGTCCAAATCATTAACCGGTTTTGTTCAAGTGGACTCATGGCTCTTACTACTGTAGCAAATCAAATACGCGGTGGACAGATCGAAATTGGACTCGCAATCGGTGTCGAAAGTATGTCCGAAAAGTAAGCCGATTATTTCATTCAAAGTTCTGTAAGTTATATCGATGATAATCACTATACAGTCCCGATCGTGGTGGACCGACGTTTAGTGAATTTATCTCTGCGAACAGTGCATCCAAGGACTGCCAAGAGCGCATGGGCTGGACTAGCGAAAACGTTGCTGCTGAGTTCAATGTCACCCGCGATGAGCAAGATGCCTTTGCTGCAAGTTCATTTCAGAAAGCAGAAGCTGCTCAGAAAAATGGTTATTTTGCGAAGGAAATTGTGCCTTTCACGGTTCCTCAGAAAGAACCGGGCTCCGATAATCGGAAACTCATCGTCGTGAAAGAGGACGACGGCATTCGCTACGGTACCACAGTTGAAGGACTTGCTAAAATTAAGCCTGCATTCCCACAATGGGGAAACAGCACCACTACAGGTGGTAATGCCAGCCAGATCACGGATGGCATTGCAGCAGTACTCGTCATGACCCGAAGAGAGGCGGAAAGGCGAGGCCTTCCTATATTAGCGAAACACATCACAACTGCTGTTGCTGGTATGTCTCGTACACGACTAATTCATCGACGGCCTTGCCTGAAAAAGATATCCCAGGTGTTCCGCCACGTATCATGGGCGTTGGCCCCGTCTTTGCCATTCCTTTAGCCCTCAAAAATGCCGGACTACAACTAAGCGACGTTGATCTTTTCGAGGTATGCTAGTCTCTTAGAGTCCCTTGCACTGTAACTTCATCTACCTCACTAGATCAACGAAGCATTTGCTTCGCAATGTGTCTACTGCGTCAAGAAACTCGGCATCCCTTCGTGAGTCTCTTTACACATGAATGTCGTCCTATTCTAATTTTGTACAGGAACAAGGTGACTCCTGTTTTCTAGTCGAGGAGTTCCTAAAATTGACACAATACGGCCCTTGTAGCTTAATGTGAATGGTGGAGCCATTGCCTTCGGCCATCCTTTAGATAAGTCCCTTCTAGCCTCCGTTCTTGTGCGTAAAATAATTGTCTTTCTGCCGATGTGTACGCTGCACAGGTGCACGGCAGATTGTCACCGGGCTGAACGAATTACGCCGCCGCGATGGAAAGGCGAGCGATCCCGCCCGTTTAATTTTTTTTCATGCCTAACGTCTGTCATTGTCAATCAATCAGGTCTTGCTTACGTCCATGTGTATTGGTACTGGAATGGGCGCAGCGGGCATCTTTTTGCGGGAGTAAAAGAGTCGGCATCCGTGACCGTAGAAAGGAAATCTGTTAGCTCTCGCCTCAGAGGACTTGTTAGTACATATGCATTCTGGATTTTGAGATGATAGCTCTAGATTTTGTATGACCTGAAATAGACTGGATATTTTAAGAGACGCTGCATATGGAGATGAGAGACTCGGATGGCATTGGTTGTAAGTTCAAGTCGAAGTTGTGACAATGCCAACGGGGATCCCACGCCACGGGGCGGCTCCCACGAGTGCCCGTCGAGGACTAGTTTTGCCTTGTAACCGTCTTTCTCAGATTTTCATCACTCTCCTCTTTCTTCTTCCGTTCGTCTTTCCGTCTCTCTTTAATACCTTCACTGGAGACTTCTCCATCCCACTAGCCCAATGGCGGCCAGTTATAATGCTCTTGACAACAACAATTACCAGTCCTCACCTTACGGAACGAACGATCCCAATTACCATGAATCTGCTGGCTACATAGCACCCCTCCCCCGTAAAAAACCTCTCAGCAAATGGATCAAGATTGGCGTACCTCTTCTCATCGTTGTTATCATTGCTGCAGTTGTTGGCGGCGTGGTGGGCTCCCGCAACAGCAACAACAAGGATGCAAGCACGAGCAGCAGCAGCAGCAGCAGCAACGGAGGTAGCGCCGGGAGCGCAGGAGACACGGCTGCTGCCAGCTCAGCAATTAGTGCAAAATCAGCGGTTGGAAGGTTTGCCACCGCCACTGACAGCGAGTTCATGGTCCCTATCTACCCCTCGACGGTCAGTAGTTGTTTTGTTTTTCAGACCTGCAACTGACATGAATGCTAGACTAACACTGGTGTTTTCACCACTCCCACGTTCATTTCAAGTTCCGACGCAAAGATATCCTGGCCAGCGGATCCTTTCCAGCCATCCGACCCCAGTCCTACCAAGGTCCGTACAGACCGCCCTCGTCTAATCGCCCCTGCCTACAAGTGGCAAGCTCTTCCAAACCTGATTAAAAATGACCCCTACCTTCAATCGTGGAACACAACTATCTTCGGAAATGCTACAGCATACTTCGGCCTACCACCCGTTGTCTACCACATGGATGGCGCGAGCGGTATTCTTGATAATGCCCGTGAGATCAAGATGAGGATTAAGGCATTCGCATATGTCTTCCGCATGACCAATGACACTAAATGGGTTGACCGCACTTGGGCAGAGCTTCAGGTATAGGATTCCACCTATTCCGTTAAATATTCGTTTGCTCAAAATTTTCCAGAACGCTGCTGGCAATGGCACTGTTTCTTTTGGAACTGACCCTGATCGATGGAACACTGGTCACTTCCTCGACACCGCCGAATTTTCAGCTGCCTTTGGAATTGCATACGATTGGTTGTACGACATGTGGAGTAATGATCAGAAGAGTCAGATTCGTAGTACTCTCATCAAGTACGGTCTGCAGCCCGGTCTTGCTGTCTTCACCCCAGGTGCCACCTACGGCTGGTGGAGTCAGAAGACTATTACGGGTAACTGGAACTGTGTTTGCAATGGCGGTTTGACTCTCGGATCTCTCGCCATCCTTGGAGATGACACCACTGGTGTCGCCAGCCAACTTCTCGGCTTCACCGTTGACAATGCCAAGTCCGCATGTGTCAATGCAGTGTCTACTGACGGCACATGGGCTGAGACAACCAACTACTGGTACTTCGGTACCACTGGTCATGCTGAAATGGCATCCTCGCTCTTGACCGCAACCGGATCTGACTACGGCCTCCTGGACAGCAATTCGAACTTTGGCCTGACGGGTCAATTCCACATGTATGCTTATGGTCCCACCTCGCTTTTCAATTACGGCGATCATGGCCCGAATAAGTTTTCCACCACGGCTAATGCCATGATTTTCTACGCCCAGCAATTCAACCGTCCTAACTACGCCCTCCATCAACGCGAACAAGCTGACGCTGCTGAGCCATGGTCGATGTTCTGGTATGACCCCACCGTCTCTGGAGCATTCTGGGATGGTGCGCCGTTGGACAACTTCTTCGATAACGGCCTCGATCAATGGGCGTCCATGCGAAGCAGTTGGACTGACCAACACGCCTTATTCTTGGCTATCAAGGCTGGCAAGAGCCAAGGTCACCAAACGCACAACGATTTGGACGCAGGCGATTTTGTCCTCGACGCCCTTGGCACGCGTTGGGCTGGTGAATTGGGTTCTGCCGATTACCTTGCTCCCGATTACTTCACGAGCGACGATCAGGACGCTGTTCGCTGGCAATACTACAGGAAAATGACGGAAGGCCAGAACACCATCTTGATCAACAAGTCAAATCAGAACGTTCTTGCTGCTCCTACGGTGCAGCACGGGACTTCTAACACCACACAGGGCTCAAGTACTGTTTTCGATGTTCCCAGTGACTCTACTGCTTTCTGGGTGGCGGATCTTTCGTCTGCCTACTTTTCTGCGTAAGTCCGCACGATGTGGTTACATCCGCTATCAATTCACAATTTTCTTTTCTCACAGTACCGTTAAGCGTGGCGCACGGCTCCTCAACGCCCGCCGTCAAGTTCTAATTCAGGATGAAATCACTGCAACTGACGGTGTCCAATGGCGTATGCACACGAATGCTACCGTCGCCACTTCTGGCACATCGGCGACATTGACGCTGGATGGCCAGACGATGCAGGTCTCGATCCTCAACCCACCTTCGGGCGCTGCATTCTCCACGTCAGATGCGGTACGGTTCTCGTCGGATGTCACGCCTGCTGCACCTGATCAGGCAAATCCGGGAGTGACGGTTCTTATCATTGATCTTCCCGCTGGTACATACTCTCTGCAGGTTCTGTTCAGCCCCCAATGGCCTGGGATGTCGTCTAGTGACTTTGTTTCGCCCCCCTCAGTATCTCTCGATAGTTGGTCACTCACTAGTCATAACTAATACCCTATTTAATATTTCGTATATACGACGGACATACGCCCTGTACTTTGATAGTGGTGCTCGGCTTGGACTGCAATGGACATTTGTATGATTTGACGTGATCTGAAAGATGGAGTGTGGTGTTGTTTGGATCGGTTACCATGCGCAACTGGCAGAGATTTGCTTGACTGTCTTCCCAACCACCGCTGCTTGCAAGTCTCCTTTCCACCACGACGTAGCAAGACTCCTTGACGGTGTCGCGTCCATAATCCCCAGCTGCTAGAGTGAGTCCCCAGCTCAGCCCAGCCCAGCCAGTCCTGATTCCCCCAGCCCCCGCAGCTTCTGTCATACCGCCATGTTTTCCTCCCGAAGGCTCATCGTCCCTCTCTTTGTCTACCTTTCGCTCCTTCTTGCCACCGCTGTCGATGCCCATGACGTTCTGCTTCAACGTCACGACCACTCCAACTTGAAGCGTCTCATGAAAAAGCGCTCGCCCTTCCCCGCCGACGAGTCCATCCCCCCGGTCGTTGTAGGTGCAGGCATCATTCCCACCTTCTCCTCCTCCTCCTCTTCCTCCTCTTCCTCCACGGATACTGCTAGTACCACCAGTACCACCAGTAGTACTACCTCTAGTACTACCTCGACAACGACCTCTGATACTGCTACTGTAAGCTGATCTCCTTTCTCTCTCTCTCTCTTGCATCAGCTAATATCCTGGTTCGCATAGACTACTGGTACGGATACGGACACCGCAACGAGCGAAACGTCGATATCTACGACGACAACCGACTCGACTTCCTCGACTACCTCTACCTCGACCAGCACCACGTCCACATCCACATCAACCAGCACCACCCCTCAACCCACTCCAACCCTCAACCTCACGGATGCCCCAGCTGCTGCCGGTTCTACTCTTACTGTCGTGCCCACCATCACTCGCACCGCGTCAGTAGATGGAGCTACTAATACCGAGATTTCCACTTTGTCCGCCGCCGCCGCGAGCTCCAACGACTCCAAGGGCGCGACCGCGACGATCCTTATCGCCGTTGCTGCTTCCGTTGGTGGCATTGCCATCCTCTGGACCGTCTTCCGCAAGTGGAAACTCGCGAGTTCCAAGAAGTTTGACCAGCGTCTCCGCCCCATCGACTGGCAACAGCCCACTGCCGACGACGATGCTATTCCCACGCATCACCGTGCCAACTCCCGTGCTTCTTCCTTCCGCTCTGGTTCTGGTCACTCTGGCTCTGGCAGCCGCGCTCATGATCCACTTGACCATGACTTCACAGCTGGACCCAGCACTGTCGGCGGCTACGCTGATCTCGCACGCGGCCCCAGCCCCCAGCCCCCTATGCAAGAGCACCTCACACGCGGCCCAAGTTTCAATCGTGGACCTGACAACGGTGTTCCACTGCACCACCAGGGCTTTGGAGCCCGTGATGCATACGACTACAACAGCGGCGCGCTCAGGTACTGATTTTAGCACACAAAGTTTAGACGATACGATCCTTCCACGGCTCTGCCTGCTTGCACTTTGCGTCCGGGGCAGACCGGCACTCCTTTGCACATCTCTCTCATTTTGCTTCTTAGCGCGCCGCTGGATTGTTCGCAATTTTTACGGCATATCTTTCAACAATGAATAAACTATCTTTCTATTTCGCGATCAACCTAAGTCCATTAATCGCAATACAATATACCCGGGCTGTTCAATTTCTATTTCCTGTTTTCATTTGATGATCTGCCGCATCCTTACATTCTATGTTGCTTAATATCTCCCAAATATGATGCAAAAAGTGCCATCTCTCTCTTGATTGATTTTATGCACGTTTACGATTAGCACGGACATCACTGCCCCTTCGACCTCACTTCACACGTATTTTTATTTGGTTAGAATTTTTTTTCACGTTAGAATGCCCATTGCACCAGGCCTGCCCATTTTAAGGTATACGTTACACTAGCCGCTAAAAGTGCAATGAACAACGTATAAAAGTGCCCCCACTTCCACAGGTGGTTACTAAATCTGCTCGACCTGGTGAGCATACTGTCAGGCTGTTGATAGGGCATAGGCTCGTCCTGTATCCGCGTACTCTCGAATAATCCTTCCAGTCCTGTAGGTTTTTCTGGGGCAAAGAAACGCTGTGGGCGTAACCAGCCGTCGTCCTCTGATGCTATTGTTTTCTTTGGAAACGGCAAGCCATTTTCAGGGTTTGTGGGTGTCCAGTCCATTTCGTCCTCATTAATTTCCGGTTTCTGGGGTGTGGTGTGCATTGGCGTTCCTTGCATAGAAGACTGGCCAAAGACTGGGCTAACGCGGGATATTACTGGTTTAGAAGATAGGGATAGGGACAGTAGTGCATCGTGGTCGGATAGGAGTGGAGGTTTTGGCGTAGCTGGTCGGTGATCCGGGAGAGGGGTGCCCGAACGGGATTTGTCAAACTTGTGAGAATGTGTATCGACGAGGCGGATCCCTGGAGGTTGTGAAATACGTAGTACATAGCAGGATACAATGATAGTCTAGTCATTGATAAGTAGTGTGTGGAAGAGGAATAAAGAGTGGAGCTCACAGCAACTTCAACACCGAAGACTGCGAGAAAATAGACTTTTCGAGGACCATCTGCCACTAAAATATTGAAACCAGGTTGAAACCAGTGTATAGAAAATATAATTGAGGACATCATCCGCATTATCCATGTTAGCATTTGAACCATCTGCAAAAGAATGAGCAAAAATGAATGGCTGTACTTGTATTTAAAAAAAAAAAACTAACGTTGTAAGTTCTCTTCCCATGTATCCGAACATCACGTCCTTGAATCTCCGCTTTCCGAAATGATAGATATGTTGGGTCCCAGACCGTCCATAATAGCGATACTGTGACTATGAAGGGTAGTATTGGACGGAGGAATGAGAGCCAGCTAATTGGATAATGACCGTATACAGCTGACAAAAGTGTAAGACTACGGGAATCAATTACTGATGGCAAATAAAGCACTTACCACCTAAGCTGCATGCTATTGAAATAGCATAAGAAGCAACGAAGAGGCATCCTCGAATCCTCCACCAATACACCTCCTTCGGAGATATTCTCTCCTTCTCGATATTGGGTCCGGACACCCGTCGCTGACGGCGTTCCTTGCCTTTGCTTAGCCAACCTCCGAGGGCCTTCGCGCGCGCCATTTGCTCCTTCTTCCGCATCTCTTCTTCAACTTGCGGTAGACACGACTCGCACACGGGCGGATAGCGTGTCTGCAGGGACTCTCGGTAAGCAGGGAGCATCTCCAATCTAGCCTGGTATTCAGGACTCTATGGCATGGGTGAGTTGGGTGAGGGCTGTATATAAGAAGAAAAACTTACTGAAGGGTCAGGGAGATAGTTTGAAAGTAGATTTATTATGAGCATTTGATTCGTTTGGCACGAATGACAGAATGGGCCAGGCCCGTACATGGTCGGCAGGCGGTCTTTGCTGGGTGAGCCTGCTAACACTATTAGGCTTTGAGTTTTAACGTTATACGAAACCATACCTCGTTTGGCGAATGATCTCGAGTTGAGATGCTCATCATGCATAGCCGGTTCATCGGATATGATTTCGCCTTTCTCGTCGTATCTGTTCCAGCAGCCACATGCAGAGCACTTGAAATTTCGTATGTTAGCAGAAAAAGCGACCGGCGACTGACAGAAGAAGCACTGGATGTTGCTGTGGCGTCTGAAGAGGGCCGGCATGGGGCCCGTGTTCGATTGCTGGAGAGCAGAAGTTGGATTGGAGGTGGATTGAGTTATAGATAGATGCCTTATTGGGACGCGAAGCAGTTGTTTGGTGTCGACAAACAAGAATGTTGGTCTCCCACGAATCAGGAAGGAGGAAATCATCTCTCTGCTCATCATGTCCATCCACGCAGCGCCTTCGTCGTCAACAGGTCGCGGCGGCCTCGTCCTGCAGCCAAATTACTTCACATCTTCGATATATGTGAAAGCTCTTCGGGATGATATCTCTACGCTTGTTCTGCGCTACCATGAAGTTTACAGCCAGCCTGGAATGACGCAACCATTCGCGCTTTTCAAAAACGTCTGGACAGGTATAGGATGGGATTGCCTTCAGTTCAGGGTTTTTGATAGTAGGTCGCGTCACACTTTTCTTGAGGTGACTGTGCGTCTATTGCTTGGTATGTTAGCCTCGTCAGTGCCACTGCAACCTTGTTCTAATTGGCTTATAGAGAGAACTGTCAAAACCGAAGCGCCCTTTACTCGAGCTGTATCTCTATTTGCGACATATGTATTCTTCTATACGCAAGTGAAGGGTTCGGCACCGCCGTTGCATTGTATAACAAACATACCTATCCCTTGTGGCACGTCTTGCATAAACTGCAGTAGAGGTGCACTGATTATAAATAATTTTCAGATCATTATGCGTCTCTGCTCGATCTGCCGGATTCTTTGACAGGCCCAAGCGTCGCGCCTTTACAGCAGTACGTTCGATACATATTGTCGCGATTCCGAAAGGACCTCGTATTCGTCATACTTCCAAAAAGCGAGGTAGGGGCCATGAACCCACGTGAACTACCTCGAGAGATCTACGCAGATGACGGAATGGTGTTCACCGAGTCCCAGAAGAGAAAAGGACGACCGGCACGACGCGAGAAGGGCAAGAAGGCACGGGCAGCGTTGGAAGGCCTAGACGAGTGGATTTCGAAGCAGCAGGTCCGCGGCGTCGACAACGAAGCCGACATGGCTGCCGCGCTTTCTACATACGAGATTTTGAAGAATTCGATGCTGGAAGGGATCGACGCGGAGAGCGTTGCAGGAGCCGGACAGGAAGTACTGGACCGGCTGAAGGAGGCGCGCGAGTTGGTGGGCACGGATGGAAGTGTGGGACTCGGAGTGTCGCGGCTGGAACACGAGGTGTCAGGGTCAGGTATTTTTAAGTTGTGTAAATAGGCTTGGCAGGAGATAAGATCAAATTGACAGTTGCCGAAATCCCATATGTTATGGACCCATAGCCGTCCATAAGAGCGCGACGAGGGGACTGGCGATGCGCTGCGGCGGATGCGCAGCGTCGGGGGAGTGGAGACGGTCGAATGGGTTGCATGCACCCGCTGATGCTCCAAGACACCACAGCTGATGTAAGCGGGAGTGCGAAAGTTTCTCGCGCAAATACCCAGCGCATTTCCACCGTCCTTTCTTTCTTCATTCATGGCGTTCTTTGGTCCAAATGCCCAGCGACGCTACTACTCGCGCACATTCGATTCATCCTCCTCCACCAATCTCATCCAGCCAACTCCCAATTACAGTGGCAGGCCTTCAAATCGCGACTCCGGCAATGCCAGTGCATCTGCATCTCTAGTCCGCCGGTTTTATTTTCTCTGTCTCCACTCAGCTGACGCGTTTTTTTCTAGTCCCCTTATGACAGTATCAGTCCCAGCCATTCTATGGCGCCTTCAATATCTGACAAGGTTTGTCTTGACCCATTTATCTTAACTGTTCCGTCTCATATCTTTCTAGTTTTCACTATCGCCCGATCCAACTGCCTGGGGTTCAAATCTCTCTCCAGACTTCAAAGAAGCAGATGACGATCTACATAATCCCAACTCTCGTCGAGGTCGCAAACAAGGCCACAAAGTCGCCATGATCTCCCTCCGGGGGCTCACAAATATGGGGTGTCTGATACTCCTATGTGTGGGATTGCTTGCACTATTGTGCGTTAATTATTCGTCTCGCATACTTAATCGCCATATTAACAAAGACAACAGTGCCGGATATCCTTTGATAACATATTTTACCACCAAGACACAATCCAAAATGGGCGCGTTTAATGTTGGAGGTATTAATGCAAGCGGGCAGGTATGTAAATCATGTGTCGTCATTTCATAAATTTATCCAACCGCGTTGCTCGCCACAGGTCCCTTCAATGAGCGGAAATTGGGGTCTTATTGACAAAGATACACCGAGCGATGCCTTGACAAAGCCATCGTATGTCAACCCCAAACAAGAGATGCAACTCGTGTACAGCGATGAATTCAACGTGGACGGACGCTCTTTCTATCCTGGAGACGACCCGTATTGGGAAGCAGTGGATCTGCATTATTGGGCTGTGCGTTGCGGTCTGCTATTCCTGTCTATGACGCTATCTTACGATATTATACAGACGAATAACTTAGAGTGGTATGACCCAGAAGCGGTCACCACTAAGAATGGTGCTCTGGAAATCACGCTCTCACAGAAAGCAACGCATGGTCTGGATTATCAAGGTGGACTCATTTCCACATGGAACAAATTCTGCTTCACTGGCGGTCTGGTGGAAACTTCCGTGGTTCTGCCTGGAGCAAACAACATTGTAGGTCTCTGGCCAGCTGTATGGACGATGGGCAATCTTGGTACGTGCTCATTCGCAAGCCTGAGGTATGGTCGTGCTCATGTTCCGTTCAACCTATTTTTAGGACGAGCTGGATACGGCGCCAGTTTGGAAGGCATGGTATGAATCATGATCCCATCAATTCTGATTTCTCTCTCGTGTATATTGACGTATCAATTTAATTCCAGTGGCCATACACATATGACGCTTGCGATGTGGGCACCGTTCCCAACCAAACACTGAATGGCCAACCATCTGCTGCGACTATCGATGGCGATGCCAAATATGGAGGGATATTGTCGTTTTTGCAGGGTCAAAAATTATCGCGGTGTACTTGCGAAGGCGAATCGCATCCTGGTCCGATGCACTCTGATGGAACGTATGTCGGCCGAGCAGCACCAGAAATCGATGTCATTGAAGCTCAGGTAAATCATCCACCCAATCCATCCAGAGGGTTTAATTCAGCTACTTACATATGCTACAGATTTCTGGAGACCCACTTACTGGACAAGTATCGCAGTCGGCACAATGGGCTGTAAGTTTTTTTAAGTTTCACGCGCAAATGCGCCACACAAATGATTAATTGTATATCTTTAGCCGTTTAATGCCCAATACGAATGGGTTAATACCACGGATAATTTCAACATCAACAATGCATCAAGATCCATGCTGAATTCATACACAGGAGGCGCTCTCCAGCAGGCGACGTCTGTTGTCACTGACACTAGTGTGTATATCGTTACTGGCCCTTTGAATTGCAACTGATATGAGAATCACTTAGACCAACAATGTTATGAAACGACAGGAGGATGCGCCGACATATATGGCTTTGAATACGTGCCAGGTTAGCCAATCTTTCTTGCCACTTTATTTCGGTTTTGATGGCTAAACGACTTATTCAGGATTTGATAATTCAGTGAGCATGAACATTCAATGAAATATGAATGATTCTTTATGCAACATATATAGTATATTACGTGGATATCCTCGGGTGTCCCTTCATGGACTATCACAGCTGCAGGACTGGCCGCTGATACTCGAGTCGAAATATCTCAGCGCCCAATTCCGCAGGAGCCAATGGTAAATGCCTCGCTAATCCAGTTTTAGCTTTACCTGACATTCGTATGACAGTATTTGATTATCAACCTGGGTATTTCGCAGAACTTTGGCGACGTTGACTTCGATCACCTTGTCTTCCCCACGACAATGCAGGTGGACTGGATTCGCGTCTATCAAGCTCCAGACAAAATCAACATCGGATGTGATCCCAAGGATTTCCCAACTCAAGCATATATTAATCAGTGCGTGCAAGACGTGTTTCTGTGACGAGTGCCCTAATTTTGCATTAGGTATATCGAGGCATACACGAATCCCAACCTGACAACCTGGGTCGACGACTATAAGCAACCATTCCCAAAGAACAGCTTCCTAGGACAATGCTAGGCCATATTGATTCATTGCTGGGATTCGCGTGTACTATTTACATCCCCCTTGTACACCTTTCCTATGCCATTCGTTCCGTCATTGTATCTAAATAGTGTAGCAGAATTTCAGACAGTCAAACTGGATTTGATAAATTTCTTTTTGGTTCCTTTGTGTCGGACTCGTCAGTTTAGATTTCGGACAGAATATCGAGCAGAAATAGTTGTAATCATTGAATTGGATCCATGGTATGTGAAAATAAAAGAGGCAGGATGGTAAATTTACGGAGATGATACTGTATCGATGCTAGGTGGATTCTGAAGGAGTGAGCGTAGTTTGTTCAAAGTCCGTTCCAAAGCAATTATTCCTCCCGCTGTCAATCTCGGCACCGCAAGATCATATTCATGGGCAGCTAATTCTGGGTGGTCTCGACTCCTGTTGATGATATGCTCTGCGTCGTTGATGACTTTCTGCAAACGATGTTTTGTGTAATACAGATAGTGGATTTCAGATTGGAGTCCACCCAGAGGAATTTCAAGAGCACGTCGGACGAATCCGCGAGAAAGGACATAAGCCTTTTCGCTGTACAGTCGGCTAAGTAATAATGTCAGAACTGAGTTTTCCAATGGATCGCGCGTCCATACCTGTTGATCGTGCCTTCTTCAGTGCCTCGCAGCTTGTCATATGCAGGTTCACAAAACCATCTGAGGAAGGAGAAATCAGTTTATAAGGATAAGGATTGGAGGAGGGATACACACGGCTCTTTAACCAACACAAGACCTTGTATTGAAACAAATGCCTGGAGCAAGGATGATCGAGCGGCACTCCAGACTTCTGACTTCTCACCCGACCATGTCCCAAGAATTGAGAGGCAGACTTTTCCTTCCTCGTATAAATTACTATAAATGGTCAGGTAACGTCAAGATTAATGTTCCTACGTTGAAGATTCAAAGACCTACGGATTAACTAGAGAGCAAATATGAGCATCCTCAATTTGTTGTGTACAAATGTGAAAAGAAACGTACCTCTGCCATTACCATTTGTCCAACTCAAGAAGTGAGCGATCGGTGGACTATGCGGAAAGTTGGAATCCAGCATCCAGTCAATTACGAAAGGAGCATCTTGGTATGGGGTATTCTCGGGCCCGATAATGAGACAACGAAGCAGATCTGTTCGGTCTTCATATGCGCGCACAATAATAGAGTCTACAAGCAAAACTCATTGGCAAATGTTGTCATACCACATTGAAGAAAACTAACCTGGCAAGCTACTCTTCAGCGCACGATATTCTTTATTGAGACGCCCCAGAAACACTTTGGACGGCTGCGCAGGAGGGGAGGAATAGAAGGCGTGATCCACAGGCGCAGAAGACAATATCTCAAAGCGGCTCCATTGCGCACTATCGCTGAAATCATTTTCTTCGGAGCCATAAAGTTCAGGAATGGTTGAACTTTGAGTATGCTCTGCGGTGGCAGCAGCTCGTTCAGTGGCAGCTTCTCGATGATCTAGCTCCGGCTTAATTTCATGTATTTCCGGCTCGACGTCTTCGGATTCCCAGATTGCATGCTCCGTGTCCATGAGGTCAACTTCGTCAACATGCATATCATCCTCATCCTCATCACGAGTTGAAGAAATATCCTCCCACTCATCCGTAGGTTGCTCTGGACGCCAAACACCATCCTGGTCCATTGCCCACTGTTCTGAACCATCCTCATCGATGTCCGAGTGATAGCCTTCGGATCCACCATCCCATGCATCATCTTCCAATTGTTCGATACCGTCATAAAGACGAGTCAGGCGTTGCAAGTCATAAGTTTCGACAGTCCAATCAGGATGAGTGACTTCCACTGTTCCATCCAAATTCACCTATTTTAGAAGAGTGGCATTAGTCCTTAATTCAAATATGATGCCAGAAGAGACATACCCCAGTAACTTCGCCGCACCAAGATAATTTGCCATCGCCAGTTACTGGCCTCTTAATCAGTTGATCTATGGGCGAATCTTGAGCAACGGCATATGAGTATCCAATGTCATGCATTTCTTTCCTCCAGCCTGATAGACTGGATTCGCTGAAAGGATTCTCCCGGACCCAAGCTTCTATTTCGCCAATCCTTGGAACTTTTGGGCTTTCCATTCCGTTGGTGGTTCCAAGCCTGTGTATGAAAACAAAATCCCCTCGGCGGACTCCAAAACCATCAAAGTTGTGCACGGTATTGACATCGTTCTCGTGACTCCCATGAGGGTCAAGTTCTAATAATGGGGCCAACTCGATATTGCCTGTGGCCGGCAGGAGTATCAATGCAGTCCTATCCGTAGCATTGACAGATTGGACTATTGCTGGAATTACGCCTTCATCGTTCTTCCATACAACATGATCGCCAGGCCTAAGAAAACAATAGGCATGAATACTAAGCTTGCGGAGGAAAGGCACGACTACGTACCAGCAATCATACTCATCTGGATTTAGGTATGGAATAACCGAGGTCGCATTTACGAATTCCCGAGTCCCATCTTGCCAAAGCACACGAAGTTCTGTGATAGTCTCTTTAACTATGAAAGTTTGCACACGAACAACTCCTGTGGGATCCTCTACTTTGCCATGTTCTGTATACGGAAGGCCAGCTGCGTTTTTTAAATGAACGCGGTCGCCAACACGCATTTCAAGATCAGATCGGCCGCGTATTAAGGTCAGATCAGCTAAATCCTTCCCATGCCAGAAGCGTTTGGGACGTTGCTTTTCTGCAGCGATGGTTGGGTCAAGCTAATATTGACGTTGTGATTAGCCGAAAGAGAACACATTTTCATGGAACGAGGATGCTGACTGATTGGTTTAAGGCTAGCCAGGCAACAGCATATACGGTATGTTTAACGGCGATCACAGTTTCCTTGCCTTCATTGGAAGATTGAAGAACGCCAAAGAGATTTTGTACCCCACTTGGAGGAGGAGGCAAGATGTTCTGTATTGTAATATGTCGTGTAATATGTCGTCAGTGCGACTGGTAATGACGAGAGGATTAAATGGAGATTAAATGGACTAACCTGGCCAGATTCTCCGACTGCAAGTCGTGACGAAAGTTCGGGCAAACGCACGAGCTGGCCTGAGGCAGTCTGGATAATAGATTCGTCAAAGACCTGATGCCTTGCGGGTTACTGATTATTCGTCACATTGAACGCCAAATCAATCGACACACCTCAATAACCTGGGAGCAATCAGTGAGATTAAATATTTCGTCCACATATGGTTAGCGACGTACCTGACCTATCCAATCGTCATACGCAACATAGTCGCCTATCTCTGCGTCTGCCTTGTCTTCTATATCCTCCAACGTCCGATATCCTTCTAAATTTGCGCCACTAATGGCATGCGATAGACGTCCCTTAACTCTAATGTCGGTGACTACGCCAGCCCGTACGTCATCAAAAGAGCGTTTGCAATAATCACCTGGCTGGAGGGTACGATCTACAAGTCGCAAATCTGATTGGTGAAGAATTTCGCGCTCTCCGTCGTTGGCTAAAAATGTTACGCCAACTTCGCCGTACACAAGAGATCGCATGAGTGGATCCAGTGGTGGAACAGCAGGAGGAATGTCTTCAGCGTCGTGCCAACACCGCTACAATGGCATAGGGCATATTAGTCATTGTCACGAAAGAGAGCAGCAAATTGACAGCTTGCCAGCACGATTCCATATTGTCCCGGGGAAGATATCTTCTCAACTATGTCTTGCTGAAAGAGCTACATCACAATTGAAACATGAGTACTGCGTCTTGCGTAGAAAACACTTCATTATCTCTGGGACTAACCTTGGTTCCTTCGTGACTTTTCGCTGCGTCTGAAAGCATCGATTGTCGTAATAACCCAAGGATATTAAATGATTATAGATTTCAGGAAGGGTGAGCGTGCAGGAAATAAAAGAGGTGGATATTAAGGATAGAAAACGCCCAACGGTAAATAGCAAATGGATTAGAGATTGACGACGGTGCCTACTTCGGGCCCCTCGGGCCTCGGCACCCAGCTTCCAGCACGTGATGTGCATCATGCTTTGTCCGGGCCGCGTCTGTTTTGCACAAACTTAGCACTGTCGAAAGACCTCTTTTACTAATTACTATCACTTTCCTTTTGTCCAGGCCAAAGTCATCCAATAACTTTGGGTTGTGTTCGTCATTCGATTTTTCTGGGCAACTCAACAGATCATTAGCGTCCTAGGCGGCCAATTCACAGATCTAGTTCACAAACTCCAAATATATTTTGACTATACTACGTGCTCTTCAAATACGTCAAGATCACTTCTTTCGAATTCATATTACTACCCATGTCCCTTCCATATGAACTCATCATCCAAATCCTGGAGAATTTGGACTACAGGAATCTTTTGACGTGCATGCAGGTGCCAATTCTTAACATCGGCCGGCGCCTAAATCCTAATACAGCTTTCTTTGGTCTCCATAGGTATCCACCCGTTTCAGGACCGTGATCAATAGAACTGCATCCCTGCAGTATATCATTGAACTTGCTGTTAGCGGCCAGAAGGACGGCCATGACTCTATGATCAGTTCAGGAGACAAATTAGACCTTCTCAGAAAACATCAGTTGGCATGGAAAAATATGACTTGGAGCAGAGAGTTGGCCATTCCAATGGGAAATGGTGGGCTCTGGGAGCTTTTTGGAGGTGTTTTGGGACAAAACGACGAAAGTGGACAGTTGATTTTCCATATACTCCCTTCTGACCTTCGAGGGATTGAAGAAAAGTCATGGACTTTAGGCTCAAACCTCGGCTGCACTGTCGACGACTTCTCTATGGATCCATACCAAGATCTCCTTGTTATAACTGAAGGACCTAACGCGAATGCTGTCGGTGGTATGCTGCTTTTCTTCGTCAGATGTTAAATTATTTTCGCTCACGACGATGTGTCAGACTCGGATGCAGCATACCGTATCCATTTACGGTCCTTGACCACGGGAAATTCTCATCCTCTCGCGACAAATCCCAAGCTAATCCTTTTACAGCACGGAGAAGATGTCGATACTGAGATCTCATACACCATCCAAATATTTGGAGATTTTATTGGTGTATTATTCACTCCTAGAACGATTTATCATAATCAAGTTGCCATATGGGAGTGGAAGAGTGGGAGGATGCTAGTAGTGAGTCCACATCAGTTGATATTCGGTTTCAGAATCAATGATGACTGTTGCAGAACATATTCAGTGAAGACTTGGAGTCATTCTCCCTACTGTCTTACCTGTATCTCGTCTTAGCACTCTGTGGTGACTATGGACAACCGGAAATTTTCGTGGTATACCTGGCGGAGGAGTCATCCGATTGCAAGGAGTTGCATGAGGTTGAGCATGGGGAATATCTGTCATACCCCAAACTGGACAACGATTCGTTCATCCATTCACTTCAACTGCGCGCCGACCCAGGTCCCTTACATGGAGAAAACACGAATGTCCCATTCTACCAAGATTCCACCAACTTTATCTTGGTTCTCAATATGTGGATCTCAGAAGATGATATTGAAAAACACTTGATGCACTTCATTCCATCCCAATATCTGATGTCTGTCATGAAATCTGGCACTCCACACCCCACACCGCACTCTTGGATTTCACAGAACACTCGGATGTATGTTGCGCCTGACCGCGAAGCCTCAGACGTATGGGTGTGCTATGTATATGGGACTCGATTCATGACTAGCGCCCATGCAATGGTGTGCTCTCGGGTCAAAGGCGAACTCCCAATCAAGCTGTACGATTTTAACAGATTGGCGCTTCGAAGAGCCGCCCAGACGTCAGCTTTGTCCGACATGCCTGGATCAGTCAATTGCTCACCCAATCATATCCATTCTGGTCAACCCTTTGACGAGGATGCCGAGACAAGTCTTCCATATTGGACAAACGTTGCACACCTTGATGTTGGAAAAGTACACGATCAGAACTTCAAAGTGATGTGCTGCGAGGACAATATCGTGATAGTTGACGTACGTTTCCTTCGTGATCGGAATACCACCGTACTGATTTGCGTTGATATCTCGAAACAGCTCGAATCCAGAATATACCGAGTTCTTGTCTTCTAGTAGAGCGCAGCAAATCGACAAAATCGCGCGATGGGAGAACAGTCCGGGCGAGATGCTTCCCACGAGGTCCGAAAATGTCAGGGCGCAAAAGAGGGGATATGTAGTATGTAGACAAATCACGGCTAATCATGAACAATATCATGGAAACGCGCTGAGAAAATGCCTGAAGAGAGCCATGGCACACAATACGAAGCATGAAAAAGCATAATAGTAGCACGTTGGTAGCTGGAACCCAATAGCATTAATCCTGGAGAATGAGAGGGCAATTATAGCGCAGAGAGGACCAATGGCGGAAGATGTGGGAAGAGAAGTGAGCTGTAAAGCGAGAGATGCATCATCGGCCGTGATCGGATTATCAAAGGGCTGGGCGAGGATGAAATCTTATCAGATAATATTATTTGATTGCCCAAGACCAGTCCGCTTGCCCTTACGCCCCTTAAAACTGCCCACCACCCTCATGCTGCCCCATCCTTTCCAATGTCCATGATACCCCAAGCAACCCGTGTCGCCGCCGCCCTCCGCAACGCCACCACCCACAGGGCCCTCTATGCTGTATGTCCGTCCCTTGCTGCTGCTTCCAAAACTGACCATCTCCCAGACAGTCCGCGGTGCTCGACACCCCCCAGACCCGTCCGACGATGATCCATCCCATGCCAACGTATGTAGTCCTTATGTCTGTCTCTGCCAGCGAAATTGACCGTTCTCCAGGATTTTATTCTCTCCATCCTGCGCACAAACCCGTCCCTCAGGGACGCCAAAGCCTACCTTGCATCCTTTGGTCTCCGTCCCCAATCTCGTCCCGCTCCTGTGCCTCAATTAAAAGTACCTTCTCTTCCAATAATATCAGATCCTGCCCCAAACACCGTTTCCGAACCAGCACCCGCCGTGGCACAGACAAGCCCCGTTATTGAATCCATCCTTGATCCTGTCTATCGTCGCACAGCTCTCGTCAAAATCCAGGGCCCTTTCTCAAGTAACCAGCTCGACAGTATATGCAAGGGTCTCGTCTATCTCGAAAAACTCGGCCTCGTCAGCGTCATCGTCGTCGAAAACGATGAACGGCCACGAGGCCAAGAGGACGAACGTTCCGTAATCATAGAGGATGTCATGCGCATCGTAACCGGCCTCGAAAAAATGGGCTCCAGGGCTCGTCCTGTCGTCGGTGCAGTCGTCAGGCTCGGTCCCAAGCCCAACGACGATTCCCCAGCACCAGGGCCTGGCATCGAGCCACCAGAAACACATACCTCTCCTTCCGACCTCATTGCCATCCGCTCAGCCCTTAGCGCGGGTGAAATTCCTGTTATTGCTCCCTTTGCCGTCGATTCATTCTGTCGCTCAGTTCGCGTAGATGCCAACGATGTTATCGCGGGCCTTGCCCGTGGCATGGTAGAGGCTTCCTCTCTTGATAAAACATCTCCCGCTTCCGCTCAGGACGGACAACTTGAATTCTCCAGAGAGGTGGATCTCACCCCTCTTCGTCTCATGATCATCGATAAAGACGGTGGCGTACCTTCATATGCACGATCTGGGTACCCTCATCTTCTCATCAACCTCACCTCCGAGTACCACCACATCCACGACACGTTTGACCCTCGCTGGAAGCACTCAAATCCTTCTGCTCTCTCCAACCTCGCTCTCGCCAACACATGTCTTGCCTATATGCCGGTTACCTCCTCTGCTATCATGGTCTCACATAAATCTCCAAGTTCTCTCATCGGAAATCTCATTACGAATAAACCAGCCGTCAGCTCCAGTCTCCCTCACGCCCTTCTCCAAGGAAATCGGAGTCTCACCCCACATACTCCAACCCTCATCCGGCGCGGTCTCCCAATACAAGTTCTGCGCTCAGTAGCAGACATTGACAAGCCGAAGATGAATCATCTTCTTGAGCAGTCATTTGGTCGCAAACTTGACGAAGACTCCTTCTACAAACGGCTCTCACAATCCCTAGATTTCGTTGTGGTCGCAGGTGACTACGCTGGCGCGGCCATTGTGACCAACGAACAGTCTTCGAACGGCTCGGACCCTATCCAGTACCTCGACAAGTTCGCGGTGCTTCCCAGCAATCAAGGAGACGGCACAGTCGACTTCCTGTGGGTCGCCCTGCACGATGAGTCATATGGACTCGGACACCCCTTCTCTGCCAATCCCAATGGTGGAAAAGGCGGAATGGGAGAAGGTCGCGACCTCGTTTGGCGGAGTCGTTCGAACAATCCCGTAAATAAATGGTACTTCGAACGAAGTAGCGGCCATGTGCGGATGGGCGCTTGGGTGCTTTTCTGGTGTGATGCGGAGAAGCGCCTCAAAATTGAGGAGGGACGCCGTGGTCGTGCGGGCCTCTCTTATGTAGAGGACTGGGAGCAGGGTCGCCTCTCAAACTGGGGCGACGTCGTCCTGAAGATTCCTTCCAGCTGGAAATAAAAAATGTAGTTACATGTATTTTATTGCAGATCTTGTCGCAGCCGTCTAGGAAACCATTTATCATACTAGTACTACTGTTGTTGTATACCTAGCAAACAAAACAAACGGATTTGAAAAGGAGAGCGGATGGAAAGTAATGTTCTAGCTTTTCTTTTGGGTTCGACAACTGAGATACTTAGCAACTGGTCTTTTAATCCAGGGGCAAAGTACTAGGAACGTAGATCACAACAAATATCATAAGATATTAGAGAGGTATATGTAATTGCCCTGCACTCCTGTCTATAGACTTGGGTATGATGTCCTGGCACCCAATGCATTAATACAATTGTTTTGGTATTTGGTCTGTTCAGAAGATTCCATCCAAAACTTTTCGTGAGGCTTCGACTCCAAGCTAAAGATGAACAGTGAGATTTTTTTTTCATTTGCAAAACTCCGAGAAGCACTTACGAAAGTCGCAGCGTTGGCTGGGAAGGCCTATAGATCAGAGAATGGGTCAGATACAGAAGATGAACAGAAAGATGAAATGGAAACGCACTCGTGCCATGGCTGGTCCAAAGCCCTTCCAGAGCGCGCGGACACCGTCCTGTGCGATCGTTTTGCGCGCACAATCCAGGAGGCCCGAGTAAGTTCCCGTTGGTGCAGACTGAATGCGCGATTTGAGCACCTGTTCCATATCGAAGAGTTCGATGTTAGCATTCCGCAGCACGACCCCGCGAAAACACCGTGATATCATACGTCAGGAGGGATGGCCAAAGCCCACATGGCTACACCCGCAGTTCCTCCAGCGACGATAATTGCGCCCAAATTAAGCTCAGAGGGCGAGGAACCAGCCGGTGTTAATGCCTTCTTGGTGACTTCATATGCGGCGAAGTATCTGTTATTTTTGGTTGTACCAAAGTTAGGTTTTCTACATGTATAGACCGTAGATCGAGGTTAAAAAAACGTACGCTGCACTGCCGGGTCCATCACGAGCCAAGGTGGCACCTGTACCACGGAAAATACTCCTCATGCCGCCTTCCTTGTAGAGATGCTTCAAAACATCGGCAACTCCGTTGTATTGCGCAGCGGAACCTCCTTGACCTTGGACCTAATAGAAGAGAAGAAAGGATTGATGTCGACCTTTTCATTGTACGGAAATGAGCTGAGATCAAGCAAATTACCTGCAGCAAGACTTTAGCACGCTCAACTGGTGCGGTGACTAAGGTAGTGGGCACGGCGGAGAGGAAACCAGCTGTCGCAAGCTCGACGAGTGACAACGATTCCGAGGTCCGGTTCGGCGTAACGGCGAAGATCAACTGCTTCGACGCGTCATAAGCCTAGAAAAACCATCCAACATCAGAAGATTATCGATGCGTTGATAAAAGAAGATATCATACCCAGAAAGATACAGCGAAGATGGGCGTGACTCCGAGCAGGGGAGGAACCATGCCACGATAGAGGCTGATTTAGACGGTCATCTGCTGGCGGCTAAGAAGGAACATAAAATTAAATACCCAGCGATACCATCCTGAGCTACCGTCTTCTTCACCACATCGAGAGCGCCCTTATATGCTCCGGGTGCGGCCGTCTGGAGGCGAGTCTTCGTAAGATCGAATGGGTGGCCTATGAAAGCTAAACAACAGAACTTTACCGAGACAGGCTTCCGCAGTACTTACCAACCAATACGGCACAGACACCACCAAATCCTCCAGCGATGAAGGATTTCACCGACTCGGCGGCAGTTGTGCTGCGAAAGGTCTCCTCGGCGGCGGGGGCTTCACTGCTCTGCTAGGCGAAGAGGTCAACATACATCGAAATGACTGTGCACGTTGAACACTGACCATTGTGGATGGAGTGATAGGACCGGCGGTGAAAGGAGGTGAAAGGAGGAGCGAGCGTAGACGATTTACCCCGACTTCCTCTTTTCGTCGATCACCATCAGGATTTTAAAGACCGTCCCCGGACGGGGCATTTTCACATGCGGGACTCCAGATAACTCTCCAGCCGATCAATCTCCAATCTCGATTCGTATTTACACAACTCTCCATACAAAAAGTGCAATTGCACTGCGAATACTTAATCATACAAAAATTATTAGATATACTTATATGTTCCATCTAGGTAGCGCTCGGGCGTGCGTGTATCCTGTTATTTCATGTTCTCTACGAATCGTCGTCGTCGCGCCCAAATCCACCCACAGGCTCGTATGTTGCCTCAGTCGTATCCCGCCTCCATATCATCCGCACGCCATAGAAAAATGCGCAGATAACGACCACACCAAGCCCTCCAACAACTGAAGGCGCGCCATACTCAAACCACCATGAAGGTTGATATGGCACTAGCAACCGATCAATCTGGACAACGCCTCCAGTTCCACTGCCAGACGTTGACCGACCCCAGGAGATCACACGAGCAAAATCCGTCTTGCCATTGGTCCCACGAGCGCCTTTGATTCCAACGATAAGTTCCTTGGTGTCTGTTCTCCGTTGGAAGAGAAGGTCTCCATATGCAGAATTCGACGATCGGATAGTTGAATAAGTAGCGTCCTCGAAGTTGAGAGGGCGATTGATGTAGAGGGGATTTGGGTCATCTAGGTCATCTGAGCGTGACGGCACAGTGGGGATAAGATGTTGGGAAACGATGGCCTGCAGGTTTTCTTCCTCAGAATATAGACGTGTCAGGTTAACGCCTTTAAATGCTTCGTCAGGAGGGCACAGCAAGGTCCATCCAACGTTGCCGTATTTCTCGTCTGCCCAAGGAGATCCATCTGGAGGTGCTGTACCGTTCATTATCCATTCGAAACCAGCCTTGTTGACCAACGTCGCCATTGTACTGCCTTTGGCGGCTTTGGTGAGCTTGCCGATTGTCAGTTCAACTGACCGAGGAATCATGACGTCCGACAACTCATGAATGACGCCAGTTCGCGTCAACAAATCCTTCGTCGTGAGTTCGGCTTTCAGGCTATCCCAACCTCCACTTGGGGTGGTATAAACAGTGCCATCGGAGAGGCGTTCGACTTTTAAATCTGTTCCTTCCAAGGTACCGAAACTATGTTGGGACCCGTTCTTGAACGAGTGGGCATATTCGACAGTGTTGAGCACGTGGTGGAGAATTACCTTCTCGAGATCATCCTTCGAAGATGGGGCGAGAAGATGTGCACTGACTAGTAATCCAAGGCGCTTGAATGCTTGATTGCGTGGAATGAGCAGCGTTGTACTGGGTGCTGTCCGCAGCAACTCTGCTTTGGTTGTAGAGAATATACCAGCTAAAAAAGTTGAGAAATCAAGCAATTGAAGCGCTGCCTGTAGAGCATCCGGCGGTGGAACAATAGGGCGCGATATAAAGTAGAAAAGAGTGTTATCGACCTCGACTATTTCGCTTTCAGTAGTTGCTTCCAGAATATTACATGAAGCGTACCTGGTTTGCCAATGACACTGGCCCCACCAAAACTGATTGATTTGTCTTCAGATTTCTGTTTCTTGTCGCCTTTCTCAACTTCGACGGCTAGGACTTGATGGCCATAATTGAGGCCTGGTTCTTGTAACATCGTTTCGAGTAGACCACCATTCTTGAGCTTGCCAGACGTCCATTTCCCTGGTATAAAATGGTATTGCAGAAGTTTTTTCAACTCTTCCGAACCGGGGACCGGAAATTCTGGTCCTCGGAAAATAGACATGATATCGTCCTTTGGTACAAGAATGGTATATGACGCTTCGGTGTCATTGATAAGGCTCGTGAGATTGACGGAATGAAGAAGCGATACAAATTTCGTGCAATTCAGAGCAAGCAGATATTTCTCAGGCGTCAATTGGAGAGCATCTGGAGGAAGCAGAAGTGACGAAACCAGGTGTACAACTCCGTTTGAGGCATAAATATCAGGTTGCACCAAACTCGCGTTTCCGACATTGGTGCCTTCAGGAGCAGCAACGACATCCAGTGTTGTGCCCTCGACAGTAGTCACTGAAGAATACCAACGTTAGAAAAAATATAAATTGATTTGTGCATTTATTCTTACAGTTCAATCCAGGCGTAAATGAGTCTGACCAGGTGACGCCGCCCTTTGCAACAGCATGCATTCCGTATATCTTTTGCAAATAATCAGAGGCAAACTCGCTCTCAAGATATAATCGTTCAATTGGATTGAGCGAGTCCCAGGCAGCATTGACGGGGAGGAAGAGAGTTAACGCCGATGTGGAATTTAGATGTTCTAGGATATCTGCAGTCATGATCTTGTGAAAGTATGATAGTTGCGGTAGTTGTGAGACGACAGTAGCTAGAATAAATTTTATTATAGATGATAAGGCGCAAAGAATGTAGTGATGCTTACCCAAGTCTGGCGGAGGTTCGAGCACTTCGTCAATCCCCAGAAGCATGCCATTTCCAGCATCCTGGACACCTTTCACAACTTTTACGCCTCCTTGTCCGAAAGCGTCGACACCAACATTAGCATTCTTCCCCTGGGCAGCTATTCGAATCCGTTGTGGTTCACCGCCGAGAGTCCCACCAGGGACTGGCATCCATGGTGGATATGGAGGTGGTTCATGGGAAGGTGAGTCAAGAGGTTTATGGGGATAGAGAAGGGTCTTATGTTCCAGAATCTCATCATCTGTAGGGAGTGCAAGTAGTGTTGTATTTAGCAAGTGATAGAATAATTGCTGCCGCAGTTCCTCCTGTACATTGTCTGGAAGAAAGAGCGTAGTAGGATCAAGAGCAGACATCCATAGAGCATTCGTGTGAGAGTGCTTAGAGATGGCATCGTTTGTGGGCGCAAAGAGAGTGCTGCCGTTCAATTTATTGAGCGTTGGAATGAGGCGAGTTCGTTGCAAGAGGCGCAGCAGCGAAGAGTAGTCAGGATCCGCACTGAGGGCGTCGACAAGAGTCTTGGAAGATATTGAAGGCGATTCGAAGGCTGACTGTGGGGGAGTAGCCCATGCAGAAACACTGCTGAGTAGCAGTGCCAGCGGCAGACGGGTGTGGAAGTGCATGGTAGGGAATAGCTTCAACGCCGCAAGGCGCGCGGGGGCACTCCAGGGATGACATCACACGTGACAGTACGCCCGGTTTAGGCTCCTGGTCCCGAAATATCCTCCATTGGTATACTTCCTCAGCACTTCCACCGCCCATGACATGCTCCAGCTTTCACAGACCTCCGCAGGGTACCCAGCTGCAGGCATCCAGTTTCTAAACCTCCCGGATGAGTCCCTGATAGTGCGTTTTCTGCCAAAATCACTCTTGCCAACACTCACCTTCCCTAGCTATACCC
Source organism: Pholiota adiposa (assembly GCA_009935795.1). NCBI lineage: Eukaryota > Fungi > Basidiomycota > Agaricomycetes > Agaricales > Strophariaceae > Pholiota > Pholiota adiposa. The sequence continues at coordinate 507,646 of QEYC01000240.1, read as the reverse complement.
CTCCGGAGATGCGGTCATAATTCTCAATGCTCAAACACTTGCTCTCGTACGCGTTCTTGCCTTTTGGGAGGCATTCCCAGGGACAGCGCACTCTAAGGACAAGATTTCTTGCATTTCTGTGGATTCAGGAATGAAGCTAGTGCGTCATCCTGCTTCGCCCTTGCGTTCAGAATCTTATGTATCCATACCAATAGATAGTTGCTGCCAACAAATTTAGACTTGCTGCCTGGTCACTATCCGATGTTCAGAAAGATGCCTGGCGTATTCATTCCACTCTTGTCCTACCAGAAAACCAGGCAGTCACCATCCTCGACAACAAAGCTGGTATGCTCCTGTCCTCTTGAACTTGACGCGTTCTCAGTTCCTTTTAGGTCTTCTTGCCGTTGGATGCGAGAGAGAGCTGTCAGTATACACCCTGGTTCTTGAGAATGATCTTCTCACTTGGTCTAGGAAATGGATGACTGCGTGAGTGTGGATGATTACCTTGAAGAAGCTAGTTATTCAGTCTAAATCGCAGGACACCTACACCTATAATTGTAAACTTCGCACCCTCTTTGATGTATATCGCCGCTGTATCCAAAGTAAGCCACCCTTTACTAATTTTCTCCACTGCTTTATGTCTTACCCGTCTTATAGAAAGATAATTCAATTCGCCTGTTTTCCACCACTTCTGGTCGACAAACACAACTCATTCCTCATCCCCGACCTGTTCTGAAAGTAGCTTGGAGACGGTCTCAGGCATCAAGTCGGTTAGTGTTATGGGCTTCTAATCTTCTTGAATCTGACTTTACGTACAGGGATGACCTTACCGTCCTCTACTCCGTTACTTCAGATGCCACCCTACGCGTCTTTGCCCCCGTTCTTGATGCCCCCGATCATTTACAACTTCATGCCGCTTTAGACATCTGCGCATCGCTTCCCTTCTCTGTGGTGACACAGCTAGAATCATCAACTTCTTCCATTTTCTGGCTAGATCGAAATACTTTGGAAAAGGTTATTTTGCACATACTAAATGAGCCAAACCAGGTCGACGAGTCGCGCAATAGACGAATACGTGAAATTAAAGACGAAGGCTGGGACTTATTTTTGCGGGTGTTAGAGGATGGATCCATAGTCGTCACAGCTGTCATTGTACGCCCTTTCTGCATTCTGTCATTACTGTCAAGACTCATGATAATTCAGAATATCGATCGAAGACCACCAACTCTTCTCCAGCATTTCACCCTTCAGCAATCACAGCCATTAATCTTTTCCAAACCACCTGCATATCTATATGTTCTGCCTAATCAGGATCCAAGCCTCCTAACGCTCGTTACTTCTCCGCCTCTAATGTCAATGGACCTTTCTCCTGCCACTTTCTTCGATGCCCGTTCGCAAGGGCTCAAAATCAACTCTTCCTCTTTAGAGCACACTGTTGAAGAAGACTCTGAAATTCTTAGATTTATCCGAACACCAGAAGGAAAGGGTGTTGGCGCACTGCGCGTCGGCGGTGGAGGAGAGGTTCTACGAGTGACCGAACACGGTACTAAAGTGATACGTTCAAGAAGCTGGGAACAAGCGGATTTCGTGGTTGTTCTCGAATATGGTATGTAAATGTCGACTCAATTACAGCTGGTACTAAACAAAATGCGTTCTAGGTCACCAATTTGCTACGTATTCGAAAGCGGAAGGCGTTATCACTTTACATTCATCTCCTCCACAGCATTTATCTATTCCCGACATCGAATCACTTTTCACTATGCCATCTCCTACTGGCTACGAATATATTCTTGGGGTTACAGCCGACTTCACCATTGTGCATCTGCAAGTCACCGACATGCATAATCTGGCAATTATCAGCCGGCACAAATTGCCTTTACCATACACGCCTAAATTCATCCTTCCAGTTGACCCCATGGCTTGGGGTCATGCCGGTGACTGGGCAGATCGGGATGCACTTCTAAGTATATCCGAGGATGGAGAGATCGCGTTTTGGGTTCTTGAGGCGAAAGCGGATAACGGCTGGAGATGTACGCGGAAAGTACGCACCGGTCGCACCGGATTTAGAAAGGTTCGCTGCAGCTCTGCCAAAAAGACCGCCCTCAGTAAGTAAAATTTGTCATTTTCACCATTTCCAACTAATTTTCATGGTGTAGTTGTTGCGGGTTCGGAAGGAGATGAACTAACAATTTGGGACTCTACTGAGTCGGAATTCGCATCTGGTCTTGAATACAGTGGAAAATATACTGAACTAATCCTGGATCTCGATTGGAGCTCTACCCCAGACATGCAGTCAATCCTCGCTGTCGGATATGCACACCGAGTGGACATCCTCTGTCAGCAGCGGATGACTTACTTCGGCGAAGACATCGGTTGGGGTATGTGTCGAACAATAGACATTTCAGGGTTCGCCTTTCATTCATTCTTCTTGGTGCTAAAGATTTACCTTTAATTGTAAGGTTCACTCCATTCCCAATTAGCGACTCGATATGGCTTGCGCACGGTTCGTTTTTGATTGCGGCTGGACAGCAAATGTATCTCTACAGCGAGTCATTGCCAAATGCTGACCCGGAAGCTAAATCTCCGGAATCATTGGTCGAGTATGTTGCCCGTCAAAATGGACCCCTCGAAGATTACCACCCACAGATGCTACTTCAATGTTTGCTATGGGGTGAGCATTCTTATATCATAAATCATTATCATCTAATGGATTTTTCGTTTCAATAGACAAAGTCGAGCTGGTTAAAGATATCATATTGAACTTGGCTCATGCTCTTCTAGAGTCTACTTCGGATATAAAAATAGAGCATGTTCCCGTGTCTCGCTTTTTGGAGAGGGATCACCCTGTATCTGGGGTAAGTCCTGAAAGTTGCTACCACTCTTCGCTGATAATGCTCACTTGGAGTCTAGCAATTCAACAAAAAGCAATACAACTTGCTTTTCAATGGCATCTCAACGCCCACGCCAGATAGGTGAGCCCTCAAGACAAATAAGTAATTGAAGGCTTATCGCTAACTGATATTCACAAACTCAGTCCCGACGAGGTTGCTTTCACTCGACCAGTGATCACTCGCTTGATTGAAAAGTTAGACTGCCATCAACTGCCTAGTCTATCGCCAAACGAACAAGCGCACCTGATCGTACTGATACAGACAACTTTGGAGGTGAGATTGTGTTACTTAGTGCCGAATCAAACCGCTCAAAAATATACGATACAGATTGATGAACAACGTCGTGCACTTGATTCAAACGGACTGCGATACCTTATCTCAATGAGGTCGTTCTATATCATCAACAAACGATCTCAAGCTCCAGATGATGTTGCAACAAATGGAACTTTCCCAAAGAAATCAGCACGAAGAGAACGACTCCGTTATCGTGATATGATATGGGCATTCCACAGTGAAAGTCAGGAGATCCTACTCAGTTCATCAACTGCGGCATGTAGTAATGGGAAGATGATGTGGGCGGATGCACGAGCGCTGGGCATCGCTATCTGGTTAAACTCGACAGAATCACTGGTAGGCTTCCATTGCAACGTCCTAGGAACTGAAATTGAAATCATGACGTGTACATCTCAGAAATCGCAATTCGAGACCATCGCGCGAAATGAGTATATGGCAGGAGAGTTCCGCGATCCTACTGCATGCTCTCTCTTTTATTTCGCCCTTGGAAAGCCCAAGCTGGTCCATGGGTTGTGGAGGCAAGCTGCGTGGCATAAAGAACAGGCGGTCATGCTCAAGTTCCTATCTAATGACTTCACTGAGGACCGATGGCGAACAGCTGCTTGCAAAAACGCATTTGCACTACTCAGCAAGCAAAGATTTGGTACGTCAATCTAATTTTCATTAATTGCTTTTTGGAAGCTCATCTTCATGCAATATGCAGAATATGCTGCTGCCTTCTTTTTGTTGGGAGGCTCTTTGAAAGACGCAGTCAACGTCTGCATCAAACAATTAAGAGATTTCCAACTCGCTGTGGCTCTTGCTCGCATAGTAGAAGGCAACAATGAAGGCCCTGTTTTGCGCAACATTCTCACAAATACAGTACTTCCCATTGCTTTTGAGTCTGGGAATCGATGGTTAGGCAGTTGGGCATTCTGGCTTCTCCATCGACGCGATTTAGCGGTTCGAATTTTTCTGGTATGCTTTTCATTATTTTTGAACTTCTCGGAACAAATGCTAATACATCGTTGGCAGACCCCTTTACAAGATATTGCGACGGCTTCCGATGTCAAAGTTAGCGAAATAAAGGAGCCTCAGTACGACGATACTGGTCTTGCTCTTATATTTTCGCAATTACGCTCCAAGACTCTACAAGCGGCGAAGGGCACCAGTGAGATCTCTGGGCGGTCCGAGTTCAACTTCGTCTTGCAAATGGCCAAGGTCTTTTGCAGAATGGGTTAGTTGGCTTTTTCATAGCTTTTGAATATAATCTAATTTTTGCTACAGGATGCCATGTCTTGGCTCTTGATCTTGTTCGCTCGTGGTCATTTGAGAGACCATCGACAGCAATGTATGAAGTACGACCCTCTACAGACGAGACCACAGCGTTTGCTTCACCCATCCCGTCTCACCCTCTCTTCCCCCTCGAGCCTGCAATGCGTCGTAGATCTTCCATCCTCATAGATATGGATATCTCATCCCTACCCCCGACTCGCAAGGCATCGCCGGACAAAACTTTACCCCAATCGCACCCCATCGAGCCGATTCAAGAGGAGAGCGATTTGTACGCTCGACAAGCTGGGTTAGGCAAGCTGATGAAATCAGCAAAGCGTGATGTGCAAGTACCAGAGTTCGATATGAATGCATTCTTTTAATTTGGCTGCCTAGCAAAGAAGCTGCAGAAGCTGCGCAAATAATTAACTTGCAATGGTTTTTAAACGGGTAAAAAATTGTTCATGATATATCGTACTCATACAGCACCCAAGGTATGTAAATCATTCAATCTGAGTTAAGTTTGTTCCATTCGTCATGCCCTCCAGCTATCTATTTATCCCTGCACCTCGACTTCGCGCTTCTTGAGCACGAGGTCTGATCCTACGACACGTTTCCATACATCCTGGACATCTTCCACCACCGTCTCAAAATGGGATGTTGCATCGTAAGACCGAGTGATGAAGATGTTGTCGGTTTCACCAGAGGACGTAGGGGTATACAGAGGAGTAATATCCACGAACCTTGCATTGAGGGCGTTAGTCGTTAAGTTCGGATTTACATAAAAACCCCAAACTCACTTGTCGTAAATAGGACCAAGGAGGCTCAAACCAGGGGCAATTTCCTGTTCAGGCCTATCGGTTTCGACAATGGTGCTAACAATAGCTACATATACGTCCTTGGAGCACACGTTATGCGTGGATGAGACCATGGCGATGTAGATATCTATGGTAATTGTCAGCCCAAGTTATAGAAGATGAGAAGATGGTTTATAGTCATACCATGTCTTCGGTTGACTTGGTTTTGGGGGATGATAATCTGGCAACTGTCCGAATCCTCCGTGCCTGGGATGGGGTGCTTTAGGAAGCAGATGGCTCTGACGACCCTGCCTTCTTCGACGACTCGGACCTTTCCACCATCCGTTCCATTAGCGCCGAAGTAGCTGGGGTCACCGATCACTTGTTTGGCCTTGACGGTCTCGCCAGCGCTAGTGACTCCAACGAATTTGCCGTCAGCGTCAGTAACAATAGCATCGATTTTCTTGTCGAGCATGTAGGTACCGCCGTAGATGGCACTCAGACGGGCAAAGGACTGGGGCAGCTCGCCGAGGCCATATAGGGGGTAAATGTAGGGGGACTTTCCATAGCGGGCCATGGAAGACGTGTAAAGGATGATGCGGTCGTACGTTGGGCGGGCGGATTTGGTGATGTAGCTACATGACGGGGTCAGGGGTATAATCGAGCGAATCGTCGAAAATACTTACTCATCATCCAAGTAGAGCGCCATGGCATGGCCAATAAAATCTTGGGTGCCAGCCTCCAATCCGAACTTCTCGTAGACAACTTTCATGCTATCCCTATCAAGGTTGATGCCTGACCTTCTATATTAATAATAATGCAAAAGACTACTGCGAATGAAGCGCACCTTGGTGGGTAGTGGGATCATCGTCTTTCCACCCCTGTAAGAATTCAAAGAACTTCTTTGCGCGCCTTTTTTCGAAAAGACCCATCAAGGGGCTCCGGACGGCTTCCATCTCAGTGCTGGGAACCTTGGAAATCTTGCCATCACGATAGACGAAGCTGCCTGCGATCTGCTTGAACTCGAGGTAGCGGGTGACGTCTGTGTGGACGAGGATCTTGGTGAGCTCTCCTGAGGCGATGATGAACTTGGGCACGAGGTCGACGGCATAGTCCCTATCACGCCCAAGTTCTGTTGGAGGGGTTTGGGCGGGGCGGAATTTGCGGTACAGCTGTTAGATTCTCAATGAGATCGCGGGTGATGATTATGGGGCAAGGCCCGCACCTGAGTAAGGTTCAAGCTTGCGCTTTCACCTCCGTAGTAGTCATTCCTGTCCATGTGGAGGACCTTCTTACCCTCGACGGAGAGAAGACCTGAGAGGATACATTCGGTGAGACCGGTTCCCAGCACAATGACCTGCAGCAATGCAAGGAGTCAGGCTTGTGCGCTCAAGGTCGAGGACTCGTGCAGGTGACCTACGTCGTATTCCTCATCCATGGCTGCAGCTGGCTACTGGGAGTAATTAGGGGATTGTATGGGATGGGATGGAAGAAGAAACGAGGTGGTTGCTTGGTCCCGTTGGCGACTTTATCGATCAGGACCCTTCATAGGGCGCACGTGAACGCGACAGTAATTTCTTGCCATTCCCCGCTACCTCCGGTCTGCGGTCACCACTGTGAGATACGAGCACAGGCAAATAAAAAATATGTTGAGAACAATACTAGCTAGATATCTGCATGCAGCAGGAGTGTGGGTGCATCAGCTGTGCGCGCTCGGCAAGGCCCCGAGATTTCAAGTGCCAAGAGAAATCTCTTCTTTCTTTACTACCTTATTCTTATAGATAGAGAGCTCTGTCTCGTCCCCACTCGTTTGCCCTCCGTTCCTTTCCTTTCTGCATGTCCGCCCACAATCCTACTCCCCTCTTCGACGACAGGAGCCGCTCGTCGTCGTCGTCGTCCCTCCTTCTCACCCCCTCCGTCGCCCATGTCATCGCAGCTTTGCACCCCCGCAAACCCAAGCAACGCACAACCTTTCTCGTTCTCGTCATCCTCCTATGTTTCAGCACGTACCTATTTATTGCCAACAGTGCTTCACTATCCCCTTCTCTCACCATGCGCCACTCAGACTCATCAGCAGACCAGCTAGCAGTCGCTCTCCAGACGATACAGAACGCGCGCCTCGCAGAGGTCGCCAACAAACACGGTGCCACTCGGAAAGGCCATCATAACATCAAGATTCCCCCGTTGAAGCTGGATCTTCCGCAGGAGCTAGCGGCCGTGACCTCTTTCCTCGCGAGTCTCCCTCAAAATATCATCCCTCACACTGTCGACCCCTCAATACCAATTGATCCCCAGCTAGTGTTGGACTTCGATACCCGGGGGCCACGTGCGCAGGACGAGGTGCGTGCAATGGTGGAGGATGTCTGGCTGCGAAATCCGGTCTTCCTATATTCCAAGGTGGGTTCTCTACTTCGCTTGTCCCTTAACCTCAAATTAACTCCGGACATTAGCTTTATTCGCCAGCTTCCCGCGAAATTAAAAGCATTCTGTCACAGCTGCACCTTCGACCAGAGCCGACAATCATCGACGTCGACGTCCGCGATGACACCGAAATACTGACCCCAATGCTGAAGCGCCTCACTGGTTTCCCAGAACTTCCCATACTCATTATCGGCGGCAAGCCCGTTGGATCCCTGGAAGAGGTCAAAGCTCTCGAGAAGAGCGGCGACCTCTCCAAAATGATCACAGAAGCTGGCGCTCTCATTAACGGCGCGAAAAAGAAAAAGCACAGGAAGTAAATTAGCGTCCTGAGCTTCTTTCTTTTTGATATTTTACGCGTCCTGATACGGACATTTACGAACTCTCGATGATACACGCTATCCATGCTCGAGTTGCACACTGCCATATAGAGTGCCATATTTCGATATTTTGATTTACTTACCACACTGTTCAACTATTGGGATGGAGATATTTATAATACACCTACAGTTCTACCTACTTTTCAATGTTCACTATTCGAACAGGTCTCGAGTTTGACCAGAGGTTGCGATAAGAATTTCAAGGCTTGCCTGGTACAGGAATATAACTTCTGCACATGCGATTGAGTGATGAATTTGCGACATCAGAATAAATGAAATATATACTAATATGGCCTAAATGTAAATTTATTTGTGAAGTCTGCAGTAAGGTCAATTTCCTCAGGTACTAGTATAGTAAAGGGCAACAAAAGTTAGAAAGGACTCGGAAAGACCGAAATTAGGCAATCCCCCTTCCGCGGAAGTAATATGGCAGCATGGACGGAAGAAAGCTATAATCTCTCAACTTCTTGCGCGCTTGACAGAGGAATCTCCACGAGAGGTCAAATCAATGTCAAACTTTCGTTTCGAGCTAGGAGGCGTCCGCGTCGGTTTTGCGCATTGAGTATGTATCGAGGATACAACTCCCTCTTTCCTGAGTCTTTTTACCATTCTAAGAAGAGCTATAAAAGTCACTGAATACAATAATACTCGTAACGACGAAAAAAACAAGCTCACCAGGCTCATATCTTCGGTAATACTCAGCCCATGATTTATTGGATCGTTGCGGGTACTAAGGGAGAGGGTCACTCAACAGACCGCGCAGAAGTAAGATAAGAAGCTGCATACCTTTTTACCATAAGGATCCCATCTATCCTTTGCAGCCATACGGTGCCAATCGGGCAACGAGAGAATATATTTCGCGGTGATATACAGATCGGCCTCATTGAATGCAGCACCCCTTTGGCTCATCTCCGACTCTGGATAACGACGAATAGGCTTGACATCTTCATCCTCGTCATCGCCCTCGGCATCCTCATCGTCCTCATCGTCCTCCTCAGAACCTGATTCTTCCTCGCTTGTGGTCACTTCTTTATACTTGGGTCTTCGCCTCATCTTCAGCTTTTCGTCTTCTTCTGACGACTCGTCATGGGGCGCCGCCACTTCTTCTCCTCGCGCTGCGGCCAAGATCTTGTCAGGTACATCGTGATTATTTGACCAATGGGAAGCCCAAGATTGTGAAGTATGATGAGGAGCCTATGCATAGGTGTTAAACATTGAACATCAGCGATTGAGACAAATGAACGAACCTTCTGCGCAATAAGATCACAAAGCTCATTCCTCGTAAGTGAAGGATCTTGTTTCAAACGCCAACCGATGAATTTGATGAAATAATCGCGGTCTTCTGGCGTATACTTGTTTCCTCGGCCTTGATGTATAACTATCGTCGGAGGTGAGGGCGAACGCGATGGAGGATCTGGAATCTTGATATCGGCATGTGGTGCAGGCAGGCGACTTCCAAAGACAGGCGCTGGTGTCGTAATGCTGTTAATCGTGCTCCTTCGGCTACTTTGGGCGTGGTCAAGAGGAACAGGTGGGGTTGAATGGTTGGACTTGGACTTTTTGTAAGAGCGTTTAACTGGGGGTGCAGATATGGACAGCCGGGAGGCAGTGTTGTGAGGAGATGGCTCGCGTTTGAGCTTGAACGATGCGGGAGACGGCTTTTTAATGGAAGGCATGGACGCCTTGACGCGTTCTACGTCCGAGGAAGCAGACCTCTTAGTACCATTCATACCTGCTTCTTTGGCCTTTTCCTTTTCCTTCTGCAAGCACATCGCAATCCATGCATCGATACGACCTTTGTGATCCAAATAGTAGTCTTTCCATAGACTTGCGGAATGACCATTTTTCTACAGATTGATCAGTTTGCGCAGCATACATTTGAGAACAATAGACACAAACGCACTCCATGCATACTGTTCAGTGAATCCTTGTAACTTTCACCCCGACGACTGCTGTCCAGCAACTTCGTCAACAAGAAGGGTTCGTCCGCAGCTTCTACCGGAGCGGACATGGCATAAGCTTCTTGCAAAATTTGGGTTGGGAAGAAAGGCATATTGAAACCCATAGAAGACATTCCAGTAGGAAACCCCTGCGGAGTGGCCATTTGGTTCCCCCAAGGCATTTGATTGGGCATTTGATTGAATTGTTGCGGAGGTTGCTGCACTTGCTGTGCAACTGGCTGGGAGGACTGAGCGTTCATGAGGGGAGCGTTCATCTGCATCGCGAGCTGTTGCCACTGGTTATGTGGGATGCGACTAGACATATTAGAAGAGCCAGGAAGGTGTTGTTGTGGCTGTTGTTGAAGTGGCGGAGAAACGTCGTTGTTGTTGAAGGCCGGGGAGTTTGAGTGATGATTGGGGATAAAATCATTATAGTTCTGGGAACTTGTTGACGCGAGATTATTAGCACGGTACCCGTTCGTGTGGTGGCTTCCCGGGTTCATGCTAGGGTGAAAGAAACGACCTGTGGGTAAAGAAGACCGACCAGGAAAAGACGAGGAGAGCACCCCTTTGTAAAGCACAAGACAGACAGAGACGAGAGGAATAAAGGAGAGGCCTCGAGGGCAGAGCAAAAATATTAGTGATGACGATGATGTCCACCTTAGCTCACTGTCAAGGTCCTCTGCCAGAGTTCCTCGTGAGAACTTCAACTCTTGCTACAAACACCATCACGTGCGTCCTGACATAATCCAAATTTAAAATGCGCACCGGCAATGTCCAACCCCGCATTGATCTTCCCCACATCCCCGGGCCATCCTTGGGCCATCCAGGATACTGAAGTATCCCGCATTTCGTTTCCTCTCCTTATCCTTGCGAAAAAGTGCTCGAATACCCCAGCCATGGCTTTCCGCAGATTTCCTCAGCTCCGAACCTTGCAGTGCAAGTCTTTCCACACTTCTGCCTCGGCAAAAGCGCTCAGCGCGCTTGCACTCCCGAAGGCAGAGCAGATATCTGCCAACTGGAAGGGCACTAGTGCGACAGGGGAGTCTACCAAAAATTTCATTGGCGGCGAGTTCGTCGAGAGTAAGAGCTCGGAGTGGATTGATGTGCATGATCCAGTAAGTTTTCCAAATGTTCGCGCTTCCCGACATCAGGGGCTAATTAACATCTCTACTTCATCAGGCCTCGCAGACAGTCCTTACACGCGTTCCACAGACTACGGACGCGGAATTCAAAGATGCTGTTGACGCTGCGTCTGAGGCATTCAAGACATGGAGTCGGACGAGCGTCGTTACACGTCAACGATTCGTTCTAGAGTGAGTCTACGCTGCCGTATCCCCATAATCGTATTGATCGACTCTAATCATTGAATCTTTATTAAAAGACTACAACAACTCCTCCGCCAAAACGCGGATTCTATCGCGAGCAGCATTGTTCTTGAGCAAGGAAAGACTCTCGCAGGTTCGTATGTTCCGGTACAAATGACCGCCTTTCTGATCTGACTTTTTTCAGATGCTCACGGTGACCTCTTGCGAGGCCTGCAAGTCGTTGAAACTGCAGCAGGAATCACCTCTACACTATTGGGCGACAAAATAGAAGGTTCATCTTACTCCCGTTCCCTGATCTATTTCTGAACTCGTAATAATAGTGAGCAAGGATATGGACACATATGTCAGGAGGGTACCCCTTGGCGTCTGCGCGAGCATTGCCCCTTTCAACTTCCCTGCGTGCGTTGAACCTTAATGTACCCGTACTTTCACTGAACACCCGTGCAGGATGATTCCGCTATGGACCATTCCCATGGCTGCTGTTACCGGCAATACTTTAATCCTCAAGCCCTCTGAGCGCGATCCAGGAGCTGCTATGATCATTGCAGAACTCTGCCAACGCGCAGGTTTGTGGCGTAGCATGCCATATGATCTCGAGGATGCTCATGCATGAATGTAGGTCTGCCCGCAGGCGTGCTGAACATCGTTCACGGTGGTGTCCCCACTGTCAACGCCATCTGCGATGATCCTGCTATTAGAGCTATCAGCTTTGTCGGGGGTGATAAAGCTGGAAAGCATATCTATGACAGGTACGTCTAAAATTATGTCACCCCAGGTTCGTTGCTTACGGGATGTGAAGGGGTTCTTCAAATGGTAAACGGGTGCAAGCGAACATGGGCGCTAAGAACCACGCCATCCTTATGCCTGATGGTTTGTCTTCGATACCCTATTTGTCTTTATCACAAACTCACATCATCTTTGCAGCGAACAAGAATCTTGCCATGAACTCTGTCGTTGGTGCAGCATTTGGCGGTAAGGAACGTTTGGCATGTACTGTTATATCTGTATTGACAAACATTAAATAGCTGCTGGACAACGTTGCATGGCCCTCTCAGTTGGTATGTCGTTATTGGAGATATTTCTCCAGAGATCTCGTCTAACTGTTCATCTGTAGCTGTCATTGTCGGAGATTCATCATCTTGGGTAACTGGATTGGTAGAACGCGTTAAAGTTCTCAAGGTTAATGGAGGCTTCGAACCAGGAACAGATCTGTGCGTTTACATTCCTTTGTTCACTTATATCGACCATTCTAATGTGTTTATAGTGGTCCTCTCATTTCTCCCGGCGCTAAGGACAGGGTAACTTCCCTTATTTCATCAGCTTTGGACGAGGGAGGTGAAATCATCCTCGATGGCCGCAACTTCCCCGCACCCAAGGATTACCCTTACGGAAACTTCGTCGGACCCACAATCATCAAAGCCAATACTTCCATGAAATGTTATCAGTAAGTGCTTTTTTTTTTTTTTGCTATGAAGGTTGTTTTCTTATCACCTACTTCTTGTCTACAGAACCGAAATCTTTGGTCCAGTACTTGTTGTTCTTGAGGCGGAGACTCTTGACGATGCCATCGAAATTATCAACAAGAACCGGTATGGAAACGGCGCAGCCATCTTCACTCAATCAGGAGCTACTGCCAGGCGCTTCGAATCAGAGGTTAACGTTGGTCAAATCGGTGTTAATGTTCCCATCCCAGTGCCATTGCCCATGTTCTCATGGAGCGGTAATAAGGTAAGCTGATTTTGGCTGGTTGGTGCGTGTGCGTCGTTCTGACGGCTGTTAAAGGGAAGTGTACTTGGAGACCTCGGCTTCTACGGAAAAGGGTAAGCACGCATGTTCTGGAGGCCAGGAAGATCTCATTAATGTTTCAATCCACAGAGGTATCAACTTCTACACCCAGAACAAGGTGACTAGTTCATTAAGGATTGTCATAAGCTCGTTTCACTTATTTCATTGCCACAGACAATCACCAGCCTCTGGAAGGCAGAGGATGCCATTGGCAACCGTGCTACCGTGGACATGCCTACTCACCATTAAGATTCCGACATATCCATTGCATCTATGTACCTGCATGTATCAACAAATTGAAAATAAACAAAGAACACTACTCATCCTATTCAATAACACGACATTCCCATGATAAGTGCCAGGATTTCATTTAGACCTCCTTCGCCTCGGCCTTTCCAATGACCTCGTCTAAAAATGCGTGAGAGAGCCGAACACATTGCTGGAAGACCTTCTCAAAGCCGTTCTAAAACATGTCATCAGAAATTAAAGACCAAAGCTGGACAAGTGCAGCGAGCACGCACCAAGCCACCGTAGTATGGATCTGGAATTGCTTTATTATCGTGATATGAGCCCCATAGCCGCACCTCGGCAGTCGCATTAGGCGGTTTCATGCTCTGCAGGTGGCGAAGGTTGTTCTCATCCGCTGCGAGGATGTGGGTGAACCGGACAAAGTCTGACGTAGAGATCTGGCGCGCTAGGCTGTCTATGTGCACGTTGTACTAGTTGATTCGAGTATAAGTGCAAGGAGCTCTGCATGAGTTGAAGCCACCTGCCTTTCTGCAAACAGCGACTGTCCTACCACCGGCATTCCGCTATGTTACTATCACCCTATCGCTGGACACGAATAGGACTTTACACATACCTTTCGTCTGGTTCTTCACCGACATGATATCCCGCAGTCCCACAACTATCGACATGGACTTCCACTCCTCGCTTGTTCGCTATATCTTTCAACACGGCTTCGCCCATTGGTGAGCGACATATGTTGCCTGCGGCGGTGCGTACAAGGTTCAGTCATTGGCCATGGCGTATATGAACAAAAATGGCCGTGCCTAGACAGACAACAAGAGCCTTTATCTGCGGTCCTGGTTCCGAAGAAGACATGAGCGGAATGGAGAACGTTGGATGTGGTGGTGGTGAAGAAAGAGATGATCTGGCTTGGCGGCGGGAGTGATCTAATCTGGACATCGGCGATCGTTGAATCCATGTGTCGAATGCTGTTCGCCGTGGCTGTGCGCAATCGCTGCGAAATTGCCTTTCTCGTGTAATGGGATGTTCAACTTCCTTTAGCGCTGCTCCCAGGCCCTAAGCCCCATCCCCTACTTTACGACCTCCAGGATACCTCTTACGACCACAAAACTGTTTCCATAATGCCCACTCTCGACACTAGAGGCAAAATTGCCGCCGCACAAATCGCATTCTACGTCCCAATAGCTATCCTTACTCTCCTCCTGATCTTCCGTTATTTATTCAGACGGGATGCGGGATGGTTTTTTCTGTTTATCTTCTCGGGCAGTAAGTGGAATGGCATTTGGATCTTTCCAAAGACTGACGAAACTTTGCTAGCTCGCATTGCCGAAGGTGCCCTGGTGGTAGCGGGACAGATGACCCCAGCCAATCCTACATTATTGCAGGCGGCATACATCATTGACTATGCTGGACTATTCGCACTTCTACTCTCTCTACTGGGCTTTATTGGCATGGCGTAAGTAGACTTTTGCCGAACGTTTTTCCCCCTTTCACAACACTAATTTACTGGGTTATAGAGGGCAGCACACCTACAGCGACGTCCGGAGCGTGGTCATCTCTCTACGATCTACTGGGTTCTTTGTACTGGGAGGGTTGGGGGTTGGCATTGCTGGAGGCGTCATTGGAATTCAACAGAATGCCAACCAAAGTCTGGCGACAGGCCTGCGCCGTGCAGGAGTCTGCATCTTTGCAGCCGCATATGTCCTCCAATTCCTCATCCACATTGTCGCATGGAGTTACCGCTGGCAATTGCGAACCTACCGTCGACACGTAAGTCGTCTACTCTGTGCTCCGTGGACTGCTGAAGAAGCTAACGGACCTACTTACACAGCTCCTCATTGGCATCACATTCGCATTTCCATTCCTCGGCGTGCGTATTGCCGACGCAGTTCTTACAGCATGGTCATCATCCGACCTTCTGGGCACGCAACCTTCTGCGAACACTGCCCTAGCCAAGTTCAATCCTGTCACCGGG
Source organism: Pholiota adiposa (assembly GCA_009935795.1). Lineage (NCBI taxonomy): Eukaryota > Fungi > Basidiomycota > Agaricomycetes > Agaricales > Strophariaceae > Pholiota > Pholiota adiposa. The sequence continues at coordinate 492,359 of QEYC01000240.1, read as the reverse complement.
AACTGGGTCCTATTCCTTGTGCTAGACGCCGTTATGGAATGGGTTGTCGCCGCTCTCTACCTCTTTGCGAGCACGGTCCTCGCACAAAGAACGCATCATCATGGCTAAAAATTCACGTTCACGAACACTCTAACAATACCCCACCAAAAACTATTCGATATTTAACGATCGATCTACGACTGCTATGTTCATGTACTAGTACTTTTTGGGGTGCCTGCGACACTACCTTCGATGAAACTATTGGAACGGCGATACCTCACCGACTTAAACCTTGTCATATACGGGTAGAAATTCTATTTGTATCGAGCAGATCAACTTGTACATAAACATTTTTTTCGACTTAGACCCTACATACAACCTAAATCATTCCAGAGAAAACAAGTCACAAAAAACAGAAGTACAGAGAGCAGAGTGAACAGCCATAATGATCGGGATGATCCTTATGATCAAGCATAGGTTTGTGCAGATGGTGAAAGTGAAGACAAAAGAAATTAATTATGTGAACTCCATCAGGTGAGTTGGTGAGTCGTCCTCGACTTTCCAAAGCCAGAAAGGACCTATGTCATACGCAGTAAGCATCAAGGCTCGTGGCAACACATGATTCAAAAATATCGTACCAACTGGGTCGTCTAAATAGAAGAAAGAAGTGAACGAGAGCTTGTAGTTTTATCGCTCAAAGACACACCTTGATCATGATGGGTAGTTGTCCAAACCCCAACGATTCCCATACCACTTTTGGGACCACCGATTTGCACGCCAGTAGAGCTGTCAGTTTTGCATTAAATCCGGTTCATTCCTCCGAAGCCAGAAGAAACGTTCACAAACCTCCATTGTGGGTGATTATCATATATGGATGTCTATGGAAAGAAAGAAGCATTAAGATCCAGGCAGGTGACAATAAATAGATTCGTCTCACCAGCTGCCAACGCACGATTCCGTCTTTTCCCATAACAACAAATCCTTCAACCGCTGCCTCGTTTCCATTTACACCTCTGGAGGTACCACTGAATGCAAGAGGTGGGAAGCGAGTGAATTGGTCCAACACGTCCTCCGGAATTCTATGGAAGCGCAACTTATGGGCCGGTACAAGCTGGAGCTTGACTTCAATCAGCCGAGTAGCTTCACGGAACGGTTCTTTGAAGAACTTGGGGTGGCGAGGACCGTCCGCAAGATCCGTAAACTGGTCCCGATAAGTAAGTCATGTGTATTTACGCCGCCTTTATCACTTACGTTGAAAGCTATGAACCAAGTTGATCAGCATAGCAGAAAATAGATAACATTTGCAAGCTCACCATAGAGATCTCTGTGACGAAAATAGAACGATGAAGTCAGTGCAAAGAAATAATACTCGCAAAAGTACCCCGGATTTACCGATAATCCATGAAACAGACGTATCGACGCCAGGTCCCTGGGGAATGGTTAGAAATAAAGCTATTGATTATTGGTCATAAGTCAGCTAACCTTGGACGCCTGCCCAGTCATTAGCGGACCCGGTACTGGCAGACTGCATCCAAAAAGGCCTGTGTACGTCCAAGATCGAAGGAGGCCTAGTGTTCGCCCAACTACCAGGTAATTCACGAATGTTCAACGCAATCACATCAATGAGGTGCTCGACATGAATCCAGTTAACTGAACCATCTGGCTTGAAAGGGCCCCACTTGTTCTCGGGTTGATAGTTGCGCAGGTCATAAACGAAGGCTCGGCTCTTGTCGCGCCGGTCGAGCAAGAGTTTGAAAGTTTGCTTGTCACCCTTATCGTCGAGGGTCATAGCAAGATGGGATCGAAGTCGAGCGTGCAATTCAGCATTCTCTTCAGACCCAGTTTGAGAGTACAGATTCAAGAGAAGGTGAGATTTCAAAATGACGCGCTTGAGCCATTTAAAGTTGCAACTTTGGGACGCGGAGCTGTTGGACTTGATAGAGCAGGACTCCTCAATGACTGTTATCAACGTTTCGTATATATCCTTGGTCTGCGCCTGGAAAGCAGGTCCATGGAACAGTGCCAATTCCACCTTCATTCGACGGATGAGTTCTTTTTTCCATTCGAACTTTTCCTTCATAGAGGAAGAAGGACTAGTAGAGAGCTTCGGGACATCGAATTGAGTAACATAGAGTTGGCGCCAAAGGTATTGATCAGTGGGATGATAAACCAGGAGGTACGCAGCATGACAGGTCTGCGCGAAGGCGGCGACGTCCCAAGGATGGCAGAAGGAGAGGATATGCTGGCCGAGCTCGACGGGGACAGACAAGATGGGAGACGGGGAGAGACTAGCCATGTAGATGGTGGTGGAAATGCCAAAGGTCGAGGAACGGCCGACGACCTGAACAAGTTCCCACTGGGGTTGTCCGTGCACAGAAATGCCACATGATCCTCCTCCTTTTATTCCGTGATAAGTGCTGGTCCTGGACACTTATCCCGATTCCCCTCATTGTCCACCAAAAACCAGGGCCCCGAGGTGCTAGAGTATTCCTAGCTGCCTTGCGGAGACAGCTGCCCCTATCGTCGCTAGATACCGGCTCAGCGGCGCAGAAAATGTCAAGTATCCAGTCCGGTGTCCCTCCAGACTGACCCTGTGAGGGTTGCAGTTCAAAAAGGTGAAATGGATTGTCAGGACTCATCATAACGCGTCTCTCTTAGATTTAGGTTTGATGCATGATGGATTGTCGATGTTACTTTATGTGGTTACGTATGTCCCCCACGGTGACAACCACCGCGCCCAAACAACGCCTCACTGATTGCCCGAACGTTCATTGCAATCCAACGACAACGTCTTGTGTTCCTGCTATTGTTCTCCCCGAACCTTAGTAGCCGCAATGAGGTTTCACGCTGCTCTCATCCTCTTGCCAAGCGCGCTGGCTTTCCAGATCCAGTTTCCGTTCAAAGTCTCCGAGCTCTTCTCCTCCAAAACTCTGTCAACACAAGTGGAAGAAGTGGACATTCCTACGACTCATCGGGTAGCCATCATTGGTTCAGGGGCTGGTGGTAGTTCAGCTGCGTTCTGGATCTCAAAGGCGAAAGAAAGGTTCGGTCTTGACGTGGAGATTGACGTCTACGAGCGGAGCGACTACGTCGGCGGAAGTGAGTGTAAATCCCTCCATTTTGTGTATGTTTCTTATCATACGCGACATTCAGGAAGCACCATCGTATATCCCTATAATGACTCATCGCTCCCTGAACTCGAACTGGGGGCGTCGATATTTGTCGAAGCCAACAAAAATCTATGGAGAGCATCTGATGAATTCAATTTAACGAGGCGTAATTTCCGTGAAGAAAATTATGAAACTGGAATCTGGGACGGGCAGGACCTTCTGTTTTCGGTATGAATCAATAAATCGCCTCTTTTCATTTCACTTACTAACATGCTGGTCCTCGCAGTTCTCAGGGGGATGGTGGGACAGCGCGAAACTCGTCTGGAGATATGGCATTTTCTCACCCAGACGAGTCGATGCATAGTGAGAATTCAAATTTACGACATAAGGAATGTTACTGATGCGGCTTAAAATTAATTTAGCGTTGCGTCTGTGATCAAACAAATTCTACTTCTCTATAGTTCTGCTTCTCCCAAGTGGGACAACATTACCAACCTTTCTACGCGCCTGGGATGGACAGAAATCTTGAACAGTACTACTGCTGATTATCTTGCTAAGCAAGGAGTATCTGGGAAATACATCAACGAAGTTGTGGAAGCCGCTACGCGCGTCAACTATGGTCAGGTGAGATATGAGCATATCACACGAGGTGAGGATTATTGCTGATCCCTGATTGATTATCAGAATGTCCGTGCTCTTCATGCGCTCGAGGGAGCAGCTTCTATGGCTGGAACAGGCGGAAACGGCATTGCAGGAGGAAACTTCCAAATGTTTGAGCAGTTCTTAAATAGGTCCGGTGCCACTGTATATCTCGAAACTCCAGTAAGTGCACAGCTTTTGTCCCAACGTTTGAGCAATGTCTCTAATACGACGCATTATCCAGGTATTGAGCGTCACACAAAGATCCTCCACTTCGCATCTATGGTCTGTGAAGACCGCTCATGGGGTCGTCAATTACAAGGCTGTCATTCTAGCAGCACCGTTCCATTCGGCAGGCATAGCTGTTCCAGAATCCATCTTTGAGCAAGTGAAACCTCAGCCCTATGTGCATCTTCATGTCACCCTCCTTACCACCACTTCCGCGACTCCCAATCCGGAATATTTCGGCCTTCCAGCATCTTCGCCTGTCCCGCGTATGATGCTGACATCTACCCAAGGTGGAAAGAATACTCCTGAATTTAATTCGCTTTCATACCATGGCCTCGTTCGTGAGGGAGAGTGGGCTGTGAAGATTTTTTCTGCGGAGAGAATCAGTGACGAATGGCTGAGCAACATGTTCCAAGGAAAAGTCGGATGGGTGTTGAGAAAAGAAGTAAGCTGTCAGTTAAACTCCGTAAAAGAACAACAAAGCTAATGGCCTCTCGCCCAGTGGGATGCTTACACTGAAAATCCTCCGGCATTGGAATTCCCTCCGGTAAAGCTCGACACCGGATTTTACTACGTCAATTCATTCGAGCCGTAAGTATATCATGAATTTCTCTTTCGCTCCGTGCTGAAGTCATCTTGCCTTAGCTTTATCTCTACGATGGAAACGGAGACGATTTCTTCCCGCAACATTGTCGAGCTCATGTTAAATGACGAATTCAACAGCAGCATCTGCGGCCGAACGATATCCGACCCGAACGAAAAAGTGTCTGACAGTGATGACACTCAGCAACCGACCCCCGCAAGCGATGCGCCAGACTTCGTCTTTGGCTGGGACTGCTGATCATGATCATGTATGTGAACAACATAATTGTTTCCAAGTAGAGAACCGTCGACTATGATATAATATTAATACGAGAAACTAAATACATCAGAAAACAATGTGCGAATGCGTATGTGAAGAAACGGTGTATACAAAGCAGGGGTTTGATGGGGGATATAGAATATGATGATTATGCAGGGGTAACATGCTCGTTTTCAGGTTTTTCTGTGATTGCGTCGAGGCGGGACGAGTCATCGCTGCTGTCCATCTCATGTGCAGCTCCGTTTCCGTTCGGTGCTGTGTTTTGTGCGTGTCGCTCCTCCCTTGCATCGCCTGCCTTGAGCTGGGTTCCTGTTCCTCTTGAGAAACCAAATGTTGAGCAATCAGCGACGTCGCGGCGGAGCTCGATATAATCAGTCGCAAATTCTCCAATCTATCACACGAAGGTAAGCACCAAAATTCATATACACGAAAACATCCAATGCTTACTTCGACTTCATCCATGCCGACCATCTCTCCTTCTGGTGTGCTCCGTAGTTGTAGGCCAGGGATGAGGTCGATGGCTTTAGCGACAATGGCCGTCATGACGAATGTGTATCCACAGGTAGCAGCGACATATGCGATTTGGATGTACAGTTGCTTCCAGTTGTGGTCTACCCAGCCGCCAGGAATGCCGACGTTAACATCGTCCATGCCTGTGATGTTGCCCGACGCAAAGAAGGCATTCATGATCAGGCCAACAATACCGCCAACAGCATGCTCAGCGAACAGATCCAGTGCGTCGTCGATTCCCAAAATTACTTTCACTGTAAATCTCTCGGTTAAACGCCAAACATAGTGAAACAGCATTGAGAACACATACCCTTGGTGGCAAAATTACAGATGCCCCCGGCCAAGATGCCAATGATAACTGAACCCCATGGCTTCACGTATCCAGAGGATGGAGTTGCCGCCACCAGTCCAGCGATGGTTCCAGAGCAGAAGCCGACCATGCTCCATCGTCGCTCAATTCGGAAATCAAGAAGACACCAGACCATTCCGCCGAACGCAGCTGCTATCATGGTGTTCCATATGGCGAAGAAAGCACGAAGATTAGCACCGAAGGCACTCCCTCCGTTGAAACCGAGCCATCCGAACCATAGGATGAACGCTGAAACATCACAGTTTAATGAGCTTCCATCCTCATAAAAGATGAACGGAAATTGCACGCACTGCCCAATCCGACTAGGGACACATTGTGCGGACGGAAATTAAGGAGCTCCCTTTCGTTCCGTCGACCCAACACCCATGAATATGCAAGACCGGCTACACCGCTGCCAATTTCGACTGGTCCACCACCTGAACGGGGAAATCAAATTCGTCAAATTCGTCGATAAAGCGGTCTCCGAACGGAAAAAAACGTACCAGCAAAATCAAGCGCGCCCCACTTGAAAGCCCATCCATGAGTACTCCAGATCCAGCAGGCGAGCGGACAGTAGACGATGGTCACCCAACAGAAAATGAAAACCATCGCTGGAAGGACACGCCCACGTTCTGCTAGACCGCCCATTAGGATTCCTGCAGTCACGCATGTAAATTCCATCTGGAAAAAACTGTACAGGATTTCTGGGATGAGAGGGGTCCCTGGTGCGGGTTCGTCCTCGACGCCCATGAGGCCGAAGTTCTTCAGGTTACCGATATAACCGTTAGTCGCTGTTGAGGAAAATGCCAATGAATACCCCCAGAAGTACCATTGGAAAATGACGATCGCATTGCTCGCTGCGACTGCCCATATGAGAGAAACTAGAAAGCGAAGGGGTTGGAACAGGTTGGCAGAAAGGATCGACAGGGCACGTACGTGCGCTTTTTCTCCGTGACAGTCCAGAGTACAGGAAGGCTGAAGAAACGGGCGTCAGAAAGAGAGACTCGGTACATAAACGCGGACGTGCACACCTAGTCCTGGTACCATGAAAAACACCATGGCGCCTGCTACCGCAATGAATGCCAAATCTGCGCGATCATATCTAAAATTGTCCGTTAGCGCTGGACCGTAGAAATGAGATGCTGGGTATTACTGGGAAGAGTTCCTCAACGCCCCTGCAAAGCACATGAGTCAATGCAATCAGATCTAAGCGCGCTAGGAGTTCACGTACTGGCCACGATTCGCCCTGAAGATGTATTCAAAACATCTCGGGTGTCCATAAAAGTTGGCCAGGAAACTAGAGTCGAAGGTCGACGAGGTGAATGGTAGGAAGAGGGAGAGGAACCGAGAGGAAGTAGAACTGAAAGTAGGATATACGGGAAAGGAGGAAAAATTGGAAGAATATATATATGCCGTGCCGCCGGATGGAGATGGTAGCTGGAGGGATCTGGATCAACTTGTCTTATCTTTGGATCAAATACAGTCTACACGCCCATTCCTTCGTTTGTGTTTGCCATGAGTTGGCCGTGATTGTGTTGATGCTTAAGTGAAATATATGCGCACCATGTGTGACACACAAATATTTTTATGAGCGGGCATATCATTGCCAACACATTGTAATTATGTATCCGCTATAAATGTGACCATTTGTGCTGTACATACATTCTCATTTGTGCTGAGCGTGATGTTATCATGATTTGAGCACATTCGGTGGTACACATCTGAACATTGCTGATATAATCTCCTCTCATGTCCAAATTCGGGTTGTGTTGGGCAGACGAGCATCGAATGGGATTGCCTGTCTTGCTGCCACAGTGGGTATCCATTTTATGCTCCCCCGTCAAAATTCGGGAGTAGCCTCTAAATATACGCCGTAAATTTAACGGTTAGCACATAGCTAAAATAGTAAAACTATATTTTGTACCAGAGTACAGAGTTCAATAGTCCATGCTAATACGCCCTACTTGAGTGTCAAAGGGCTCAAGGTCAGGCCTCGGGAGGCTTGAGCTCAGCTCAACTCCGAGCGCTCACTGGCAAGATGCAACATGGGCGCAACGCGCAAAGTCCCATGCCGACTGGCTGTTGGACGCCGCTATGAGCTGTTTGGGGAAAGCGCGCCACATTTTCGAAGTCCGAAATCAGGTCTTTTTAAACTCGCCCCATTTCCAACAAAGTTCAACTTTGAACTTCCATGAGTTCGCCAGCAACCACCTTCTCCCCCCAGTGGCATGACTTGCCCCGTCGCATTTTTGTGGCGGCTCAGCGCTCACCGCCTGTGTCACTCGTCGACTTACAAGCCCCATGTACCCTTAAACTATCCCGGTAAGACAATTGTGCTCTGGTTTCTGACCGTCACTGACTGTCAACAACCCCAGACGTTTCCGCCCGTGAAGACCGCCTTTCGTTAGGTGGATCGTTGTTGATGATAGGTGAATGCAGATTATGTGTAGTATCTTGTCCACTCGTCTCCCTACTGTCGTATAGTGGAGCAGTGGAGTAGAGGAGGTATACCAGTAGAGTAGAAACTGTAGAATTATTTGCAATATTATTATTATTATTATCATTATTCATCTTGTGTCCAGAAGTGGAATGGTTAAGCTAAATTGAGACGCTATGCGCGGCATTCGGAGCGGCAGCGGAGCCTGGCAACGATATTTTCGGATGCACTATTATGTGTTGAATATATTGGGATGTTTATGCTGAACACAAACCCCCTCGTATGTGATGAACACCGCTCAACAAATTTAGGAATTGTCATGATACGCACATGCTCAACATATACAAGCCCGAACATATGAAATACATATGTTCAGCGGCTGGGCGTGTAGTTGTAGTCAATTTTCTGAAGAGATCACTGCTAGGCTGATGTCATCCGAAAGATAAGAGAAAAAGGCTAAAAAATGCTGACAAACGTCCTCGATGTCTTTCCGACAACGTCCGCACTCCAGGCGACGTCGCGAGCCTGCATCCATGGCCCCCGGTCGTCGACACCGTCGCACACGACCATGTCCTCGTCTCGTATTTGGGAGCTTGTCGTGCAGCTCATGTCCCCAAGTCCAAATCTGAAATCAAATTCAGCTTCGGCAATAAGCGGTGCTATTTTTAGCCCTTGATCTTCCCCCAGATCATCTTATCTGTCCTTCTCCCTATTCATCTCCCATGGCAAGTCGATCTGACCCCACGTTGAGCGCTTGAATCACAGCTGACTCTCTGCAGGACTCTTTCCTCAACCTCGCAAAGCAAGGCTACAGCGCCTATCAGGAGTCGCAAAGTCTGTACTCTTTCGCAGCTGATTTCTGCCGATCGCTGATCGCTCATTACGATATTGTGCTTGGATGATATTGCTCCTCCAGATGTTACAGGGGGCCAGCAGCTCAATTCGCCTCACCACTCCGGTCAGGACAACGAAGGCTACGAAGGTCCTCAGAGTCAGTATTTTTCCCAACGCATTGAACTATTTCCTGAGTCTGACTATAGTCAATCACGACGAGGCTATCCGCAATGCGCAGGAGCATGGTTCTGGCGACAACGATCTCTTCTCCAACGCTCTAAGCTTCGTCTCTGGCAACAAGGTCTGTTGCTCTGAATTCACATTGGCCCCAGGATGTTTACTATTTCGACCGAACGGCAGCAAAAACATAGTGAGCCCGTCGATGAAGAGAGCGTCACCAAGGCCCACGCACAGGTGTACGGCGACAGTGACAGCAGCGGTATTAGTGCCAACGCTCTCGGCGGCGCTGCAGCTCTCCAGGCAAGTCCCCAACTTGACAGGGATAATGGGCGCACGAACCAAGCATCCAAAAATAAATCGCCCATTGTTCGCTTTGGCTGACTATCCCCTTCGCACGTAGGTCCTCAAGAAATTCACCTCTGGAAATTCTGCGGGATCGGGATCCCAGACGCAGCTCATCAGTCTCGCTATGGCTGAGGCTACCAAGCTTTTCGACCAGAACGGTGCTGGCTCGGGCAACAAGCAAGATGCGGTCAACGGAGCTGCTATGACTGTCATGAAACTCCTCGTCCAGTCGAAGTTCAGCAGTGCTGTCGGCGGTAGCAACTCTGGTGGTTTGGGAGGTTTGATGAAACTTGTGAGTTTTGTTGCACTCGATCGTCTTTGCGACTTTATCTGACCATCATCGGATAACTAGGCGCAGCAATTCGCATAATTATTATCACTGGCTCAATTAGAACTCTTTTGAAGTATTCGTTTTAAGCATAGGTATAAAACTGTACTTGCATATATGTCAGATATCAGGTCGAAATACACGAATAGTGAATTATGTGAAGAAGTTCCTCGTGGACGTTGAGTACAAGCTCGACAGCTTAAGCCCTCAAGTCAAGAGCCAGATGTTCTCTCAGCGCACAGACTCTATATAATTAGTCGAATACACTGTTAGCTTATGTGGAGTAATGATCAAAGCTTTTGAAACCTTGGCATTTCAACTGATCAGCAAAATTCCGACAACTGGAACAGAATCAAAAAATTACGCTTCGCAGGGCCGCTGGCGCGGCAGAGCCCACTACGACCAGCTACAGATTGTTTCTTATATCTGTACTACCAATTTCTTTCACGGGCTCCCCTCTTTTCCTCGAGTACTTAAAACATTTCGTCTGTTTGACTGAGAACTAAACAAGATGGAGTCGAAACTGTAACTATGTACTTCGCATTGTTTCATGTTCTTCAAAATTTCTTCTGAAAACACGGATGCATAAACACCAGTCGTTCGTCATCCAAAGCATATGATACGGGAGAAAGTCACCTTGGAAGTGCTGAAGGACGTGTCCGTGCTTGAACCTCCGCAAATCCAGCACCAACGCATCATAGCGACAGTTGTAGGTGAGAGCAAGATGATGGAAAGATGCGAAAGAAAAGATTGAAGGGAGACGAAGCGGTGAGGAAACATGAAACAGTCTGGGGACTCGGAGCATAAGAAACAAAGAGGTCACACAGCACTGCAGCACGGGGAATGACCTCGGTGGCAATAGGTGGCGAATCACCGCCATTTTATGTCACAGTTGTACGATACGTGAACCCATACTCCATTCTGTCGTAGTGGGAATTATCTCTTTTGGGTTGTACAAATATGAATGAACAATGCCGAGTGGGGGTACATAAATACAGTGAATAAGGATAAGGATACAGTGCCATGATCGTACAGCATTCGGAAACAGGGAGAAATCAGAGAGCAAGAGACAAAACAACAAAACATCGAAAGCAGGGATGACTGATTAACGGGGAAATGTAGAAAGCAGGGTATAATGATAGCGAACCGGAAAGCAAGGTGTGAAGATAGCAATGCGAAAACAGCGGGGGGGTAGAAAGCCAAACGGAGAGCGATGATAGTGCGACAGTTGAAACTATACTGCAGCATATATTGTGTCCAGATAGGGGAAATTATGTGTTGAGGTAGGAAGGTGTTTGTCAGAGAATAGATCTCCATTGTTGATGTTGTTGATGAAGTCATCAAAATTCTGGGGGACGTCGGGAGGGACTCCAGCAAACAGATCGTCAATGTATTTATCGGACGACACATCTTGAAGTACGGATTCATGAACAATATGTTTATCATTGGTTGGCGAATGAGGTGGGGTAGTGGGTCCAGGAGATGATCCTGTGGATAGCACCGAAGAGGACCTGCTCTGGAAGGAAGATACGGATGCAGATGACGATGCTCGAGAGTTGGATGGTTGTGGAGTATATATTGAGGTATCGAAGGTTGGTAGCGAGAACAACATTTGAGGAGCTCGAAAGGCGAATGGTGGCGTTTTCCGAGGTTTTGAAGTGGACGCCGATGGGAGCGATGAACTGGAAGAATTGAAAACAGTCCTGCTAGGACATGGAGAAGCATTCCAAAGTGACGACGCAGGGATTGATGTTTGAGAAGTGGTCTTGGCACGCATAAGAGCTGGATGGGGTGCAGGCGAAGGAATAGTGACCATTGCGTGAAACCAAGGTTTGGAAGTTTTCCGTGTTGATTTGATACCTGAGCCGCGACGTATGTTGAGCTTCGAGGCAAACATGTCGATAAGTTCTTCCATGTTAACGAGTGAAGAAGGAGGGGATTGCGTCGCTGGCTTGCGAGGCCAGGTTGGCGGGGGAAATCTCGCTATATTTTCCTGCGAAGGTAAAAGGTTGACAAATGAATTTTGAGAATTCCGACAATATGGAACGGGAAAGCTGTAAGGAGTTGCGGTTGGATTCGGGAAAAATTCATTGGGGCGCTGCAGAGATTTAGAAATTAAACGCAGTGATCACGGAAAAGGCACGAACACACACATGAGCTGCTGCTTTAGTAACACTGGGATACTTGTCCAACGTAGTTACATTGTGTCGAGAAAAGGATGAGGTTCTTTGCAGGAAATTGACATCGGGAAGCATTTTCTGCTCGAAAAAGTCCGCCGGTAATGATTGATGCATGTTCATCCTCTTCAAAGCGATACCGTCCTTCTTAGAGCGATTCCGGTGGTTTTGGAACTAAATAAAAGCTGATGAGGACAGAATAAATATTATTGAACAAATGCGGTCCTACCCAGACTTCTATCTGACGTTCAGTCATTGATGACTTTCGCGCCAAAAGGATCCGATCTGGGCGACTGGGGTACGCATTGCGTTCAAAGTATTTCTCCAATAACGGAGTGTATTCCTATGATTTTTTCCAGATATATCATAGGATAGAAGTGAACGTAAGATCTCACCGATTTAAAGACCGGCTTCTTCGTTTGGAGAGTATGATGTTTGTTGATCAATTCAATAGTCGCCCTTGAGTTCGAGATTTTCGCGCGAATCATGGATATTTGATGATCAGTATAAAATGTTTCAAATAAGGTCGCCAGCTTCTTGAAGTATTCGTACGAGACGACGGCGCCTGGTATATCACGGCATGTTTGGTTGTATACGTCGATGCAAACTCTTCGGAATTCAAGGATTTTCTCGGTGACTTTGTTCTTCATTTGCAGAGAAAGACGTCCGGGGAGACCCATATCATCGATCAGAGTAAGGATATCATCCGGAAACGGTAGATTCAGTTCAGGTATGGGCCCGTTATACTTTGACACTGGGGTTATAGAAGCATGTGAGCCTCCAAGAATTTGTTTGAGTTGTTGAGCTTGGGATTGAAATTGGCGGAGAAGCTGAATACGATTTTCAGATGAGGTAGCAGGTGATGTAGATACCATGATGCATAGGTTGGGATCGTCGAAGAAAGAACGAAGGTTGAGAGGTGGGCAAGTCAATAACAAGATTTATCAATTTGCCCCGTCGATAAGAACTCTGCGAACAATGCGTCGGAGTTTGAAATCTCAGATATTGTTGACTTACATAGCCTGAACGTGTACTCGGCCCTAGCTCGCCTACAATTCCTCTTTCCTAACTTCCAACCATCTGCATCGTCTCCACCAACGTCAACATGAGCTCTATCATGGACTTGGAGATCACCAAAACGATGAAAAGCTCTATGGAGCGCTTCCTTAATTCCCTCAGAGGTGGAAGCGCTTCCTACATTGCTTTTCTGGAACATTGGATGTCTTTTCATGACACTCTCCAGTCGCATCATGGCGAATTAAAACAAGAAACCCTTATCAACGCCCATGGTTTAGCGACGAATATCAGCATCGTAGCTTCTGAATTGCTAGAACTCGATGCAGCCGAAGAGTTGCTGCGCCGCGAGTTGGCTGAAGACATCTCACGCATATTAAACGAGGATATGGAGAATCTTGTCATCCGCGACGAGCTCCCAGTTTCTCCAGGTACAGTATAGCAAAAAATCTGTTATTTTACTGAAATCTCACTGTCTGTGTAGGCCTCAATTGTCTGCCTCTTTATATCAGACCATGCAGTCAATGGCTTCTGGCCAATCTGCACAACCCATATCCCCCAAAATCTATCCGGAATAGCATATGCAGACAAACAGGATCATCTACTAAAGACTTAGATGCTTGGTTTACCGATGCCAGGAGGCGCATTGGCTGGAACCAACTTCGTCGCACACATTTCTCCAATAGGCGCGAAAAGATAATTGGCGCTGCGACTTCTTTTTTCAAACCATCCCGAGATTTTTTAAAGCTTGATCCATTGTCACAAGCTCAACTATCGGATATACCTGACCATTCGATGGCCTTTATCGAGATGGAAGAATGCGCTCGAAGATTGTTTTCAGACAAGTTTGAAGAAACAGCATTAGCTCGAGCAATTGACCTTGTATCTCACGATTCACCTTCTCAACCACAAAATAGCTTGGATTGGCCGGAGCTGCAGAAGCAACAAATCAGTTCCTCACTCAAACGCAAGCATCACGCATATCCTTCCCCCGAGCGCTCTCCTGAACGTTCACCAGAACCACGCTCGCCCTCCGTTATTGCTATCCCTAGTCCTTTTCCGGTTGCAACCGCTTCAAACAAACGCCGTCGCTCAGCGTCACCTGAAGACTGCACCAATAGTATAGGGCCAGATCAACCTCAGAAGCGTCATAGGTATGTTTTTTCCATAGTTACATAGCTGAGTCTGAAATTCTACCTTTTTAGAACAACCAACTCTCAATATCTTGATAGTGTTTTCGCTGCCGCCAGTTTACCTTCTCCACCTGCTTCTCTGCCAGCGACACCCCCGTCTATGCTTGCCCCTCATCTGTTTCCTGTGCAAACAACGTCTTCGCAAAAGCGCAAACGCTCTGCTTCGGATTCGGAAGATCAGAGGCCCTCAAAATACCTCCAGCCTGCACCTTTATCTCGTACTACATCCAACCCACTTCCCATATCAAATAATTTGATGCAACAATCTTCAGCGAAAGATCTATCGCACAACGATCTGCTCAATCAATCAATTCCAAACTATATACCGACATTCTCCCTCGAACCCATAGTAGATAATTCTGCCCCTTTGGAAATCAGCTGCTACCAATTCCCACCGGAAGATGAAGGTGTTCATGACCACAATCCCTTGCCCATACCCCATGAACGTAAGATTATTTTTTGTTCTCTTCGACCTCATCTCATATTACGTGGCAGTTACTCCTGCTTTTCTTCAAGCAACCTTCGATTGGTCGGCGTTATCTTCATTAAGTACTTGGGTTGATCGTCCACAAGGTGTGTTTAGGTAACATTCCTTGACTTTTGTACTGAAATGTGGATCTTTTGAAGACAAATCACGCAATGTCACAAATTCCGAGGATTCCTTTGGCCTCAACGGACAGGATTTCATTGAACTGGACATTAACAATCTTTTTGGGGGTCTGCCTACCGTCGATGAAATCTATGCTCCGACATCAGCTCTATTCAACGACTGGACGACTGTCGTAAATCAACCTTTCAACATTGATTCTCCTTCTGTGGATGAGTTGGGAGGGATTCTCGACAATCCTAGCTTAGTGGGGCCCACACTCAGGAATCCAACGGAAGTAGCTGCTAAACGGGAGCGCGCTGAACTTCTGCGTGCTGAGTTGAAGCGACTGGAAGCCGACATAGCTTAATCCCCTCTCCATTTTCTATTCTTGAAATTGCTTTCTCGCTCTCACTGGTTACGTTATGAATGCGAGATATCATTCTAGATCGTATTTAAATTATTTCGCTTTCTATTCTGGGTTTTCTCTTGTCATCTTTTGCTTATCATCCTTCGCTGCTCTTACTTGTTTACTCACGCACTCCCCGCTGAATTTTGCTGTTTTGTTATGTTTTGTTCCGTTCAGTGTTGTCATTGCTATCCCTCGCATTGTTTTCCTGTTGTCATCACTCATCGCTTTCATTATCTCGCATCACTATCTCGCACTCTGTATCAACATATTATAATGTAATAATTTGTCAGTGACGTCCAGGTTGCCCAACCTCGTCTTCTATTTTCCATCTCCCTACCTCGCGCATGGCCTCTGCATCCCCTGTAGCCAGTTCTGGCGCATCCAATAATGCGCCAACCATCGCCCATGGATCCTTTCCACCGCCGTACCGTAAGACCTCTTGCTTATATTTATCACCCAGGTTACGATTGAGGGGATCGTGTGTGAACACATTTTGCCAGACCCGCGACGCAATAGCACGATCGAATAGATAAGAATAATAAGTTGCTCCGTATCCGAAAAGGTGTCCGAATTGCGTTTGGAAAGATGTACCGGGAACGTGAGGGATCAAGCCGCGTCTTTCGTGCAACTTAGCAAGTTCTGAGGTTGAGTTGAAAGATGGATCGGTGACTGTAGTTGAATGGTATACCTGATCGACAGCAGCGAGCAGGATCTGTGAGTATGTATCGATGGAATGACATGGATCGCTGTGGTGATTCCCAATTTGACGGACGGTGGATGATTCGTCGACATCGAATAATGACAAGACGGTGGGTGAATTAAGGAAGTGTTCCATGAGGATAGATGGTAATTCGACAAAATCGGTGGCGCAGCGAGTGCCAGAAACATTCTGATATTCTGTCCGGCCAATCATAGCTGATTTTTTATTTAGAATAGATATGAGATGGCGTTGAAAAAGACTCACAATGCATTGCATGTCCCATCTCGTGGAATAAAGTCAAGACTTCATGCCATTCCAGTATTGTCGGGCCTCTGGTCAACGATGGTCGGGGAAATTCACATAGTAGAACAACAAGTGGGAGTTGGTAGACTCCAGTCTCGTTCGGCAGTCGATGTCGCTTGACCTCTTCAAACTCCTCTGATTCGCGGATACGACCCTCCAGCCCTCCCACCATGATGTCGCTGTGGACATCATCGTCGTCTGTCCGCCGTGAACAACGCACAGTATAATGAGCAGCTCCACTAGGTTTCCCCTGACGCGCAAATAAGTCAGCATATATCCATCCAATGACACCCTTATCCTGGTCCACTACTTCTAGCT
The DNA here is from genome assembly GCA_009935795.1 of Pholiota adiposa. Taxonomy (NCBI): domain Eukaryota; kingdom Fungi; phylum Basidiomycota; class Agaricomycetes; order Agaricales; family Strophariaceae; genus Pholiota; species Pholiota adiposa. The sequence goes on along the minus strand of QEYC01000240.1, from coordinate 475,855 downwards.
TCTGCACATCCGAGTGCCATACCTCGCCAGATGCAGAATCGGCTGGCCGAAGTGAAATTCCGTATAGATTCTGAAACAGTCGTGATAAACCCATGAAAACAGTACCGAGAGTTAGAGGGGGTAGTGGGATAGGTGGAGCGGGAGGTTCAGGTGGACAGTAAAAGTCTCTGTCCCACGCCTGGATGATGGGTAACGATGACAGGCCGTGATGGGCTTGCTTCCGTTGGCTGAGGGTGTGCAATGCACGCCTTGCGAATGGTCTCGTGTGCTTCATTAATGCATCGAGAAAATTATATACATTATCTGGAGAATGGGGCGTTGAGTTATGCGCATAGGTTGAGGAACTTCGATAACGTACCCGGTGTCTTGGCCATTTTATCATCGAGGGTCATATGAGCGAAGCTTTCACGTCCTACGAGACGCGCTAGTTCGGCTCTTTTGCGCAGCAGTGCCTCTAGGACTTCAATTTGTTCAGGAGTACTCGAATTGGCTGCCAAATATACGCGTCTTCGTGGTTCTTCTTCCGGGGCCGCTCGCATTATCATATGCGCCTGCATGGATCCCGGATATACAAGAAGATCGCGCTGGGTAAACTGTGCTTGCAGCTGAAGCCTGACGCCCATGCCCTTGTCTTTAAGCCCTGCCAACTCCGAAGGCCTGATCGACGTCGGAGGCCGTGGGGCGTTCGCCCCTTCGAGAAATTTCCGCCCCAGAACTAGAATGTCGGACGACAATGATACAAATTTATTGCGCTCCGCTGGGGGAAGATCAATAGCAGACTTTTCAAAGTCACGCCAGAATATGAGAGCCGTTTGGTGAGCTTCTGGACTGAGGGTCTTGACTATTGAGGGGTCTGATAAAACAGCTTTGAGTACCTGTGACCATGGTTTTTAAGGATGCGCAGGAGACACGATAGCGTGTATTTCTCACCTCGTAGAGCCCGACATGAGTGTTTAGCACATTCATGAATTCGCATAGGGATTCGTATGCCTGATTTGCAGCGTCCACCCATGCCTGATCGGGATGCGCATTGCGCACTAATTCTGCAAGGTCGATGACACCACATAGCATGTCGCTGAGTCTGTCAAGATTCTTTACAACCTTGAGCAGCTCCTCTCTAGATTCCCGAGCCCGAAGCACACGTTCCGTAAGCAATTGAGCGCGCACAAGAGTAGAGTCGGCGAGGGATATGAGGGATGACGGCTGAGTAAGAGATGGGTGGCCGAAGAGACCCGTAGAGGCGAAAGGTGACGCCCGGAAGCTGGACTTCGGATTGTCAAAGAGGCTGATTAGAGCTCTGTCGTCGGTGGTAGCTGGAAGGTGGTGCTGGACGTCGGTAGATAGTGGTCTGGCATCTTGGGCGGAGAAAAGACAGCCACGGAAGCGGAAGAGGGGCTTTGTGGAATTTGCAGTGAGGGCCTTCTTCGCGGAGCGAGCGAGCATAAAGACAAGAGTGACGGTCGGAAGACAGTCCCGTACTGAAGTCCAATTTTTGGACGTTCTCGATTTCAGAGGCCCAGTGTGTCACGTGTTAGCGCCCAATCGGCAATCCGTCTCTTCTCATTGGTCGATCAACGATCTGGAGACGTATCTTAGATTTGGACGACGACAAAATGGGTGGGCTCTTCGAGATTCGCCATATTAACTGGTGGAACCTCTACAAAATAATGGATATACTCTTAATATCATTAGCTACTATATATACAATGCAGTCCCAATGTGTAAGTGCAATAATGGATGAATGCATAAGTTGGATGATGGGCGGGACAGTATGTTAGATACGAGGCCAAGTAAAAAAAATTCTAGCATAGAGGTGCAGCGCATAAAATCAGACCTGCATCGGCGAGTAACTTCCTTGTGAGCTCTTTTCACGGTCGGTTGAATTTGCCTTTCCATTTGCATCTGGAGAACGCGAAGTACCATTGGTATAGCTGCCGTTCATCTCGGTGTCGCGGCGGCGACCATCTCCGCCCTGTGTTGATGAATTACTTGGGGTTCCAGCAGGAGATGGTTGTGCATTTGGGATTGGTTCGACTGCGTAGACCCAGAATTTGGACTTTTTTTTGCCAGCTATCTGCTCCAGTGCAATTTCCGTGGGTTTCAATGCCGCAGCGCCAGAAGCCTTTACCCGGACACCATTCGAAACAATAGTTTTGTCTGCAAAACCTGCATCATTGGAGGGCACACTCTCTGTGCTGTCTTCAGTTCGAGCACGCTTTCTAGATGGTTCAGAATCAGGGAACGCATCGGGACCGCCCAGACGAGAAGAACGACGTTCACCCCGCCATAAGCCTGAATCAGATGAACCTTCCCGTTTGCCGTTGGAATTTACAACGGCACTACGGGCCGACCGTCTAGTACCTATCGCAGAAATGCGTCCACGACCACGTCGTGGACCGTCGTCGTTTCCTGAATCTTGGGCATACTCTTCGTCCTGTTGTTCGTCTTGATATCTGTAGTCGTCCCCATCATCCTAAAGTCCAAAAATAGGTAGTCAGCCGAGAACCTGAGACCTACGGATGCTCTGGCACTTGCCTCACTGTCCACATCGTTGTTATACACGTAATCTGGCTTTTGTGTTCTCCTCCTCGTCCGAGTCTGTCGTATCTCAGCCTGAGCAAGGAGAAGTCGCTTTTGTTCGATTTTCTTTCGAACTTTTGAAACGCGCTGCAATGTCAAATATATTTTAGCACAAGAAAGATGTGGTAAAATCAATCTCATGAGTGATATCATGCCACGTTTAGCTTGGACACGAAATGCATGCTTTTGGATGGGCGACACGTCAGAGTGCAGACTCACCGCTAATTCCGCGTCTATAGCCTCGATACGTTCCTCGAGGTCCTTGATCAACATGATGTGGGACATTTCAAGTTTGGTTCGCTTCTGTCCTTTCTTCACTTCTTTGGGTGCTGTGGCTTTCAAATCTTCAATTATAGCGAGATATTCTTCCCGAGTTGACGAAATAGTTTGGAATGTCGCCGTCATTTTCCAAGGATTAGTAGAGACATATAACCGAGGCGAATCTACAAAAATAAAAAAGCAGTTCAGCTTGATGGGATCCAAAACATGACGGGAAGGCCTCGAAGTAGGCAAGAAGGAAGCAACGCATAAAACATTCCCCTCGCAAATATATGCAAATAGGGAAAGGCACGAAAACAGCAGGAAATGTGTATGTACTGACCATCTGCAACCCAGTAGCGTTTGCGTTGAGAGTCCTGGCCGATAGGTACCAATTTGAGGTTTTCTTGGCTTTTGGGATCCTTTGGATCGACCGCGGTCACCGTGGCTGTAGTTTTCTTGTGTTTGTTGTGCACGATACCCCACGCGTTATCAATGGTGGCCTTGATCTCAGGAGAGTGACAGAGCTGTAGCTCGACTAGTTGGCGTAGAATTTTTAGCTGAAGGCAAGGTTGTATTGATGAATTGAGTTCAGAAACATTTTCGTATTACATTGGCGGGCGCACCTTAAAATCCCAGCTTGTCGTGAAAAAGCCACCCTCTAGATTCTCGAAAGGATCTACGTTGGCTTGGAGGCTCTCATCCCAAAAGACAGTGCGTTCAGATGTTTTCAAGTACTCTGAGAGGACGCTTGCTACAGTCGTCGAGATTTGGTCCGTGCTACAACCAAACACATGGTCAGCCAGTTCTATGCGCTAGATTGCGTAGCTGAACACGCGAATACCTCAAGTTACGCGTCTGAGGTTTGAGGTTGACGACGAATTGAACCAAAAGTTGAGTGAGGATGTTGTTTGGTTCTTTCAGCATAAGAGCTTCCTCCAAGCTAAATCAGATGGACGCGATTCAGTTCAGTACACACTGATCTTTGAAGAAGATGCAGATCTACATACTCCATAGGTGATTCCAACCCTTCAATTTTGTGTCGCAGGTTCGTGAATTTGCATATGAACGAATAGACAAACAAAGACTCCCAGCGATCTGCTGGATGAATTGCGTTAGAGGGTGGGCATATGTGAGGCTTTTTGTCGGGTATGTGAGCGCTAGCCATAGAAAGGACTCGCAGGAAACGCGACGAGCCTGCGTGGAGCAAGATGTAGTAGCGGGGAAAGAGTGCGTTTGTTGAAGAGACTTACATAAAAGTACTTTTACATTAAGTGGCCTCTTATTTTGTAGCGGAATGCGGAACAAATATATTACAATAACACCACCATACCCAGGCACAAAATTACTGTGCAAAACGATTGTACAAGTTGAGTAGCTGCGTTATCAAATTTTATATATCTCCAAATCTTCCAGAAGCGAAGGGACCATGATACATCGACCACACATCCTGCAAACGACCACACGAGAAGAGAAGCGAAAGAACGAGGCAACAGGACACCCAATATTGGAAATAGCGAATATTATCCAGGTCCAACCTGTATGAAATATATTAGAATGTATTTGCAATTGAAAGAAAAAATCCGTACCTTTGGGATATCGTGGTGTTCACTAAGAGACTCTAAATGCGCGTTAAATTCATTAACGCGATCCTTGTGTGTCTTGTGCGCAAGTTTAGCTATGCGTTGTTCGAGCTAAAGAAGAAGAAAAAGGAATGAATGAGACTCAATCCGAATCAATTATACGATATGTGAACATACCCGACGCTTTTGAACCTCCTCGAAACGCTTCTCAGCGTCAGTTTTGCGAACAGAACCGCTCGCTAGGGCAGGTGAGTTGCGTCCGCTACCAGATGGAGTGGCATCATTGCTATTGTGCTGCGAGACTAGGTCCTTCACCCTCTCAAGATCCTGATCTTTTGTCAATGCTTCGGACTTAGATTTAGACTTCTTCTTCTTTCTAGTGAATGTTCAGCATATTGGCACGTTTGAGGGAAGGAATAGCTCACTTCTTTACAATGCCGCCCTCAGCAACCCCTCCCTTGAGCTTGAGGGAGCCACCAGGGCGAAAGTCGTAATCTGACATGGGAGTAAGAGTCCAAGAACCCGCCGAGCTGTATCAGTGTACTGTACCAATATAAATAGTTCGGCCGGGGGTGTGACCCGGGACAAGGTGGACGAATTTTGGACTCCGGCCAGTCGGTGAGTGACCTGGGACACCGACAAAATTTCGGCCACGTTGTAAATTTTTGGCATGAATTTCGCAAAAATATGGCCCTGTAGGGGGAAAATTTCACTCATTCAGTCACAAATCAGAGTATTTTCTTGTAATTTAGCCATTTCCCGGCTACTGGATCACTTGGGGAATTTCGGCCGGATTTGTGACCACTTTCATCCTTCGGCCACCGCCTCTGTGACATGGGACAGGCGACCAATTTCGGCCAAATCCACTTCGCCTGTGACGCGTGACGGCCGAACTATTTATATTGTTACAGTATGCTGTATGCTGTGCCGCTACTGAATACGGAAGTGCACGTGCAACAGCCTTGGTGACTGTCAGACTCACTGTCAGTCTTTCTCGTGTTCCAGAAAATAGTACCCTTCCTCTACAAAGCCCAGTGCAACCGAAGGCTGAACCAATATTTGATTCCATATTGGAGTGCAGGACATCGTCTTAACACCAACATGGCTGTCCTATCATCACCATTTATCATGCTGCAGTCAGTCCCACCAGTGACGCGTGCTTTCACGGGTGCAACCATCGTATCTTCTGCGTTGTATGGCTACCTTTGTTGGAAGGGGATGGGACCGGAAGCAGCGCACTATATGACAATAGTTCCAGGTTCCGCTTTCTATGCACCTTGGACGCTTCTCGCTTCAGCGTTCGTCGAAACAACCATATTCGAGGTGAGTAACGGTTTTGGCCTCTTTAATCACTTGTTAACACGCAATCCTACAGTTCATAGCTTCTTTAATCTTCGTCCCTGCTTCTCTGAAGTACTTGGAGCGTCTATGGGGAAGTATTGAAACGTTGAAATTTATTGTGGTTTCAATTGTCGCCTCAAATATCATTGCTTTTGGATTCAACTGGATCGAATTCATTGCAACGCGAAATGCAGATTTGTTCCTGTAAGAGCCATGTTTGACTTGAAAAAACCACGAATACAGAAAGCTTAACCCCAGCTCATTCTGTAGATTTGGGATGCATTATCATGGCCAGATGGCGTTGCAAATTGCTATTCTCGTCGCGTTCACCCAGCTCATACCCGAACATCAAGTCCAAATTCTAGGCGTTATCAAAGCTCGTGTTAAGGTTCATATATCTCGCTCTTTTTTATATGTAATATTGCTCAAACATTACCCAAGAGTCTTCCTATGGCATACTTAACGCTATCCACAGTGCTGTGCTTCATCGGGTTCCAATGCCCATGGATTATCATCCAATTTGGTTGGTTTGTGGGTTGGATATACCTCCGTTTCTACAAAAAGAATCCCGGCGAGTCCGTTGGTGGTGTCGACACATATGGTGATCGAAGCGAAACCTTCTCTCTGATTTCCTGGTTCCCGCCCTTCATGCAGTGAGCCAATATTTCTTAATCGATATTTAGTCGTGTCTAATATTTACTCGTAGCTATCCTCTCACCCTACTCGGCAACTTTGTTTACTCTCTAGCTACGCGCATCCACCTCATACCTAATGCTGGGTCAGATGTAGAGCTTGGAAGTTATGGCCAAGTTCCGGGCACTGCTCGTGCGGAAGCTGAGAGACGCAGGTGGGTTACTCTGCTGGAATAAGACGCTATTAATCTCACGCAAAAATATAGGGCAATGGCACTCAAGGCTTTGGACCAAAGGATGGCCAATAGTTCTTCTCCTGTGGGCTCAAATTCAACAAATACTGCCCCCCCACAAGCACGGCCGACCCCAGTGGCTGGCTTAGTGCGTTCGGAAAGTGTCGGCGCTTCTCCTTCTCCTCCTCCACCCAATGCACGCTCCATTGAGCGGTCCAAGAGCGCAAGCGATTCCGAAGAAGCTGCAAAGGCGAAATCGGACATTCGATAGAATTTTGGAAATTATGCCCCATCATTCCTGCCACAGATTGTGGTGTCACTATTAGTATCGTATCTTAACGCTCCAAAACTTTCTTACGATAATTCTGCCTTCTTCTGTCTAATGATAACTCTGTATACGCTATACCAACGCCATACAACGACCTTTATGATCATACATTGTGGGCCGTTGCTGCTTCGAGTCAACAGGGAGTCCAGTTTCACCATTGTTCATTACATAATCACCATCAGTAATAAGGCTCCTAGCGGTACTAAGTACGCCTTAGTCTCCCGTAGGCAGACTCCGATATTACGTGAGCTTTGATGATGAGTCGATCAATCACTTCATATGGAGTCTGCTATCAAACGCGCCCACGACATGGGCGTAAAGACTTTTCCACGCTTTCCTTCCCACGATAGGTAGCTCTCCAGCCAACTTTTATTCCCACGTCTTAACATGTGACCCAGTACTTGCGACGCGTCGCGAGGTGTTTTCCACCACAATTGCTGTATATCACTCGACAAGACAGCTATCCCCTCACAAAAATTACTGTTGTAATAGATAGTAGCCTATAACGCGAATCAGACTCCAAGACCGGACTCAGTAGAGCCACACTTTTTCTAATTGCACTGAAACAATTACCTCGCAGTGCGTGCAGACATCATGAGCAAGCTATTGGTGTCGAAATGCGCCTAACGCTGAAAAAAAAATTCTTACATCCACAAGTACAAAAGATGACACCCCGAATATTGCTTCGGGGGACAAACTCATGTCCCAATTTCACTTATGTTTGAGGGACAGAAAATTGATATTTTCGAGGAGGGCCTCAAATGAGATGAAAGTATTGTGGAAAAAATAGCTGAGCAATAAAATTACGGTATATATACTCCCTTATTTCTCGGAGCTCATCACAGACACAGTCACCGCTGTTCTGCTTGCGCAAAGTGCCCAAACACTGCGTTGAAGCTCATATCAGGCGCATTCAGCTCATATTTCACTGGATCTGTCTGCCATTTTTCCTCCGGCGTGCTCATGGAAATAAACTCAAAGCATTGACTTACTGAAAGCTGTATGTTGAGCATGTATTTGCGGTATAGTCGCGTAGATATCCCAAGTAATTAAGGACGCGACGCGGATCGTGGGAACTGCACGTGATGTTCAAGTTTTACGCCCATGTCACCCCAACACTTGGAGGAAGACTAAGTACGCCTTGAGTACGCCGTTCAAGCAACACATTACTTTGTCCATGTCAGTGCTCTCCCCTGCGCATTCAGCGCGTTCTTTCTTGTCGCCCAAATCCAGTGGATATTCTGCATCTGTTAACGCTCTAAGGACGCCAGCTGTAACATCTGCGGTGTCGGCTACATACGCGAAATCATTGCCCACAACGAAGCTACCGCATGAGGGGTTGGATCTCAGTCCAGATGAATTATTCACGAAATATACTGTCGCTGAAGTAAGGGCTGTCCAGCATAGGCTTAGGCGAGTCTATTCCTTCCATAGATAATCATTCTGAGTAACTCATTATATCCACATAGGGCAGACGCCGATGCAAAGCAGGAGGAACTGAGGCTCATGGTAGGGTATGTAATACTCTCCTCGAAAATAGAGACGATCCTAATATCGACTTTTAAATATAGAGAACGCTATAGGGACTTACTACAGGCATCTTCTTCCATTATTTCTATCGCCAAATCCGCCCAACATGTTTTGGACGCCCTTGAGGAGAGTAGAGAAGCGATACTATCTCAGCAAGATCTACCGCTCCCTCCAAAATCCGCGTCACTTGATGGCTTAGATGGTATGTATTTCTCTTGTCCAGCTTGTTACCTGATTATGCATGCTATTAACAGATCGGCACCTGGTAGCCTTGCAAGTGCTTTCAGCGCACATGAAATTATTATTGGATGCACCAGAACATTTATGGCGTTTAATAGAGAGAAAGAAATATTTCCAAGCTGCTTGGCTCTTCCTTCTGTCTCGCGTTGTTCACCGAGCACTCATACGTCAAGATGAGAATGATGAACAATCCTGGGTTAATGAAGGAGTCGATGTTTTGGTCAGTGGATACAAAATATGCATTCGCATTTGCCATTCCTTATCTTGTTTAATTTTCAGACCGAATTTCCGTTGGTTCAGCGACAATGGGATGTGGTATCCCAGTTTCGATCTCAGATTATCCATAAATCCACTTTGTCGTTACGGGAAGCATCTGCATCGAGTGAGGTTCGTAAATCTTCGCTCTTCCTAGTCGTGTGCAAATTCGTAACTTGTGTCTATTAGGAGACGTGTGCTATACTAGTCACATTACATCTTTTGGATTCACGACCTTTGAACGAGACATTGGCAACTCTACTTTTGCAACGCTCGAAAACCTTGCAAACGATTCTTGCGTGGAACTCCAACAATTTAATTTCAAAACAGGTCAAACTTACAAAATCGCCTGTAATCGGTAACGGTAACGGACACGCTGTTCTTCGTCAAAATCTATATCAGCGCGAGAAGTTACGCAAACGATGAAGAGAGCGCTTGGCATTATAGTTCAGAGTATTATCACTGCTAGGGCAGTGTTCAAGGACGAACCTTCGAAAGCATCCCTCATCGTTCGCGTTCTCCAGTCAATGCATGAAGACCAATCGGAGACCGCAAGCCTAGTAGAGACTTTGCCATCGGAGTTGTATCTCACTACGCAGTCCCTCCTTACCCACTTGACATCTTCCGCCAATTTTCAACTTTTACCACCGAACTTGCGAACGTACAAACCATACATCGATATGGGTTCTTCCTCTTCTTCGTTGAACCACGCAGAACTTTCTCAGCGAGTCGAAGAATGGTTCAAAATTTCTTGTGATCAATGGCAACATTCTGCTGCGCGATGGCTCTCAGGCTTGCATTCCATTAAAGAGGTTTGGAGTTTGCGGAATTCAATACGGCGATACGTAACCAGTTCCGGTCTTCTCAAAGGAGAAAATGCGTACATCATTTCAGACCTTGATTCCCTTTGCCACGAAAGAATTATCGCAATATGGCAAAATTTGCTATTGGAAACGGAATCGAAATTCAAGGGATCTCTACATGACAATATTTCAATATCCCAGGAAGTCGAAGACGCTAAAGGTACGCAATTTGGTAAGATCCTATTTCGGATACTGAACCGTTCGCATTCCAACTACAAGATACCACTCCATTGGATTTCATATTCCAACCGCCACCGATACCCGTTCTCACACAGACAGTCAAATCGTTTGCAGATACCCCGTTCCAAAAGTACCAACTTTCCCTCAAACGACAGCTTGTTGGCCGCTCCGCGCATCTCGATGCTGTAGTTTCTACTCTTGAACAATGCGCGCGCACCATCCAGCAAGACTTCCTTCATCTCAAGACCAATGGGGATGAACAAACGCCGTATGTTTTTATCTTGGTCCCTCCTAGTTGGCAATGACTGCTTAAACATCTATTAGCCCTCTCATAGAACGACTCGATAACTCTTATCAGCCCGCTGCCACTACACTGATCAGTAAGGTCGTCATTGCGCTCAAGGAAGAAAGTGCAGATGTGATAAAGAATACAGGTTTGCCAAAGTTTTTACATTATATTGTACACTACATCTCAGCTATCATCGTTAGGTTCCACACGTGGGCTCGCATTCCTCAGTCGGATAACGGATAACTTAATTTCGTCCTCCCCATTCATAAGTAATATCAGCTGCACAAAAAAAGCTACCCAAGGTAGACATTTTCTCTTATTGTAATCTAATCGATTATTCATATCTTATTCTCATTTTGCAGAATTCAAGCAAGAAGTTCTCGTAGTCAACCAAAATGTTCTCGAAAAGTGGTATGAGATCACGGTGAACTACGTAATCCAGGATTGTAAAACGCGGAAACAGCTTTCCTCAACGCCAACGGGTAAGCCGACAATGCCTTCGTTGATAATCATTGCCACCCTCAGTGCTGAAGGTCAACGTAATGCAGATACCATAGGGATATCAGCTCCAATGCTCCATGGCCTGTTAAGTCTTTGTGACAACATACGCCACCTTGGGATAATCTATCACCCAATCAACCAGCATGGCATTGTTCAAACACTCCTGCGATCCTTCATTACTCTATGGACAGCAGAATTTTGGGATAAGATGATTGACGATAGTGCGCTGTATGATGTTGTTTTTATTCGCAATGTCGCGGAACGGTATGGTGAATCATGGGAAGCAATCTCTACAAATTTATCCCAAAAATTGAAATCTAAAGTACGTTTTCTTTCTTAATATTTCTACCTGCATTTTGACTTCTATCTAGATTTCGGATCAGAGCATCCTCTCTGATCTGGAGAGTTCAGTGACAGAATATCTTTCACGGACACAGACTTTGTTTGCTATCCTTCTTCCTGCACCATCCATCCCAGTCTATGATGCTCCCCTTTTGCGGTTCGGCGCTCCTGCAACACAAACTCAACAATCTACAATTGATGTGGCTAAACCGAGTCCACGGTTTGGGATGCTGCTGGTAGGTAATGCAGACCGGTAATGCAACGGACGCTGTTAGGAGCTTCTATTTAAATCTGTGACGTTTCCCCATTCAAAGCCTGTCTATGAAAATTCAAGGAATTTGGAAAACGTGTCTCGGTGGGTGTAGCGTTCTGCAATCTCTCGAAATTAAGCAAGGGTAAGAATCCTTCGAGAATACGCATTCCTATCATATCTGCCTCATACAATTCTCAGGCCAGTTGTATTTGCTCTTTAGCTTTGGATGATGGTACATTTAACAACGAACATAACGTAGAGACAATCGCAAGTTCAGGTTATTTTGACCCGTCCTTATCTTTAGAAGTGGTAGTACATATGTACTGTATATGCAACGATCCGATTCAGTATCTTCAAACACTCCTCATCGACATCGGGCGCTCTTGTATACTCAGTAACAGTAGGCGCCCGTTTCCGGTTACTGGTCCGGCGCCTTAATTGCGATCATCAACAGACACCGGAATTTAAAGGTTCATCTATTCTACAGTTGACCTTCTCGTAACCCATACTTGTGACAACCCATAACCCCTTGAACCCCATAGCAAAATCAATCCACCAACTCGGTAGGCGGGGATTTGCAACCCATAACCCATAATCCTTTGATAACCCATAGCCCATACCCCTCTGGCAGAAAAACCCATAGATTTTTCGCCTTAAATTAGGGTAAGAATCACTAGCTTTAAGCCCAAAGATACATTTTTGGCGCATCAATCAAACAAATATCCTGTATTTCATGGTCAGCAACTCAAAACACGACATATGATTCAATAAATTGACCTATAATTTCCAATTTAGGACTTTTTTGCTTATATAATGTGACAGTACTTCACCTCAAGAAGTATTAACGCTTGTTGGGCCAAGTTTTTCAGAAGATCTTGACCTGGTTGCTGCTTGGTTCACATTTCCGCGAATACCATCCTTTGACACACCTATGTGCTATGCATAAATTTCACCAAGTTTTGATGTTTATTTTTAGCATGCCTCAGCTAGCCCATAACCCCCGATAACCCATACCCATGGGGGGTCCACGGAGGGGTATGGGTTATGAGAAGTTCAACTGTATCTCTTGTTGCTTACATGGTGACAACCCCAAACAATTCAGGTACCAATCCCCGTTAATAGTTATCAATACTTACTTCCATCACACACCTACCGCATCCAACAACAATGCTAACAAGGGCCGAACGTGCCCGCTTGCGGCCGTTTCGGCAAAAAAATGATGAAACTGCCCAAGAGGAGCTTATTATTCCTCCACGACATACTGTCCAGAGCGTCAGGGCTCGACATACCTATGAACACTGGAAGGGGAGGGGTATTTATTTCTAATCCCAATGACCAGCGGCTAGATACGCTTTCACTGCTAGGGAGTCGGATGCGACCTTGGTAAATGGTCGATTGGAATAGTGAGTGACCGGTACCACCAGCGCTTGTGTCGAAATTCACTTGTGCGATGAACTATAGCTTCGTTTTCAATCGCTGTACGAGAGCAGCAGAACCTATCATACCTGCGACGCAGCTTTTTAGGACTTCATCTCGCGGGTGACTTTGTTGGGCTGCCCGTTCTAATCATCACCTTGCTTTTCTCCAACGATATTCCTCGTCAACCAGACCTCATCAACTTTTGCATTACTTGGGTCATCTACTCTATTTCGTACACCATTTTGTGAGTTTCTCGAGTTGGAGACGTGTTATTCGTGTTTTAACGCTGTCTAATACGTTCACATTTGCATCTTCCAGAGGCTTGAGCGGGAAAACAAATCATCCACCTCATCCACTACGCTTCATTCAGGCAGCAATGCTGCAGCCTGCAAGGTGCAACTCCTATGTATGTACTCCTAACAAATATCCACTATGATAAGAAGAAATCACACAATTACTTCCTACTGCTAGGGTTGCCGTTGCAACGTTTTTGCTTGTTTTCAAAGTTCGTGCTCCTTGAGCTTGGCCTTTCGTTCTGGTTTTTAATATTATGTGAATCCATAGATATGGCGCACATTTCGAGATCCTTATAGTCAATCTCCGAGATACATCCCATTTTTTGTGAGCATTCTCGTCATTGTACACCGTTTAATCGAACCTGAGCAGTGGATGAATTACAGATTCTCTCCCTGCCCTACCTCGTTTTTATTTTGCTATTACTTATATCGGTTGGGGTGGGGATCTAATCCAATTAACCTTCATTCACCCACTGACATTACTCGCAGAACCAAGTCGCGGCTCCTTCGTCTCTCAATGCAAATAACGGCATCTATTGTACTACTTCCGGTGTTCCTTTGTACGTTCAAAGATATTTTCCGACTCCCCGTGTCACTGATTGCTCAGGTTAGTCGTCGATATGCAATCCCAGTATTCTCTGTTATTATTGCTGCGCTCATGATTGGATTCGAAAGTACGTTCACACACACTCAATTATAATCATCCATGCTCATCACCTCTTTGTAGTCGCTATTGGCGTTCGCTATTACCGATCTCGAAAATTCATTACCACCAACTTCCCATTAGCCCATATAAACACGTCCCTCAGCCTCATAATCCGACTTGCCTTATTTAATGTGTATCTTTTCGTAACCGTTGGGTGCGTCCCGAGATTCCAATTTTTGTTTCAACGACAGCTCATACCGATTTTAGAGCGAGTGCAACCTTTATTGCTGGTCGTCCTCATCCGTGGGCATATATGATACAGGCAGCATGTAAGCAACATTCATTTAGTCTGGATTGACGCTACATTGACCACATCATCAGTGCCTTTGGTGGCCTTCGTATTATTCGCAACGCAAAGGGTCAGCAATTCCGTTGCCTCTACATTTCTGATCTGATATTCATTCGCAGAATATCCTTTTGACCTGGTGCTTCTGGTTGAAGAAAAAGAAAGATCCTCCAATCCATTCACACTCAGATGACAATATGCCTGATTCGCGAAGGCCATCGGAGTCTGGGATTGACTGAGCTTATACCCCTACACACGCTCGTGACGTAGCCTGCAATTCACAACTTGAACCAAGATGATTTAATCCTCCGTTAAGCGTGCTTGGTGAAGCATTGTAAGATTCTTGTGGAAGTAAACTTTCCGAGGAAGAGCGTGAACGAGCGAATGTTGTCCAGTATTAATCGATGCCATTCCCCATGCCAAGCCAATAAATATGAGATAGTAAATACAGCTGTGCCTATGCACCTCCACTATTTCTCGATTAGCATGTGAGATGGAAGGATGATGTTGAAGGACATACACAAGGATGTTATTTCTGATAGCAATTTTAGTGAAAAGACAAAGCAAGAGAAATAGAACGCAACGCACATTGGGATATGAATCAACTTAACAAAGTAACCTATGAAGCCCATAACTGCAAAGCCCACTGCTACTGCCTTGCAGATTTGTGTAAATTCTAGAACAGATTAACGAGATTCAGCTTTCGTTTCAAGAATTGCGGCCTAGAGTAACCAACCCTTCTGTGAAGGTTTTGTGCAACGTGTAAGGAACTGGGGGGTAGATGCAGACGGTCAACGCGATCCAAGAGCGAGAATCGGCAAGACAAACCTGGTTTCCGTCACGAATAAATTGTTGGGGAACTTCAATGAACTCTTTGATTTTGTCGGACATAGTGAAGGTATAGGTGGACGAAGCAAGAAATGTGCTGGCGTCTTCTACTAATAGGTTTCCCACGGAGAGAACACGTCGTCAGATGTTTTTGCCGTGACCGAGCATCCGTGTATCCTCGAGTCTACGCGACACCGTCTCCATTCAGGTCTGTATTCGCGATTCCTGCCGGGAAACCATATCCTAACGGCTGTTTCCCAGTATATCACGCATGAATGTCGTAACCAGAGCTATACGACGGTCCACAGTTGCTCGTGGTCTGTTGCGTCCCGAGGCTCGACATATCGTTATATTTTCCATCGCCCCCGCCTCAACCCCTTGTCGCGCATATGCAACGCCTGCAGCAACCCTGTCTTTGAACAAGCTCGATAATCTAGTCCAAGCGTTGAAGTCAGCCGAAGACGTATCATCCATTCATCACTTCTATGCGATTCTGGCCGCTGAAGCCAAAAAGGCAAAGGCTGGTTCGTCAGCTTTCGTTTCCTCAGTCGACGAAGACTCTATCCTTCCCGTCCTTCAATCGCTGGCAGGCTCTGGGCGTCCGGAGGATATCCGTGTGATTGAGCACATCATTTCTGATCTCTATCCGTTATTGAACATTGCTCCATCGAAAAGCTTGTATACCTCAATTCTGCAATCCCTTGTCGATGGAGGCCATGAGCGACAAGCATATGATTTGTTACTCAAGATTCCTCAACTTCCTGCCCATATCATACCCGACATCGAACTGGTCCATATTGTTCTCGAATCCTGCAATGACCTCTCCACCTTCAACAGGCTGATAGCCTATATACAAAGAAAGAATCTGGTTCCCACCAGCCAAACCTTTTCCACCATCTTCCACGTTCGGTCTAGAATAGCCAATTTGCAAAAAGAGACGCCCAGTGTTGAAGAAATTGCTGCTCTGATTTCTAGTTGTGTTGGTCAAGGATTGACATACGATCCGGCTGTTGTCGACATGGTCTACGAAATTTTTGCAGCAAGAGGTCGATATTCGCAAGCTTCATCAATTCTGGAGATATACCAGTCTATTTTGAATAGTCAGAAAGGCGAATTTCAAGCCGGGAATTCTACTCTTTCAAGTGGAGACAAGGATGAGCGAGTATTCGCAGAGCTGTCTATTCAACCCGACCTTGAAATACCAGATCGCTCCCCTAGAACGTACGCGGACGTTCAAATGATACTCAAGCAACAAAGTCGACGTTCCGCAAGATCAATATTTTCACTTGCCTTCACGAACAGTCTCATATCTGGACATACCGAAGATGCAGTTCAGATTTATTCCGAGGCAACGAAGGCTGGAATAAATTCTCTAAATAGCCTGTTAAACCCTTTTTTCAAGATTTTAACTCGCGATTCATCGCCAGAGGGACATTTTAACAGTGCTGTCGCAATAATCCGACAATTAGCGGATTCCGTCGTGCCCATTCCCTCCGGTTCTTCAGAACCTCTACCTGCTCGTCCATATGGTCCGGGTCTTTTCATTTACAGCGGTTTAATTCGTGCCCTCTGCGATGCTCCGAATACTGACTACTACACCACAACTATTAGCGAACTCTTAGAAGAAATGAAAAATCGCGGGCTGCCAACCAACAACAACATCTATTCGTCCGCAAAAGTCATCCTCGATCTACGACGAACAAGAGACTTCGTGAAGTCCGAGGATGTGTATCATCAATACAGGCCACTGTTGAATGAATATGGCTATGTTGCCATTCTCAAGGAATATTGTCGCATAGCGTTCGCTGGCGACCTTGAAGTGCCAATAATAACCGAGTTTTTCAGCATCGTGCAGGATATGCGCTTCGCCAAAGTCCCTATCACGAATATCGTCTACAATACCTTCTTACACGCAGTTGGTGTAACTGGGACGCGGATCAGGCACCAAGACCAGCTACAGCGTCTTGTCGATTCCACCCGCCGTGTCCACGATTTTCTCACCCTGGATGCTTCGATTTCTCCAGATGCAACACTTTGGAATCAGCTCATGAATACCTACCAAAGACTAGGCTGTTTTGCTGAAGCGTGCAGGTTATGGGAAGTGATGTACCTCACTGGACGATTCGACCAGATCAGTATCAACATCATGCTCGATGCCTGTGGTTATGAGGGTAACTTGCGCGTGGCTAGATCTATTTTAACGAAACTGAGCAAGGCTCACATCAAGTTGGATTTGCGAAATTGGAACACCTGGGTGGAATGTCTTTGCAGGACCGGCAGATTTGAGGAGGCAATTGATGTTGTCATTGTCAAAATGAGGCAAAATGGACATGAGCCTGATATTCAGAGCGTTCGCGTGCTTCTGAAGTTTGCGAGGGTATTACCCGCGCAGCAGGCAAATGAGGTTAAGAGGCGTGTAGAAGAGGGTTTACCTAGCTTATGGAGTCGACTTCCACACGGACTAAAAAAACCACGATAGTTTGCATATTGCAGAAACATGAAATCCAAAAAAAAAATTAATCTATTGTACAGGTGTGTTGATGCGTAAGGTGCGTCGTTGAGCAACGCGAAGGGCAGGCCGGGCGGAGCCGTCTAGGGGAAT
The DNA here is from genome assembly GCA_009935795.1 of Pholiota adiposa. Classification (NCBI taxonomy): domain Eukaryota; kingdom Fungi; phylum Basidiomycota; class Agaricomycetes; order Agaricales; family Strophariaceae; genus Pholiota; species Pholiota adiposa. Next base: position 458,310 of record QEYC01000240.1, on the reverse strand, counting down.
AGAAAGCCCATGTGTAAGAGTTTGTAAAAAAAAAAAATTTGAGTATCAAGCTTCTAGACTGATTCTAGGACGACACTCTTAGTGTGCCATTTCTTCTACGGAAGGGCAGTCGCACTGCGAAGAAAGGTCAGTTCATGGCAAGATGAAAATAAAAGCAAGAGGCTTACAATAAGGTGCAGGTCTCCATAAGCTATTCAATAAAAGAAAGAAAAAAGAACAATTAGCAGAGTTCATCGTTGATGCCGAGAAACATACCATCGTCAATACGTGACACAGTTGGCCAGAACTTCTTTTCTCGCAGCCAAGGAAGAGGGTATGCAGCCTGTTCACGAGTATATGGTCTACAGTGTATTTCATGAGCTCTCTTTCAGAGATCAATTCTGAAAGGACGAACCTGTCCCATTTCGAAGAGGCGATTATCGACACAGGGTGTGGGGCATTCTTCAAAAGGTTGTTGTCCTTTGGTTGCTTGCCAGTAATGATATCTTCAGCCTCCTTGCGAATTTCGATCATGGCATCGCAGAACCTAGAAATCGCGTGATCAATAGATGCTGCTTAAAGGATACGACACGACGATTCGAACCTATCAAGCTCCTCCAATGACTCTGATTCAGTGGGTTCGATAAGCATGCAAGTCTGAATTGGCCAGGAACATGTTGGCGGATGAAATCCAAAGTCCTGTAGGCGTTTAGCGAAGTCGGTAACCTTGAGTCCGGCGACCTTATCAAATTCAGCCAAGTCAATGAGTAATTCGTGCGCGACGCGGCCGTTTTCATTCTTGTAGCGGAGGACGTAATGACCTTGAAGGCGGCTGGCCATGTAGTTGGCATTGAGAAGCGCAATCTTTGAAGACTCGACGAGACCACTTCCTCCCAACATTTTGATGTATGCCCAGGAGATGAGGCTGATCGACGCACTTCCGAAGGGTGCAGCAGCGACTGCATTGATTGATTGTTCTCCTCGTACGGGCATAGCAGGATGGCTGGGCAAGAATGGTGCTAAATGTTTAGCAACGCAGATAGGGCCGACACCAGGACCACCTCCGCCGTGGGGACTAGAAAAAATCAGCAAATGCAGACACAAAAGGCCTCCAGAACTCACATAGCGAAAGTCTTGTGCAAATTCAAGTGGCAGACATCACCTCCACAGGTTGCAGGGTTAGTGAGGCCAATCTGAGCATTCAAGTTGGCACCTGCATGTGAAGTCAGATTTGATGCCTTTTGGGACAAGAGCAGATCATACCATCGAGATAAACCTGACCACCGTTCTCATGGATGATTTCGCAAGCCTGGAAATGAATTTTTCGTAAGATATCTTTTGAGGATGGCAAGATCCAGCAACTTACATCCTGAACACCAGACTCGAAGACACCGAATGTTGAGGGATATGTGATCTAATTATATAATCGATAACGGAACGCACAGAAAAATCATCAAAACATACCATGAACGCGGCCAAATTATCCTTGTGTTTTTCAGCTTTGGCGCTGAGATCTTCGAGATCGAGGTTTCCGTCTGTGTGCACCTTGATAGGAACGACCTTGAGGCCAGCCATAGCAGCAGACTATAGGAGGGAAAATTAGTTAGAGGATATATCAAATGTTATATTTACTTACAGCTGGGTTAGTGCCGTGTGCACTGAGAGGGATTAAACATATGTCACGGTGTCCTTCTCCACGAGATTCATGGTAAGCGCGAATGACGCTAAGACCTGTATATTCGCCAGCAGCACCGGAGTTGGGCTGAAGAGACGCCGCAGCAAATCCAGTAATTTTGCAAAGATCATCTTCCAATTCCTGTTAGGTTGAACAAGAATATGTGAGCGATAAAATTATCAATCAGGAACCTGAAGCAGACCTTGATGACCCTATGATAACCTTGCACTTGATCATAAGGAGCGAAAGGGTGGACAGAGCTGAATTCGGGCCATGTGAGAGGAATCATACTACTGGTGCTGTTGAGCTTCATCGTGCAGCTTCCAAGAGGGATCATGCTGTGAATCAGACCCAAGTCCTTGGAAGCAAGGTGGTTGATGTAGCGAAGCATTTCCGTTTCTGAATGGTGTTTGTTGAATACAGGATGAGGCAAGTATTCTGAAGTACGCTGCAGCGTAGGAGGAATAGTGGAAGCCTGGGGTTCAGAAAGAGAGGCCAATGTCACGGGTTGGGCAGAGATAGCGGAGGCGAACACATTCAATAACGCAACCAATTCGTCCGGGGAAACGCTTTCATCGAGAGTGACACCGACATGCTTTTCGTCTATGCGGCGAAGGTTTATTCCTGCAGCGGTGGCCTTTGCGTGTAAAACATCAGCAGTTCCAACGGCCGACACATCCAAAGTGACGGTATCGAAGAAAGTGTCATTGATCGCTTTGTAGCCAAAGGCCTCAACAGTACTCTTGAAGACCTGTGTGAACTTATGGACCTTGGTGGCAATGCGCTTGACACCGTCGGCACCGTGATATACCGCATACATGGCAGACATGTTAGCAAGGAGAGCCTGACTAGTGCAAATGTTACTGGTAGCTTTTTCTCGGCGAATGTGTTGCTCGCGGGCTGATGAAAGAAAGTCAACACAACAGATTCAGATGTCGCTGAGAGGAAACTGACTTTGGAGAGACAACCGGTAAGCAGGATTTCCTTGGGCATCACGACTGCGTCCAATGAGCCTTCCAGGCATCTTGCGCTTGAGCTTGTCCGTGACGGCGAAGAAAGCGGCGTGTGGGCCACCATAACCAGCAGGAACACCGAAACGGGCAGAATTTCCAACCACAATATCCGCACCCCATTCTCCGGGAGGCAGGATTTTGGTGAGAGCGAGCAAATCAGTTGCACACACGACCAGTCCTCCCAATGAATGTGAAGTTTCAGCGAGGGCGCGGAAGTCCTTAACGTTTCCGTTCACATCCGGATACTGAACGAGGACACCACATACATCGGAGCGGATAGTCTGGTCTTCCAACAGAGCGACGGCATCGCCGACCACAACTTGTATACCAAAACCTTTAGCACGCGTGAGGAGAACAGCGATTGTCTGAGGAAAAACTCCGGAATCCACCACAAAAGTGTGTTTGTTGCGAGCCGACACAAATGACATGACCATTCCTTCAGCTGCAGCGGTTGCTTCATCCAAAAGCGACGCATTAGCAATATCCATTGACGTTAATGACATGACCATTGTTTGGAAGTTGACGAGTGATTCCAGGCGACCTAAACTTGGATCAGGGGAAAGTTTGAACGCATTGAATCGATAAATTTACCTTGAGCTATTTCCGGTTGATAAGGTGTATAGGGTGTATACCACGCAGGATTTTCCATAACCTGTACGTTTGAGTTTAATACGAGCACGTGTATACAGAGTTGGGTAGACGCACATTACGGAGTATAACCGGGGGAACAACTGCGCAGTGATAACCCATACCGATATAGCTTTTGAATGGCTTATTTTGTCCAGCAAGCTCTTTGGCGCGAGCATGAAGTTGAGATTCGCTGTACGAGGGGATAGACGTGTTATCGACGGAGTTGGACGCGATCCTGATTTTAGGGGGGACGGTGGCAGCTACAAAGTCGTCCATGGTCTCGTATCCCACCAGGGATAGCATTTTGGAGGCTTCGGCATCATCAGGACCTATGTGGCGTTCTGGGAAGGTGTCTAACGGAGCAAAGAGTGATTGAGCTGGCTTTAGACTGGCTAATCCGCGACGGTGCAGCAGAGAACAGTTGAGACGCGAAGAAACGAGGCGCCCCAGCCCAGAGGCACAGTGCAAGACTGCCATCGAGTACGGACGATAGCAGCAGTGCGATAACGTGGAGGAAGGGCAGTTGGGTGTTTTTGAAAATTGGCCTAGAGCTAGGGTCATAAAGTTCACCGAGCCATTCACCGAGTAATACCCTGTGGTCATAATTGGCTGATAACGTACGATACGCATCCAAGATAGCTTTGAATTATAAAGAAAATAATACAACTTGGGGCAGAAGGAAGAGAATACATTATACGCGGTTTTCTGGTGTTTTGATAATTTTTTTTAAAGAGGCGTAAGATGCAGACACGCATACCGCCAGACATAGATATAAGAGGGAGAAAAACTTTTTCTGCTGGCTCGGAGCAACGGGCACCCGCCCGCGCCTTCTATTTATAGCAGCGCATGCATACCGCCCAAAGCAAGCCCAAAGTCAAGCACATTTTGCGAACGCGTTCTGCTTTGAACGGCTTCAGCATTAAATAGGCAGAAAAAATTAGAGAGCCTAAGACCTTACCTAGGAGCAGTTCTCGTGCTCCGCGCAAGCCATTTGCTTCAATTTCTGTTGCAATAACCTTCATGACATCATGCACATTCGCAACTTGTCCACCAGCTTGGTTGACTTTCTCCTCATAAAAGTCCGCTGAACATATTATATGCGCAACGCTGAACATATGATATGCGCAAGGGTATCTTCAATGCGATCATTTCCTAAAGATGAGCGGACTGCATGAGGGCACGGAAGCGTTAGTTTTTTCAACATCGTTTCCTGCTTTTTGAGAATACGATCGGACGAGCTCGTACTACAGAGGTTGTGAGTCAGAATATGTGCGTTCACAGGAGAAGATTTGATTTAAGTACAATCAATTCGTGCAATGCCCGAAGAGAAGGAAGGTACAATTCTGAAGTGCACAACGCAAGTTCAAGCAGGCGTAGCTTAGGCGTAGCGTCTTTATAGCAGACGTTGGTCTCAATCTAAAAGCAACGTAGAAAATTTTGAAGGTTTTGCTTACCTCAGATACTGAAAGTTCTACTCCACCGGTAGTATGAAGGCTATCCAATTTTGACGCCAGAAAGTTCAACAAAGAGATGACGGATTTCCAAAGATGTGTCCAGTCATAATCTTCGCAACTAGCGTTATTTCTGATGCCCGACGGCGAAATGTTGTTGCATAGGTACATACTTAGACGTAGATGACAGCTCTGCAAAAACTATATAATGTGATAGCAAATTCATATGCAGTTACTGCTCAAAAAATTTACGTTGAGCATTCTAACCAATTTCCGCACCAAAGCAATCAATATGTACGTGTACGATGACACCTCCAAGCGTTTTTGGAGATTGTGGCGAATCCAGATCACACAACAGTCTATGATGGAGCATATAGGAGGTTGATCTGACTGAGACGGTAAAGGTAAGGTGGGCAACTTCTAGATTCAAGTTCAATATAAAGTGTTCAAAGATTGTGGGTTTCAAAGACACGGGCATACCTGTCTACACAAACGGATAACGGCCGACTTAGTTTGCGTTGTATATTCCATAACCATGTTGTTTTCTACCAATGCCAGGAGAATATTTAGCGATAGCCTGCCATAGGCAATTGATCTGGCCGAATCTACTGATGATGCATGGGCACAAAGGTAGGAAGCAAGAGATATGATGGTCCAGGGAAGCGGTGTCATTTGGAATACAGTATTATCATGTGGCGATATTAGATCCTCCATTAGCACAGTAGCAAGCAAAGGATTCGACCACAGGAATTCATAAATTGGGAGTAATAAAGCTGTCGCTTCGATAGGCCTATAAATGCATCAGCGTACTCTACGCTTTCAAACTAGTTCAGAAGATAAGATAAACTCTTACTGATCCTAAAATTTATTCACAGGTGTTGTTGACGTTGTAAATGAAAGGGTTAGTGTAGGACGAAACCTATTGATGACGGATCCAAATGAAGAAACCAACGTAGACGATACAGAATCATCTTCTGTTTCCTGATAGGCCCTGGATATACATAAGGTCAAAGGTACGAGTTAGAGAGAATGGGACGCACTTTATGCAAGTGCCCAACGTAAAATTGGAGGCCCAGCAAAGTTTCCTCATAAATTCACCATCCATAGAGTCTTTTATTAATTTGAGGTAGGGATTCAATGTCGCAGCATCGGATTTGTAGTAATTTGCAAGAATTACAAGAAACATGATGGCCTCCAATGTATACTATTCCATGTCAGGATCCTTTACGACCTAAAATTATGAGTAAATACGCTGCCTGACATTAGTTGTGAAATACGCACAGAAGCGATTGATGGAAAGAAATTCCGCCTCAAAAAGTATGCACCCGTACTTAATTGACTAACTCCGCAAATGTACGTCAACGCAAGCTGAAGAGCTTGGTGCCGTAGATTAACTTAATCGGAGAATGAGAAAGGTCAAAGTGAATTGGTCCAGACGGAAAAATAATTTACGTACCAGTGATCGTGGCATCGCGTATCATGCCTTCTACAGCCTCAGTAAATTGCTACAATATATTTTAGTAGATTGATAACCTTGAATATGAAGTTAATATCGTACCGTGAAAATGGCATCGCTTTGAGCAAGCAAAAATCTCCCATGACTTCCCAACCCGTCAGGTTCTTGGCCAAAATGCGGGAGAACAGAACAGTTTGCGTTTCCAATGCATTACTTTTTCGAACATCGTCATGTCTGGAAGATCGAATATGGGTAATACACGCTTGAAAAAGCGTACTCAGAAATGGCTACTAATTATACAATACTACCCATGGTAAGTTGACATGCTTTGAATAGCAGTCTCGATTGATATCTCGCACCTTGAGCTTCCCGAGGCATGCCTCCTTTGATCTCTTATCAAGATCTTCCTGAAAATATGTTGAAAATATGGACGATTGACTTTAAGATCGAGCAAGTCGGCAAAGAAACGATCTCTGTCTTGTTGAGGGCAGATCATGCATGATCTGACATGGTGGCCCGTGGGATTCCCTGAAAGAGTTTGCCATAGAAAACAACGAATATCGAAGAGATGCGAGAGCTGCTGGAGGTAGGTGCATTGCCGATAATCATAATTCAAAACTCTTTTGAGCAAGAAAGTTCAATTGTGCATGTAATATTATGTGGAAGCTGGGAATATTGCAATGCCAAGCATTATGGCAGCTATAGACGATCACCTGACTGTGACTGCGAGTGACATAACGCGATTTTATTGAATGCCTTGTCAATTTGCCAATGCCATTGGCTCAGATCCCTACGGACCGATCATGACCACCTTCATTCCCCACATTCCGCAAACCAGAATTCCTGCTACATACTATCGTCCTCCGCCATATATTCCACCGGCCCCACCGAGGGCAGACGTCAGGGATGACTACGAAAGTATGCATGTCTACCCAGTTTTGCTTGCAATGTTCAGTCTACTAACTGGCAATGCACTAGGATGGTACACGGAAACAGTCCCCAATAACCGAATGTCACTCTCTATACGTTCTGGAATCCATTCTGAGATTAGCTGGGCGCTAGACCGCGTCTGTCGCCTCGTTCACAACGACACATTCCTCTTCGCCAGTCTTCCTGGCGTCATAGATGGCTTGTTCGACTGGCCAGAATGGTACATCAATGAGGGTTATAAACAAGCCAAGGACAGCGACGTTTTGTTCTCGTCATCGCCAGAACTATCACGGCAGCGTCGATTCGCGCTCGAGTGCTTATTTGTTCTTCGCAACGCTGCACTGCATGAACAAAATGCTGAAGAACTTATGGCACACTCGCACACAGTACCCCTCATTCTGAATGGTTTGCACAATCTCGACCACACAAAAGACGAAAACGTCGAAGCCCTTCTCCATATCATCGACATACTTTGTGTGATGGCCTCGCGGTATCTCGTGTACCCATCTACACCTCCCAGACTGAATCCCATCCCCCCATTGCTCCGAATAACTGAAGAATCCACAAACCGGACAATGATTATTACATCGTTATCCGCTTTGACCTCTCTTTTTTCAAATCCTGTCAACGCCATTCGTCTTGCGCCTAATTCACCAGCATTGGTAGCCTCAATTCGATACCTGCCTTTGTTCGTGGACAAACCCTTGCTTGATGCATGTCTAAACTACCTTTATTGTCATATTTCGCATCCAGCAATGGCCAGAGCCTTCCTCCTCAATCTTGAGATGCCAGGGGTCCTCAAATTGTTGACCAGCCTTTTACTACAAGAACAACAAGCTCTCGAGAAGACATTTACTCTCGATAAAACAGGGCCGATATATACGGCACCTTCTATATCACTAGCTACTCGAGACCATGAGCTCACCAAAGAAGAATTAGATGACCTTATTACAAAGCCAGAACCTCAACGATGCTATGACTGGTGCGTTATACCATCTGCATTAATTTCTGTTCCTGCAACCTAAAGTTTTTTCAAAGGATGAAAATGATGTTTGTTTCAAAAGCTGATGGAGAACTAACACAAGTCGATTTCTGGAATATGTACAAGGACACATTTGCCCCATATGCAGATCCACACCCTCTCCTCGTGGCATCTGACGTGATAAAGAACGTAACCAACGTTTTCCCACAAGCTCAAGCCATGGTTTTACCAGGACCTGTGCAACGATTCGTAGTGCGAGGTGTCGACAGACGCAAAGTGTCGGCCGCAAATGAGAGATATCGTTGCCAATGGGATCGTGGTCAATGTCCTGCGCAGCCATTTTCATCACCTGCTGAGCTTTTCGAACATGTGCTGGAACATCTGGCTCCAGCAGAATCAAATGATTTTCCATGTTTGTGGGCAACATGTCTTCGACCACCTCTTTCAAAGCAAGCATTGACTTCGCACGTTTTAACACATCTTTCAAGCGTGCAACCATCCCAAAAACATCCGTCTCAGAGTGACACCATCACCTTGCCTGCAGAAAATTACCCATACCCCACCGAAACTCCAACAGCTCGCCCGCCACCACCTCCTCGCAGTACGACAATCACCTACCAAGTGCCCATTATAGATCCTCCCACGACGTCATTGACTGCACTCCTCATTCTGCGAATTCTATTCCGCACATCATTCGCCTCCGCTGACGCCGCTCCTCGCGTCGATTCGGATCACTTCGGATTTCCTGGTGTTGTTGAAGAGGACGAGGCAGATGAATTGGACATGGCTGACCTAGGTCTCACGGATGAAAGAGAAGGTGAACGACGTGGTCGGAAGGCATTTGTTGGCGTCAGAAGACTTCTTGAAGGTGTCAGAATCCGCGATGAAGCTCTTATGGGATGGATATCTGAGATGGTCAACGAGGTTTAGGAATGGACATGGCGGAAATAATGGATCCGCATTGTTTTGTGTTTTTTGTGACTTGTAAATGTAGATGTTATATTAATTGGCAGTCTGTAAATTGCTATGAGTTGCTCTCCCTAGCTTCAAGTTGAGGCTCGAGCATGGAAAATCATTGATCATCCATGTTCGACCCAATATGCGCCAAAATCGCTATCATCCGGGAAGGCCTCTCTTCTGTGAGGGCTCAAAAGCAGTCTGCCCCTTCCTTCGCGATGTTTGATGCCTTTTCCGGGTTCATTGGGACAGTCTGCCCCTTCGAACATAGACGAAAACTGGCCAAAGATGTGATATAAAGATTGTAGATGCTCCCTGGTAAATGAAGCAGGTCTGATGTTCTCTTCGGCTACATCTGCTCCATATACATCTCAGCATAATGAATCCTATGCATTGCGAAGTGAATATCTTACATCGGATTGTCCCATCGACGGCGTAGATCTCATAAAATGGTTGATCTTGGCCACGCGAGAGCTTATTGATTCCCATGTGACTTATCCAGGCATCAGCAGCTTTGCAAGTTTCCTATGAAGCAGCAGTCATGAATAAGAAACACCAAATACTTGGATTGGATAAAGCCAAGATAGAGCTTACATCCCATCCAACTATGAAACCCGTGTATCCGTATTGTGCATGCACGAAAGCCATACCAACAAAGAATTGAATTACGCCTGGCTTCCTCCTCGACTCTTGACCTATGGTGATTGCGTTGTCTTCAAGAAATGACTGGCACACCGTCTCAAGGTGCTGCTTGCATCTGGGTCTAAGATATGGGGCAAGTTCATCCTGCAAGAATATGCAATCCAAAAGCCGCAAGTCAGCAGATACAAACAGTTCTCTCAGAACATTGGTTTCCGCTTGAAATATCAGATTGACGCAGAGAACTAGCAAGGCGGACGCATGGGCATCTGCCTGGGTTGTATAACGCGGCAGGGTCGCAGCAATATTGTGACATGCGCGAATGAGCATCATGGCCGCATCGCAAGGAACGAGGGTTACAGTGGCAACGTTTGGAGAAAAGACCTGCGCTTGTTGAACCGGATTGTCATTATATGGCGTATCAGGACCAATGATAACATTGGCCAGATCTCGTGCAGAAGGATTGACTATGACCACTTCACCTCTTTGCCCGTGCGGACGCACATAGCTCAATACTACTCTGGGGAAGTTGACAGGAGACGCATCGATATCGAGACGAGTGGCAATCCCAATGAAGATGTGGACAAGGGAAATAGGGATCGTATCTTTGTGTGTGGCGAGATATGTGTGAGGAAACTTGTTTAAAATATCCCAGCTATTGTCACCGCCCCATGGACCTGTTGGTTCAATAAGAGCATCAGTCAATACTCTAGTGTAAGTGTGCTGGGTGGATGAACTTTACTTTGTATGTAGCGGGAGAATCCTTGCTCTCGCATGAAATGACATATTTCGCTGCATACTCGAACTAAATCGTAATCAGGCTCGTGGTAGTCTAGAGATACCCTTTTCTCGATGAGATCTCCTCGACAAAGATTTGCCAAAGAATCCAATTCCATTGTGATCTAGAGAATCTGTCAGACACAATCGTTCATGCCAGAATTTTTTTTAAAAGCTTGCCGTCTTGTCTGAAACCCCAAACATCGTAGAGATGGAAGACATCGCCAGTTCAAATAAGGGCGCTTCCAAAGCTGGCAAACTTCCAGGAATAAATCTTCTCCAAAGAGAAACACCTGACGCCCGGGCAATCGTATCCCGGATATACGTAGCCCAAAACCGACGGCAAATCGTATCATTAGGCATTAGTTCGTCTTCGAAGCTCCTCGTTGTTTGACTTCCAAATGGATAGGGAACTGACCAACTGCATTCCAGCTCCAGCACGTCCCATACATCCAAAGATTGTCTGACGAGAGCTCTAGCGACATCTTGCATCCCAACCCTTGTGGAAATGAACTTGTCCAAAAGCTTCAGAGCCTCGCGGTCTATCTCACGGCGTCGAACATACATCCGACGCCAGTTATATCCGAGCTCTTCACTGCGAGCTCGTTCCAGCTCCTCTATGCAATGCTCATAACGAAATTCGTAGTGAGGCTTCCATAGAAAGGGGAGGCTCGCGGCTTCATGAAAAAGTGAATTCACTTGCAGACAGTTGAGCAGAATGCGGACACTGGTCTCGCGCCTGTCGCGCACTGGCGGTACCAGGCTGAGAATAATGGTGAGCACGTCCAAGGGTAATTGAGACATCAGATTGATCATGGGCCTTTCGAATCCTAATTATTAATTTACTGATCAGAAAACCTTCGATTTGAAAAATAAAACTACTTACCTTTCAGCGATGCGGCTGGTATGAATTTGGTATAAATCAAGCTAGCGTGCAGGTGATGGACAATTAGGTAGTCTCGTACCAATCCCGTCCACGTCAGTGGACGGTCTTGTACCAAAGTCAGTCACATGGCAGGGCAGTGTTTGATATCAAATTCCATTAGATATGATTTGTAGTCTTTGTGATCAATCAATACACCGAAGTGACAAAACGTGACACAATTCTGTGTCGACTCCCTGACCATAGTTCTGACCGTCTTCCTCAGTTTTCTTGCTGAAAAAATCTCTCCAGAAGCTTGGAAAGTTGCAACATTCTTTTTCGGCTGCGTAGAGAAAAATATAAGAAGCAAATATGTTTCTAGTGCAGACCAAGTAAATATGCACATCTAAGAACTGTCAAGTTCCTTCATTTGAGCTGCAGAAAACTTCAATGATTTATTACATACTTTTAGTCCCTTTGAGGTGGACTTGGAGATAGTTTTGGCTCCCTTTCCGTCCATGAAATTTCAAATATACTGCCTAGACGGACCAATGCATAGGATGGGATTCTCTGTCACCGATGATGTTGCCTCAGCCACTAAATATTTTCATTAGGCAGTCATTGTAGACAAACAGCTTCAGGAACATAATTACAGCAGAATTTTTTTTTTTTTGACTGTACAGAGCCTTGCGAGGATAGCTGCAGGTGGGCAATGACGAGCAATGGTGTATTTTCGCGAGACGCGATTGTGGCGGTACAGTGTGACCCTCGCGTGACCGCGTGTAGAAGACTACAAAACTGCATCGAAAACGAGACGACTTTTTGTTTTGCGATTATCGGAGTCTTACCATGTCGATAAAATACAATAAAATTCAGATTCATAGAGAACGTCAATTTTTAAGTAGACTTTGCCTGACGCAAAAAGACGCCATCCCATTAGGAGAGCCTATATAAAATAAACAGTCGAGAAATTTACACTGCCCTGATGAAACCTTGACTTTGGTATAAGCCCCACTCACGTTTGCACGTGGTGGGTTGCTTAGTTGAGCCTAGACAATTAAGGTAGGTGTCACCCATTTTCGACAAACATCACGAGACGTGACTTTTTTGTGACATTGTTGATCAAATAAGGAAGGTGTAGATTAAAAACGCATTTTAGAACACTTTATGGACAGTAATAGACAAACGGCTCTAGTGAACTGTCATAAAACATATTTTAAGCTTGATCTGTGAATTTCGTGAAGATCGAAGCAGTTTTGGGTGAGTTATTTTCCAAAGAAGATGTCTTACCCGTTGCATCATTGATGCCACGAGATAACGACTCACGCTACTCGCGACTTCCTCACAGATGTCAGTTTATTCCGCTCCTCCACCGCAAATTTCACATACCTCGATGTTTAGCGCACTCCTTCCTTCTCTAATTCCTCCATAATGTCGTTTGGTAGAACTCGATGACCGCGATATTTCCTCGATGCCCATGCCGCCTGCCGCCCATTCAGCCCGCGTTGGTACGCGTCCATAAAACGCAGAGATCGGTTCGAAAATTTACGCATCATGGACAAGGGAATCGATTCCAGGGCGCTGATGGTGTTGTCTTCAAGGCGATCTTCACGAGAGGATTCTGGATAAGTCCGATAGACACTTTTTGCGCGTCCCCAGCACTGTTCAATGAAATTCAATTCACAGTGAAACTTTGGAAGGAACATGACCTCGAAACCACGGGCTTTGCAAGCGACTTCAAGGACCGATTCAACGTTCGCAAAGTCAGGCTGGTTGTAAAGGATACGGCGGCAGCAGCAATTTGTCGCTCCCACCGAGCACTTGAACCCTTTACATTCAGCGGGCAGCTTCGACACATCGCGAAACCCCCGTTCCTCGAGTATGACAACCATACCCTTAAACACGCCTTCTCGAGGATGCCCTGGGGGAAAGTACAAGGGCTGTGGGTCTCCGTTTGGTAGGCGAGCATCTCGCATCCGTATTCTGTCTTTTTCGCGTTTACCGTTTGCTTTACAGATTGGCTTGCGTGTTGTTGGGTCGCGTCTCGTCACGTCGATTCCCCAGTTAGTCCCCTCCCTTGGGACATTTTTAGGCATTTGACGGGCAGATAAATCATTGTCTGCCCGTTTCAGGTGAGTCGTTGCATTGTCGTAGATGAAAACGTGATCAAACTGTGGATAGAATTCGCACAGAATGTCCATTGCAGCCTTGACTTGCTCCAGTATATCTTCATTTGAGAAATAGCCATCGCGATTCTTTCCTGGTTTGAACAGCCGTCGAGCAGAACGCGTCCCATCCGGAGATCGCAGCCAGCCAAAGTCAGCGGAAACAAAATCAGCGACCATCAAGGAGGCGCCTTCGCCCTTCGCATAAGGTTTTGCTAGTGCGTCTTTGTGATACCAGCCCTTCTTTCGGCGGTCATGCACGTAAAACACTGATTCATCATGGAACCAGGCAATGACACGCCGACCCGAGCCAAAAGGAGGGGATTCAACAAGATTTTTGTCCCATGTCGCCATCCTCTCTTGAATTCGACGCCATTGGGGTAAGAAAACATTTTCCCGATAGAAAACCACATCATCGCGTTCATGTCCGTCTGCATACTGCCCCTTCGGTGTCGCCTTATATCGGTATCCAAGGGAATTAAGGTAGCGGCATGCTGTTTTGTGACTGATAGGCTTTTCGATCCCATATTTCTCCTGGATATCTGGTTGCGCAAGGAAGTCCATCAGTTTCTTCGCTGAGATTTCATTCCCAATCGAGAGAAGAAAGATACTGATTTCATTTCGTAGATTCTCGTCGGCAAGCATCGATTCATTCCAGTCGCCAAATGGATTCACGGGCAAGATCTTTCGATCCTCGATGAAAGCTCGACAAAGTTCTCGAAGTCGGCGAGCGCAGTGACGACCTCTTCCCATACCAACGGAAGCTTGACATGAAGATGCCCCCCAATGATTGTAAGTTCGTGATGTTGTATTCGTGTACATGTGAAGCATTGATTGCATGCCTTCAAGCCTTTCGCGCGTCCAAAGATCTATCTCGGGATCAACGTAACCCACCCTGTTTGGCCTCTTTGGACGAAGAAGTGGTTTGAGATCCTCCAATGCAGCGAGTGCAACTTGTATGGTAGGCGACGCACGGAGATGTCCAGGGAGTTCTCGCGGGGCATCTTTTGCAATGAACGGTGTGTGTTCGTAGCCCCTCAGCGGGCCACGAGGCGGTAGCTCGGATGCTTCTTCCGCAGAACCTTGTACCCACTGGTCGAAGTCAATACCATCAGTGTAGATGTTCTGGATATCGTCGTCTTCAAAGTCGGAGTCGTTGTGATCTTCTTCGCCGCCACCCTCATCATCTGAGTCTTCGTCATCCACCACTGTCTCAAGCTCTGGCATGTTGGCAAATATGTCCCCATGACCAACCTCTGCATGGTTGGCAAGTTGTTCCTCTCTTGTTGGAAAGGTTTGAAATGAGGGACCAAGGTTTGACCGTGACGTGAACTCATTCTGAGTCTGTGTGATCTTGCACCGAAATGTTGATTGCATGCTTTCTTTACTAGGCGTTGGATTTTGTGGGGCACTGGGCCCTTCTGAGCCTTGAATAGGCATAGGACGTTCCTTCAATACAGTTTCAGTGTTACGAAAATAGATAATAGGTGAGCATCACATACATTCTCCTTCTCAGCACTGCGTGAATCTGACGCGTTTTCACCCATTTTTCTTCGTTTTGCTGAAACCTCTCCTGATCCTCGAAGATTTTGAAGACCAACTGATTTTGTACGTTTGGGACGCGTCATATTATGGTTTGGAGGTTGCGTGCAGACAGAATGAGCAGATATAGAGGATTGAATATGTTTGTTGAGGGTGATTCCGCTTGTTTAGTTTATAACTTGACAAAACCTATGTTTTTTGCTGCGAAATCTTCAAATTCACGCGTCTCGTATAATAATCTACAAAATGCCAGAACGATTTCTACTAAAACTTGGCCAAATCCTGCAAAAAACGCGTTTTGTGGCTTAATTGAGCGCGGACCTGCCTTATTTAGATCTGTCACGCTATTTCACGTGATCTTTGTCGAAAATGGGTGACACCTACCTTAGGGGAGCTCAGAGTTCTCCGTAGATTGGGCCGTAGCTCGTCTACCGTAGAAACGCCAGGCACGCTTGATGGTAATTTCGAAATCCGACCATTAGGTTATCTGTGACTGCTGTGACCAAGTGTGCCGGACTGTCGCCGTAATCTTCGAGTTGCTTTTGCCGTGAGCAGCCGATTGGCACCCCAGAAGCAGCGACATACTGTGGTCGTATTTGCACCTTATTCTCTATATTTTCAGGTCATCCAAGCAGTGTGAAAGTATTATGTAGACCTAAGAACACTATCCTTAGTACACAAGGAATGCGGAATCACTTACAATGGATCTAATCATCCAATTATCGTTGAGGATTCTTTGTGCCAACTTTTGGACCAATCTGCCGATCCTTTTATGGTGCTCAACATCCAAGTCCCTGCCTGTCATTTCCGTTGAGAGCTCAGTGCCCTAATATCTGAATGTACTAGGTCAGTGTACGACCTGCTACCTTCTCGACACGAACAGTCGTTTAATTCGTAGCGGGACAGTAAGGATATGTCACTGCATCAATTTGCTCGAACTCCTATTTTTCCCCGAGTTATTGCCATTCTTGAACAATTGATGCAGTTGATATTTCAGCTAACAATGCGGCAAGTTGCCGGCAACAAGGCTGAAACCAAATACGACCCACCGTAATTCGAATGTTCATCAATTTGACCACGTGCGCCCACCGTAGGCGAGCTACGGCCCAATCATTATCTACGGAGAACTCTGAGCTCCCCTAATATTAATAATGTGAGGTTTCAATTTGTTGTCGGCATATCACAAGTGAAGCACTGTTTCACGTGCTGTTCTACTGTAGTTAGTTGTGATTATCCTGATGCCACGAAACATAATATTCGTTCAAAATGAATCTGGTTGTAAAATCAAAAAGCAAAGCCAATCTCTATTACCCGAAAACGAGTAAAAAGTACTCCAATCAAAACATAAATATTCTTCGATACAAGAACAAGTTACTCTTCGGGATCTTCATCGTAGGCATCCTTCCATAGGGCATACATCTTCCTTCGGTTTGAGTCCCGTGTATCTGGTTGGCTTGCAACTTCAAATATCCGTCTAAGCAGCTTTTTCCTAAGTATTGCCCCGTCTATTCGTCCTTCTGATTCTGAGTCGGCATAACATGCGTTCGCAGCGATGTTGGGATATGTCGCTTCCATGCTGAGGCGGATGCGTTTTGATTTTCGGGGTCCGTCTTCGGAAACAGTATCTGGAACTAGTGCAGTGAAGAGAGGCTCAAAAGTTGCGGATTGTATTCGTTTGTAGGTCGTGCTTGTTGGGGTATGGGCAGCAAGAAGGAAGAAAGGATCGAACAGCGTAGCCAGAGGAGTTGCTGATGGAGATGGTATACTTCCAAGGGCTTTGTCCAGCTCTTCAACGTAAATATCGGCTATGTGATATGCAAGGCTAGCAGGAACTCGGATGTCGTTGGGACTGGATATTGGTGTTGGGATAAATATGTCAAGACGAAGTAAAGGTTATAGACTCACCATAGAGGGCCGCCCTCCCTCGTCAATATCTGCTTATATTCTTCGCAAGCATCCTTATCCCATTTTGAGCGCATGAGCAATCTGAACGTTGCGTTGATGAATCGACGAATGAGCATGTAATACTTGTCGATCCTGTGCTCAATCTGAGTAAGTAGGACAACACAATAAATTGTGCACGTACCGTAGTCGGTCAATTCCATTCCACTCCCGAACAGTAGTTTCCCAAAATCCACGTAAAAAAGCCAGCGACGCTGTCGTAGATGTGATGGTCAGCAGCATTTCGGCTAGCTCGCTAGCCAAAGCTTGCTGGACGAGAGGTTTGTCAGACATCCAGAAGCCTTTTGCACAAAATTAGTGGTGTTCAATCAAGAGGTACTATTACCACACACAATAGAAGATTCCCTTCCACAGCTTGTCCATCTCTGGTTTTGGAATAACATTGTCACTATCCGATAGGAAAAGAGCCAGACTTTTAATGGCTTTGTCGCGCGTTTTCTTTTCTTTATACTATTAGGTTCAATATCATCTGCATAGGAGAATCCATATCACATACCGGTAGATGCAAGGAATTTCCCCAAGGGTAGCGCAGCTGAAGATGGAGCAGCAGCCATGGTTCAGTTTGAGAGTAATTTTTTATTTTCAAAGTCCGTCAAATGATTCAGAAGTCGTGTCCAGCTGATCGGCGTACTCCGAGATCATATATGACGATGACTTCATTAGTAGCTCCTCCTTGCAGTCTGCAGACATATCTCTTCGTCTTTCTGCACTATGTCTAAATCGTCGGTAACATGCCATGGTGGGTCTGCTTTTTTCCATTTTTTCGAAAGGTTACTTAGATCTTTCTTTCAAAGTTCTCGACGCCTCCACAGGTAAACCTGCACAGGGAGTAGTCATTCGTCTTCAAATTCTCGAAGCATCCAAGAGCGAAGACGCCACTCTCGACATATTCCATCCACTAGCCAAAGGGTATGTGCTCTCTTGCATAGCTTGATGTTTCCTGTGCTCAGATTCTCGTCGTTAGCGTTACCAATGCAGATGGTCGCTGCTTGGATCTCCTACCTCCGCCTGGATCCGAACTAGCTCTGAAGGAGAAGACAGATCTTATAGCTGGACAGACCTACAAGATAATTTTCAAGACAAAGGAGTACTTTGAGTCTACTCATCGCAAATCGTTCTATCCGTGGGTGGAGGTAAGTCGTTATCTAATTTCAATGCTCACTGGTTGTCTGAACTGCCTTAGATTACCTTTACAATCGAGAATCCTCTAGACCACTACCATATTCCCCTTCTAATCAGTCCTTATTCCTTTACCACGTACAGAGGGAGCTGAATGGTGAATAGATTTTGCGTCGATCCGCCACTGGTGGTACAATCGACGTCAATTAAGCAGCGCGTATATATACAGTACGTTGTAACAGTCTAACCAAACACAGAAATGCCGGATTATAAAGCCAGGACATTCTACAAATCTACCCACGGAAAGAATCTGGGAAAGTGTATGGTGTGTATGGAGTAGGGATGTGCAAGGTCAGATGATAGTGATGAAGAAAAACAATGATGAATAGGTGACCGAAAAAAGGGGGACAAATGCGATACAACAGGAGGGAAAGCTAAGGAGAAAGCTATCGCACGAGCACAGAGTCGTAATGGACACCCTTGATGGTGCCACCACGCATAGACGTCTTGACGTTGCTTAGGAATTGATCGCGATTCTTGCTCATTTCCAGAGCCGCCTCTGCAGATTCCGCAATATAAAAGTCAGAAGGTGACCAAGTGTAAGGTGGATACATAGCTCGTACCTTTGTTGAGGGGGTCATCTGCGTTCGGCTCGAGAAACAAATACTGTAAGCCCACCATCACAGAGTTCAGGTTGAGAACGGGCTTCCAGTCCTCTCGGAGAATGTTTAAGCAGACGTTTCCCTCCAAATCCACGTTCGGGTGGTATATCTATTGACGGAGAACATCAGCAATTAGAAAGAAGGCCGAGATGCAAACGACAAAACATACAGTTTGTGTGCACTTCACTTTCGGTGGGTCGTGTGGGTAGTTGGTGTTGATCGCAAAGGAAAACGTGAATGCACCGCCCTTGTACATGCCTTTGCAGAGAATTCAGGATTAGAAAGACAACAAAAGGTGAAATAACGCGTACCTTCATCGGGAGTGATTGTAAGGGTGAAGTTAAGAAGATCAGCAGGATCTGGGAAATTGGTGCGCATCGTAGGCGGCAAGTCGAGTTCGGTTAGATCTCGAATTCAAGTCAATATATGGATCGCTACAGGGATGCTGGATAACATACCTTTCTGAACTCGAATCTGAGCGGCACTAGTCTTGGGTTTCTTTTTGGCCGCCGCATCCTCGTTCTTCTTCATGCTCCAGATCTTATCAGAGCGTTGTCAGCCTAGAAATCTGCGGAGACAGCGATGTTGGGGCGTACCTTGATCATTGTGGTCGGTGTGAGAGGGTCGTGGGTGCAGCAAGGTGGTGGTCGCGGGCCAGGTTGTGAGTAAACAAGACTCATTTCAATTGCGGTTCCCCCGGATGGTGGCTGTGCTGCGATCCCACATGTTCTCTTCCTCTGTTCATATGGCTCGGACAGCGGATTCTGCACGTCTGTCAACCTTATCTTTCTGCTCTCTCCCCTCTTCTTTCTGCTGCTTTTTCTACCACGCGTAGCCCATGGACCTCCCTGTTATCGACCTTGATCTCTTTCTGGCTGCACCACGCGACTCCGAGGCTGTAGTCCAGGAGTGTAAGAAGGTACCAACGCGATCTCACGGAATTTGATTCTCTTTCATCCTGACTCCTAACATGCCTGAATACACCAGGCTGCCGATGCATTGATCATCTATGGTGCTCTTGTTTTGCACGATTCTCGCGTCTCCGAGGACGACAATTCAACCTTCCTTGACCTAATCGAGGACTACTTTGCTCAGCCGCAGGAAGAATTGAAGAAAGACGAACGTCCCGAGCTCGGTTATCAGGTCGGCGTCACTTTAGAGAACACCGAGAAACCAAAGTGCGCTGTTGATGAGCCCTGCTTGAGGGTCATCGAAGCTTTGGAGCCATCCGAACGGCCCCTCGACATATCTGCTCATTCTCCTGATCCCAAATGCCGTTTTTTCTGGAAAATGAGCGAGTCCCCTCCCTACGCCACCAAATTTCCTGGTTTGAATGCACCAAATGTTGTGCCAGCAGCTCCTGGTCTGAAGGCAAGGTGGCCAGTCACAATGGAGAAGTGGGGGGAATCTATGAAGGGCGCGTACGTGATATCGTCATTCCATTTTCTTTTCTTTATTATCTAATTACAGTCTCCAGCGTCTCGGACCTTGCAGATATGGTCGCCATCGGACTTGGTATTCCTGCCGAAACCTTCAGCGAAGCAGGACGCTATGGGTCAGTTCATATGATTAAATTTAACAACGTCCTGTAAATTGAACTTTTTTTCCAGGCCACATTTGCTAGCTCCTACTTCCTCTGATTTAGTCAAATATGGAAAGAAGGATACCATCTTAGCGGGATTCCATACCGACCTCAATTTCTTGACCATTCATGGTCGATCTCGTTACCCTGGGTTACATGTTTGGGCACGAAATACAGGCAAGCGTATACCCGTCAATATTCCTCCAGGCAACAATCTACTCGTCCAAGCTGGAAAGCAATTAGAATATATCACTGGTGGTCTCATCAAAGCAGGCTTCCATGAGGTTGTTGTGAATGACCAAACTCTGGCGGTCTGTCTGTTCTGCTCCCTTGATCGCTTCGCATGTTGATTGTCCTTGTATTACTTTAATTTAGGTTATCGAGAAGAGGAAAAAGGCTTTCCCCGATCGTCCTCTCATCCGTATCTCTTCAACGTTTTTTTGGCACTTGTCTTCGGACTATGACTTGATCCCAATCCCTATCCTGAACGACAAATCAAGAGAATTGCGCTCTGTACGCCTCAAAACTGGAGTGTCTGAAGGGGTTGAAATGATATACCCTCCAATAAAGGTTGGGCAGCAAGTTAAAAAGTGAGTAATACTTCCACTGTAGCTTTCCAATGCGACTCATTGACACTCATCCAAAAACCCTAGTGAATTGCAACATATTGCCTTATTGGCATAAACATAGAACCCATGTATTACATTGAAATCATCAATATATCCAACTGTGTACTAAAGGTCAAATTCAAAACAATTCCTTCAGCATTGAAGTCGGCAGATCCTTCAAAGCTGAAGGTGATGTGCGCATCCGCTCTACTATAAGCAATGACATAACAATGTCGTCCAGATAATCATGACCTTTCGGCGTCACATTCATCCTCGTTAGACTGACGGGCCGTCCAGGTCGGCGCGGTAGTGTTGAAGGCATAAATTTTGCAAGCAAATTTACAACTGTTTTGTCTCTGCCCAAGAAACACTTATTGGCCACGAGATTGAGCAAGTCTTGTACAAGAAAACGTACAGGGCGCTCACCGATAATGTGGACGTGGTCGCAAATGATGTCTCTTCCCAACAGAAGTCAACAGCATCGCTTTTCGAACTAGGCTCGTCCTTTTTACTTCTCCAAAGATACGTACGTCTTGAGATTGATCATGGGCAAATTGAGAGGCGGTCTTCCCTGATCATAACGGCAATGGCTGCTCACCGTTCCTCCACGGAACATCTTGGTGTTGACTTCTAGCATTTCGTCGATAGGACATTCGTAGCCTCTCAAGCAAATATTGTGAGGTCTTCGCAGACCCGATATACCCATCCTGCAGGAAAATGAATAAGGCCTCATACTTTCCAGCGACAATAAATCATACTCGAAGTCTCCAACCACTTCACCATCGCAATTATCCCTCCGAACCGTTGTAATATATGAGAATGGTGTAAAAACGTTCATGCTGACAGAGATGTGATATGAAGGATAGTGGCTTCTAAGATAACTTGGAGGGCACATAATTCACATAATCATGCTGTTGAAGGCTGTTGAGCGGATTCGTCTCCGGAACAAAGTCATAGGTTATCTGAGATTTTGGATGCTCCTCAAGGTATCTGTGCAGGTCAACATCGTGTAAGCGGGGACAGCTTGCCGCACATGATAGTTATTGCAGGCGCAAAGCGCGACGTACCTTGGAGGAGGTGCTTTCGTCGTTGATGGGCCGGGGATGTTTGACATAACAGAAGAACCTTCTCCTAGTGAGTCCTCCCTTGCTCTCAACCCTCCGCCCATTCCTAATCCGTGCAGCGGTAGAGATTGTTTACATTCAGAGGGCGTCCTGAATGTAAATCACCGATACTTAGCGGACCGGAGAGAATCCTGGAGCCAAAGGTCAGGCAATCATGATGAAAGTACTTACCCATCATTCAAAATAATCATGGTGACATAAATGTGGTGAAGACAGTAGAAAATGGCTTGCGAACAAAGGCGTATTAGATGCCAAATAACAAGCCAACAGCACTAATTTGCAGTGCCAACCTCAAATTCCCACTACGACAGAATGGAGTATGGGTTCACGTATCGTACAACTGTGACATAAAATGGCGGTGATTCGCCACCTATTGCCACCGAGGTCACTCCCCGTGCTGTGTGACCTCTTTGTTTCTTATGCTCCGAGTCCCCCAAAGCTTCGACACTAGAAAATATGGGTCCATAAAATTATCTGGACTCCGAATCTGGACTTTTTAGTGTACTTTCCAATAAAAATCTGGACTCTCGTCACGGGGCTCAAATTTCCGTCAAAGTCCAGATAATTAGTTACACGTGCATGATTTCAGTCACATGCAAGACGCGTCGCGTTAATTTTAAAGTCCAGATTTTGCTCCTGGGCGGCTTGTGCTGCCGGCCCCCTCGTGCAATACTCTATCCTCCCCTCCCTCTACTGTACCTCAGTGACTTGTGCAATACCATTCCACCATGCAATACGCCCTCTCCCGCTCCCTCCCATACTTTCCCGCGCTGCGGCCACTTGTGCAATACTGCTCCCTCCGCGTGGCCCCGCTTGGGTCCCGCGCTCGATTGTGCAATAATCCTCCCTCCCTACACTGTGCGCCATGGCAGCGACTTGTGCAATAACGTTGATTGTGCAATACTTATTAGTCTTCCCGCCGGGCGCCCGCACGTGCCAACTTGTGCAATACTCTCCTCCCCCCCATTTACTCCCACGCTGCGCCAATTTGTGCAATACTCTTCCCGCCCTCCCATTCCATGCCGACTTGTGCAATACTCCTCCTAGCCCTCCCCACACCGCGCCCCGTGACGCTGACTTGTGCAATAACGTCAATTGTGCAATACTCAGCTCTCCCGCCTCCCCTATATTCCCGCGCCTCCCTCTTTGCGCCGCGCTGCGCCACACCGAGTTGTGCAATACTACTCCGGCCCCGCACCAATTTGTGCAATATTCCTCCCTCCGCGCTGCGCCCTGTGACGCCGACTTGTGCCTCTCCCACACCGCGTTGACTCGGACTTGTGCAATTCTCCTCCTCCCTCTCCCCCATGATGCTGATTATTGCAATAGGTTCTATTGTGCATTAATCCTACCCGCCCTCCCTGTACTCCCGCACCAGCCCGCACCACGCTGTGCAGTAGTCCTCCAGAGTCCTCCCTCGCGGCTGGTGTGAGTGTGCCGGCTCGGGCCTGAGCCGAGTCCGCGCATGCCGAGTCAGGTCGAGACCGGCATCTCAAAGCGAGCTTACGGCTCAGGGGAAAGATTTAGTCGGAGCTTAAATTGAAGTGTGATACCATATACGTCAAATTAAGCACCAGCACCGACAAGTTGTTCTCTTCTTCCCCCCCTGCAGGCTGCCCCCTCCGGACCACATTACAGCCCACTGCCGCATGCTAGCACAAAATTGACAACCGAAGCGATGAGCCGAACAACGATGACGTGCAAACACGACAGACGCAGTACGATTGACAACAGGAAGACGGGATGACGCGTCGACGTCGTCCTGCCACAGGTGTGTCCCTGCCTCATCCTATACATTTCGTTCAACTCGACTAACTCTTTACCCCAGCCCGCCTTGGCAATGTCTGCTCGCATCCACTGCCACGTCATCACGACGTGCAGTGGCCGTTGGATGCAACATGACATCCTGGCCCCACAATCGGTGCCTCTTCAACCCGCCCCGCATCGTGTCGCCGTTTCACCTCCGTGCGTGCAAGACAAAGTGCAACGCATCTAGATCGCAAGTGGGTATGCAGGCGCGGGTTGCTCACTCCCCGCTTCAGTTGCTCCTCGCCGTACTCACCCCAAAGACAACAGCGAACACAGGCAATGCGGGCATGCGGACGCGTCGACAAGACACTATTAATGATAGGGAAGGATGGTAGAGTGAAAACGGAACGACGCGTCGACGCCGTCCCGTCATAGGTATGTTTCATTTCCGCTCTTAAGTTTTAACTCCCATGACGTGCTAACACGTCTCCCCTAGCGCACCGTGATAGGTCCGCGTCCCCGCTGCCGCAACGTCATGATGTACGGATGTATTTCGCGTTGACGGCGTGCAGCCAGGGCGTTTCCTCCCCTCTGCATCCTCGACCATCCCACAGGCATATCTCCCTATCAGCTGCGCCACGTCATCGCCACGCCCTCTGTCAGGTGTCCTCCATGGCTATCCCACTCTCCCTGCATCCCGTACCATCTGCACGTACAATGAGGTCTGCAGTATGCAGTCTCTGCGGCGTGGAGATGCAAAAAGGCGCCCTTTCTAAAAATAACCCCTCGACCTTCCCTTACATGTTTCTGCTTCCCCATAGCTCCTGGTACTGCATTTTGGACCCTATGCACTAGACGCCGCCATGTTGCTGTGTCGCCGTGCGACCAGTACCATAATCTAAGCAAACAACGCAAAACTACATTTGCAGTGTTCTGCGATGCAGGGATGTTCGCCGATAGGTGGTGTCGCACCTGCTCAAAATGCCCAATGCTCATTCCGTTCAACCCCAAACTACCAGGTGGTGGGAGCATAGTTAACCACACCATCTTCGTACACAACTAGTGCCGCATATATTGCAGCCTCTGCGATGTGAAGATGCAAGGTATGATATATATATACAGGCGCGCTTTCTCGCTGCTTGGTGCTCCTCTTTCAATTTCCTTAACTCTATTTTACACACGAACACGGTGAATTATATACACGAGATAGATACATAGAATAAATATTATCTGGATTTTATGAGATATATTTACGCAGCAATGGTCAAAAATTCACGAGAGGCCCATCTCATATTGCGATGAATTACTATACATTAGTGAACTTGAGCGTTCATTTCTCCGGAACGACCTTCGTAGATCAGTTTAGACTAAACTAATTTCATATATTTGTTAAAATATACATATACTCTCTTCCCTGTTGATATGGAGGATTCTGGATAGATTTGAGGGTACTAGTGCATGTTCTTATGTTTGTCGCCCTATTTTCAGCATCTTTCTATTCACGTTCTGATTGGCTGATCACGTTGACATTCTCGAGATCTGGGCATTTCACTGCTCTTTGTTTAATTCTTTTTAGATCAACGGTCATAATAGCACCTGGGTATCTATCCTTCAAATTTAAGGAGCATGAAATAGTGAAAAAAGTGGATTATACAGCGACGACTGTTTTTTTCAGCGGGTATCTATTAATTCGCTGATTGGTCGATCAGCTCCTCGGTGTTCGCCGAAACATCCTTAACAGCGTTCAACATGGTTAACTTTCTTGCGCATACCACCACCGCTGCTTGTACTCAACTGCGTGTAGCACATCCCAAAGGTCTCCGTCAATGGCGAACTCTAGCAGTTCAAGCACGTAGTGCGTCTCTGACACCCCACCTGTATTCCCTCATTGACATTCATCTCCTGCAGTGCGCATCCACCTCGCTGAGCCTCCCCAGCTCACTGTACTCATCTCTCCCCACTTCTCCCTTGCATCATGCATGCATTGCCTTCACCCCAGCGCTGCTCTATGCAGGTAGTATCCCGGCTTCCCTACCCCTGCCAGCTCCCCGCCACTGTCGTAGCACTTGAGCGACAATGCCCATCGTCGTCTTGACGGCAATGCAGCGCCTCAGCGCCATGTTTACTGGCTCGTGCCCACATCCCTGCCCACCGAGTCTAATGTTTATCTCGGGTTAGGGTAACACATGGGGATTGTTCCCACTCACTGCCAGACCGTCTATGCGTGCAATGAATACTGCATAGGCAGTTTTCTGCGGCGTGGAGACGCAAAGCGGTGAGTAATATTCATGGTTGCAGATGGGTACGCAGATGTCAAGATACGGCTATCTTTTGCAAGTCTTACGCCGTTCAAGTCTAGGGTCTCAGACGTGCCGCTGTCATCATACACGACGACGAAATTGTGATCTCGTAATTCCGAATGTCGAGAACGTAGCCGCAGTACATTTTTGTTTGTCCTTTTCTGGTCGATTCCTTGCTCATCCGTTGCAGCAGCGCTTCCGGACAGTGCCCAGAGTACTTTACCAGTATACGCAGACGCCGCGCAGGGGAAGGGAAGGCGGATTTATAATATTGCACAAATAAACGCGGAGAAGGGGCCACATGGGAGGAGTATTCCACAATCAGCATTATTGCACAACTACTCTACAGGGCAGGTAGGAATATTGCATGATCAGGTTATTGCACAAGTGTGACACGCTGCGCGCTGTGGGGAAGGACTCGTAAGATTATTGCGCAACTAACTCGATGTTGTGCGGCACCGCGCAAAAGGGACGCGCGGGGGTACAGGGGAGGCGGGCTTGGGAGAGTATTGTGCAATCGACGATATTGCACAAGTCAGCATCACGGGGCTGATGCGCACAGCGGGGAGGGCGACAAGCAATAAGTAGGCGCGGCGTGCAGGAAGTACAGGGAGCGCGGGTAAGAGAGTATTGCACAATAGCACTATTGCACAGATTGTCAAGGCACGGGAAATTTCAGGGAGGAAGACTATTGCACAATCAACATTATTGCACAAGTCGGCGTGGCGCAGGAGTAGAGCGAGGCCGGAAAGGATTATTGCACAAATTGGGCAAGGACTATTGCACAATCGATGTTATTGCACAAGTCACGCAGCGCGGTGCGGGGAGGGAGGACTATTGCACTGTGTATATTATTGCACAATCAAGCGCAGCCCTACATGGAGGAACAATATTGCACAAGTCACCACAGTGCGGGAAAGAATAGGAGGGGGGAAGAGGGAGTATTGCACGATGGAACGGTATTGCACAAGTCACTGGGGTCTAGTAAAGGGAGGGGAGGACAGAGTATTGCACGAGGGAGCCTCCTGTAATGGATTATTGCAATAGATGTTTACTACAGTTACAATAACAACTGCACGAAAATGGCTGGAACGGCTGCAGCTAGACCGGAAGCCGTTCTCTATAGTATTTGAAGACTTGCATCTGGCGATATAGAGACCGGGATTTCTGAGTTTAAATCCCTGTAGCGCGCCGTTCCTACGAGCTGCGGCGAATTTGCATGAATCTGACCTCCCCTAATACGATAACGTGATCTCGTCACAGGCCGTTCCCGTCAGATAGTACAGCTTCGGGAGCGAGTTCCGCAATATGTACCAAAAACAAGTCATGGATTGCAGATTAATAATGCTACAGAAGCTATCTCTGATGTCTTGTAGAGGTAGCTGCAATAATGATTCATATATTCGCATTTTATGGAATTCTGGTGCTTTTGCCTTACGTTTGTGGTCATTAGAGGCTGTATTTGTCCGATTTAAAAAATTGAAAGAAGGAGAAGTCTCAAAGGAACACCAGCAGTAATACTGTTCTCACCAATATCTGGACAGAAAGTCTGAGAACACAATACAGGCTCGAATCTTCGTCGCCGTTTCACTGAGGAGAGTGTCACTCAATGAGGGGCGGTCAGATTTCAAGTTACTACATTTGGCACTCCCTGCCAATTTTGCGTGGGAACGGCGCGCTACAGGGATTTAAACTCAGAAATCCCGGCCTGTATATCGACAGATGCAAGTCTTCATATACAGGACGGTCCATCGGCCTAGGCTGCAGCACTTCCAAGGTGACTTTCTCCCGTATCACATGCTTTGGATGACGAACGACTGGTGTTTATGCATCCGTGTTCTCAGAAGAAATTTTGAAGAACATGAAACAATGCGAAGTACATAGTTACAGTTTCGACTCCATCTTGTTTAGTTCTCAGTCAAACAGACGAAATGTTTTAAGTGTTCGAGGAAAAGAGGGGAGCCCGTGAAAGAAATTGGTAGTACAGATATAAGAAACAATCTGTAGCTGGTCGTAGTGGGCTCTGCCGCGCCAGCGGCCCTGCGAAGCGTAATTAAATATACACAGCCTGAGCTCATCGCTGAACTGATTGATTACCCAATGGCTACTATTGGACTGCAGTGGATTGGGTTTGCTAGAGCAAACAGCTTCAGTACACCTAGGGAGAGATCGAGATTCGACTGCGCCATCATCACGGTACCTGCGGTTTCTTTCCTTGATTTGCGCGCCCAACTTGCCTAATTGAGAATCGAGCCCCTTCCGCGTTGACTGTATAATTCAGCAGTCCATCAAGTTGGTACTTATCATCAACGGCTGTGCATATCGGAGTCTGCCTACGGGAGACTATCAAGTTGGCCCAAATGATATTCTTTTCTACACAGAGGCACTATAGATACAGGTAATAGCACAGCTTACAGAAGAACTACAAAAAAGAAAGACAAAATCCTACCCTCAAACACACAACGACAATATAGAATGTACGCCTGCGCCGTTAAATTGGATATCGGGTTAAAGGTGTATTAAAAAAAATGCCACAAAAGGGATCCATCAAGTCGTCGACGTGGTCGACAACTTTTTTGGAAGAAAGCTGGGTTGTCGAGGCTGGTGTAGTTTCAACGGTCCTCGTGGATCATAATGGGGTTCTTCGCCATGGGATGAGGCTGAGGTGAGAGCAGAGGCAGTCGAAGGAGGGTCGAGGCGGTCGGTATTGAGTTGGCTCAGTGCTTCACTTTTTTCCCGTGTATACGCTGGATAACGGGGCGGAAGCTCCACTATTTCTGTCCGGTCGTTGTGTATGATGGTGACCGGTGGTACTCCAGTGTCATCGTGATGAAGCACATAAACCTGCGTTTGATTTGCAGCTCTTTCTTCGTCCGTTTGAAATGGATTGATCTGATTCTGTAGCGGCATTTGAGACACAGACCTCTCCCAAGCGGATATGGGAGACGAGGTATCTTGCAGTTGCACGGAACGGCGTTCACGTCGTTTTATAAAAAGATAAAGACCAGCCAGCCCAAGGGCAATGCCAATAAACAGCGTAAGGAAGCTCACTCCAACGGCCACGGGGGCTCTAACAACTCGACTGTGTGAGGACGTTATTAGGATATCATTTATGCAGGAGAAACGAGCTATTCAAAATCCTCACCTCGATGTTGCATTGCCTGCAAGACATGCAATAGTTCCTCCACTTCCGGCGTGGAGAGGGCCATTGGACCACATACTACCCTTTGAATCTGCGAGACTAATAAAGAATGGCGAGGCAAAACTGAGACTGAGAGTCCAATTGATTGGCTTCATATCGAAGGACGTGATGTTATAAGGAGGGTGAAGAGCTGGGGCAACCTATCTCATAAATCGCTGAGAATGTTCAATCAAATGCCTGATACATATATCATACCGTTAGGGTAAATGGAGGAGTCCCGCTCGTTGGCTGTAGAGATATATCTGTACACTGCAATATTTCGAATCAAAAAAATGAATTTGATGAATTTTTCGTTACTCACCTGATCAACAATGCCGTATTGCGAGATGGGCCCATTGTATACTAACGCGTCAACCTGCAGTTGGGGCACGAAGGTCACATTCGGACAAGTTGCAGGTGTGCTCGGGTCGATGACAGTGTATGTTTCCTGGCACCCCCCAGTATTACCGAATTTATCGAACTGGTGGAAACACATTATTTAATTTCAGTACAGGATACTTGAGGATGTCCGCTTGACTTGGTTATCTCACCATGCAAGCCTGAAACTAAAACCGAGAGGTAAGAGTTAACTGATACAGCATCAGGAAAATATAGGTTGACTTACCAATGTGCCTGGAGCAAATGGAACTTGCCAATCCTAAAGGAATCTGTGTATCTAACCGTTATACCTGCAGCACTGTTGAAGAAACTTACGAAAGAGAGAGAGTTGTTATCTCCAGCCGGAATCACAAAAGGTTGTATAAAATTTCTAGTGAACACAATTTCAATGGTCAGTGACAACTCTATTAGGATTTGAAGCATACGAAGTGTAAATCTGGAGAAAATATGGGGCGGTTGGATTTGGGCTTGAATTTTCTGAATCAATATTTGACGCTAAATTAGATCAAGAAATCATACCCCGTTGCGCTACTTCGATCCCACGTTATGTGAAGCGTTTCGCATTGTTCTTCAAGGCGGCCCATGTTAAGATGATGCAATTTCAACAGAATCCTTCAAGAAACTCACTTGCCACCGGTATAGTAAACGGGTCTGGATCACTCAAATGGAACATGAAGGACTATATGCTCAAGGGGTTTAGCAGAGTAAACTATATTGAATTGCCTGAGTAAGCCTTACCAGCGGCAAACTGGGCGTGACAACGAAAGATTCAGCGGACTTCATGACTGACAGTCCTGCAAGTGCCAATCCCAACCACGACGTTTTATTCACGCTAGGCATTGTGAATGTGGAATCTGAGAAATATGTGGTAGGTCAGCATCGCAATGCTACTTCGTTTTGAGACAGGGCTGCTCACCAAAATTCACCAGCTATAATGCCTTTCTACGTCAACTAGAAGACAAGCAAATATGAAATGAAAGTAATATTGACTAGACCAGAGTCGTCAGATAGAAAAGAGAAAGAGGGAAAGGAGTCAATAGCAGTGGGAAGAAGAGGGTTTAAGAGCCCATGGCCCCAATCAGCGTATTGCTGATGCCACCTACACCTGAACCGGTGGATAAGAAGAGAATATGATCAAACTGAAAAGATGTGTTTATGTTTTGTCGGATTATCCGAAGATTTGAGTAACAACTACGATTGCGGAGGATTGCGGCCTCATGGCAGCTAACAATTGGCTAACAACACAGATGCGCCCGACCTTTTTGTCCGCAATGCCATCATAGCCAGAAACAGTCAGAGCTGGAGGACTTTGACGACCCTATCATAACCATTTGGGATCGGGAGAATCAATGGGCTTGATTGCAGTGTGGAAAGACAAAATCTCATCATTTCCAAGGAAACACCAGCATCAGCAAAAGAGGGAAATGATGGGCAAGCCTTGTGGCACGTGGCAGGCTTGCCGGAATTGGCCAGGGCTTGCAAGGCGCGGTCGAAATCGAAAAGCCTTGCCAAAGCGGCACCAGAGCGGCAATAACGGCCCCCGCATTGTCGAACATTGGCCAGTAATGTAATTTGATGGCCTATTTTTGACTAGCTGTGTACGAAGTTGATAAGGAATGCCGAAGAATTAAAACTGATCACACAGCTGTGGACCTGTTTGCCATGCTTGCGCGGTAATTACAATTGATCCACATACCTTGTCTGACCGACAACTTGGTTACAAATTACTCAAATACCTTGCGGTGGGTTTGTACTCAAGGTGTGCATTGCAAATGTTTGTAACCTTAGAGTTTTCAATCCTGTTTTCAGCGGCAGAGAAGGGGATTTGGCCTTTTTAATGTATTGGATTGTTCACATCATGTTTTATAAATGGACTTCAAAAAATCATAGATTTATCTATTATACATCGCTGGTCACTGCTGTAGGAGGACTTAGACGTCGTTCAGTTCTTTTGTGTCACATATCACTTCGGGGTTCCAACGTACAGACGGAATGTATATATTAGCCCTATAGCTTGATCTGTAGTCAGTGTACAGAATTACCTACAAAAATCATTCGCATTAACTGCAGAAATAATTTGTAGAAGATACAATATGTGTACTACAAACAAGGCTATGAAAGGCTTCAAAATATTTTCTACGGATCCCTTTCATAGAAAGATCGATAGATAATGTATCGGATGTTCTATAGATTATGGTCATATATTATCTATGAAAGCTTTCTACATGTAGTTCTGTAGTAACCTATAGATCAGCCTTATGGGAATGCGTATAGATGCCGTCTGTATCTATTGTTTCGCGCCAAACAATAGATACAGACGGCATCTATACGCATTCCCATAGGTAATTCCATAGTTAAATATGGGACTTTCTACAGATAATACCCATAGATAATCTATAGAGGTTTTCTACATGTTGTCCCGTACATTATCTATCAATCTTTCTATAAATAGGATTTGTAGAAAACATATTGAAGCCTTTGTAGCCTCATTTGTAGTAAACATATCGTATCTTCTACAAATTATTTCTGCAGTTAATCTGCAAATGACTTTTGTAGGCAATCCTGTACATTGACTACAGACCAAGCTACAGGACTAAACATATACACGACGTCTATACGCTGGAACCCCCGAAGTGTATGTCATAGACGAGCGTCGAGTCGCCGCGTTGCTCCGTTTGATCGGGCCGAGCACTGTTTTATCAGCGGGCATTCAACGTACTTACCTTGCTCAATTTGCTGCGCAAGGATATGGCCCAAGACTTGGAACTGGAACAACCTCTAGAGCATCGAGGTACGAAGAAGAATGGACATAGCGTTCTGGTTGCACTCTCGAGTCGAGCTCTGGGTGGGAAGACAAATATGCGCAAATACTCGAGCGCAGCTTTATAGGCCTCACTTTCGCCGTCGCCTCCTTCACGTTCTTCATGTTTCCTATTCTTCATGTTTCCCTGCTGCGCCCGAGTCCTCTTCCATCTTCTCACCTTATTGTGTGGCTCTATGATATTGTGTAGGTGTAAGGTGGGGTCAATTTCACATATGTTTTCTTTACTCTTTTCATCCTTCCGCCTCCGGTGCGCTTGTATTAACTTGTACTCCGGTCTTCTCAGTCTACTAACCTCTCGTAGATGCGATAAGGTGAAAGGATAGTCACGTAGTGGATGGTGAGTGAGTACGTGGCTTTGGCTCTATTTCTTTGACAGGTTCTGTGTACTGATCACTCGTGTACTGACCATAATCAGTTCTCTCCTTTTCCGCAGTGGTCACCTTCTCTACTGTAAGTACGTGGTTAAGCTCCTTCTTATTTATTTTACTTACCTTCCATTGTTAATGCGCAGATTCAACCGTCTGTCGTTGTCAAACTTTCAGGAGTCATCCCATCCTGCGGGTGCATTCTCGTTTAGGTACGCAAAGTGCGGCTATGTATACCTGGTTCATGGTTTTGTATGCGATATCTAGACTAGTTGGCACAAGTATTTATTTCAATATTAATGCTATTTTTTATTCCTAATCCTTGTACTAGTAATGCTGGTATTAAAATCAAAAAGCTGCTGGAATATATTAATATGCCGCTGCGACGGGGAAAAATCTGCAGGTTGATTAGTTGCAGACATACCTTGTGAAGACTCTACCAGCCTGGTTAACATGCGAGCAGCCCGTCGAAGATTGTACAATTGTTCATTGGTTGCAAGCCCTGGCAAGGCCTTGTGGGCATTGGCAATCTTCACAAGCCTGGTGAATTTCTACATTCTGGCGGACATTGTACAAATGTTCATTCGCGCTGATCCCCGGCCAATCTCCACCGCGATTGTAGGCCTTGTCGCGATTGTGACGAAATTGTGCCGTTTGCAAGGCCTGGCCAGGCCTTGTAATGTTTTTCCTCTTTTGCTGATGAGATCGCGTTCAACCGTTGCGGTGTGTTGAACTGGGAGAACATATCCATCCTGATCTTTCGGTTGACAGTTGTTGATCTTGCCTGGTGCTTGTCATTAACTGCGTGTATCAATGTTCTGCCACTTGCCATTGGAACGGAAGATGTTCATCATTCTGATTTTCATGCATACTTAGACGAAGTATCCCATAGTTTGGATGAGATTCAGCCGGGCGGGTAAGAGGGATACCGTCGATGGCAACTGTCGACAGTCTATATTAGATCTAATATAGTCGGTGAGAAGATAAAGCACCCGAAGATTAAAAAAAGATAGGTATCAGAGTCATAGTTCGATTGTTCTTTTGAGATCCCATCACAACGACCCTAAGTGCCCCGAAAAGGAACTCCCGCCGAGACTCTGGTGATGTCGGCGTTCTGAGCATAATAATAACAGTAAATATAGGGTAAAATGTGGTATTCCCTCAATAGACCTTGCAGGAAGTGCTAAATATGCGGCAGCTCTACCGAATGTATGCTTACTTTGGGAAATATGTCCAAAATTGGACACACCGAGCGCGTCACCATGCAAAATCAACTAATTCATTCACCACTCATGCTGGAAAACTGAAGTTAATGCATGCATCCCTTCCTGGGAGACCAGAGGTCGAGAAATCCCATGTATACATTCTTTAAATATAACCAAACATTCTAAGGGAGCTCCCTCCAACAGAAACACTGATTCAAAGTATGTTCTGTAGCTCTACAAGTGCCTAAAAAGGATTATCGGAGTACTCGTCCGGGCGCATCAAGCGGCACGGGCGGCAAGGGCGGCACATGCTCGGATCAACAGTTGGCGGGCTTTTTTGTCCCAAATTCGAAAATTTTGATGGGATCTCAAAAGAACAATCGAACGATCCCTCATAGGTATCACAGTGCTCCAAAAGCGCGCAAGACACTTTGGAGTTTTATTACCATCTCATCCCATTCCCCTTCTGGATCAGAGAGGGCGGTAATTGCGCCCCCAGCGCCGATCACCCATTCTTCAGATCCTTCAAGGCGATCGTCCAGCGTATCTTTGGGTCGTTCGTATTTGAAGCAACTGCGAATAGTCACTGACCAATCGCCACCGCCTCCCACGCACCAATAGCCGAAGACACCCGAGTAGATACCTCTCTCTTGGTCTTCAAGATCTTGAAGAATTTCGACGCTTCGTTTCTTAGGAGCACCGGTCATGCTGCCTGACAGATAGATAGAACAAATCAATATCGAAACTTAAAATATACATAATGAGAACGAAACTTACCTGGAGGCAAACATTGCCTAAGAACCTGCCAACCTAGTTGGTCCTCCACTCCAGGAAGAGATATTGAACTATCAGTGAGTTTGCCCTCTATAACACTAACAAGCTGCCAAACAGTTTCGTACTCTTCCACAGAACAAAACTGTTTCACTGCAACGTCCTCGCCGACGACGCCATGTAGATCATGACGGATCAGATCCACAATCATCAGGTTTTCGGCTACTTCCTTGGGACTACCCACCAAAGCTTTTTCTGCAATGGCTCTTGTAATATGTGGTGTCTTGCGAACTGTCCCTTTGATTGGTCGAAGCTGGCAAATGGATCCTGGTCCCCGAGAATATGAGAGGAAGCGCTCGGGAGACGATGAAAGAAGAGTGGTAGGATGTAATCGTAGGTATGCCGAATGTGGAGCAGGATTGCTATCTCTGAGGTGTTTGTACCGTTCCCAGCTCGATGAAGATCGACATGAAGATGAAGGAATAGATATACGTGTTTGGGCAGTGAGACATAGCTCATACGAATCGCCGGCGAAGAGATGCTCCTTCGCTTGCTGAATTTTAGAGATGTATCGAGCTTTGTCCGGAAGAGTGACTGATGCATTCGCTGCAGACGGAGTGGTTGTGGCAAAAGGATTTGATGACAGACTCTCCAACATTGCTGTGGTTTCTGACATCCAAGCGTAGTCGTCTGGCACAATCGATTGCACGTAGGTTCGTCCAGAATGAGAATCCAAAACAACGCTGCGTTCAATGAACACCAGGTTGACATCAGGGTGTTGACTGCTAATTTTTTTGTCCTGATTGACAGGAACGTGCATTGAATGCACGCCTATTTCGTAGCTCAAACACCCAATGAGACCTCCCCAGAAAGGAAGATCCGGATTGCCACCTGTAACCTTCCTTGACCGCATGAATCTTGCTAGCCATGTCCATATGTCCTGGGATCCCAGCAGGTCGTATGAGGTGATGCCGCCTTTTATGAGGCACACAGAAGTGTCGCCAATGCGGTATGTTATATGAAGGGTGGAAGAAGATACAGCGCCCACAATGGAGAAACGACCAGGTTGAGCAGCTGATTCGAGAAGTATAAAATTCGAACTTTCGTGGGATGCTCCGAACGCTTCGCATATCGAAACGGCTGATAGGTCCAGACGTCTCAGCGATGAAGTGAAGACGGTCGGTCGTTGAACGGGAGATAGAGGTCGTGATGGAGGAGCAGCATATGGCCAAGGATGACCTAGATTATCGGCCACCGATGAATTCCACGGGCTAATGCGACGTCCATTGTCTTTGGTCCAATCTTGCGACAATCTCCAGAAGTTCGTGATGACCTTGATTCCGCCATCGTCCGTACATACCGACTCTGGATGGTATTGAACAGCCCAAAATGGCCGATGCTTGTGGCGAACTCCCATAACGACCTTTCCGTTTTCTTCGTCATCTGCCCATGCTAATTCCTCCACGTCTCCATCCTCCTTCAATTCAACGTGTAGCGAATGGTACCGAACAGCTTTGATCGGCCCCACAGAGTCAAATATGTGGGTGGAATTGTGGTGGATTTGCGAAATCAAGCCATGTTTGACGGTATGCAGTCGTTTTAGGACGGCACCGCTCGCGATAGCTAAGCTCTGGAGCCCCAGACACACTCCGAAGATGGGTAAGATGTCCTTTCCCTTCAGTTTCCACAAATCGCGCACAAGGCCGATATCCTCTGCTATATCTGGAGAACCTGGGCCAGGACCGACGATGATGGATGAGAAGTAGGGAAGGTACGGGCGTAGTTCTTCTATGGTGAGATCGTTGTTTTTTATGATAGTGATAGACACGTTCGGAATAGCTCTACGGCCAAGCGCTGCTAGGCTAGGAAAGGATAGAGTCAGAAAAGCAGATACTTGGGATATATCTGAGAGTAAAGACCCACTTGTGAGTGAAAGAATCATAGGAATCAACGATAAGCAACCTCGGTTTTCCAATGGTCATCTTGGCACTATCGCCTCTGTGTTGGATGGAGAAGGTGGGGAATAGGTTAAATAAGCCTGTGAGGCCATCTTGGTTTATATGTCAAACTGTGCGGAGTCGGCCAGAGAAAACTTACTGGAAGTGTATTGTGAACAAATTGTGAAGCGTGAAATCCGATCGAGACACGGAGGCAAATCACAGGCTGCTATTAGGTATGGGC
Source organism: Pholiota adiposa (assembly GCA_009935795.1). NCBI lineage: Eukaryota > Fungi > Basidiomycota > Agaricomycetes > Agaricales > Strophariaceae > Pholiota > Pholiota adiposa. Next base: position 421,220 of record QEYC01000240.1, on the reverse strand, counting down.
CATCGGACGCATTCTATGCTGAGAACAACACGGAAGGATCTGAGTAGCGTGACATGAAGTTGATTTCGCGAAGAAAGACTTGTTGCAAATTTACTTTGAATGGAGTTGAACAATCCCCGTGAGGGCCGCGGCTGAAGTGACAGGCGTGACACGGCCCTCAGCGTCACAAATGCTGAGACACTCAATTTTCATGAGTTATCAGTGGTCTTTCTACATTTTATTTGCATGTAGTAGAAGACTATAGGCTGTATCATAAGTGTGATGTGTCCATATACTGTGTAAAATCGAAATACGTAGCCAGAGAGTGAAAATATCATCAATGCGGCCTATTTTGGACAGCGCATCAGTCCGCAATAGCCTGATTAGGCCGTGCGCGTCACAAGCGCGCGACGCGCGTACCGGTAAATCCTCCTGAACCTTCAGCGTGATGGAGAGGAAAACAGCTCTAGGTCAATCAATTTTGCTCCGATTCACTTGAAACTTTGCACGAACATAGCTATAACATATTTTCATATAATAAAACTTTAAATTATATATATTCAATTCCTTCTTCCAAAAACCATACTTCTTATAAGCTGAAAACAGTGCATAGAATACAGAAGCTTAAATAATATAGTTTGGGACTTCGTTGGCAGAGAAATTTGGTCTATCCTCTTGTGGCTACAATCGTGTAAGATTAGAATTTTTATTTACAGCCTCTGACCATGCCAAAGTACTAGTTGGAACGGTCTATCTCGTGGAAAAGGACAATAAATAAAAATATGCTCTTACAGATCGATTTATATCTAAATTCTAAGCAAATTATCTCTACCAAGGATGTCCCTACGTGTTGTGGCTCAAAAGTTCTATACATTTTGAGTTTGGAGCCCTCATTTGGCAGGCGGAAATGCTTAATGTCGGTTTTTAAAGCTTTTAAAGCTGTTTTAAATTTTGAAGATTACTTGAGACTATGTATATATATCATATCTATGTATCTGATACCACAATACCTCAGAGAAAGTGGTGTGGAGGCCACAAACGCGATGTCTCAAGAAAATGGAGCTGTCACGCCGTGACGACGCGCGTGAACTGATGTCACACATACCGGGGATTGTACAACTTAAATAACTCAATCCAGACTCAATCCTTGTTCATTGCCTCGCTGACTAATCACACGAGAATGACGCGCCGCGCAACTCCGCGCCTGAATCCCTTCCGCATCTTGATTCTTGTCCGCATCTGTGCTTATATTGACGACGATGCCCTCCTTTCCAAAGTAATCTGTATGTGATATTTTAGGTGAGTATGTACGCTTCGTTCATATACTCAACACTTGGCGATTTTAGCCGCGCTTATAATTACACAGACTAAGTATCATGTCTGCCCTAACATCCTCGATGTCAACAGAAAGCTCCAGAGCTCAAGCAGATTTCAGAAAGGTGTGTACAACGGTCAGTATAATACATATGCGCTAACGCATTCCAATAGTTGAAAGTCGCATGTGTGCCCCTCCTTGGCGCATCACGCCTGACACAGGCGTCTATCGCAGCGACTGCACATCTTCTGGTTGACTTGATCGAAATATTGAACGAGATCCCATCTGAAAATCTAACGTCCAGCCTCATTTCATATGTATTTTTGCCGCTGTCAGCGATCTTGCAACGGAATTCTTCTGCCGACATACCTGATCAAATCCTGGAGAAGATTCTTATTGCCCTCAAACTACTTGTGGAGAGTTGGTGGTGGACATGCGACGTCAAAGTTTGGGAACAGATCTTTATGCTCTGTGGTGCCGTTGTCGGTGGAGTAGAGGAAAAGCCTTACGGTAAAGGCAAATCTCGGGACGACGAGACAAAAGAAGCTGCCCTGCAATGCCTTATTGCACTCCTCCGACCACGAACATCCGATGAAGCTATCAAGTGGTCTATTATTCCAACTGAAGCCGAAGATCGTTTACACGAATTTCAGGAGCACTCACAAAGTCCAAAATTCATACCTGTCATCGGCCAAACGCTAGATTCCATCATGACTTCCGCCTCGTCGCGATGCATTTCATTGCAACGTTCATCCCTGGAAGTCTCGTTCTTCTTACTTGATTTGTATCTTCCAGATCCATTAATCCCCTCTGTTCTGCCAGGCATAGTGAGCACCATGACAAAAATTTGCCTCGCGCTTCCCCAAGGAAAAGGTTGGGAAAATGGAGAAATTGTCGGTCGTAGTTTGAAGGTCATGCAAGTTTCTGTGATTAAGGCGATCGGAGACGACGTCTGCATTCAACACGGAATCTTACGTCGCGTTAAAGACCTCGACGAACTCATAAACATCGAGAGTCCTGTGGAAAGTAAATCAACCCCCGACGAAATACCAGCATATGGAACCCGGAGAACCGAGTCCTGGTTACATGGGACTGCGACGCAGCTACATATTGCGGTTAACAGCCTTACTCCTCTCCTAAAACATCCCACTCCAGCTGCTTTGCATGCGCTCTCGACATTCTCTGCGAGTTTGATAAGTTCGACTGCTCTTACCCTTCCTCGGACACAACCACTGCTCCTGTCATTTCTGCTCTCCCTTTCCCTCTCAGATTATCCCACAGTCTCTTCTCAAACCCGACAATCGCTGTCCAATCTCCTAACGAATCCATCTGATGCTCAAATACCTCTGCAACACATACTCATGATGAATCTATCAGAAAACCTTTCCGCCCTTCCTAGGCTGTTATCGACTCAATCGGATGCCCGAGTTGGGCATGTCGCCGGGTTGATAGACGCTGTCTGTCGTCTCGCGTCTATAGAAGGTTCTGAAACCAAACTCTATATAGTATCAAAGGGCATAGGAAAACTTCTAGGTCCAACTGGAGGAATAGAAAAATGGGGTTACAGTTTATTGTCCGTTCTTGAATTTGTGGAACCCCCGGTCATTGTGACAACAACTTCTGGAGCGCAATTGGCTCTAGAAAACAACCCGGAATCGCCTGACAGGATAAGCTTTCCTGAACTAATTTTCAAGAACGTTTCTTCACACGAAGCACGAGATTCCTTGAAGAGCATGTTCCACTCTTTAGGCAAGGCTGGTGGTGATTCGGCACTCTTTGCTGTGGATTGGTTCATTTCATTGGGTAGCGCGGAGAGCAGCACCACGTCTGTAGCCGCTCTCTGGTGCGCCTGTAGATTGCTGGAAGGTATAGCCAGCATCTCTTTGTTCGGAGATCGCAATGATACAATCCCGAACACTCGATTTAGCAAGCGGTTGGATAAACAAGCTCGAACACTGGCAAGAAACATTGCTGAAATATGGGATCAACCGGATCCCTCTCTTTCTACTGGGAAGGAAAAGCTACCAGCGAAGGACGAAGACAATTTTTTGGTACAACATCAGACAGGCATCATCCCGCTTCATGAAACTCTCAAAATTACGCAGTCATCAGGCATGAAGCCGGCGAAATCCACACATCAGCCCACCATACACAGAGCACTATGCTTGCAGCTGATAGCCATTGCAGCGGGTATCTCACAAGGTCGCTTCAGCTCTTTGTTCATCCACACCTTGTATCCAGTGCTCCATTCGTTGGTGTCGCCAGTTTCCTTCCTTTCCTCGACTGCCCTTGCCACCTTAAATTTTATGACGATCACTACCTCATATGCATCACCAGCCAACCTTCTGCTCTCTAACTTCGACTACATTCTGGACTCTATCTCTCGCCGACTATCTCAACGATGGTTTGACATCGACGCAAGCAAAGTTCTAGGAGTTATGGTCCGGCTGGTAGGGGTGGATATCATTGACAAGGCAGGAGACATCGTTGAAGAGTGTTTCGATAGGCTAGATGAGTTTCATGGTTATAGCGTGATCGTTGACGGCCTTATCGAAGTATTGACTGAGGTAATCAAGGTTATCGAAGTCGAGGCTGAGACCAACGCAGATGAAAGTCCAACTCTTGCCGAAAAATCTACAACAGGTCCAAGGAAGACCTCTCTTGACGACTTCTTTGCCTTCCTGCCCCAGAGATTTGAAATTCCATTGAAAGATTCCGATACAATGGATTACGGGCCCGCTCCTCGTGAAGCATGGGGCCAGAAAGAGGAGCACGGAGATGATGGCGACGACGAAGAGTTAACGAAAGCACGGCCTTCAGGAACTGATGAACCACCACCAACACCAATACAGGCTTTGACGAAACAGATAATTTCTCGATCCGTGTATTTTTTGACGCATGAATCACCAGTTATTCGCGCCCGAATACTGAATCTGCTTACGTCCTCTGTCCCTGTGTTGCCAGAATCTGCTCTTCTTCCTTCCATTCATTCTGCATGGCCGTTCGTTTTGAATCGCCTGGGAGATTCTGAAACCTTCGTTGTGGGTGCAGCTGCGGGGTTGGTGGAAGCATTGTCAAAGCACGCCGGCGACTTCATGTTTCGTCGGGTCTGGGATGACGTTTGGCCAAAATTCCGGACAATGCTACTGGAATTGGAAAAAGGAGAGAAATCAAACGCACTGACACGAAGCGACAATAGAGGCGTTAGATCATGGTCAGCGTATACGCATTCTCATCGATTGTATCAATCTCTCTTGAAGACGATGACGTTCGCCCTTGAGGGCGTCCATGAACACGAGCCATCATTTTGGGAAGTTATTACGTCCTTCAGAAGATTTTTAGCAGTGCAAGGCCACTCCGAACTACAAAGATGCGCTGTCGAACTTTATGTTCAGGCTGGAAAGACCAATCCTGATGCCGTTTGGCTTCTTTTGGTGTCCACGATGAATGCGAACAATCTGATAGTGGGGTTCATGGAAAAACGTGAATGGGATATTGAAAAAAATGCCGCTATTATCTTGCAATCACTATGATTATTATCTCCTGTCCATGGTATATTTAGCAACACACTCTACGTTACAGTTCGAGTGTCCATCTGTGGTTCAACCGTCGAAGCTATGCCTTCATCCTCTGCAGGTAACAGATGAAACTTGCTGTTCGGGTCATATCTGCGAAGTTCGACACCTGCTTCTTTGAACAGCGCCGCTGATGCATCGTCACTAGGCCTCCGTTAGCAGTTCGGCATTGCATAATTTGAAGGGATACGACTCACACTTTATAAGCTAAATTATAAACAACGACCTTGACGCCTGTTTGAATAATTTTGATAGTGCATTTGAGGCAGGGACACCTGTGGTCATTGAATGGCTGAAAGTTATTACTCGAGAAAATAACCTTACGTATTACAATATAGGACGGCATCCTTCCCTACTCTTTCCCGTCCAGCTTCAAGAAGCGCATTTTCTTCTGCGTGCAGGCAGACACACTCAAGCAATTGACCACAGCTGTCTGTGGTTTCGTTGCAATGAAAGCATCCACCTTCATTGCAATTGGTCAAACCTCGTGGGGTGCCGTTATACCTGTAAATCGTTATTATCAAACAATCCAAAATCACCATGAAGTTCATACCCTGAAGCAAGCACTCGGTTTTCTCTAACAAGAATGGCACCAACACGTCGTTTCATGCAATTCGATCTTCGGGATACAAGAGATGCCATAGTCTGTATATTGTTTGTTCAAAAGTGGTACAATGATATAACACATTCTGTAGACTAACCATGAAATATGCGTCCCAGGTTGGTCTGATGTGTTCAGGATGGAGTAAATCGACCTGGTCTATGTGTAAAAATAGGTCGTGAAGTGATTTGAATGAGTTGATAATTTGGATGTTGATGAGATCTCCTAAGTTATGTAACGATTGCGTCTTCGATGAGGAGGAATGTGATAGTCCATAAACATTTCGATCGTTGTCTGCAACAAAATCTTCTAGTGAGGTGTTGATATAACTGAGTAAATAGAAGGCAGTCTTATATTAACATGCTCTAACATAAAAGAGAGAAGACATATAACTGACCTTTTTGAACGATTATATCGTTCAATTAATGGTGCGTCAGTGCTAAGGAGCAGGAAGAAAGGGCGTCGAACAAAAGGTTCGATCAAGTCTCTGGTAAACAAATCTGTTGTGACAAAGTTTTCCTGCCAATTTTGCGTAACAAATTTCAACAGATCTGTAGTATTGGAGAAACACTGAGTTTGTCGGTTAAGGATTGACGATGCCGTTGGTGCTGGGGAAGGAAGCGGGCTCATAGATAGAAAAGATAAATGTTTCGAGATGACCTTCACATCCTTTTTCTCCGAAATGTGAGAAGACTTGGTATTGTTCGTCGCTAAAGAAAAACGAGGCTTCGAAACCTGTCATCAAATCATTTATTATGAGTCAAGCCAGCAGACATGCACAGTGACTGCACACCTCAAAATGTTCAGTGAATCTGGCGACGTCCGGGTCTGGTTGGATGAACCTAATCGCAGTAAATCCCTTCGATGAGACTAAGTAGTCCGCAATACTTGACTTCCCTGAGAAGCGTGTGCCGACGATAGCTACAAACATGATAGAGAGTAAACGTGTAATTCAATTCGATGAGTGACATGCACTAATTTGAGGTGTAACGTTATCCCGTGATCAGTTATATGTCGTGAATCTCTGTCACACCTGCCCAATTTGAATGCTTGCATTGTCAAGCAATGTTCAACTCTGGTTCAACTTCAAACCAACTTCAAACGACCTTCAATACAGGTCGAACAGGATTGAAAAAAAAAATTCACTAGGGCTGCTCAAAAGTATCGTTGACTATTGAAAGTGTTGAAGCCTTTTCTGCTTCGCTGCTGCCCTTCCTACTAAGCGTAGCCCCTTTGCTTCTTTCATATCCTTTGGGGTTGTAGTCCGTAGATGCTTAACATGAGTCGGAATAAGAGGAGCTAGGATTTGAGGTTGAGCCAGCCAAGATGCTGTAAGAGTCGGAACTGATTCCAGTACTGTCTTCAACCTTGCGTCATCAGGATAATCTGCCTACAGTGTTGGAATAATTGAGAAAGCTTTAGCGGGCAGGTAGATAAGAAGCTTACATCGACCCCTAATACAGTCACTCGTCGAACACCCAGCGCTTGAGCAAGTAAATGTTCGGCTCCTTGTGGTAGAGGAATCAGTTTGGTGTATTGGCTTGAATTGGCCGAATTGTATGCTGCAACAAGATGCGGAAGGTGCGCTATGAGCAACGCAGGGTCCACATCTGCTCGACAGACGAAGATGTATTTCAAAGGCTTGAGTGGTGTTGTGGATGCTTTAGGAATAGTGGCAATGTTGGGAAAGCGTGCCTCATGCACCTGAGTTTCTAATCTTTTGGTGACGGCATTAATCCCAAATAGCAGGTGACGCAGTAGCAAAGGAGGTTCGTTTCCGAATCCTTCAGCAGTATTGTCATCTTGTTGCAGAATCGGTGCTTCGGATACACCCTCAACGAAGTTCTTAGCGATGGCTACATCTTCTAGATTGATTTGTGCTGTTGACGTCGGTTTAGAACATTTAGGCTTCTTTGCTGCCTTTTCGGCCTTTTCTGCAGATCTTTTGCGTTTTCGACTTTCAGCACAACGACGTTGATGGAAATTTGAGGCACTTTCCAACAGCTCGATTATGCATGACAGTATGGAGCTCTGTAGGTTTATTGTAATAGATGGCCTATTTTAAATTAGATTCAGCAAAAGCTCTTAGGCGTATGATACGAACCATTGGATGCGAAATGGGTTATCCAAAACAACCTTAAAAACGACTTTTTTCTCTTTGGCATCCTTAGGTCTTGCGCGATTTGAAGGATGAGAAAGTGTCCGTGCATTCTTGGTCGACATATTCAGCGTAAATGTTTGAGAGGTATTACATAGATAGAATAGTGAGGATTTAAAGTCAAAGCGTCTGAGTTGAAGAGATGGATGTCACATTTGAGCACGGTGTTCGTGTGGCGGTGCAAGTATTTGAACGCCGGCCACAGCCTGACTCTTTCCTCTAATCAACGTCTATAACCTCCTATATACTCCATGTCAACCTCTTCTGGCACAGCTGTTAGCTCTTCAACAGGACTAGGGATTGACTTATATCCTGCCGAATTCTCGAACATATCTAGCTCGGAATTTGTTTTTACTAGTGCAGACTTGCATGCTTCCTATGATCACTCTCAATCTCTGTGTTGCGCAAGAGATAATCCAAGTCTTTTTCTGGATTCAGACGGATCGAAAACTCCTGTACCCTCAAAGCTAGATTCAGGGTCCACTTTTCCATCAAAACCTACGGCCATAGAATCGTGGATTGATTCGCAGCGTCGTACAAATTCCGGTCCAATAGATGTCGACTCCAAATCTTACTATCATAATGCAGTCCCTGGAAAAAGTATATACCCAAGACAGCGCACTCTTCTGACTAACAATGGTACTCTTATACGGAACGCCGAAGAGCTGAAATGTATTCTGGGAAATACAAATGCACGCTTGAAATCTGGAGCAGCCGTCAATCCAGAGCCATTTTCCGGTGCAGGAGCCTCTGGACCCGGAAAGGAAAATTTGGTTTCGTTGGAACAGGCTATGTCAAGATCGCGAGTCAATTTGGACATTTTCCTCGAAAGCGATGTCTGTGTACAGGGTGGTACTATGCAAGGCTATATTCAGATCCGCGTACGGAAATCTCTGAAGAAAAACTATCCTATCCTCATTTCTGGTGGTAAACTGGGCCTTATTGGCTTCGAAAGTGCGGATAACGAACTGGAACGCTCTGTCTTTTATCAATGCTCCGCTCCTCTTTCAGAAATAACGCACGGCTTGGAACGCCTCTATTCTTCTGAACCAGATAAAGAAGGATTTGCTGCATCTGCAGAAGGGGTACATTTGTTTCCATTTGCCTTGCATCTCGCTCCCAACCTAGAGAGAGGCATAGCGAAAGGCACCCTTAGTGCTCAAAATGGGCTGGCTATTCGCTATGTTATCATGATGTTTGTTTTTTATTTAATTCCTCATTGAGGTCTCTTCTGTACCACTGAATAATTTTCCCTCAGCTCTCTTGCGTTAAAAGACCCGACATCCGGTGTTAAATCCGTCGCACATTTTTATCGCGACTGTTGCATATGGCCTCGTTTAAATCCTTCTAATGTTCTTGCGCCTACTTCTCGACCAATTCAAGTCAACGCATCGGAATTTTTACGCGTAGGAGGAAATGGCGAAATTAAACTGGGAGCTTCCATTCATCGATTGCATTGGATATCTGGGCAGAACTGTTTCGTTGGAATAAAAGTTGTCAATAATTCTGACAAAGCTTTGAAGACCGTCTCTCTTCGATTGATGCGCTCAATCACAGTCTTCCGAGTTGGATACAAGTTTGACGGTGCAGGAAATGATCAGCGCAACAGTGCAATCGCAGATGTATTGCAAGCATCGACTACAACGAAAGAGGTAGCCCAATCCAACTTGGAGCTCTGTGGACGAGGAACACGTGGGCATGCAAGCGCGAAGGGATGGTGGGCCGGCGTACTGCCTGGTCAAGCGCGTTCATTTTCGCATCAAATCACGATCCCGGTATTTTTTTCTCTTCCTTTCAGAGTGTCGATATCTAACACAGTGAATCCAGCCAAACGCAGTGTCCATTTTGCGCGGCAATATCCTCGAGGTTTCTTATACTCTACAAGTAACCATCAGTGTTGGAACATTACTGTCCACGGAAGTACAGGTTTCTTTACCAATCGAGATTATCAACTTTCTGTCAATCGACCCCCCGGCTGCGTTCATACCCAATTCGATAAGTGCTACTCAGACAGTCCTATCCTCAGATTCAACCCTAAAATCCCCGTCATATTCGGAAGAAGACTCGTACGACGAAGACGAGGGATATTGCTCCGAAGATGAAAGCCTCGAGCACTCGAGCGGCCTTACTGATCACGACAGCGATGGAATTGCTGCGTCTGATGCGATGACCGCTAGGTCTGCATTAGATGGGACGCCTACTCGACATTTCGCGGACTTATACTACTCATCTCTTAGGGAGAATCTCGACCAGGAGGCTGAAATTTACCCGGAAATTTGGGGCCAGGATGAAGGGCTACCCGCTTCGGAATCACACTCCCAAAACCCGAAAAACACATTCGCCGATCGTGTAAAGGAGAAATTTCTGCAACGAAACGCTGCGGCTGTAGGGATCGATTCGAGTCAACGGGTTCAACATTCTGGTATCAGCGAAGGCATGCCAGCCGACTCGGAAGCTTCTTTACCATCCCAGTTATCTGCTCCATCAAGTGTTTACTCTGGATTGCCAGCTTCGAGTACGCAAGGTGGCCATTCAACTTCAGCGAGGGATACTGAGAAGCCTTGCTCCTGTGGGGTGGTTGATGCAAGACTTAAGGCCAGCCCCAAAACACCACGAGGCGATTGTACCACAGAATGCGAGGTTGAAACACGCACTATCTCTGATGTTGCTCTGCTGGAGCTCAATACCCAACGTCCGCACTGGAAAACGCCGAATCCATCTGGACCCGAGGATCTGGCACAACCAGGAATTCGTAAACCACTTCCTCAAGTTCCAAATGAGTATTTCGGTGATAACTTGGAAAATGCTAGTCCGGCATATCGAGAATCAGATTTTGTCCCAACATCCAAGGCATCGAGGCACGATGCTGATATTCCCAAGTGCATTTCATCGCCTTCAGCACCACCGACAGGATCTGTCAGAGAAAGAATCCGAGAACTTGAGCTTGCTACGAAGACTGCTGATATTTGATTTTAATTTTATATTGCTTTTTGTACCTAGTTGTGCACAGAACATTGTTTTGTTGATTCATAGTTATCATATCATATCATTTGACCTCGAAAAGAAGCAACAAGTATGAGGAAATACAACTATATAAATGAAATGAAACTTTAAATAGCAGAAACCCAAATTACAATCTTAAAGTTGTGGGTACGTTATACATAGGCGGCATACATAACATAATTGCATATACAACAATTGAACCAAGGTAGAAAAGAATATCCGAAAGAGAAGTTGACGAGTGCTAGCTCTTTTACCCTCCCAAAAGAGCAAGGGCAGCCCTCAGATCCTTTTTAGCTTGTTCGACGTCTTCGTAGTCCAACGCACTGATCGCAAATCTGCAATGTTTCTGCGTCAGAGCGATGAGCTCTGGTGTGAGTTCAATTTCTGCTTGTGGAGGAGGCGGTGGAGGCGGTGGAGGATACCGTCCAGAGGCACGCGGAGGGGATGGTTGACTTGAAACCGGCGGGGCGTAGATATACGACCCAGGAGGCAATGTTGAAGGTGGAAGGGTAGGCGGAGAAAAGCCAGGAGGGGGTGCCGAGGGATAAACAGCTGTAGGAGATGAGATAGGCTGTGGCGGAGGCGCATAAATGCTGGATGGGCCTTGATATTCCTTCGCAGATCCAGATTGTAGCTGCTTCGTTGGAGATGGAGGAGGAGAGCCGGAAACAGAATCCGAGAAACGCACTTTCTTGTCGCTGTCGGGAGGCGAAGCCGACTTGAAGGAGCTTTTCGAAGGAGAGGTGGATTTACCTTCGACTGTGTGATGACTACTGCCGCTACCATTTCGTATATGTTTACTCGCGTCTATATTTCTTTGGTCGCTTGATCGGACATACGCTGGATATACTGGAGATGATCCATGTGTCCAATCTTGCCCAGCGGCAGCAGTGCTTGGGGTAGCCGTTCCGATGCTATATACTGATGCGCTGTACGGTGCACCTTCAGTGCCAGGAGTGGCGGCATTGCTCCAGTTTTCAGGGAAACCGTCAGCTGAATTTGACCACCCTTGAGGTTGCCTCTCTCCACTAAACCGGTCGACCTTAGGAGGTGACGAAGAAGTTGGCGATTGTTTAGGCGGTGAAGACGAAGTAGGCGAGCGTTTAGGTGGCGAAGATGAGAAATGAGAAGAGCGAGGCGGTGAACTGCCAGTCGAACGAGATGGCGATGTTAACGTTAGATTAGACGGAGCGCCAGGAGCAGATGTAGGAACGGATAGGATTCGCGATTCGTTCTGTTCTTGTTGTAGTCGCTTGAGCTCTTCTTGCTCCTCTGCCCAACCAGGAGGGCCTGGTACGGGTTTGCGTCCTTCACGGAAAGCTTTGGCAATGTCTGCTGCTTTCCACTTCGAATAGCGAATCTTGTCTTCATTCTGAATAGAACGGCACTTTTAGAGTGTTGTAATTGTAATAACACGACTAACTCACTGATTCCGACACGTCGCTCTTGGGAAATGTCTTGAGTACTTCCAGAAAGTTGGCAGCGGCTAGAAATTTTTTGGCCGTTGACCTGCACCAGAGATGTCAGAATGGATATCAAAATATTCACAAATGAGTATACCTAGTAGCTCGTCCACTGCGATCTTCATTATCGGCATTTGCAAAGACCTTTAGCGCGAAGTTCTCGACATAGGCTGAACTGACGGATTCGATATCGATGGCATCATTCGGTCCTATCTCTGCCTTTAGATGTTCAAGAGATCCTAGAAGCGCGAAGAGATAGTCGCGGGAGGCCGCGTCGCGAGACTTCAGGCTAATCCCAACCTGCGCAGCATAATATGCACCTGTAACGAACGTGAATCAGTCGAACTGCATGGGTGAATAGGCCCTACTTACACCAGTAGGAGACGATCTTGTCTTGGCTCTTGAGCTCCTCGGCTCGTTGTACGTAGGCAGAGATGGACTTGAGCTCCGCAGGGACAGCAGGAAGACCGAGGACGGAGGGAGACATTGGAAATGTTGCGGCTGCGGCTTAGGGACGCGCTTTTAAGGATCGACGTAACGTGACGGTCGCCTTCCCGTTTTGGCAGGCGCGTATCCAGATGCAATGACGTAGCGCGCGCCTCCTCCATTCCACCCCTGCAACGCGGTTAACGCGTGTTGTGCTCCAGGGTGCCACAGTTTAGACCTTATTTGGAGCGCTTCCCAAATTTATTTCGGGATCTACTTGTCCTGGCAATTTCGATGCTGTCTCCCCTCGAACACCCTCGATCTTGAATCACACCAACTCTGTTACGGTCAGCAAATTTCAGTGTATTGCAGTATCTCAGAGCGTGTCTAAGGGTCGAGGGGCGCGTATAATTTATAGGCGTCTATTATTTACGACTCCAACCTCAACGTCTCGACTCTGGAACTTTGACCCACAGACTAAGTACCTAGCATCAATTGAGAGGAGCCACCAGGGAATCGGAAGGTTGATTCCGAGAATAGGCGAACTTGATACGAAGCTTTGATGTTGTTGATGTAGTGTGGAGAAATAGAGTGCTCTTTGGGGAAGAATCACAAACTCGTTCGACAACTCGGGACCCTGTTACCCAAACAATCATACACACCATCTGCATTCGCATCCTGAATACACACATATGTATAACTTGATCACTCCACAATGTCATTGGACTCCTCGTAGCAAGTGGATTTTACGCAGCTCCAAGATATGAGAGTGAAAACCCAGTTCAAGCAAACATGCACAGAGGCAGTAGACCGCCTCGAGGTTACCATGTTTTTTGGAGGATTTATATTTCGAGTACCGTCATGGGGAAGCCTCAAGTGGAAATGTGGATCCAGCTCTATTCTTCAACGATGGCCACGGCAGCTTGTTTGGCGTGCTTAGCCGGAGGACTGGAAGTTTCCGAGGGTAAATACGACGCACAACTTCATTCGCATATTAGCGCGCAGTACGGAAGCCACATGGACACCATAAGCAAGCGAAGGGTGCAGACCAAGTTCAAAGCTGTTCGAGGGTGATTCGGAGTAAAGCTACTCCTATGCCAGCTTGAGGCTCCCAATGGATGCGGGGCTGTCATGAATGGAGGCCTGCGGTTCTTTAGAGTTGACTAATACCGTAGGCACCATTCTCTTCTGCGAGATCGACTTCTGTGGCGCAGGATCAACAGTGATAGGCCCATTCTTCTCGCGGCCAACAGTTGCAGCTGGAGGTTGGACGGTCGATGAAAAGGCCGCGTTCTGTTTCGACCAATCGTACGCTTGATTGAGGTCGGGTGACGTGTTTTGTGATAAAGGTCTTGACGTCTTACTATCTCCTTTCAATGGACCTGGAGGGGATGTAGTCCCCAGTGGTGGTGATGTGACTCCAGCAGAATTTTGACGCGAGGCAGAAAACTCGATGTTAGGTGACGGAAGATCATGAAACTGGGATAATGCTTTCGAAAGATCGTCAAGCTGTTGATTGAAGAAGCTTTAGGTGAGGACGAATACTCGATGTACAAGTGTAGAAACAGACCTTGCTCATAATATCATTGATAGCTTCTTTCCGACCCTCGAATTGACTGGCTAGCTTCGCAAATTCATCTTCTCTGATTCGAGCTTTTTCGGCCTCTTCACTAGGAACATTAACGCCTTCTTCGTGATCCTGTTCATCGCTCGAGGACACCGCTGAAACCGTGCTCATCACACGTCGGCGTGGCTCGTGTAGACCAGGAGGCAACGATGGATCCTCCAACCCCAAACCTGAAGAAGGCTTCGATGGCTCTGCTACACTCTGGCTGCCTAACTTATGGCCTTTCCTCTTTGTATCGTTGCCCTTTGCTGTACCGATATTTTCCATCTCTAGATGCTTCTTGGAAATTTGGCTTTGGAGGTCCAGGATGTGAGACAAATGATTCCATACGGCTTCATTACCGACACTACTGGTATTGGCTGGACCGTCGAAGGTACTTGGAAGATTGAACGGCGAACGCGATATTTCCCCATCATTGTCCGTGCTCCCGTGTCGTGGGATTAGGACACCCAAAGACATTCCATCGAAAGGGTCCAAAAGTAAATCACTGGAAGCAGGAGCAGAGCTACGAGATGTGGTCGGAAACGCCGTGGTCGATGTGGGGGCCAGCAAGTTGCCTTCCGACCGAATTGGGTTCTGAACCTGGTCCCGTACGAATTCCGGGAAATCAGGCGAAACGACTTGCTCCGACCTGCAAGACGCGGGCCGATGGGGTACATCAGGTGGGTTCAGGCGAGACGAAGAAGTGCCTTGCAGCTCTGAAAGGATCGTGTCATGAGGTGTGCTAAAAGCAGTCGGGAACGCGCGTTTTGACGGTTTGTCAGTTGACTGTCGAGGAGGCGACTGCGGTTCACCAGGTGAAGCCAAAGAAGGGCGCGGCGTAGTACCATCTATAGTGCCTTCATCGCTCGCCTTCTGGCTGAACCATGAACCTAGCATCGCGTACCCTTTGATACCTGCGTCGTTGCGAGTGAATTCGAAGTTGAATGACGCGCCCTCGTGTTCGCTGACATGCAAACGGGCCGTTGATCCGGGAACTTGAAGTGAACTTCGATTCAATGACAATGCTCGACTTTTTTCTCTCTGAACAATATGCATCCATGTGCGTTCATGATCAGCCATTTTGAGAATCAGCCATTTTATTGAACAAAATTCAGAATCCAATGTATTCTATATTACAAGTGGCAGATATGGGTACCAACTTCAAGATCCAACCATTGAGCTTTTAGATGCATTTTCCTAGGAAGGATGGTTCAAACAGATTCACTCAATGCCGCACAAAGATTGGACTTACCTGCAAGAGGCACGCTTTTTCCAGCGCTATTAATTTTCTTAGAGAGCGCACTGCCTCCACATGCGAGTCCACGGACAAATGCCTGAGCCACGACGTTCGCTCCCGTTGCCGAAGTGTGCGTATGGTCCATTGGGTAGTAAGTATTCACGGTAGTTTGTCCGATGCTCTGGAATTGTGTGGCGACATAATCAAAATGGTCGACGTATGTGACTGACGTCTGAGTCGATGCTATTTGAGCATACCCGACAAACCGAGATGGACCTGACATAGTCGTGGCGTTGGCCCAAATGTTGTCTGGGGTTTGGGACGAGATAATAGGTATGGCACCCTTTGCTTTCAAAACATTTACGGCGTTGTCGATATAATAGTTGAAAGTGTGTATTACGAGAGTCGTTCCACTTCAAGGCAATATTAGCAGCAGAGCGATTGCCATTATATCATACTTACTTTGATGTGGCGACAGTCGCGGTGGTAGTGGTATCACTGCCAACTGCATCTTGCCTCCCGTTGTCGACAGCCCCAGAAGTGCCGTCATTATGACCGAATTCAATGACCACAAAATCACCAGACTTGACGGTGTTGATGATAGTCGTGAAACGACCTTCATCAGAGAAGGACCTGGCAGAGCGTCCACCAATGGCCATATTGACCACAGGAATCGATAGATATTGACCGAAGTATTGGCCCCATCCTAAGATTCAGGTCCAGATTAGTGCTTTGTCCATTCTAGAAAATCCTGAAAATAAGGTCACCGTCGGTGCCGTTTCCTCCTCCTCCTTTAGCCATGGTCGAATCACCAGCCAGATATACCATTTGAGCAGAGACAATACAAGCAATACCAGAAAGAAAACCAACAAGTTTGAACCAATGCATCTTGAGCCTATGAGTTGAAAGAATAGTCAACGAGTCACTGAATGGGCCGTTTTATATCAAAATTTGTCTTCCAGGGCGGCCCGCATTAGCTTCTGCTGGCCGAGCTCCTGGACACCAGCATGCGATGATTTCCATTGCAAACATACAGACTTCCTGAAGAATATTTGGCAAAGAACGCCCCAAGGTTCAACATCGGGTCACTGGACTTGTCATGGCAGATGGACAAATTTTAAAACGGATACCGCAGGTGATCACGGGAGGATTCGCGAATAGATAATAATATCGTACTCTTTTTCGTGCGAAGCAAGAAGGAATGTAAAAATACCGTGTTATATATCGGAGATTCCCTTGCAAACTATTATACCTGGGGGTTCGAAGATTTAGGTCCCGTGGATAAAACACGAACTACAAGGAACTCACATATAAATGATACATGAGCAGCTGCTCAGTCAATTGATCTTTCTCTACGTTTCTAACCCTCTTCGTTGTCGTCATCTTCGTGGGAGTTGTTGACAGCAAGCGCGCCAAATCTACCGATGCCGACTTTCACATCAGCATCATCCGATTCATCGCCCTCTTCTTTACTGCCTTCTTCAGCCTCTTCATCTTCGTCATCACTCTTGAGCGACTCGGCATCGCTTTCTTCTTCGTCGCTTTCCAGTTCACTCTTCTCTTCGAGCCTGTCACCACGAGGAATCCAAATTCCTTGCCCTTCACCACCCCACGCGGTGATTTTGTCAAGTGGTGTTCCAGGTGGCCAGAAAGCCCATCCTATGCGACCCTCCGCTACGGCGCGCAGGACTGTCACAGTTTTTCAGATAAATTGATGAAGGAATCAAAATAAAATAAAACAGCTTACGCGCGTTTCCGGCTCTGTGCACGTCCGGTCTTCCTGCCTTGGCAGTAAGCCATCCTTTGGCATCAGCGTACGCAATTAAGACATCCATCGCAGTCCATGCAAGAGAAGATCCAACGTCATTTTTAGATTTTCTGTCTTCCCGCCACGTACGTTTGTCTTCAACAGGCTCTAATTTTATCGAAGGATGTTCCAAATTCGTTATTCGTTCCAGCGGAAGTCTCTGAGAAACGAAGTAGATTGAAGATGGAACAGCAGACACTTTGGATATGGGCAAAATACCACAAAGAATCTGAACAGATGATTTTGTCATGGGACTAATTTACCAACATATCAGTTCAATATGCACACCTGCATTTCCATTGGCACGAAATTTGGCATCACCAAACCCGGACAATCAACCAGACGGACGTCGGAGGTCCAGAATAAGGTTTGAAAATGTTTAGTCTGAATTCAACATTTAGTTTAGTAGTCGTGTAATGTTAAGAAGATATGATACCTTTCCTGGGGTCTTTGATGCTCTCACTCTTCTGGCTCCGAAGAGCGCATTCAATAAGGAGGATTTTCCGACGTTGGGTTGTCCTACTCAGGGAAATGTTACATTAAACGATGAAGGTAAAGAAGTATTTTGCAAGGCTACATACCAATGAGTCCAATTGTCAGATAACTTGGTTCTTGATGGTGATCAGAACCCTCAAGTAAATTCGAAGGGTGATCTTCTTGTGGTTTCGGAACAGCGGCTCCTCCAACTGCAAGTCCAACTTTTGAACCTTTTGCTTGCATAACACTCTCCCAATCAATTTCTCTTTTTACAGGAGGTACCCAATGCTTCAATCGATCCGGATTACTCTTCACCTTCTCTGGAGGTTCGAGTAATTCAGCATGAACTTCTTTGATGACATCTACGAGCTGAGCTCGGAAATGTTGAGGAATAGAGGGTTCATATAATGCTCGTCCTTGTTGCTCTGCTCTCGCCTCTTTTTTTGTGTACGATTCGACCTGCACTATTCGTACTTGCGGATGCTTGTCGTGAATGTACTTGATCCAAGCCTGCACACGCACAGGACCTGAAATGTCGACTTTAGTAAGAACAAGAATGATCTTGCGATCTCCGAGATAGGACGATAAAGAAGGCGGATAATGCAATGTAGGACAACGGGAATCCAGAAGAACCAAGATTATCTGCGAAATTTCGGAGACGCGCCATCTGTATAATACTTTGTTATGACGGCTAGCATATAGTTAACTAGAGCACTTACAATTGCCTCCATACTTCTAGATTTCGTTCGAAATAGGAGGGAGAACGTGGCATGGTAGACGTTGAAGGTTCGGGTAGTTCGCTGGTGGCTGAAGTCGTTGGAGCTTCTTCCTTGTTCTGCCAATCTGCGAGAATTTGATCGGTCTCAATGAGCCATTTTTTGAAGTAACCTTCTTCGTTGCGCTCTACTTCGAGTTTGGACATCTCAAAGCGCCACTTGGGTCGTTTTGGACAAGATAAGGGTGCGATGTTGGGATCGCCGTCATGCTCGAACTCGTGGAAGATGGCTTGCTCATATGAGACGGGACGAGCCAAAGGTAAGGTTGAGGCGAGATTTCGAGATTCCTCAAGGAATGTGGGAGGAAGCTTGATGAAATCAGATTGCAGCTTTCGTGCAGATTCTATCTGCGCGTTTTCGGGTGCCCCAACTGTATGTCCTGTTGGGCCTCTTCTCCGTTTGCGATTGAGAGATACCTTCTTGGACTCGGGTGGTGGGACATCACCGCGTTTTATAGCGCGTTTGAGTTGCTGATCTGCCTTTTTCTGACGAGTTGAAGTTGGTTTGCGACGAGGAGGCATCTTGTCGATGAACAAGTTCGTCACCGGCCCGTCACTCGAGTATGGGTGCATGGCGTCATATTCTCACGGTATTGATCCGCAGAATGTTCAGCGCGCTGCACCGCTGGCCCCGAACAAGTTGACCATGGACCATACAGCGCTATACCACAAGCTCACAGAAGAGTCACGTCAAATATTGCGGGTACATCTTGGACGGCGTTGCAGTAGCGGAGGCAGCCTGTTCCCTTCGCTAAATGTTCAGTCGCACTGGGCACTTGTTGGAACCCTGTCAACGAATTTTGCCCCCACGTGTGATAACGGGGACGTGAAGTTATATGTTCGAGAGGTCGAAGGGCCGAACAGTTGACTATTCTTCTTGGCTAAGGTAGACATAGCCATCCGGCTCGTGTCACAACACTTCGCCGTATGTATCATATACCCCGAGTCGAATCAAAATGATACTTAAAATAATAGTTTTCAATCTGTGTTTCAAAGATGAGGGGTGGAGGACGACTTGTGATCAGCTAGACGGGGAGGCTGAAGCAGATGGAAGAGGTGGAGAGAGAGAAATTGTATTTATTTGGCCGGTCGGAGATAGTGTCATTCATTATCTCTGTAAATACATTGACGTCCGTGTCGCCTCATCTCCTTCATCAGTATTCCCCGATCATTACATCCCTCTGGCAGGAATGGTCTTATATCTTTGATACCTTGAACGCATAGCATCTTATACCCCTAACCTCTGCTACCAGTTCTCAACGCATATCCTTAATACGCCGTCGCTGAATTGGCGCTATACCCATGATCATGCAGCTTGCTTCGCCTACACATACGCCCTCCACCTATTCAACGTCGTCGACTTCTAATGCCCGAGACGGAAAGAGATATATGAAACGGAAGGATTTCGAGTACAAGTATGGGCAAAGGCACCATTCGTACGACAAAGAGAAGGCGCCGTATCCTCTTAGCTATGACAGACAAGTACTCGAAATGTGCGCGTTTTCCTTGTTTTCTTCGTTTTGTCATCGTTCTGCGAGCTAATCCTCCTTCCGTAGCGAAGCCATAGATAATCGTATGGCTCAGTTTCTTCGAGGCTCAATATCCTTCGTCTCATTCGACGAACATCCGACACGCGTTTTGGATTTGGGATGTGGGGTATGTCGAGGGAAAGTCCTTGGTGGTTGTATGATCAATCAGTACTCACAGCGGAGGTGTTTAGGCCGGGAATTGGGTGATTGATGCTGCAAAATCTTGGCCGGAATGCGAGCTTGTAGGTACCATTTATCATCTGTGGTCTGATGTCTGAATGATGTTTTCCTGATATACAGGTCGGCTTTGATATTGTAGATGTCCAAATCCCATTGAATATCCTCCACCCATCTATAGCAAGTCGAATTGAATGGAAATATGGGAACTTGTGCGTCTTTCTGCGAACACGGCCCTCAGAATTCTATTGAATCATTTCCCGACCAGCCTAACTACTAAGCTGCCATTTCCTGACGATGAATTTGATCATGTTCATATTCAGTCAATAGCAATGGGAGTCCCAGAAAACAAGGTAACGATTTTAGATATATTATTGTCCTTATGATGGTTCTGATTTGTCAAAACAGTGGGGTACATTATTCGAAGTAGGACATCTATAACCATCCTTCTTCTGAAATCGTCATTGACAGCAACATAGGAAATCTGCAGAATATTACGACCAGGAGGTTCTGTGGAAGTGATTGAGGACGGTACGTGTTTCCATGCACATCCTCCACGATTTAGATGACCCAGGTCTCTTTAGACATCGTATTTCCCACTCTGCCTCGATGGTTTACTCAGGCGCTTCGAGCGCGTTCTATGAGGCCTGCGGCTATTCGAAATTATCCGGATGGCGCAACCTATCCTAGACCTTCAACATCGACCAATTCTTCCCCTTCTACTGCAAGATCAGAAACCCCTCCTCACGACCACGCTTTGCTCGAATCCTTGTTTACATCCACCTACGAGAACCGTTTCATAAATATGAAGCCTTCATGTAAGTGCCCTCTCTGTATGGTTCTGTTAATCCCAAGCTAACGCGCCTCATAGCCGTTTTACCCATCTATCTTACCACTTATTTTCGCCAGGTAGCATTGGGCCCCATAGTGAAATTTCCGATGCCTCCATTACCACCAATTCAACCTCTACCTCCACAGGTATTGACAACATACGCTATACCGGATCCTGTATCCGATATTTTAAGCCCAAGAGCGTCAACCATTGTCCCCAATAATATCAGCAGAGGACCTTCATTGTCGTTCTCCTCGACAATGTCAACAGTAACGAGTTCCACCACAGACTCTAAATTTTCTCTTGGCTCTCCCGCTCGGACACGAACAACTTCTGCTCCCTTATCTTATAACGACAACAGCTCTATGTCGTCTTTCGAACTCTCTGAACAAGGAGACTCCAAAGAAGTTGTTGATATTACAACCCTCTCTTTGAAACAACGATTTATGGTTGATAACTCAGCTACGCAAAGCGAAACAGAGTTACCTCCTGGCTCATTATTTCCCCTGGCTCAGCTCGAAAAGCTAAACGATCGTTCATTAGCCATGCAATTATATCGAGCGTATCAGGGCGTTTTGGCTTGTCGAGAAGCTATGTGGGAGGAATTGAAGGACCGAATACGAAATAGAAAGGATGAATTGCTGCCTTTTGGTTGGGAAGATGATGAGGAGTTGGAAGAGCTTCAAAGCCGAAAGAAATTTGAAAAACTGATAGACAGATATCGATCGTGAGTTCTCTACTATTTTCTATGATTTCCTATTAACTAAAGAAGTTTTCAGGGATATGGAGGCGCGTGTATCATTCTGGTGTTCTCTCGAGTACATGGGATGGCCCATACCAGCGAAGGAGCCTTTAACGAAGGCTGAGCTTATTGAAGCGCAACGCCTTCGAGACAGTATGATAGAGGCAAGAAAGCAGGCAACGCTGGCAGAGATGCAGATCCCATGCCGCTCGGTCAGAGCGATTGTAGGTTATAAACTATAGACATTTTTTTCTTGACGACTCACTTACGAACAACTACTATATTGCACTCATTGACAGAAGTGCCATGATAATTCATAGAACAAACCTTGTATTTGTACCGTTTAGCGTAGGAAGCGCCTGCACAGCACAGATCATGATGGACCTGATGGTGATCGAAGAAATGTTGTAGACTGTTTGGTTCATTTTTTTGCAGTGTATTATGAGGACATAGACTCTGAACGCCGTCTCAAATGGCTGCTTCTACACCAAAGCACCCTAAATCTACGCCCAATCCATCCAAAGAATCCCAAAAAACGCCCTCGAATAAACGCAAGGGAAAAGAAAATACCTCGAAGCCTCCCTCAACTTCCAATCCCGTAGACGCATGGAGCGCGCAGAGTCCGGTCGATGATACACCCTGGAATTGGGCATCTCTTACCGATCCTTCGTCAAGCAGAATACCACCAGTTTTTACAAAGGACGGAAAGTAAGCATCCTGCGAGCTTCTGTCATTTATCCTGTTATTGAATGCACCATCCAGCTACTTTTTCTCCCTCGTGGGGTCGTCAGTGAAGATTCATTCCACTGCGACTGGCTTGGTCGTATCTACCCTAACATCACCTTCGCCAACCGATGGAACTGCGCAATCAGATGTCCTTACTTCGGCAGTCATCAATCCACATAACGCTTTCCAATTGATTACTGGATCTTTCGACGGGAGAGTGAGGATATGGGATTTCATCAACGCCACCTTGCTACAAACGATAGAACTTGGGCAGCCGATTCACTATATGTGTGCGCATGAGCAGTTCAAAGGATCGATATTTGTAGCGGCGTCCTTGTCGGCAAAAAAGACAACTCATGGTGAGTCCAGTTCAATTTGTAGGGCTCCGAGATTAATTGGATTTGCAAAACCTATGAAGAAAATAACGCCGTCGTCCTGCAAATATCTCTCAAGCCCTCTGACCGCACCAGCCAGCCTGTCGAAATTGTATCCATAGGCAAGACAAGGTCTCCAAGCGGTCTTGCCGTTTCTGCAAATGGGGCCTGGTTAGTGGCTGCTGCCGGCCACACAATCTACGTTGCGAAGACATCTTCTCTATCATCTGGATTTACGAAGTATGTGTCTCCAGAGCGCTTGCGGTGCTTGACCTTTCATCCATCTGAAGAATATTTTGCGACGGGAGATGATAAAGGTGTCATACGTTTATGGTATTGTCTGAATGACAACCTCGCCGTGAACGCCCATGGAGTGGAAAAGCGGACCCAGACAAGACCCCTCCACTGGCATGCCCATGCTGTCTCTTCAATTTCTTTCACGCCCAACGGTGCCTATCTGCTGAGCGGTGGTGAAGAATCCGTCCTTGTAATTTGGCAACTACACACTGGAAAGAAGGAGTTTGTACCTCGTCTTGGAGCTCCCATCAGCACAGTGTCTGTTCTCTCTTCAAGGAACTCGGAAGAAGAGTATCTAATAGGTCTAGCAGATGCGACCTATACTTTCGTCAGTTCAGCCACATTAAAAGTCACCCGCAGTTACTCTCGAATCAAAATTGGTACGCAGAGCATTTTTTTTATCAATGATCTTAGTGATTTATCTACCAACACAGACCCTGCGCAATCACACTTATTGACTTCCTCATCGAAATCGAATTTTGCACCTATTGCCATTCAGCCTATCACATCTACAATCGTCCTACCTTCCTCGCATCCTTCTTCCCTTCAAATTTATTCTCCCTCTGGATCTACTCTTGTTGGTGAATTGGAAGTTTCTCCGTCAAACAGGGTGTCTCGGAGGGATGAAAAACCCATTATTCCTGCACGCGTGGAGATGGCCGTTATTTCCTCATCCGGCAGCTGGATGGCTACGATAGACAGTCGAGAGGGTGATTCCGGCTTTCACAATGAAGTCTATCTCAAAATTTGGTCTTGGAACAAAAACCAGGATAATTGGACGCTTAACACTCGGATTGACCGACCACATGGAACCGAGAAAGTTACCGATATCTCTTTCAGTCCTTGTGGAAACGAGGCAAAGGGCTTGAACTTGATCACAACGGGCGGGGATGGGCGCATCAAGGTTTGGAAACTCTGGACTTGTCGCATCGCTTCTGGTTCAACGACTCCGGTAGGATCAGAGGGTGCGTGTATTTGAACTCTATGTCAAATTTTTGCAACTTCTCATCCCACGTTCTCAGATGCGTGGATTTCGTCGATGGCAATGACTTATCGCTCCGAAATTCCCTCGTCGATTTCATGGTCGCCTGATGCGTCTCTTTTTGCGGTGGCTGTCGGTTCTCATGTGGCTATCTATGATGCCATGTCAGGAACGTTGCTTCAGACATTAACATCTCCAAATTCTCATAAAACAAAATTCGTCCACTTCATTGGCAGTGATGGACGATATCTTTTAGCCACTTGTACTAATTCATTAATAATGTGGGATCTAGTTGACAACTCTGGTACGCTGGCCGTCATCTTCTTTGAAAATTACAGCTGATTAAATTCGTATAGTTGCCTGGCAATGTGCTACATCGCAGTCGATTGAAAGGGTTATTCCTCATCCGCGAGATGCTTCGTTTGCTGTATTTTACTCTCCCACCGTTGTGGACGACGAGCTCCAAACACGAACGTCAGTCTTCCTGGCTTCTTCGAATACACCAAGCTCTACACGTACCATTCCCTTCGGACTACGGAATGTGGTCTGGGCTTCTTTCAGTTCGCGTCCAGGTTTCAACCTCGTCGGAATTACCCACACTTGGAGGGTGGTGACTATCGGTGATGCTGACCAAACTCTGACCGATGAAGGATTTACCGCCAGAGCCATGACTAGTCAACAGGAATCCTCAAAAAGGACTCTGTTTCAGGACATCTTTGGCGCCTCAGCATTTGATTCCGTTAAACCCGATACTTCACCAACTCCTACCCTCCAACGAAAAGACAAAACACACGACATATTTGATATGCCGGCTTATCTTGCACCCTCCATTGAATTCCTCTTCGAGCCTCTGATGAAGTCTTTTTTGATGCTCCGGCCCTCGGAACCCATTATCACGGATGATACCGCAGAGGACGATGAAGATATCATCATGGAAGATGAACAAGACGTTACAAGTTCGGTCCTATCCGGTCATCCCTCGCGCATGCCTAATCCTGGTGAAATGGAGGCTTTCACAATGCTTTTCAGGGCACGTTGTATGACGGGTAAGAACTTTTATACATCTTTAACGATGACAAGTAAAATGACCAAACTCTTTGTAGGCGACCCACCTTCAAACGCGGTTCCAAAGATGAATGGCAAAGTCAACGATGTGCACCACAACAAAATCAATGGTACTCTCCGTGCAATAGAGACGCCGAGATCGATAAAACGGCTACCTAATTCTCAAGTTGAGCGCACTGGCCTTCCGGCTATTAATCCTACATCATCAAGCCCGCTAGCGAACGGCAAAAAGCGGAAGAAAGCGACCACTTAGAGCACTCTTTTCCTATCAGTATGTAGTATAATGTCGTTCTGCTTTAGTCACTTGCATATTTCTATCACTGCTTGAATCGCAACCTACATCTCTGCATCTATCATCATGAGCCTACTCAGTATGAATTACAGTAACATATTCACAATTCACCTCGCTTGATTTTGATAATCCACATTCGGGCATTTCCCATTTGCGGAAATGTGCCTTGTAAAATTCTTCCGCTTTAAATTGGAACAGAGTCTTCATTGTTCGCTCTTGTTCCCTTCAAGCGACCACAATATGCACTGATAAATCTCCTTCTGTGTAAACTTGTTCATTTATTGCAAAATATCGAAGGAGAGAAAATAATTTATTGTGAACATACAGAAGGAAAGCAAATTCAAAGCAGTGACACAAAGCAAAGCATACACGAAAGCATTTATCTTGTAGCGAGGCAACTAATTAAGCAGTTAGTATATGGTAGCACAATTAAGAATGATAGCGTTATAGCATGCTAGAATTTCAGGAGATCTAGTTCCTCAGGGGGTCTGCTGGCAGAAGCCAAAGAATGAAGAGTCCCCGTACGGCCCAGCGCTGACCTCAATCTGCCACGGAACTCAACAGACATCTGGTTTAAGTGTAGCTCACCAACATACACCTTTTGAAATGGGAGACCCATTTGAACTCGGGCAGTGACCCATCTGAGCATGTACTGGGGATCCATCATATGGAACTCCAGAAACTTCAGCTCCGGGCATGCAGGATGAGAGGTTGGTGCAGCAATTGTCGAGCTACCGAGGGGGCCCTGCGCAGAAGTCTGCGTCTCAGTGTCGTAAAGGAAGAGATCCATGATGGCGGGTGTGACGCTGTTGACGCGCAGGAAAGTGAGCTTGGGGAGTGACTTGAGCCACTTAAGGAATGTCAAACGGGCCAACGACGAGTTGTTGAACAAGTCCGCGCCGTAGAGAGTCAGAGCGAGAAGCGCCGGGAGGCGTCCGGCCATGAGGTCCCAGAAAGGTGTGAAGTCGTCGCGGATGACGTTCATGAGCGTGAGGTCGAGGACTTTGAGGCAATTGAACTGTGCCGTGGCGTATGTCCCGTACGCCGCGCTGAAATCACCCAGCGCGAGCGAGCGCAGTTCGGGCAACTCAATAGGCGCCGGCAATTCTGTTTCGGGCGCCCAATTGGGGCCAGCACCATCGAGCACGAGCTTGTGCATAGACGAAGAATCACTGAGGAGCTTGCGGAATTCCTCGAGGTTGGGAACTCGCTCCAATGGCACCCGCCGGACGTCGAGTGTGTCCAGGTTTTTGAGACACGGGCTGGTCCAGTCAATGTGAATCGCATTCATCGTGACGTGATTGAGAGTGGGCACCACGGCGCCACCAAAAAGCGGGATGGGGCGCGAATAGAATTCATGAGGGTAGGCATTGCCCATTTGAATATATGTCGGTCCCATGCGATGTACTTCCAGGCGCTCCATTGTAATTGGGATGTTTTGGTCATTCACTGTACGTAAAACGTCAAGGACGAGCATAATCGGGTCCCAGTCCTGCAGAACAACCACTAGGACGCGGATATTCACCAACTTGGTAAAGACCTTCCTCATGACCCGGTTGGCAACATCGATCGTCCAGGGATTGGCGCTGGTATCACTCATACGGATATCGATTACCGCATTCCCTGAACGCTCGAACCACGCATTCGAGCGTTCAAAGTTAGGGGAATCCGTGAAGGGGATGGCGTTCCACAGCGTATGGTCTTCGATCGCGACCGTCCTCCAATGGCGGCAAGCCCAAGTGAGATGCAGGCGGGCGCGGATGTTCTCGGCGGGGCTGAGCGCAGACCAGCAGACGAGGCGCAAGATATTGATGAAGATCTCGTTGGGCAGATCGTTGATTCTGAAGGTGCGCGAAAAGCGTGTGCGATAGTCGACGCGCGCTATGAAGAGGGCGTGCTCGATGCGCAGATTAACGTTGCGCCCGACGCGGGCCTGCTCTTGCTCAAGCATACGGATTCTATCGATGCGCTGATGGGTAGCGAGTCGGAAGGCTTGGACCTCCTCTGGTGTCATTATCCGCGGCGACCATTCCGCGAGAACCACGGTCTGTATTTTTTTCGCGATGGCGGAATAATAGGCCGAGGGGCTGAGCGGTTGGCGGGGAGGTGGGGCGGTTGATGGTGTTGATACATTAGGCTGCGATGGGGAGGTGGCATTCGGGGCGCCTGTAGCAGCAGATGCTGTTGGGTTTCCCAATTCCCTCGCGGGATTCTGTTGCTGCTGAGGAGCGATAGGATAGATGGTACCGTGGGCGAAAGGCGTAGCTGATGGAGCTGATGCCGACGATGTTGAGTGGACGAGAGGTGGGTAATATGTCTGCGTCGGTATGGCTTGCAGACCCAACTGAGTAATCGCCTGTGCGAAAGAATCCCCTGGGAAATTGGGACGTTCTTGAGGAACATCTGGGTCATTATCATGATTATTATTGGGATCCATTCTATGGCGTTTATCAGTAAATAGAAGATGCGGAAAAAAAGGGCGGTTGGAGATACCTGGAAGGCGTACGTACTGGTCGACGACAAGAATGGGAAGCAAGGAGGCGAGTACTTCCAGCAGACCGTCGGTTTTTGAGGGTGTGCGGATGAGTACAATGGCCTGCAAACAATGCAGAGGCGGGATGTACAAAGTTTGTCTGCCGCGCTTTGGCAACGCTTTGGCAACGCTATCGTAGACGGACCCTGCTTTTTCCATAAATGCGATGCTGCGCGCCTACAATGCCAAAGAATTACCCACACTTTAGGTTCTGCCGCGTGCAGAGATTAAAGCGCACAGAGGACAAGGCCAAGTACTGGTAAAGCGTCCCGATGTTGGTTGCGTGGCAAAGACAATTAGAGAGCTGCGAAATGGAGATGAACAAGAAGGCGAGGCAAGCGAGTATTTAAATGGCAGAGAACAAAAAGCGGGGCGAATAATCGCGGCGTCGCGCAGAAAACATTTTCATGGCCATATTTCAGAGAAGCGCTGACAGTATCCAAAGAAAGAGCACAATTCTCTTTCATCACACTATCACATTTCGGCTTTTGCCTTCCCGTTCCCTTTCACATAATCACACTTTCTGATAGCGGCATCTATACGGGCGACCGGTTTCCTATTACTTACATTGTGTAACTACATAGGTGCTCCTAATTAATACCACGGCCTGTTCGACCCAGACGCGACAGGCGATCGCGTAGATCGAGCGAGCAACTCCTCCAGCAACGTTGTCACTGCGTCATCCTCCCCTTCCTTTGTTATCGCTCCTGTCGCCGGCATTTGAGCTTTAATCTTGTCCGGCAAGTCAGGATATGTGTTGTCGGAAAATCCCATCTATACAAGCGTCAGTTTTATTTTGTTACAATTATGAAAAGAAATCGTACATCAGCCAGCCGTTTCGCAATTCGGGCCTGCGCCCGTGTGTTCAGATCTTCTGCTTTTCTTTCAACTCGGGACGATGATCCGTGACCAAGATGGGTATTGTATCGCCTCGGGCCAGGTCCGGGAAGCGGAACACTGTAAATCTCCAGCGGCGGATACCCGTTTCGGCCAGTGCTGATTATCTGCGTCGTCTCTGCGCTAGTTCCACCTGCAGCGGTTGAAGATGTGATATTCCTAATATATGATAAAAATCAATAAAGCCATGTAAGTTACAACGATAAAAAATCAACATACGCTTTAGTCGCATCTTCATTAGCTCGGCGACCTTCCTTCTCCTTCTTGCGTTCGTCACGATATTGGCGATATGCCTCTTTCTGTGCCTTGTACACGCGTTTAGCCTCTTCAACGTGGTCGCGCAATTCTTGTTCGCTTAGCGGTCCAGCCGCCTTCGACTGGTTCGCTTCGGCAGGCGTCAAAAAAGGATTAGCGTATAGACGATTCATGGGAGCTGTACTGGGACCGGTAGGTTGAGAGGGCCCAGGTGGGGGAGGTGGACCACTAGGATGCCGTCCATTTGGAGGGGGCGGGCCGAAAGGATGCCCAACAAAAGGAGGAGGCCCTGCGAAGGGAGGCGGTCCCCGAGGGGGAGGCGGTCCATGCATGTGAGTAAGTGGCGGTGGGGGGGGAGGATAAAATCCTCCGAAAGGTGGACAGCCATAAGGCTGGAAATGTGGTCCATGATGGCGAGGCGGTCCATCGGGACGATGCTCGTTGCCTGTGGGAGGTGGCGGCGGCGGCGGATTCGCGCCGGGAGGAGGTGGTGGTGGAGCAGGAGTGTTAGGAGCGGCAGGTTCCTGGGGAGGCGGAGGGGGAGGCGGAATGGGAGGTGACATGCGAAGATTGGACGGAGGCGGAGGTGGTACAGGAGGTGATGGGTTACGATGAGGCGGGGGGACAACGTGAGGTGAACCACGTCGAGGAGACGGTGGCCCGCGGGGGGGCATACCTTCAAACGCCCATGGAGGCATGTGCCAGTGAGCTGACCGCGGACGATGCGCATCGAGTGCTGTGTTCGAGCGACGAGGCCATAGGTGATGAGGACCATGATGATGTCCATGAGGACCCATAAAGTTACGGAATTCTGCTTGGCTTGCATGGCCTGCTGAAGCGTCTGATGCATTACGATTAGCATCTGCATTCACATTTCCCGGTCCAAACGAGAACGAGCGAAAGACAGCGCCCAGAGCATCGTTGATCCTGCGCGCGGCCTCTTCTTCGATGTGGCGCACGTCTTCAGACCTCGAAAACTCGTTCACTGCCTCAGATAAAGCAGAGCGATGGTTTTGCCAATATACGCCGGTACGCGCATTGTTGACGATGCTTCGAATACCTTCAGATAGCTCAGGATGTGTAGCGACAATGTTAGTAAAGGTGGTGAGGAGAGTGGCGACATCATTTGAGAGCGTCGCCGAAGTGGTAGGTACGGAATCAATTGATGGCAGAGGGGGATCCGCATGGTCCTCCGCAGCTTCAGCAGCATCTTTCGCAGTGGTTTCGACGTCTGGTCCGTCAGAAACCTTGACTTCGGAAGCTACAGCCTTGGGAGTGCTCTGCGCTAAGATCTGTTCCGATTCAGCGACTTCACCGCTTTCGGAAAGCTGAGACTTGGGTCGGCGTCCAGAATTATGGTCGAGGACATGAATGGAATATTTTTCGGACGCCTCTTCGGCCACAAGAGAGGTGGTAGAGGCCCCTCCGAAAAAAGATGAGCGAGCGCGCTCCTTGCCCTTGCCAGAGTATGAGGGCTGTTGGACGGTTGAACCTCCGTCGACGGAGCCAGTATCTGTGATGTCATCCTGGATTTCCTTCGCTGATTCGAAACCACTAGCATCACTGTTGACGATTTCAACGAACGCGTGAGGGCCTTCAGAGGCCGGAAGAGCTTCCATCAAGTCGCCAACGGAAAACGCCTGCCATCCTTGGCCGTCTATGAACTCAAAGTTGTCTGGACCGAAGGTGTTTCGGTTAGCGGAAGGCGCACCGACAACAGGGCTGCTTCGCGGGACGCTCAAGTCCAAAACTGTGAACTTGATGGCGTTTCCTGGCTGGTGCGAAGACTGATAGTAGTCCTGGAGCTCCTCTTCGGAACTGGCTGTGATTTCGTCATTGTCGTTATCTACATAGGACACGCCGACCGCCTTAGCCGGGATATCGTAGAGCGTCTGCAGCTTATCGGCAAGCTCCATCCAGGATGGAAGAGCCTGAAAAGTCGTTCGTCGGGTGTGACCGTCCTTCGTTAATTTGAAATGTACGGGGGGCATATTGGATAGATAGAAATAAGAAGTTGGGGATTGTGGGGTGCAGTTCTTAAGTAGTTCGATTCAAACTCCGCCCACTGTGCAGATACTGCGGCTGCACTGCCTTCAGCTTCCCACGCACGCCGGCACAAGTCCAAATTAGCGCCCAAAATGCAACACGACCTTGAAATCTTGCTGTTGATTTTATACCACCGCACTGACGGCCTAAAGACACAGGAACATTTCCACTGCCAGGAGGTCGGTCCCATTCGTGGATTCTTCACTGAGCAGAGCACCGATGCCCGGTTCCGAAATCATTCTGGATCGTTCTTGACTAGACTTTCGTGCTGCGCATGTCGTGGCATTTGAAAACAGGACTGCGAATCAACTGCGAGCACTGAATGGAATGGATCAAGTCAGCATACGTTGGTAAGCCTCCAAATCATAATTTAGTCATTGCCTCACTAGTAAATCAATGGTACTAGTAGTGTCGAAATTGAGATCTACCACTACCGCTTTGCACATGTCCACAGCAGCAGCCCAGTTTCCTGCGGAAATCAAGAGCAGATTCCACAAAAGTCAAATTTCATGCGAGCTATTAGAATTTGAAAGTTTGTCTGAAGAAGAATAAGTTTGAATCTGCTCAAAGAGGGATAAATCTATTCGTGAACCCGGTTCACGGTATAAACCCCACTTCACGGGCGGGATGAAGTCCGATATTCGGCGTGGCTGTGACCATCAGCCGCGCTACGAAATGTCGATGTGCGCAATGGTGAAAGCCCATCGGCCGATTATCAGGCAGTTCTCTCTTCAGATACATTTGCAGGCTAATGGCCGCACCTTTTGAGTCTACAATTATCCCTAACGAAATCAGTGACCGACCTTTTGGTTGATAAGTATTAAGATCTTAAGAGATTGTTCCAGGTTAGGCGCCCAAATTGGCAACTAGATTGATACAGCATCCACAGCATCCAATACTCGAAAAAAAATGGTGTAAGTCTTTGGAAAATCTTTAGTAGAAAGTCATCGATGTACCATATGGGTCTGATCAACCGGTATACTTTCTGAGTAAATCTAATTAGAACTTGAAAATCTCATTGCTTGCTCAGGTAGCATAAGTGGTCCTCCATGAGACTCTCATAAAATTGGACATAACAATCCTTGGAGGGAAATTAGATACCCAAGGAAGTATGCATATTTTGTTTTGAATTGCGACGTGCACTCAACGTCGAATGTAGTTGAGAGTCGGGCGGTGGATGCTTTGTCATCCGGCCGGCAAGTTCGGCAATGGCGCTTCTCAGAGGTTCATACTAACATTACCCCCCCCCTGGCTCACACCACCAGGTGGTTCATTCGCGAATATCTCCCCACTGGCTGGACCAATCCACTTCAAACTTTGCAAACACATTACCGAGAGCTCCTTAAGCATGATTCTGCAATTTTTTGGAGTGATATCTCAGCGCAAGTAGGTGGTTCAAGTGGTGGTGGATGTCACGCTTGCCGACGCTAGCCGTGTCGGACATTCAAGCCTTTGGCGTAGGTTATGTAATCCCCATCAACTTCGACGCACTAAGCGGACTTTAAACTGGGCTGTGACTGGTGTGTGACTGCGCCAGGTGGTGGTGTGAGCCAGGGGGGGGGTAATGTTAGTACCATGAACCGGGTTCATGACACTTCGGGGGTTCCAGCGTATAGATGTCGTGTATACGTTAGTCCTGTAGCTTGGTCTGTAGTCAATGTACAGAATTGCCTACAAAAGTCATTTGCAGATTAACTGCAGAAATAATTTGCAGAAGATACGATATGTTTACTACAAATGAGGCTACAAAAGGCTTCAATATGTTTTCTACAAATCCTATTAATAGAAAGATCGATAGATAATGTACTGGCCAACATGTAGAAAACCTCTATAGATCATCTATGGGTATTATCTGTAGAAAGTCCCATATGTTAACTATGAAATTACCTATGGGAATGCGTATAGATGCCGTCTGTATCTATTGTTTGGCGCGAAACAATAGATACACTGGCAGACGGCATCTATACGCATTCCCATAAGGCTGATCTATAGGTTACCTACAGCACTACATGTAGAAACCTTTCATAGATAATATATGACCATAATCTATAGAACATCTGATACATTATCTATCGATCTTTCTATGAAAGGGATCCATAGAAAATATTTTGAAGCCTTTCATAGCCTTGTTTGTGGTACACATATTGTATCTTCTACAAATTATTTCTGCAGTTAATCTGCGAATGATTTTTGTAGGTAATTCTGTACACTGACCACAGATCAAGCTACAGGACTAATATATACATGCCGCCTGTACGTTGGAACCCCCGAAGTGTGAATAGATTTATCCCTCAAAGAGATCTAGAAACGCCCAATTATAGAAAGAAACTCGTGCGTTTCTAACATGTACGGTAGTGCCAATTGAAAAAAAGCTTTATGTGTTTAGTGACGTGGCAAGAGGCCCATGAAGTCGATGGACCATATGATTCAATCATGGGGCCGCATGAATACGGAGGTTGAGTTCAATGGGGATCAAGTCGCAGTGACTCAGTGCGCAGCTCGCCTCAGGTGGCGCCAAATTCCAATAGTCCATTCGATAGTATGGCGTGGTCCGTGCGACACTCGAGTGAGGCAATTCGCAAAACAGGATTTGTTTCTGGTCTTCGAGGTTATGTATGTAAGTGCCGCCGATTTAGCTTTACTTTGATGAATCTACAGCCTGAGGGTTTGTCAAGCATCTGTGCAGTGTTTGCATGAAAAGAGCAACGAAAGAGCAACACTAATTCAGAATAGTACGAGTCCGGGAGCCCAAAATTCCAGAATATGGGCCCATAGCTTAAGAAGACGCCAGGCGCAAGGTCAGGCAGGATTCGCGGACTGAAGGTGGTTTGGGAGGAAGACAAGGCGGATTACCTAAGGATCTGCATAGCCGCATTCGCCTATGATCCACTCAGCGTACGACCACCCTTTCTCTCTCCTTCTTACGCCTTGTTCAACACTTTCTGTCAGATCGTTGACACAATTCTTACGCCAACCACTCCCTTACATAACGCTTGCGTTGTGTTTTTCAAATATCAACGACCTACAGGCCGCATCGATCACTGACGCACCCCTTGTCGATCCTTTCCTATCATTTCTTGTCCACGTCGTCGTTTGACGCATAACGCGAATCTAAGGCCCTAAAACTCTCTTGCTTTCCCAATGGACAACCCCGATGCACCCAAAGCCAGACGCCCGCTTCCGACGCCAGGTGCACAGCCCGCGTCATCTCAAAGACCCAGCACTCCAGTCCCAGCGTCGTCAAGTCCTTTGCCCATTCCACCTTCCAGCTTTTATGGCACCCCAAAGCCCCCTCCATTGCCATCGAGACCAAAAAATTCTGGATCAACGCATACAGCTTATGCTCCTCCTCCCCGTTACGAATCGTCACCCATGAGCCACTCCCCCGGGTTTCGTGAACCAGAACTGGTGGAAGATAATACTGTAGACGATGATAGTCTTCTCCCCGATCTTGTACCCCATACAGAGCAATGGGTCGATAACGCTTATCAAACTGAAGTCAGTCACGATTGGGGCACAGATGCAGCCTGGTCTTCAAGCAAAGAGAGTTGGGAAAATGCTGCCATCACAAGTTGGGCGTCCAATACTGGATCGACAAACACGATAGAATTTGACTCGATGGACTATATGGGTGGAACACTTCGCACCGACCACGATTATACTATCGACGGACGCGACAGTCACGAAGAATCTCATTGGTGGGATAGAGAAGAACGTGAAAGAAATAAGCGCCCGGGACCCGGAATGCTCCCGCCAGTGCTAGCTGAAGCGTTGCACGACCCACATCATTCTTTGTTCTCTGTCAACTTCACATCGTTTCCTGCTATACCCACCGTTTCGAAGGAACCTTCATCTAGTCCTCCTCCCTCCAGCTCATCAGCTGATATTCAAGCTCCTTCAGAAAATGAAACGCGTAAATCTGTGCCTCATCCGAATGCCTACTATTGCCCGAAAGACAATGGATGGGTTATCCTGAGTTGGAAATCATCTTCCGTTGCCCCGCCCCTTGCACAATCTTATCTAAATGGATCGGACGCGCTTCTTCCAGACCAGAATCGACGTAGAAGGACACCTTCGTGCATTGATGGCGGAGAACATCCTTTTGGCAAGACCAACAAGACGCATCATTTCCACAAATACGAGAAAGCGGTGGATAGTCACAAGCTAACGCCACCCTTTCGCCAGGACCAGTGGCAATCGCTCGAAAGCGTGAAGCAGAAGCGACGGGCAGGAGCCATTATGGCAAACGACATAAACATCAACGCTATCAGTGCAGATGACGTTGAGTTTTTGAACGATACAGATGTCGAAGGAAACGCCGAAGAGGGAAAACTTTTCGATCTCTACGTGTGTTGTCAGTGTTCGTTCTATTGCGTGGCTTCCGGGATCATTCCTGGAATTATACCTCGAAAGCACATCGAAGAACTTATCCGTGACAAGAAGGAACATCCGCCAGTCGGAAAAAATGGCGAACAAGCCGTCATTCTCGCAATTGAAACTTTTTTAATGTAAGTCTTTAAGTTGCACAATCTGGACTGTGGTTTTGATTGACCTACATTTCTTTAGTGCTCTAGAAAACAAGCTATGGAAGGGCAATAATCGAATGATCAAGGTCATGAGCACAGGCTTCCAAAGTAAAGTAGGCTGGAATCCAAATGTGTAAGTAGTCGCTTATTTTGAGCTATTTTCTGACTTATCTTTTCTTAGAAAGCGTATTTTCGAAATTTTGGGATTTATAGAGGAATCCGTGGATCGCGATATTACACTGAAGCCTCCTGTCACCGATTTGAGCACTGCGATCGGAAAACAGAGTCGGCGAAAGCTTCTTCGAGCCTGGTTGGAACTCAGCGCATGGCTAACAGACTATAAGCGCCTAAATGGTAATCTTAAAGTATAGTATTGTCAATTTTTGATGTTCATTTTTTCTCTCTTAGCCTCTCAAATCAAGGATATGAAGGAAAGCAAACTGCATGTGCAGCTGGACAACGCACGCGAAATGTACCAAAATTTCCTTGGTGCACACCCTGATCAAAGTCAATCTTAATCTCCTCATTGTGTGGACCTTTTCCCAGAACGCTAATTTGATTTACTTAGTTCCTCGAGGAGTTCTATCGGATTCCATGTTAGAAGCTGTTCGTCCTTTGGTTACAGCATGGCGCGGTCTTGGTTTAACCCCGACGTCATTTTCAGGAGGTTTTTTTGTTCCACAAATCTTTGCTTGAATTGAATTAACTTTCTCCCCCCTGAAAGATCTACTCGCTTTTGCCTATTTGGCTCAATGTCGCTGTGATCCGGCCAGAACACCTTTTTACTTCACCTACCTGACTGAAATTGTGAGGCAACTACAGGAATACGGAAGTTGCCCGCCGGAATTGCAAGAATTGGTGGCACTAGAACAATCCAGAGACCGCTTTACAATAGAAGACGTCACAACAGCGGCAACTACCCTTGGATTTGGAGCAGATAACGTTTTGCGCGTGGAATACGACGAGGATATACCAGACGAGTTTATTGAAAATGCCTGGAAAGATTGCATCAAGCGATCATGGCGGGATCCCGAGCACGGCTCAGAGACACAACGTATTGCGAATGATTCTTTCAGAATATTGGCCGAGATGCGGGGTAGTGTCACATTAAGAAGATCTTGGGAAATCGGCAAGAACTATTACATGAATCCCGAACGGGCATATTCTACGTTGGAAATTCCTAAAGATGTTGACGACTATATGTTGATCACAGTTTATAACATGAGGGTATGTTCAATTTTTTTGAATATTGCTTTTCTGTCTAATACATTTGTTTAGTTGGAGGAAACACCACTACAGATGGACAAAATGAAAGACGCAATATCGGTCATTGCGGAAGTTCGCGATAGTGAACGTTTGCGGCTGTTTATCTCTACGGGACAGGATCGTACGTTGTCTATCCCAACACTGATGAGTCGCTCATCTCCATTGATTTATTGCAGCTGGGGATATCATTGTCCCAACAAGACCAGATCTCCCTCGCGGGCTCAATCAACTCGGAAATACTTGCTACCTTAATTCATTGCTACAGGTATCGTCGAGCACATTTTTTCCCTTGCGAATAATTGGTTAAAATGAGTTTGCCAGTACTTTTACACCATCAAAGCCCTCCGGGAGGCGGTATTACCTATGTCAAAATTGGATCTTAAAGCACTTGAAGACCAAAGATTGTCAGATGAAGAGCTGAAGAAACATCGCGTTGGCGGCAGGTTGGTCACTAGGAGAGAAATCGTCCGGTCCCGAAAATGTGGGTTCAATTGGGCTTTTTTGAATGCAACATCCATTAACGACAAATTCGCAGTCATTAACCAGCTTGCAGACTTGTTCTATCACCTTGAGTACGCTGAAGCCGCTGCTGTTACCCCAACACTGGAGCTCGCCAAATTAGCCCTTGTTACGTCAAGAGACGAGGAAGAGGATGAAATAGACAAGGGTGGAACCGAATCTTCCAATGATACAGATGCCACTCTTGTTGATGATGGCCCTTCTCGGACAGGAATTTCTTCGCACTTGTCGCAATCTCCTGAAATACCATCAAGCTCTGTTCTGGGCAAGCGACCGCGGGATCTCGATCGCCAACGGACGGACATGGACATCGATAGCCCTGCACCTCAGTCACCCAAAGATAACGATAGTCTGGTTGGATTGTCGAATCGACATAGAGGATCTCCCGAACCGATGGTAGCAAACTCTTCTCAGGCAGAGGCCTCTTCTTCAAAACTAGTGGATAGGGATGGCGACGTCAAAATGCTGATTCCTTCTCCCCAAAAACCTCCTCCCCGAAAGCGTATCGAACAGAACGATTCGACGATGATGTTTGGTAAGTATTGCAGAATTTTTGATCTTCGAACTACTGTATTTACCCTCTCGCAAGGTAAACAGCACGACGTCGCTGAATGTATGGACAACTGCATGTTCCAGATCGAAACGGCGCTGTTGAAATTCGACGGCATGAGCGAGAGTTCTGATAAGACAAGCGTCGTAAAAAGGTATAATTCTTCCCCCTAACACAAGTTATGGCTCTGATGACAGCAGTCTTTTCTATGGCAAAATTCGGCAACGGCTGACGGGCCCTGACGCCCAAAATTTGCGAGCATCCATCCATGAAAAGGAAGATCTATTCTCACATCTGCCCGTCAATGTTACCAACGAAGGGGTTGATATCTACGATGGTCTGAGCGGTTACTTCGACGACATGGTCGAATTTGAAGGTCGCAAAGTTAGAATGGAAGTCACCCTCGTGGATTTGCCACCTGTCTTGCAAATCCAACTGCAGGTACGTTTGTGAGCAATCTCTTATCGCGCCGATGTGCTGATAATTTTGTAGCGAGTACAATTCAACAGGGAAACTCTTCAGCCGTATAAGTCTCAAGCATACGTGAAGTTTGGAGAGAACCTCTACATGGATCGTTTCCTAGATACGGCCGACCCCGTGAAGAAGGCAAAATCGAAGGCAATCCATTCGGAACTTACTGCATGTAGAGACCGAGTACGTTTACTTGTCGAAGGCAAAGTGCGTTAATATTTTTTGCTTCATATGTAATGTAGAGTACACTAATGCAATATCGTAGGATTCTCCCTTTGCCATATCGTTGGAAAACACTAGCAAATTCCTGACCAAGTTACAATCCGAGTCAATACCGGGCATTGAACCTGAGCTCTTGCAACAGATGGATGACGAAAAGGCCAGGATTAACGCTGAAATTGATCGTCTACGTGCCCGTATTGACATTCTCAAGAGCGATCTCGAATCAATATGGAGCGATTGTACAGAAGCTGCATACGAGCTTACTTCTGTCTTTATCCATCGTGGTTCATCGCCATCTTGGGGTCACTACTTCTTCTATTCTCGACACCTTCCCGGAGCCCCGGATTCTTGGTTCAAGTACAATGACTCGGATGTGACTGTTGTTCCAAAGGAGGAAGTGCTTGCAGACACTACTGGATCCACTGCAAACCCTTATCTAGTGAGTGCATCTGCTCTACCTTGATATCACTGCTGATCATAGTTCTACTTTGTAGCTTGTTTTCGCCAGGAAAGGTGCCGATGTAGTTGATACCGTCAAGCGATTCGATGCTACTATGCTGGATTCTGATTAAATCCTGCCACGATGAGTTATGACAATTTTCTTGAATGTCGCTGCATCTGTATGATTAGATCACCTCCCCATTACTGACGAATAACGCATTGTATACACGATTCTTATTCAACCCACTATAAAACAATTTTGTGTTGTTCTAGGGCTGGATAGTTGCTTTCTGCAATGATTGGTCTAATGTTCCTCTACACGAAGTCAAGATAAGTCAAGGTCATCTCAAGAATTCAACAAGGGACGTGCCAGAGTTACCCTAAAAATCCACCACCCTCTCTTGATTTAGCGACTTCTTTCAGCAACAAATTGCCTCTGCAAAATATTTATATCGTCTGCTCTTTTTGGGTTATGGTGAGCATGTATTCTCTTTATGCCAAGCACAGGATACTCAGATCAGCATCACTCCGAAGTTTAGAGCTGAAAGAGATGGTGGGTCACGTAGTTTCCGTCGCCTCATTTAAACGCCCGAACTGTTCTGATGAGGCTACTAGGCCTGGGGTATTTCCGGGATTCTGGACCATGTGCTCCTGACCTGAAGAAAGGATCTCTTCCCCACGTCGAAGATAGCCTATGTACTCAGATAATGTTAAAATAGCGAGACGGGATGATAGGAGGTTGTCTGACTCCTCGTTCTCTCCACATTCGTGCAAGAGAGTGTTTTGACTTTTCCTCATGCAGAACAAAGACTTTAATGTCGCTATCGTGGGTGGGGGAATGTGCGGACTTGCATGGTATGACGTGCTTTTTGAATTCAAGTAATCAATCTTGAGACTGACATTTCCTCTAGTGCTATAGGCCTAACCCGAGGAGGAGTTAATGTTAAAGTATTTGAGTCCGCCGTAAGAATTTCAAGTAATCTAGTCGCAGTGTGTCTGTCTGCTCAGTGATGTTTGGCATACTATTATAGCCTAAATTCGATGAAATTGGAGCAGGGGTTGGCCTTGGTCAGTTGCTTATTTGCTCTCGCTGAGAAGACATATCTTATTTATTCGTTCCAAATATCAAGGGCCTAATGCTCTTCGTGCATTGAAAGGCCTAGATCTACTTGATGTTGTTCTTGAGAAAGCAAATGAAGAGAAGCCAAACCAACGTTTATTTTGCTTTGTGGCTATTAGCGGCAGTCATGAAAAGATCTACGATGTAGGTGGCTGCGTTGTCATATTATTCCATTCAATAATTGCATTTGACTAGTATTATGAATCCTCGAGCAGTGGAAATTCTGAAGGACTTGGTATCTATAGGTCTGTAACGTTATTGTCTCGTTTTGCTTCGATGCCACTGACGATATTTATATATTTTTTCAGGCCGGCTTTTCTTGAAGCATTGATGCCTCTATTGGATTCCACTGCCACAGAATTCAACAAACGTGCTATATCTGTGGAAAGACTAGAGTCTGGTCGGCACCTACTTCACTTTGCTGACAACAGCACCTATGAAGCTGATTTGGTTATTGGCGCGGACGGTATCAAGAGTACAACACGGTCAGCGGTCATCGGCAAAGGCGCCAGTCCTCTCGGGTTCTCGAATACGCATGCATATAGAGGCTTGGTGCCAATCGAAACCTTGAAAGCAGCT
Source organism: Pholiota adiposa (assembly GCA_009935795.1). NCBI lineage: Eukaryota > Fungi > Basidiomycota > Agaricomycetes > Agaricales > Strophariaceae > Pholiota > Pholiota adiposa. Next base: position 380,354 of record QEYC01000240.1, on the reverse strand, counting down.
GGTGTTAAAACAGACCTGAATCGCCCGCATAACTGGGTTGGGATGGGTCAAGTGAGTTAATCCGCCATTTCTGTTTCTTCAAAACTAGTTTGTAACTTTCTGATCAACGCTTTCTCCCTTATAGCATATCATCACATTTCCTATCAGAGATGATACTATTGTGAGTCTCTGATATCACTCCGATGAAATTTATTCTAAAATTCACTGCAGCTGAATATCGTGGCCTTTAATAGGACAATTCTCAACACTATATCAGAAGAGCTCCCTCATCCTTGGGTAGAGTCTGTTGATCAACAGGAGCTACTTGATGCCTATAAGGGATGTGGATCCGAAGCCAGTGCCATGTTACAGAATATGAAACATCCCAGTCGGTGGTCTATCCATACGTTATATCCACCACTGGAATCGTACGTCAAGGATAGGGTGGTCTTAATCGGGGATGCAGTGAGCATTAATTTCCTATTTAAATGCGATTAACGAATATTCACAAATTTAGGCGCATGGAATGCTTCCTCACCTTGGGGCCGGTGTTGGCCAAGGTTTCGAGGATGTTTACACCCTTTGTCGCTTCCTTACACACCCAGGAACTAACAAATCAAATTTGGATGTACGTTTTTATCCATTAAAATTCCTGCACGCTGCTGACTCAAGCCAGGTTGCCATTACCGTATATAACGAGCTACGCCCTCCTCGTGCCAATATGGTTTTGCAAAGAAGCATAGATATGGGGAATATCTACGACAATTATGGGCCAGATGAATATAACGTCCAGGATATGAGAGAGCGCCTAACAGGGATGTGGGAGCCAGTTTGGAATCACGATCTTGAAGCGCAAGTCACAAATGCAATCGGGGAATTGGAAAGAAAGACTAAGCCAATCTTCCCTGTGTACAATTAGCTGACAAAATATTTGGCCGAGACCCGCTTGTCCTTTGTATGCACCTATCCCTACGCACTTTTTAGAGAAAATTGATCTGAAAATTTGAGTACTGTTGTATATACATGCATTCTATGCAACCTTGATAAGCAGTTTCCCAGATGTCTTTCCGCCTCGCTCAGTGAGATCGCGCTGAGCCTCCTTAACGCCTTCTGCAGTGAAAGGGTACTCCTTGAAAATCTTGATATTGAGGTCACCCTTTTCGACCAAGTCGAATAAGACTTTCCCGTAATGTGCGGCCTCCTCTGGGGTGTAGGTATAGTTGCTCATCCTAGATTTTGTAGCCGTAAGGAATAATTGTCAGGAATTCTAAGAATATCTTACGTTGGGCGCAATAATTTGACATTCTTTTCCACAAGCCTCGGTACCGAAAAAGGTTCAACTGCTCCAGACGCGTTGCCGACAGAGATGATAGTGCCTTTGCGCTTGATCAATTTGAAGTTGTTATCAAAGCTGATAATGTATGAGTTAGTGTTCGTATTATATTATGAACTGACATAATAAGGACGTACGTGTCCTTGCCAACACCATCGAAAACAGCATCAACACCTTCGCCATTGGTGATCTCCAAGACTCTCTGTACCGTATCTTCTATTGGGTACAAAATGACATGAGCAGCACCATTTTGCTTAGCAACCTCGGCTTTCTCAGGCGTAGATGTGGTTCCGATAACTGTGGCGCCGATGCGTTTGCCCAACTGCGCAAAGAGCAAACCCAGGCCTCCAGCAACGGTGTGTACCAAAATCGTATCGCCTTTCTTGACCTTGTAGGCTTCTTCGAAGAAACTCACGGCTGTCAGGCCTTGAAGAAGCGCCGCAGCTGCCAAACGGGTAGGGACAGATTCCGGTACAGGATAGACAAATTTCCAGGGAACAGAGATATATGTTGCGTGCGTTCCAAGGAAGTCCTGATAGCGTGTCAATCCTCGGGAAAATAAGTCGTATCTTTTGGAGACAGCGGACTTACGGCGGCTACCTTGCCTCCTACTTTGTAACCTTGGCTTTTGAATGTGGCATTGCTGAGCACGGCTTCATCGGTGGGAAGGGCGACAATAGTTCCTGCAGTTTCCTTTCCTATGATAGCCGGAAACGATTGATATTTATAAAGTCCTTTCCTGAGATAATATTCAATTCAATATATATCCTTTGAAATTAGGCGTGTTATGAGGACAGACCGATAGTATGTGTCGATGAAGTTGACGCCACAGTAGTCGACCTAAAGAGCCAAGTTAGATATGATGTCATCGACACCTGAGTGATTGCTTGCTTTGATGACGATATCGCCAGGGTTGACTTTAGGGAACGGGATAGTAGTTTTTTCGATAACGTCGATATCTCCGATCTATATGGTTCAAAAAGCAAGCGTTAATTGTTGCAATTCAGGTTGTTTAACTGTGAACGGTGACATACATGGGGTATTGTGATAGCTTCAACGGTTGAAGGAAGAGCCATGGCGCGTGGACGGGCAAACGAGGACGAAAGGTGGCGTAGCTGAAGAGAGTCGAAGAGAGATATTGCGGGGTCTGAGGAGCATGAAGATCTGTCTGTTATGTGCTCTATATGAGCAAATTGTACGAGCTGATTAATGATTAGTCACTTATCATAGGGGAATGACGCCTTAGTATTAACATCCGGTTTCCAATACCGTTAAGTCCGTACACATCCGGTGGATAGTTCACGAGGCTCAGGAAACTGCAAATCTAGGCAAATCTCTAGGTAAAGTTGCTTTTCCATCCAAAACGTTCGCGCGGCCACAATGTACATACAAGGTTAATCTTTCAAACCCTGTCATCAGAGAAGTCAAGTTCCTGGAGGCGTTGATGTTTCCAAGGCTTTTCATCATTATTCTGCCAGTAACACAACGTCAACTTGAATAACTGTTCAGTGCACCGTTTTGTTTTTGGACAACGTGTGACCTCCGAGATCGTGTGAGTCCACAAGTATGGATCAGGCAAAACCTCTATTTCTGGGTGAATGAAATGCCCACCGTAGACGATTACGATTGATTATCTTTTGCCGTGGGGAAAGCCAGGGAAAGCTGGGCTCTGGTGACCTGCATTCTGTACCACGGAGAAGTTATATTTATATCAGATCATAGGAGAAAGATACAGAGAAAAAATATTGAGCGCAATCTTATCTGGATGGGGCGGTGAACGCATCGATGAGCACTTCATAAACGAGGAGGGCCTGCTCATTCTTCTGAACCATTCCGGGCCTCTGTTCTCTCAAAGAGTCGATCTCCAGCAAGACCAAGTCATCCTTGAATTCGCTCGGTAGCGATCCAAGGGGAGATGGATGTATCGCAGATGGCATTACTGGGTGTGAGGCTGCGGGTAAGAATTCATATTTGCGAAGCAGGGACGAGATGGCGAGGAAAGACCCAGTGCGTCCTATCCCAGCAGAGCAGCCAATCATGATAGGTGGGTCAGGATCAAGTTCCGTGCAAGGGTGGTCCGGAGACGAATCTGGATGCAGTAGACAATGAGATTTATCGCGGTTGGTACTGTCTACTAGGTGGACAAACGACAGGAGACTGTCGCGGTGTTCTGGGTCCGGAACCCCATGATCAGGCCATGATAAGTAGAGCAAGTGCTCGAAAATAACTGGCCGGTCCCTGGGACTTATAGAATCACCTTCGTTGTCGGTTGCTGTATCTGATGGAGAGGGTGGTTGTTGCAGAGGAGCAATTGATACGGTGCTATGAATACAGTGTGCGTGTTCGATGGTCCTTTTTTGTAATAAAGTCGCTTTCAGGGGAGGTGTTCGGCAGCCCTCTTCAGGAGGAATGACCAAGGACTGGCCGACTTCGGAAGGGAAGTACACATCGGCTTTCTTGCGCCCGTTTTCGACATGTTGGGTCAGTTGCACTACGGTGCGAATGCGAGATGTCCGAGTAGTAGATGATGATTGTGGTGGTTCGACAGATGGCTGGAGAATTAGACTCATAAACGCATGGGCTGTGTGCCTCAGAGGTGCTTGAGCGGCGATCCACCATTTGTGCCCAAATCGCTCCAAAACCCAGTTGGCGTTTAGATACCGTCCAAGCACGTCACTTCCATGGTTCACGACAACACGGGTACGATCATAGGGAATGATGTCCACATAGCGATTCATGGGTAGATGTACGGAGTGCATGCCCACCTCAGTCGAATAATGCTCGACAAGAGGATGCACTGGCTCCTGTTTTCTGAAATATAAATAAGGAAAAAAGAGAATGTATGGTAGAAAGTACTTCTTGATTGTCGTAGTCTCTAATGCGAGCATAAACGCGTTGTAATTCTCGTTGGGAAAGGATTTGCAATCCTTTCATTATGTGCCTTTTCGAATCTGCGGCGGCAGCGAGCCAGACGGGTAGCTTCTGTCGACTTGACGAGGCCATGGAATACGAGAGCACGATCGAACAAGTGAAGTCGGCGTCTATTCTACCCTTTCTTCCCACAGTGTTTTTATCTTTTCTTGCGATGTCAAACGGCGAGCTCATCTCTCTTCTCAACGAGGGTACATCGATTAAGTACCTTGGGCTCCGTTTCCTATACTTATGACTGTGCTAATAACCAATGGTTCTTTTTAGGGTCAGCTCTACTCTGGAAAAAGCAACCGGCAAAAAACATCTGATTGACAAAAGTCCAGAAACATGCTGGACATCGCAGCAGGTTGGTCGATTTCGAGTACAAAAAAGTGAAGCTAAAGTTGATTTCGTCAATACAAAGGGTCTTCCGCAATTTATTCAACTCGGATTTGAAAACCAAGTGGTACCAAAGCGTCTTTCGATCACCTTTCAAGGTGGTTTCGTGGGCACTCGATGTAATCTTCTTTTCGCGACGAGAGGGGATAAAAAGGAGTGGCATGCTCTCTCAACTGTGTATCCAGAAGATGTCAATCGTCGCCAAACCTTTGACATTATACCTACACAACCTGACATCCTGAACGAAGGAGTCTCGGGCCTAAAACTAGTCTTTGAGGACAGTTCAGATTTTTTTGGTAGAATCACTGTGTATGACCTCAATTTAGAGGGTACAGTCAGCTGAATTATCATTGTGTGGAAAGCTTTCAGGAGATGATATGCAACGATGAACAATGATTAACGACAAGAAAAACCCGGTGCGAATGTGGTACGGAGATTACTATGTACTCCATATTTACGACTACTTCCTTTCCACAGACCGATGACGTCTCAGAGCTCTACGTTTCGAGAGTCCCAGACTCCTAATGCGTTCATCAAGGTTCATAAATTGGCCACCAACATCCAAGAACTTTGTGATCGGGCCAGTGCGACCTCGGGGGTGACCAACCACGAGAGAAGCTTTCTGTGGTCGCCGAATGTACTCCATAGGTGGTTTACGCACCAGGAATTGTTTGCTGGCCTTAATCTCTGCGTTGAGCTTCCTCAACTCAGCTTTCTGCCGTTCGGTCTGGAGAATAGAAGGCAGAAGAGGTTCCTGTAAAGATAAAAATAAGACGTTAACAAGATGAACAATAAAATGCTAATCAAAGTAATTACCCGTCCATCTTCCTGTACAGACTCCCAGTAGAGGCGCTCGTAGTGAGAGACACTCATATCACGCTGCTCTTCCTGCTCAAGCATATCTGCTTTATGAACATCAGAGCGGACTTCGTTGACATCAGGTGCAATGAAGGAAGGAGATGTGGGGTCCGAAGAATCTGCAGCTTCCGGAGTGTTCTGACCATCTATCTTGAGAGCCTGATTCAGCCATGTTTCCGTGGCTAACACGTTCTGCGCAAGAGCTGGTATGGAGCTATGCGTTTGCGCGCCTAACAACCTCTCCATCCCAACCTTGAATCCAGTTTGCAGTTTATCGGCCTGTAGAGGTACCCATTAAGAATCAGTACAATGTTTGAATACAAGGAGAAGCCACGAAAAAAATAATATCCGATGGGGTTGAAACGGTTACAACCAAGTCCTGAGTGATGGAAGGGTGCTCAAGGTGTCTTCCGTTTCGCGAATGGATTTATTTCTCATCCTGAAATATTTTTGGAACGTGAAGAAGAAACGAATACGCACAGGCTAGATGATTGCAATATGTAAAGAAAACACGCGTCAGCAAGGAAGTTCAACACAAGTCGAACATTGAATGTACCTGCAAAAGATAAGTATGTCAGAGATGTTAAAACAAAACAGGTATTTGACAGAAGAAGTCAGAAATTACGAGTTGTAACCATGTATGTGTCTATAAGACTAATCGAAACAAGCATCACGCGAATACACGGCTGAAAGCCGTGAAATTACAAGCAGTATGATAGACTAACCTGATTATGCTCCAGTAACTTCAGGCGGATGATAGCATTGACGCGCTTCAAGCTGAGATTGAATCGCTTGGCCAAGCGTCGCGGACCATTCTCCAGCGGATGCTTCAGATACAGCCTGAACATAACTTCCTTCTGTTCATCTGAGATAGGCGGTGGTGGTTTGAAGGAAGGGTTCATAGGGAAAGGCTGATAGATGGAAACGAATTGAGTTCGTGTCCTGACGTGCAACGAAGAGGACGAACTCAACTGTGTCTCCAAGATAGGCAAAGGGTTTGGCGTACTGATACTTATGGCCAATCTTCGTCATAAATTCGCGATAAGACGTTGGAGTCGCACTACTATCACCATCCGGTTGCGACAACATATCTTCATCGGTTGTATCCTGCAGGTCCTCTTCGAAGGGAGGCAGATGGGCTGCAGCCTTACGAGAAAGAGAAGAGGCGATCCCCCGACGCTGGACAGCATTCGAGGAGCAGGGCAGCGGGCGCGCGAGGGTGCGCAGACATGGTCGGAGGGAGGAGGAAAGGTTGCGGTGGGTGAACATTACAGGAAAGTGCCAGCCGGAAAATTTGAAGGATTTTTGAGAATGGTCACGTGATCGAGACAAACATGGACAACGCGTCACATCAAATCCTCTTCACCATGGACCCCCAATTATTCACTCTGCTACGCGGGTTCTTCAGTTTAACGCCTCCCAACAGGCTATCGTTTCCAATTAAATGTGACTTCAACTTTATAAACAATTTTTTCGTCAATGATATCCTGCTTAATCCTCATTTCCAACAATATCCGCCCTCCATTCAATATCAAAAGCGGTTCTGGAAGTGGGCAGTAGAAAAACTCGAAGATCTGGCGAGACAGCAAGACAGCGAGGCACGTCGCTGACTCATGAGATCTGGGGCAAGAAATCTCATTCTCCGCTAGGATGATGAAGACGAAACCGAAATAGACGCACGTATCTTTGAGCATTATCTATCGTTAATGCCTCCTGCTGGACCGTAAGATCAAATTTCTAGACGATTATAAGTTTACTGATCTTTTTCGATAGGCCCACGGGATTTTCACGTCCTTCAGTGCGAGATCAAATTTGCGGCAAAGGCGTTCCTTTTCAAGGAGGACCGCCGACTCAATCATTTATCACTCACTTTTGGTGTCGACCTGAATACACTCCAGAATCGCTGGCATCACCCAATTCTAATAGTAGCCATCCGTACACCGCAACATTGCTTGAATCGCGCATGATGATCGAAAGTGGGACTACTGGGCTACGAACATGGCTTGCCAGCTTCGTTCTTGCGCAGTATCTCATTATAAATCCTGGTAAGCTGACTTCTACCTCAGTGGTTCATAGTAGTGCATACTAATATTCTGACTACATCTTGACAGATATAGTCACTTCAAAAAGCATCCTTGAACTCGGATCGGGGATTGGTTTCGTAGGTATCATTGTTGCCGGTCTGCAGCAACTCGACCAACCGTCGATTTTACCCAATCGCTCATCGTTATGGCTGACCGACATCAACGACGAAGTGCTGACTCGATGTCGCGACAATATGAACCTACCATGCAGTGAGGCTTTAAACTATATTGTATACATAGAAGAAACTAATGTGTTTATTTAGATCTTTCATCTTCGCATTCGAATATAGGTTATCTGAAGCTCGACTGGTCTGAATCATTAGAAGAAGATAGTTCACCAATTGCTGGTCTCATCCATGATAAAATCAAGCCAGAAGTCATTCTAGCAGCTGATGTCGTGAGCACCAATTTCTCTCATAATATTTAATATAAGGATTTACCTTTTCGCAGGTCTTTGATCCTTCTCTGATTCCCGCACTAGCGAGAACGATCAAAATTTCCCTCCAACCGTCGAATGATTCTGCCAATTCTAAGACCACAATCATCGCCCTTACACTGAGAAACGAGGATACCATGAATAAATTTCTGAGTTGTATTCGAGGTAAATATTCAATCATCAGTTCTTTCGAGCTCTGGATTCACTTCAATATTTCGCAGGAGAGTCTCTGCATATTGAGGAAATGCCTGTTGAATTCAACGAGACACCATTTTTCGAAACTGTAGAGACACACAACACATGTCAAGATGTTAAATTATTCCGCATCACATTGGTTTCATAAGTTGAAATAATACAGGGTACATATACTAAATGTGATGGATATATCTACAGAATACATGCTACAACACAAGCAGGCAACAATTAACCCACTTGCGTACTCCTCGGAAACTGTCAAATAATGATGCGGAAGATGCAAAGCGAAGAAGTTTAACTGCTCAGCTTCACAGTGCCGCAGAAGGAACATGTCCAGAAATCATGAGGTATTGCCGCCTCGCCGCAAGTTAAGCATGTCCAACCCTCTGTTTCATCCAAAGGCTTGCGAATATGGCAAGCATCGCACTGCAAGGCATGAGCTGGATTCAGCAGGGTGCATACCACGCATGCCCATTCAAGTGGAGACGATTTCGACGGCGCTTTCCCTGGTATCTTTGTCTTTCCGATCAATGTTGAACTTGAATTCCCCTGTGCAGGTTTGACGCTGGTCCGAGCTGATGAAGAATTGCTCGCTGTTTGATTGGTGGATAAGGTCTTCGTCTTTGAAGAACTAGACGCAGCGTTCAAATTACCTCTGGGTATTGGATGCACATCCTGCACGATGATGATATCTGAATCTGAACCGGATCCATGGGCACCATCATCATCCTCCATTGTCAGGTCGATAAATGTCTTGTGGACGCTATCTTTGGATGCTTTATCAATTTCTCGCTGAGCCTCAGCACCAGATGCACAGGATTTCTCGTCTTTCAATCTTCGCTCTGCGGCCTAGTTTGGTAGCGTTTTTAGCTGAAAATTGGCAAGTAGGACTACACTGAAAGAGACTCACCCGCGCAGCAAGTTCCCGTGGACTCAATCCAGCACGCTTCGCAGTTCCACCAAGTTTGCCACCCTGTCCCAAGATGCGAGACGTGTGCATTCGCTTCTCCGCAGCTTCCAAAGCCTTCAAACGGGCCATATGCGGTGGTAAATTGTGGGATGTTCCTAGACGACGACCTTCTGAGAAGAAGCCTTCTCCAGCGTAACCCGAACGTTGCAGCGCATCGTATTCTTCCTGCAATCCAGAGAGGTATTTGTAGAACTTTTCGTCGTGGGGTCCATGGACGTTATGTGTGAGCTTGATTTAAAATACAAGGTGAGATCATCTAACCAATTGGATATTTTGGGTGAACTATACCTCGTGCAGCATAGTCTGAACGACGTCGTCTTCAAGAAGAAACGTATCAGGAGAAAACGGAGGGCGCAATCGAACGAGAATCTTTTGGCCCATATTGACATCTAAACCGCATTGGATGTTAGTTCTGTTTGTTCAAACAAAATCAAAGTTGTTGCAACGCACTCAGTCCTAGGTCACAATTGCACAACGGGCGTCAATTTGTGTTGATTTCGCGATGTAGGAATGAATGCTCACCAAGGAGGTTGGGGTTGTCTGGAAAGAATTCCGACAGAACTGGAAGAATCCAGCCGTGCTTCCTCATGATGGGCTTCACCAGCGAAGCTACTCGCTGCAGCATGTGCAATGCCCTGTCGGCACGAGGCTTGTCCTTGAGATGAGTGAACGATTGAACAAATATGTCAGGCATCGTTGGGGTAGACAGTCCGAGGGTATGAAGTAGAACAGAAACAGTTGGGGTATATGGATAGGGAAGAGAAGAAGGATTATACGGGCCCAGCGCTTGCGTAAGTGGTTGGTTGCATTACAAAACGCGCTTCGGCGTGACAGGTAAATTGACCATGCCACGCGTCGGCCATCCACGTGCTTGTGACGGACTCACAATATTCTCGGACTCTTCTCCTTGTTTGACCTCAGTGTGTCAACTAGCACAAAACTAGCACTCAGAACCTTGCTTTTCTGAGTTAGTATTCTCTGACTTGTCGCCTTACCAATCCCATGATATGGCAGATGAACTTTGAACTGATTCAGAAATACCAGAACATTCCGGAAATCAAATGGGAAGAATACGCACGCAAGTCAGATAACCGTCCGACGCATTCATTTCGAATCTGTCTTTCCCTGTCGCTAAACGTTTCTTCAATATATGAAATCAAAAATATGAGTCGTGGACGAAAAACAAACACATAGGCACATAAAAATACAGATCCTACCAGCCCTCCAATCAAACGCATGATTCTCGATTCAAGACGATGTCTTCGCCTGTTTCGTCCTGAGCGGAGTCACAACCCACTTCCTCCTAGACTTCGCCTTCTCGGAGAGCATAAGGTCCATCACCTCCTTGTCCACGGCGGGTACTGCGAGTATCCTGACCTTCCTGCCTGGTTCCGGGGAATCGTCAACCTCCGCCTCTTCACCCCTCTCTTCCTCCAAAGTCTCATCCTCTGTGAGATCGATGTCTCCGTTGAACACCTCATCCGGCCTAGCTGGAGGTGAAGCAGGGGCCCCTGCAAGGGAAGATATGGGTGCAAATATATTGGAAGTGAAGAATTCAGCAGCGTTATCGATGATCGTCTTTGGCTTGCGCAGCGGGATCGATGTCAACAGATATGTCTTTCCCTGCCAGGCATTGGAAGTTGGTGCGCCTGGAGCTGGGTAAGAAGGATCGCATATGAAGTTGACAGAGATCTCCCCGGTTTTAGCTGAGTAGGAGAATTTCGGCAGGGGATGGGCGTAAGTGTTTGGGAAAGGGAGGGACACAGGCCGTCTATGGCGCAAGACAATGCGATCACCTGAAGCTCGATTAGCAGACATATCCTCCAGAGCGAGACATAATCATTATGCACCTTCGACATCAATTGCATGACCCGAAGACCTTGAGCACAAAGCGCCCGACGTATCGATAAAGAAGACCTGACACATACGTTTAAGCGCCCAGAAGCCTGTCAAGCACCAAGACTCACCTGGTTGTTGGTTTCCGGATCGCGGAAACCTATTCAGATTAGCAAAATTATACGATGCAACTTCAGAACTTGTCACTCACTTTCTACGAGCGACTTCTCTTTCTCTGGCCAAAGCGCGACTTCCGTGCCATCTTCGATATCGTCCCCAGTGACATCAAGGAGCCTGTTAGTTGCGACAGATCGGACAACGAAGTAGCCTGCTGGAAACCCTGAGGTCTCTATGATTGTTTGGGTCATTTTCAGATATGAAGCTTTGAAGGCTGGGATTAAGGTCGTGGTCGGCAACAGAGAGGGATTCAGTTATGTACCGATCGGAATCCGGAAATGAAGGCTGTACCTTATTGGATCCCTAATTATACTTAGTGTTTCTGAGCGCTCTTTTTCTGCCTTGTCCTGATTGCTTTGGATGCTTCTACAGAAGTGAAGTTTGAAGTTTGACAAGCTACATGTTGCAACCTATGACATCCAGTGGGAATCCAGGTGGAAACACCAGAAATGCAGCAAGTCTTAGACCTCTTGTTCATGTCGATGTAGCGAATGGCAAGAATGGAGAGAAATATACATTACTGTATGTTTACCGAAAAGGGTTAAAAATACGGAAACCTTAGTACTAATTAACAGGCTCGTGAGCGCGTGAGCCAAAAAAAGAAGAAACAAACAAAGAGGAAAAGGGCCCAGCTGCTCTTGGCTCGTTCATTACACGGGTTCAAGGAAAGAAAGGCGAAAGAAAGGATGCAGCAACAACAAAGGATAACACTACAGGAGTAAGTACAGAAGGAGCGCAGAGATAAACCTACGAGAAAACATGGAAGGAATGAGGTAGAAGATTAAATTGAGGACCTGCTTTAATGGAGGTGTCATTACTCTGCAACCACAAGGCCGCCCATAGCCCTCTGCAGGTGGTCGACTCCATTTGTCTGTGCTGAGTTGTTGCTATTTCCGTTCACCACCCTTGGCCCCAGGCCAGGATGTCTAACTCCTAAAGCCGCACCCAACATCCTCTTGCCAGGATCGCCGATTCTGGGACCGCTCATGGATTCGGCTTGCTGCTGCAGGCTTGTCGTCAATATAGCCGGATCCGATGGTAGATTCATATTCGTCCCTGCGACCGCTTCGCCTAACGAGGAGCTTATGAGAGCATTTAGGGTAGGATGCGAGGGAAGGGAAGGCAACGTGGGGGATGGCTGGCCATCCGCGCGCTCTGGGATAGATACGTTCTGGCCATTAGGGGTAGTTGTATTGTTGTTGCGGGGGTGGGTGTTGGCGCCATTGTTGGGATGCGCATTCGAGTTGGACGCACTGCGAGTGTTCGGGAAAACAGAAACGGAGGCCGAACGAGCATTGTGTGATCTAGAGGCGTTTGGGTTGTGTTGACCCCTAGAATTCACCGTCTGAATGACTGATTGAGCATCTGGCCCGTCGTAGGGCCTGATTGTAGCGGATATGCCCGTCGACGCTGACGTGAGGATGGGAGGAGGATACGCCACAGTGTTCAGGTAGGCACGTTTGGCTGAAAAAAGAGGGAAAGACGACCGTCAAAGATGTTACGACACAGATACTACGAATGAACTAACCAACAGCGGCGTCCTGGAACACAATCAAAAGACTAGTGTCATCCCTCCACTTTATTTTGAAGCCACCTGAAAGCGACTCGTATTCGGAGAAAGCTGACTGGATATCCTTTGTCTTGAGCTCCTTGGGAAAGCCGGTAAGATATAGAATGCGCGTAACGGATGCAGACAAGCCCGAGAGAGAAGCGGCCATGATGAAAGGATAGTGAGATGTGAGATTGGGTCAGTGGGATGTGGCTCCTTGAGACAGGCTGGGACGGGGCAAGATTTTGGGCGAAAGATTGTTTAAAAAGTTTGTAATGGTAGTTGTCGAACAAGAAGAGAAAAAGCGAGCGAAGTGACAAGAAATGCGATCAGCTACAGCGAGTCAACTCCTCAATTTGAGACCTGTCACGTCTCGTCACACACTCTCACACAACAATTGATCATCAGGAGAAAAGTTGGAATGCATTCCACTACACTATGTACATCATTGTCGTTCGTCTACAGTCTCGTCAATCGTTACTATTGCATACACATCTAGAGCTTGTCGTAGTATGTGTCGAGAGAAGGGATTTCGGGCTTGAGACCCTTGCGGATACGGATCTTGGTAACGAGTTCCTCCATCTTGGAGCCCTTCTCGAGGGGAGCTAGAAAAAATAGGCCGTTTAGTCAAGAATATTGTAGTGGATCCTGAGGACGAAACTTACAGCCGTTCATTATTTCCCAATGGTCGAACACGCTCTGGGGGAAGGCCTGGCCGGCGGTATGCGAGCGGAGCTCTCCGTTGAAGCCGAAGGACTCGGAGACGGGGAGGTATGCCTTGACGGTAAACATGGGCGTTCCGGGGCGTTGCTCTTCGGAGAAAACCTGTCCACGGCGCTTGTTCAGACAGCTGTAGATACCACCGATGGCATTCTCTGGGCACTGGATTTCGACTGTAGTAATAATTTTTAGATCAGGGCACTCGCTTGTGATGAACGAAAATAGTGTGCATACCGAGGTAGATGGGTTCTTGGAGTGTTGGGGTGGCGAGCAAGCAGGCGGCGTATGTGGCACGACGCATGGTGGGGATGATTTGTCCTCCTCCACGATGGATGGCATCAGTGTGCAGCTATTGAAACAGAAATTACTTGACTGCATTCCACATGATAATGAAGTCGAAGGCTTACAGTAACATCGAGCACATTGACGCGGACGCCACGCATGTTCTCTTCGCAAGTAACACCCTCCTTGGTGGCCCACTGGAAGGCAGCAACACAAGAATCCTTGATTTCATTCAGGTATTGCACTCCCTTGGTGACATCGACCAACAGATTGGGGCCAGTAGTATCGGGACCGAAACACCAGATCTTCCTTGCGTCAGTGACATCCCAACCATACTCATCAGCGAGGACACGAGCGCGAAGCTTGAAATCGTCACGAGCGCTGATCTTGCCATCCTCAATAGCCTTGGTAAGGTCATCATCGATGGGCAAAGCCTTGACGAAAAGACGATTGTGCTTGTTCTGCGACTTGGACAGAGCAACGATCGAGGACTCGGTCTTGACGGTCTCACGGTAAGGCACGACGGGGTCAGAGATCTTGAGGGGGACACCAGCGTGGTCCTCTTGGAGATCCTTGATAAATTTTATGAGATTTATGGAAGCCGCCAAGAAGGGAGAAAATTACCTTCAAGCAAATTTCCAAGTGAAGCTCACCGGCACCAGCAACGATGTGCTCACCAGTTTCCGAAATCCATGCCTGGACGCAAGGATCGGACTTGGACAAACGCTTGAGACCTTCGACGAGCTTGGGGAGATCGGCGGCGTTCTTGACCTCGACGGCGACTTGCACGACGGGGGAGACGGAGAACCTCATGACCCTCATGTTGTGGGCCGTTTCGGAGGTGGTAAGAGTACCGCTCTTCAACAAGAACTGATCAATACCGACGAGACCGACGATGTTACCGGCAGGGCAATCCTCAATGGGCTCAATGTAACGACCCATCATGAGCACCGTACGCTGGATCGACTTGATGAAGAGATCATCCTTCTTTCCGGGGAGGTAGTTCGGTCCTTGGATGCGGATCTTTGGTCCGGACTTGACAGTTCCAGAGAAGACACGGCCGAAGGCATAGAAACGTCCCTTATCGGAGGTGGGCACCATCTTGGAAATGTAGAGGACGAGGGGACCATTGGGGTCGCAGTCGCGGATACCGATAGCGGACTCGTCGTCCATGGGGCCCTCGTAGAGGGTCTCAACACGATAACGTTGGGCGGTGGCGGGAGAAGGAAGGTTGATGACTATCATCTCCAAGAGAGAGTCACCAGCGGGCAAGAACTTGCGCATGATGACCTTGAGGAGGGCCTTGCCCTCGAGGTCACGCTCGTCCTGAGCAAGCTTGACGTCAAGCTTCTCGAGCATGGGACCAATAGCCTCCTTCTTGAAGTTCATAACGGCATCGAAAATCTTGAAGATTGGCTCAAGGACGAAGCTGTTGAAGGCACGCTCAAGGGGCTTTCCGTCAGCGCCAGTGCTTGAAGTGGTCCACTTGCGCGTGGCGGGATTGAAAAAGTTATCACCCCAAAGCTTGAGCATCATCTTGTCCTTGTCCACACCGAACTTTTTGGCATAACGAGCAGCGAATTGACGGAGAGTGAAACCCCATCCGTGGAGACCAGATCCAAAAGCGACTGTTCCCTGATCGGGGTAAACTTGGACATCACCAAGGGCAGCATCGTGGTAGGTAGATACAATGACGTTGACACTCTCGACGGTACGTTGGAAAGACTGGTAGAGGGACTCCTTGTCGACTTGAAGTTCGAGAAGGGCACGATCAACCTTGTTGATGATAACAACGGGCTTAATACGCTCAGCCAGAGCTTGACGCAGCACAGTTTCTGTTTGCACGCAAACACCCTCAACGCAATCGACGACAACAAGGGCACCATCAGTTACACGGAGAGCAGCAGTGACTTCTGAAGAAAAATCGACGTGTCCGGGAGAGTCGATGAGATTGATCAAGAACTCGTTTCCTGGAATAATCGGAGATAGGGTTTAAGTTGGCGCTGAGTAACCAAAATCTGGAAATCGAAGAGATTTACTCACCATCGGTTTTTTGTTTAATAGAGGGAAGATCATCTTTATCCACCTCGAAGTACATGGAGATGGCAGTCGATTTGATGGTAATACCACGCTCCTTCTCGTCTTCTCTCGTATCCGTAAACCGCATATCACCAGCCTTTGCTGACGCGATAATCCCAGCTTTTGAGACCAGGGAATCGGTGAGGGTGGACTTTCCGTGATCGACTATAGGTCATGGATGATTAGAAACATCTTTGATAATTTTCAATGTCTATGAAAAATTTCTCACCATGGGCAATAACACTCATGTTACGGATGTTGGTAGGCTTATCCATCAGCTGACGGATCTGGTCTTTAAAGGGGAAAAAATCGTATTAATCTCCATGATTCGTCGAAGGACATGGCCAAGGTCACTGACCGACGGTGAAGTTACTAAGGTCGATCAAGGGACATCGATCAGTAACTGTACCCTTAGAAGACAAGATAAAGCGCTTACACCATGCTGGCGAACTATTGGGGGTGCAGACAGAAAAAAAAGGAGGAATAGAAAGAACAATCCCGACGCAGGAGATTGGTTTTGAACAGCGGGTGCAAGCACTGTCACTGTGTACGAGGGAGGTTAAAGTTTCAAACGTGACAAATCCTTGTCTTATCGATCTTTTACATTAGGGTAGGTCGGAAACAGTCATGTGATAGCCTCGATCGCTGAAAAAATCAAATATGTATGCATCAATCCATCAATGCATCATCTCCCAATCATCTCCCGTCGCCCGGTCAATGAGGTCCTCCACCAGCCAACATGGTCCTGTCAAGTTTCGAGTCATTGTCCAAACGCCTGAAAGCCTCAAAATGGCCCCAGACCAACTCTATCCGTTGAAGGTCAACCCACAAACACAGGAGCCTTTTCTACGTTTGAGAAAACATGGAAACATCATTATGACACCGATGCGATGGCAAGACGCTCTTCACATGGTACCCATATTCAATGACGTGCATGTGTGCAACTGGTTGGCCAGTCAGCCGTTCCCATACGTTCAAGGTAAGTAATAGAGCCAACCCACGTTCCAAACATATCTCAGCACGTTTTGCAGAGGACGCAGAAAAGTGGTGGCGAAAACATAAACCACCTATCGACGATTGTTTGCAACACCTCAAAGATGCCCAAGGAACAGCTTCGCTCATAACAGCGAAAGGAGCCCCGTATGTTCTATTCGAAAGGTCAAAGAAGACGGCACAGATCAGTTCATTGGCACACTTTCTCTTTTTCGTTGCTTCCATGCGGAGTTGATGGATGCTGCATCGAACATGCTGAACAGAAAGTGGTCCGGAATAACACGCTAGATGTTGGAGACCAGACCCTAGAATTGTTTGGAGCATTGGCGGTTCGTCGGTCAAAGTTCGTGTCGCCGTTTATGTCGAGTCGCCGATTTTCAATTTGTATGTAGATTATCTTGCCTCGAGTCACCACCAGCAGGGCATCATGACAGATGCATTGGATACATTGCTCAATAATTGGGCCATTCCGCGTATGGGTGTGCACCGCATAATTGTAGGCGCCTTCACCGGAAATGTTGGAAGCGTGGGGGTCTTTGAGAAGAATGGTTTCAAGCTTATGCGCACAGTCGAAGAGTACATGGTGGTAGAAGGAAGGATGAGAGGCTTACATGTATTGGAATGGACTTCGAATGACAACATTTAAAGATCGCTCCAGTTCTGTAGAACAGACTCTGCTGGTAAATGGTCTGCTCTTTCTTCGATGTGGTCCAGTCGCCCGTATTTGCCGCACTGCACTGCTACTATATATGATATACATCATTATATGCGATATCGCCTTCGATAAGCATCATTTTAACGCATGGTTCTGTTCAAAAGTATAATGGAAATGACTCACACGTAGGGCCATACATAAAGTCCTCGCAGTTGAGAGTCGGGTCTATAATCTCTTCCTGCAGAAAATGTCGAATCCACAGCTCTACCCTCTCGAAATCAACCAAACTACCGGAGAGCCATTTCTTCGCCTACGAAACCATAAGGACATTATTTTGACTCCTCCTCGACATGACGATGAAGATGCACTCGTCGCCCTCCTCAACGACTTCACTATTGCTGACTGTCTATCAGGCCCGCCGTATCCATACACGCATGGTACTTACAACAACTATCGGTCACCGTGTATCTGACTTACATGTGTTTGAAATAGATGACGCCAAAGTATTTCTCTACAAGATTATTCTGGGCTCACAGACCATCTTGAAGCAACTGGAAGATGCGAAATCGGAATCGGACTTGACTATCGTTGGTGGCTGTCCCGTGCAATACATCCGCGAAGTGAAAGAGGACGGGACGGAGGTGTTCCTTGGCGACGTCAGCGTGATGAGGTGCATGCATGGAGAGTTAATGGGCCCAGATAGGGTGGTGGATTGGGAAAACAAAGCGAAGCGGGAAGCTGAGAATAATGCCCTCCCTGTTGGCGATCCGCGAATAATCTGGAGCATTGGAGGTAGGTCATGCTCTCAGATATGGACAGGCACTAATAATTTGGGATAGATTTCCTGGCAACAAGCCATCATGGCCAGGGTATCATGACCGACGCCGTGCAAACGGTGCTTCACCAGTGGGCGATCCCGAGAATGAACGTCCGACACATGTGGGTGTCGGCGTTCACGGGCAATGAGGGCAGTGTCAAAGTATTCCTGAAAAACGGCTTCAAATTGATCATAACCTCCGAAAATCATTTCGAAGCGAAGGGAAAATCTCGAGGCTTACATGTCTTGGAGTGGAAATACAACCCGGACAACGGGGTGTAAATAGGTAGCCAGTTGCGACGCTTAAAGATAGACGCGTGTAATGCCACGAGTTCGATGGTATTTTGGATGGATGAGCGGCGCATTGACACTGTTTTGGCTCACAGTCCCGCAAAGGATATATGGATGATACGTTCCTTTGAATTCCTATCGCCTTTGAATTCTCAAGTGGATTGTAACGAGTACCAAGCGCGTATAAGCATGATGAAAAGGCGGTCTATGTGTATGACACAGCAATGACTGCGCAGCGGATATGCAGCTGCGCTAATTGAATGCTATTGAGCCTATTCATGCGGTGACGAGCGCTGAAGAGGACTGGCAGTGCATGAGTTGTTGTTGGTAGGCGTGTGAAAGTGCAAGTCTGGTGTGACCTCGTATCCGTCTTGTCCTCTTCCCCCATCCCCGCGCCCAGCAACAATGCCTCCCCGCGCTGCCAGCGAAGGCCTCGATTTTACACCCATACTCACCCATTATCTCTTCCTCTTCACAACGTGCCTTGCTGTCGTCAGTCTATCCCCACTTCTCAATCGCACACTACCGCTCACCGATCCAACTATTTTAGGCTGGCTGGTTCACGGCCTTCATCGCACAATGTATCGTCACCTCTGACATTAAAGGTGCGTGCTGCTTGTTTTATTTTGTCAATAGCAGCTAACCAGACATAACTTAGAGGGCGGACGGGCCGCAACAGGCTCTCAATGGTTCGCTATATTCCTGCAGCTATTCCTTATTCTCGGCGTGCTATATACCCTCGCAACCGACTCAGTAGCCATGAATCGCTGGCAAATATCTGTCTTTGGCGCGGTGGCCATTGTATTCGCCGTCGACGGTGTTACGATAGGCATATTCTCCTCCTTTAGTGCTGCCAACGCAATGGGTGCTGGTTGGCTTATCCTATCTATCGTTGACATCCTCTGGGTCCTATATTTCACCTCAGAAGAAGACTCTCTTACCC
The DNA here is from genome assembly GCA_009935795.1 of Pholiota adiposa. NCBI lineage: Eukaryota > Fungi > Basidiomycota > Agaricomycetes > Agaricales > Strophariaceae > Pholiota > Pholiota adiposa. The sequence continues at coordinate 360,848 of QEYC01000240.1, read as the reverse complement.
TCCACATCTTCAACATGCTGGGCACAGGTGGTCTGTCGTCACCTTCGCGTCGTCGCAGGACACGGCAAGCATCCACGCATGGTATCCAATCTGGCAATGGATACGCAACCAACTACGGTTCCGGTGGAGGAATTGGCTCGCATGATGGTTATGATGCCAAATTGGGAGGAGGCGCATACGGAAGTCCTAATCCAACCGGCATCAGAAGTCAGAATAGCTTTGGTGGGAGCTTGAACGACAACACGAGAAGCATAGGTGGTGGTACTGGCGCTGGCAGCATCCACAACCAAAACACCATGGGTGGTACAGGTTCTATTGGCGGAGGAGACAACGGACCTAGTTCCCCACTAATGGCAGGCATTGGTTCAGGAAACTCTGGAACTATGGTTGATCAACCATCGGCACCAGCAGAACAATACTCGTACAAGGCGAAGGCATTATACGCATGTAGGTCAAGCGCTCATCCGCTTCACTTCTGTATTTCTCATATTATGCCCAGATACTGCCAATCCTGATGATCCGCATGAAATCTCATTCGCTAAAGGAGAGATTCTCGACCTTGTTGATAAACAAGGGAAATGGTGGCAGGCAAAGAAAAGTGATGGAACATCCGGAAGTACGTGATTCCCTTAATCTGTGATCACAGGCCTTCATTTACGCCTATAATTTGTGCAGTTGCGCCCTCCAATTATCTGCACGTCATCTAAAACAACACAACACCTTGCAGCACTGCCCATGCTACGCCGCCTGTATGCACGCCCCCGGTCGCCATCAATCTCGCCATTTTGAATGAATCCATCGATATCACGACAAAAAATATATCCTACCGCTCACGACAATTTGCTATGCCCTTTTTCTTTCTCCTTCCGCTTTTTAATTATACGTGGAGTCAACGCATATATAGTTTCATAGATACTGCTCCCCACCTCGCATATATCCAAAGAGTGTTACAAAAACCTTGCCGGAACCCTCTTCCATACACCAAGTGTCGCTGTATATGTTGTATCCATCTATCTTATTTTTTTTTTCGCGGTCGTTCTCTCCATTGTACTCTTTCGATTACCTTGATCTGTTTGCGTTATATTTATGGCATGCATCCTTCGTCGTCTGGTCAGTGGTCAGCTACACACTGGTATTGAAAAGGAACGTTGCCATTCAAACAACCATTGCTTGGTGATTGCGGCGAACTCTGAATCCTACCTTCCAGTTATTTATTGCCGCGTAGCGTGGTTGTTTCATAGCCTGGCTTCAATTTACTCGTAAATTATACCAAATAACTATACTTATAAGTAACTGTTTTTTATCTACATCGATCTTCCATAAGTAACCACCTTCAGCTGCGTTTTCACACAAGGAGAAGTATAAAAATATTATGTAGGCGTCGTAAATCGTTGTCTTGTTGCTACACTGCTTTGAATATAATGTAAAAGATCTGGTGGTATTTAATTGTATTATGTACGTAGGCGTAGTGAGACTCAGATACACAGAAGTGGATTGTATATATCTACAATATCGACCATAGACGGCAGATATAACTCGACGAGTGTTAAATTAATTGGCTGCTCTGGATTCGGGAAAGGACACCTAAATTCAAGCGAAGTTCTGTGCGGGACTTGATAGTGTTCGGTCAAAGAGTGGACATAATCATTAGTTATCGCCGTCTGCCTCCGCCCCCGCTTCCTAGCACAACAAGTTTGTTTGCACGCTTCTTACGGCCTCCACCCCCGTTGCGCTGTTCTAGCTCGTGCCAAGCGACATCGATATCCCATTCGTCCTCAGCACTCATTTGTGGCCGTGTCCGTTGTGAGGTAGGATGACCAGGTGACGACGAGTGCAACGCTGACGCAAAGCTTCGGTCACCCCATGCACCCGGAAGTGTCTGGGGAGGTGGAGAGGCCTGAGGCTCCGCAGTAGGTGTAGAAAAGTCACCAAAGGCAGAAAAATCCTCTGTTGGTAAATTCGAGATGAGAATGGGCTCCGTATGGTTAGAACCCATGGACGCGCCCCAAGGTATGGCGGCTTTCTCCCGTTCTTTCTCTTCCGCGCGAATCTTTGCACGATCTTCTTTCCTCCCTTTATCCTTTCTGCGTGAGGTACGTTGTCTCAGTGCGCCTTCAAAGTTCTTTAGACCTTCAACACCAACTACACCTTTAAGATCTGCTTCGATGAAGACCACATCCGCGCCCTCAGGCATATGACCTAGATACTTGCATCGTTTGCGAAGATCATCGTTCACGGTGCCCTCTGCGAAAGACTCGACTCGTACGGTAATGGTGTCTGGGAAAGATGCATAGCTGTGGAAGTGCGACAGCAAAATACGGATATCCAAAGGATGAAGGAATAAAGGAATACCAGACGCGGCTTGATAATAGTAGTAAGTTGACGTTGACGGAGGAGGAGGGTTAAGGTTTCGGCGCTGGCGTGGTTGATTCCGTGTCTGCGATGGTGGCCGTGAATTGTTCTCTGCTGCTACCGACAAAGGCAACGTAGGACTGTTGATGACGCCTGCACCCGTTCGAGATGCCAAAAACTCGTGTGGGACATCAGCAGGTCCCGCGGATACATGCTCATCATGCTCTGCTTTCGTGCGTTGCGCGTGGAATGCAAATCGATCCTCCAATTCCTGCTGTTCTCGATTTACCTTCTCGACCTGCTCTTTCAAAATAGGCGTTTCCAAAGCAGCTGCCTTTGCAATTTGTTCGCGGACCTTGCGATCTGCGCCATCGACAAATATGAGGCCCAAAGTATCATTCATAGAGGCCAATGTGCGACGTTCAGAAGTGAGTTCATCCAGATCTCTGGTCAAATCAGAAATGAGATATGCCGGAGTGGCCAGCATGAATTTAGCAAAGCTAAACACATCGTGGACAAAGTGAAATGGTGCTTGGTGGGGAGGGACAAGGTCAGATGGCCAGGTAAAGGAACGGGGTAGCGCAAGTGTTGTAATTTGAGGACGTTGTATGAGTCTCATACGTAGAAGTGATCCTGCCCGAGGAGTAGTTTCAAAAGAATTATCCAATATCGAAGATGATGAAGAGCCTTCTCCTAGGCCCGCGTCGGATTCAGCTTCGTAATGCGCGGGTCCATCATACCACTTGACGCTCTTGAGTTGTTTCTCGTTCACCGAGTCAAAGCAGATCGGGCACCGTGCCCATTTGTTATCCGATGTGCTCAGGTAGTGTAAGATGCAGGGAAGGCAAAAAACCTTTTACATTGGGTTTCAATATATGCCATTTAGGGTGCAGCTATCGACTCACATGTCCACACTTCGTCATACGAGGGGCAGTAGGAGGCGAGAGGCAGATCGGACATGTTGTATGACCTTCCATATCCGCGGCAAGCTCACCAGTAGCTGCAACGGAAGCCAGGGCCGATGAACGAGGTATGATAACCTGAAGAATATCTTGCCATTGGAAAAAGCTATAAATTTTGAATCAGTATCTTTGATTGTAGAATTCTCAATGCTGTAGACATACATATCTGGATCGGCGAAATGCACGGTGTAGTCTCCGTTGGGATTCATAACAAACCGATATTGTGCGTTCACAAATCCTGCCATACTATCAGCTTGAACAGGAGGAAGATACGACAAGGAGAGATATCACTGACTTTCTTTATTCCAAACCCCTTGCACATTACCCACCTTTCTACTCCTTCTGGGCAGACTCGTTATAGGTCGTGTCTGCCTGGGAGGCAGAGTAAAGTTGAGGAGATGATTCAGGTTGGTTGCCTGATTGGCAGGCATCTTGGAGAGGCGCTTGGGGGTGGTTACCTGGATGGAACCAGGAGTGCTAGTCATTTGAGAAGTATGCAAAACGAATCTGTGCGGCGAGGAAGAGATGAGACCCTGCCAGTTGGAAGGCTGACTTCCACTGGGCTCGGAGGGACGGAAAGGCGGATCGCTGAGCAAGTTATGTCATGACATGACTCAAGCTCAGACACGTGCGGTCCCGCTTCTTGTCAATAACGTCGACAACCCCGAGACTCGTACAATGGGCAAAAAGAACCTGAATCCCGCAGATGCCTACCGTAAGTGACCAGTTGCATATATATACTCGTACTCACTGTCCTATAGGGAAAGCTCAACGAAAAAGGGAGCTTAAAAAGGCACAGTCGATTAAATTATATTCGCGTCAAGTTCATGCTAATGATAGTCCTTGTAGTAGAACAAGACTGAGAGGTCGAAAGCACGCGATTTTGCTCTTGTAAAGAAAGACACAACAGGTAATAAAATAAAGACAGGATTTTGGCCGTCCATGTCTGATTCGATTCTTCAGATCTTGAACTTGCAATAAAGGAACTTGAAGAAAGTCGGTCAGATTCAGTGAAACTGGCAGAACTCAAGGCGGAGTTGGAGAAAATCAACAGGAAAAAAGCTGAATATGTCGAAGAACATCCAGAACAACGAAGGTTAGTATATAGACGGCGCAAGGAAGGTGAACCTGAACCCGAGCTTCCAATAACGAAGAAACGCAACCTTTTCAACAAAAATGGCCTTCCTCGACATCCGGAGCGCAGCATCTATTATGACCCTGTTATGAACCCTTATGGTGTTGCCCCACCAGGAATGCCATACATTGAAAGACGTGAATATTCACTTCGCTGGATCGTTGTTGCACGATGTTGATCTTTTGCAACAGCTCTGAGACCAGACGAAGTCGATAGTGAAGCGGAAATGGACGAAGGTTTGCTGGTTAATCTTGGACTACATGAAGTAACTATTGACCACTTTCTTTACAGACGAAGATGACATCCCATTGCCTCCTGGCCTTCCACCCGGTACTGAGGAACTCGGCAGCGATGAAGACATCCCTCTGCCAGATGGACCACCTCCAAACAAGGTCGCAGAAGGTAAGACTTGAATTCTATAGTAGTCATTGGCTCTTAATTTATTATCTCCACAGAACAAGTATTATTTCTTCATCCACCAGTTCCACCATTTCCTCAAGCATTCGCTGGTGTTCCCCCGCCTCCGCCACCTCCTGGATTTCCTCCCAATGCTATGCCAAATTCATTCATGCCTCCTCCTCCACCTCACCCCTTGGGATTCCCCCCGACTGGCGTGGCCTTGCCGTATCCTCCCCCACCCCCTCCACCTCCAGGCTTCAATGGACAAATACCATCGCCTCATCCTGGATTTCCTTCTTTTCCAAACTCGTCTTTCCCCCCTTTCCCACCGAATACATTTCCACCGCCACCTCCGAAATTCCTACCTCGACAACAAAGCGCATCTGCAATGCAGGACCCATTGTCATCCATACCCCATCAAACTTTCCAAGCACACCGTGCCCATCATATGCCTTCACCGCAGAGTGGACCTCCTAGGTCAAGTACTTTACCTCCAAATCCATCGTTACCCCCCAAGCCAACAGCTGCTGCAGAATTAGCTGCTGCAACTGTTTTCGCTGCGCCCGAATTGCGCGACTTCAAGAAAGAGGCAACTGCCTTCGTACCTACGGTGGTCAAGCGCAAAAAAGCTGCACCAGCCGGACCCTCAAAAGTGGATGCTGCTCCGATGCTCACATCTGCCGCGCCATCCCTTGAAAATAACAGTGAAGGAGAGGCTGTTCCCGCACGTCCAGATCTTGTAAGCACTTTGAGGAACCAATTTGGGCCTGTTCCAGTCAAGCCAATGAAGCCACCTCCACCGAAAAGTGATTATGATAAGTTTATGGAAGAAATGGGTGATATACTTGGTTAGAAATAATCCATATGTGGTCGTAGTCTAACCTTGGTTATGTTCCACCTTTTTTGTATTGAAATTTGGCCCGATAGTATGCATCCGGTAGAGTATCCAGAGGTACATACAGATATGATGAAGCTTGACGCTTACGGTATGTACAATCATTTATTAAACTTTAAAGGTGAGCGTCCGGGCCGATGCCACAAATATGGCGGAATAAACACGGCCTCTTTTGACTGAACGATGTTTTGACCCGAGGTTTCGCTCTGACCACTATGTTCTGATCCTCAGTTACCCACTTTCCAGACCCTGTGTCGCTTGTTGGCAACGTGCTGGTGCCAGCTGGTAGCCCATAATTCATCCGCATATATTCATCGAACCACTATCAAGCCTACTAATGAGTGCTACAGACACATTAATTCTCCTTCGTCCTAGGCCATATGCAAAGTCTTCTGGGACCCTTCTGCTCCTGCCTTTGCTTCCCCAAAGAAAACCTCGGAAACTGCTACCATCAGAAATATGGATAGAAATATTTGGATTCGCCCTCAAGTCGTGTGGGGCAGGCAATGAACCTGCATCCATGCGCAAATGGGCGTGGTCCTTTATCACTGTCTGCAAGGCATTTTCGGTACACGAATTCTGTCCATGTCACATTTACCGCACTGAATTTTGAACGTACAGGAAATTGCGCTTCCTTTGCTTTATAGTTCTGTCCAGATTTCCCAAAGCTCAACCCTTGTCCGGTTCTACAACCGACTTCACACAGCCGACCAGAAATGGGATTCTATAAGGCGCATCCCATATTCCAGCCCTGGACGGTGGATCCAGAAATTGGACCTCTCTGACCTGGCATTTGAAGGGCAAACCCAAGCCCTTTTGCTGGACTCACACCTTACCCAACTTTTCCCACTCGTTCCGTTCCTAGCCTCACTCTCTATCAATCCCTCTTTTGTGTTGAGCAGAAGAGCACTCCATTCGTTAGGTCAGCGCGATGGGGCGGTTAACTTGCGCTCAATCTCCGGACTCAATTATCTTCCTCCGCCAACAGCTATTACGGACGAGGACCCATTCGTTCAACTTCTCAGGAATACTCCAAACCTTGAAGTGTTTGTTGTGGTTGGCCAGGGACTAGACCCTACTGAACTCGAATTCAACTTCCCGGGTTTGACTTTCGAGACGTGTTCCATGTCGGATTTCAAACCTCTACAATTGGCCAAACTCCAAACTCTAACCTTGCTTTCCTTACACTCATCGCCTCTTGTAGTTGCACTGCTCCATTCGCCTCTTCCTAATCTCAAGAAATTGACAGTCACCCCTTATGACGATATTCCATTCCCTGCGTCACTAATTTCGGAGTTTATCAAAATCCATGGCGCTGGCCTGTCCTCCTTGCTTCTATATACCCCAAAATCCTGGCCAACGAGGCTCCATCCATCGCCTGGTGACATCCTAATACATGGACGCAAACTAAACCATTTATCGCTTGAATTGCCGCTCCCTTCGCTAACACTCAACGAAAGTCATCTACTCCGGATTCTTTCTATACCTCGACCAAATGCAGACTTTTGGAGACAATTATCAAGATTATTTCCTCTTCTTCCAGGGCTTGCAATCATACGTATTCGAGATGTCCGTTGGCTCCGGAAGGGAATATCGACCATGGCTCAAGGCGCCGGCGTTCAGGGAGAAATGTTAGAATGGAAGAGGCGTCTCACCAGGAGAAGGATTCTCCTGGTGGACGCAGACTGGCGCGAAAATGCCTAATGCACCTAATAAGGTACCCTTTTATGATTTCCTTCTACATACTTCCCCGTCTAAACATGCCCTGTACTGTGTTTTATTTCTCATTGATTTCCATCTGTCTTCGATCCCTATCTATCTTTGATCTTGATCTATCTTCTGCCTTTATTATTGTATTGAACTGTCGTCATTTGTAGCCTAGTATACCAATCACATATATACGTATACCAGCCTACTGACGGGCTTCAGCGGGCTTCAAATACCTAGATATCACCGTCACGTCCGGCATCTCTCGGGATATTTGTGGTCAGGAAGAGAGAAGACTGAAATTGTATGAAGTCAGCTGCCCGAGTATGGATGACTGAGCATCGATCGCGAAATTTGAGACCGAGTCATTCGTATCATCGTCAAAAGGACATCAAGCGCGCGTTCTTGAATTTCAAATTGCTTAAATTCAAGTCGTTCCATTCGGTTGTCGTGAACACTACTCTGAGCTCATCCACTGCCCTGCACAAAGGCTCGTCCGACATTCAAAAATTAAACATGGATGCTCGCGCTCCTTATGCTCTTGTAACTGCGTTCACCTCGAGTCCATTTGGCGGCAACCCAGCGGCAGTCGTTCGCCTTGACACGACCTCCACCTCTCAGGAATTCCTAGGCCAACTCGCAAAGAATTTAAATCAGCCAGTGCTCTCTGTGCTATCCAGTGAACCACTTCCCTCTGATAACGATACAACCTTGATCTATGGCATCCAGTATTTCGCTCCTAATGGCAAACCCATTCCTTTATGCGGACATGGAACTCTAGCAGCCACCAAAATTTTACTCTCATCTCCTGAAGTGTGGGAAAAGGGGATTGTTAACCTCCATTTCAAAACCGCTGCAGGGGTCACAGTGAAAGCAATACAGCTTGACGATGGATTTATCGAAATCGAAATTCCTTCAGCTGCCCCAACGGTTGTCTCTGTGTCCGAAAAGGAAAGGTTGAAGTCCTACGTCGATAAAGCTTTTGGACGAGATGTTGTTATACACGAGATCAAGGCCGGAAATAATGGTTATGAACCTTGTACGTCCGAGTCCTTCCAATCGCGACGACGTGCATAATTGTTTGGCTTTTTGCTAGACGTACTGGTCGAACTAGATGTAAATGAAGATCTTCAGGGATCTGCCTTGGATTCAAAGCAATTGGTAAGGATGTCTTGCTCACATCATTATAATCTTGGTCGGTCTCATAATTTCTACAGATCGGCAACGGGTTTGTCGTTAATGTATTGACGACAGCATCGCCGAATCATGAAGCAATCTTCGTCTCGCGAATGTTTGCGCCCACAATGATCAACGAACCAGGGGAAGATCATGTTTGTGGTTCAGCGCACGGTCTTTTAGTCCCGCATTGGTATTCGAAACTTGGGATACGATCTGGACAGGAAATACGAGTAAAGCAAGTCAGCGCTAGAGGGGGCGATTTGAGGGTGGTTTTCAAAAAAGAAGAAGGGAGAATCAAGCTGCGTGGGCAGTGCGTGATCCTTTCGACTGGCGAGTTGCATGTCTAGAAGTACGGGTGGCCTGGGTAATATACTCGAATACAATATGTTCACTGTATAACCTTGCTTTGATTTTATGGAAGTTGCAATGAGATTGGAAGCAGAGGACAGTTCCTGTGTTGAAACTTGACCATGTCCTGACTTGCAGTAAACCAATCAGTAATAATGGTTCGGTGTCTCTGCTGAAGACAGTACTGGGGGAGGTACCATATTGATTTGATTATCTTGTTTTACACATTGTTTCTTGCTTCCTCGGCGAAAAATCTCAGCCACTGCGTAATACAAGATGCACACCACTGTCGGATGAAATTACATCACTGATCTTGCCAACCTCCAGGCCATAGGCTGCATCTTCGAAGGGCTTTTGCATCTGCCCACGGCCAAACCAACCAAGATCGCCTCCGTTTGAATGAGAGGAACAATCAGAGTGTACAGTGGCGAGTTCAGCGAACTTTTCGGGAGAGCCATCAATCTGGGCTTGATACCCTCGCAATATCTCAATCGCTTCCTCTTTGGTACGTGTAATATTAACCTGCATGGATAAGGGCAAAGATATTAGCATGAAAAATCTTAGAGCAACTTTATGATCTTACCTCTTTCCAACTAGAAGGACGGCGACTGTCTTTGTGCTTCACGAGAAGGTGACTTGCGCGGACTTGACCAGGATGAGCCCCTGCCGTCTTACCAGACGTTAATAGCTCTGCGCCTTGTAATTGCTTGATATGTTCTTCTGATAGGTCGGCAGGTGCATCCCAGGAGGATTCCTTGGTCTCCTTGTTGAAAAAGTAAGGAAGACCCTTGGAATTGGACATGCGAATTTCCCACTGAGACTTGATAAAGTACAATCAGGCTACAAGAAATGACATATATCCACATACACTTACCATTGCTAGTTGTACTTAAGTATTTGATGATGAAGTGAGAACGAAGCCACAGAGCCCTGCGTGTGAACTTGGTTAGTTACAAGATTATCTAATCGCTCGCAGTTCATCCAAAACACTCTGGGTCCTCCATGGCTCTGCAACTCCATTTCCTTCCTTTCTTCACATAGGACAGCACATGTAAAATGTCTATCTCTAATCAATCAGACGAGTACAGGGGCTATAGACATCCCTTTCTATTTGGCTTCCATTATCTGGGAGGAGTAGGAGGCAAGTGGAGGCCTTCACATAAGTGGTACAGTCAAGCTCACAGTCTGTACAGATAGTCCGAGAACTGTGAACCTTCGGCATATTGATCACTTATCAAGAGATAATTCTAATATACGTTTCTTGTCTTCTTTAGCTTGTCGAATTGGCCATGTCCCATCTCTCAGCACAGATGCGGCGCTCGCCTGAATGGTGGAAAATTCCCAAGGACAAAGATGCGAGAAACGAATGGATACACCATGCTCTTAATCTCATCATTAACGTACCAACTCCGTCAATAAAGGCTGAAATTAAGCTTTCTCGGAAGCAAGTAAGGCCCTTCTTTGCTATGTTCAATAATGTTGTTTTGCTAAATCCCTGTGGCGAGATTGAGTATGTTATAGATGAATTAGAAGGCTATAACGCCCTCAGAGATGGTCCATAGTAAGCAATTTTGCACTTCTTCCATCCCGAACTATAACTTTGTGCTGAATATCAATTTTAGCCAGGTATCGTGCTTTGAACGCATATGGGAGTCCTCCTCTGTCTTGAATCTTGATACAACTACTGCCTTGAATGCCGCTTTGGATGAATTACCGCCTCCTTTGTCAACAGACCAAGAAGATAATGTCACCAGACATATCATAGACCACAGGCTCTACTGCTTGGTATATGGGAGATCTTTGGTGTCACATCTGAATGGCAGATTCCTGACGGCTGTTTCTTCTCCATCCTCGCCGGATGTATACACTACGTCTCCAAACTTTGCTTTAATGCCTTCAGACGTCTTTGTCCGGGAAAAGAATTCTTCAGTATCCGTCAAATTTATGTCGTACATTAATAATCTTCATCCAAATCAGCGGGTTGCATACAAACTTCTGGAGATGTTGCTAGCGGGCTTCATTCCACTTTTTGAACATACTTTGACCGACCTTCATAGGAATAATCCTCTTGTGCAAAGAATCCCTGGCCATTGTCGATACACTGTCTGGGATGAACCTGATCCCCCTGAACATTCAGACGATGAAGAAGGATGGTTGAACTACGAGAGGGACATGCGACAGTGGGCACTGAATCGTCCGATAAACCTACCAGATGTGCCGAGTACAGGATATCGTGGGGGACTTGAAAATCGAAGGCATACTGTTACGCTGCGTGATCGGGTCATCCAAGTCATGGTGAATGTATCGGAAACCAAATTAGTACGCTTCATAGCACACTAGTTCACTTCTCTGCAATTTATAAAACATTCTCCGCAGCACCCACAGGAGCCATACTTTATGGGAGGACCTTGGCATGTAGAAGGCATGAGAGCAGAAAGGATTGTGGCGTGTGGTTTCCACTGCTTGTCTGCAGTAAGCTAATTTTACTATCTAAATACTCGCCTATACCGACCCACTGACCTAATTACAAAGGATAACATCACGGAGACCTCCCTCCAATTTCGCATGGCTGTTACGTTCCCTCGTGGCTTCTCTGCAGGTGATACAGGCGCAACCTTGAGAACGTGGGGTATCCGGGATGGCGATTCTTGCCACCAATATATTGGTGACGTCCCTATACGGCCCGGGTTGAGTCTTGTGTTTCCCAACATATATCAGCAAGCTCAGACGCCCTTCAAGCTCGCTGACCCATCGAGACAAGGTCATCTCAAGGTCATCAGGTTCTTTTTGGTTGATCCGGATATCAGGCCAATTATCTCTACCTCTCGAGTTGCTCCTCAGCAAGAAGAATGGATCCGTCAGGCTGTTGACGACAACCTGGATCCAAGGCTACCATACGAGGTGACAGAAAAAATCATGGAAGGCATCGAGAGCCTTATGACAGTCGAAGAAGCCAGAGGCTATAGGCAGAAGTTGATAGAGGAGACATATCAATTCATACAAGCAAATAACAGCTATCATTTCTGTATACCCTTCGATATTTGGAATGGACCAGGACTTGTACCCTAGAGATTCTTCGGTGTCTGAATGAAGAAAAAGTAGTTGTATTATTATTTCCTTCGTTCCCCCACAATGATAAAAATTTCGGGATGCCGAGCAATCTATGAAAATATGTTATCGACTTACATTTTGCCTGAGAGCAATGCAACACTCACGAACGACCTGACGCGCTTACCAAATATATACATAGGAATAGAGGCCACCCAGCAAGCTGCCTGACATCCAGCGAGTATTAAGAGAGACGTCTTGACCCCTTTTCGTGCTATCATCCCATTCGCAAAGAAGGTGAATCCATATAAAACCATGTTTTTGCCGAAGTTGCTCAATGCTAGGATGTGAAGGGCATTGTCTTTGTGAGTGTCGAGCAGATATGTGACTGCTGCCGATCCGGAGACAACCATGCTGAAGTTCGCCATGCTGTAAAATATTCATGTCAATGTAGAGGCTCATTTTACGGAGATATTACTTACGCGATGCAAGTTACTGCGCCAATCCAGGGCATATTTTGAGTTGTACCAACTGAAAAAATATTGAGTGAGCCTCTAATGAAAAGTTGATTGCAATGGTGCTGTTACCCGCCCATCCCGCGTAACCGAACACGCCAAAGAGCATAGAAAAAAGGAAAAGCACTCGAAATTCTGGCTCGTAGATTCCTTTGTTACGCTTGGACAACCATACCGTCCCCCAATCGGTCAACGGTCCTGTGACACACATGGCCAGAACGATTCCGACAATGCCACCCAAGTTTGTCAAACCCTAGATGCAGAAAGTAAGTCAGTTCTCCCTCTCTCTGATCATAATGATATTTTACAATTTGTGTGGCATTGAAGTTGTATTCAATTGTGAATATAGTTGAAGAACAGATAGGCATGAGGCCTAGAGGTGCATTGGAATTACAATGAATTTCATTTAGGAATAGAGGTTCTTACTTAACCAGACAGTTTGCATGCCATGAGATACGAAAATGAACCATGTCTACGAAACAGATCAATAGGGATATGTGGAAGTAAAAGTAGAAATACACTTACAATCGGAGAAAGGAGGAACGGGAATGGTCGGAAAAATAGCTTGAAGATGCTAACATCGGTATAGGTGCCGTTGTATATTTTGAGTTGGGACAAATAGCTCTTGCGCTGAGGCATGACGTCCTCCAAAACCGAGGATTTTGTATCTTCCAGACTTTGCTTTTCCGAACTCTTGCCAGAATTTATAATATTGTTCTCCCGATCGTACGTAGTCTGAAAAAAATAAACATATTTTTTCAACTTGACGTATAACCCTTGAGTGGTCAACGAACCTCGGGGACAAAGAAAAAGACAAGAAGAACAGAAATTCCCAAAGGAATTGTTACGAACCAAAATCCCATTTGCCAGGATAGATTTTGGATGACATAGCTATAGAGCAATGGGCCCCTGATACGGTTCTAATGGTCAGGAAGAACGAGGAACATGTCAATATCAAGTTTGCTGACAGTGTGATACCGGCCATAATGCAGAAGCTCCAGATCACTGAACGGCTTCCTCGCTCGTGGACACTGCAGAAATATAATATTCAGAATTGAACGCAAACACTTCATCAGGCTGCGCCTTACAAGTAGATCTGTTCGATAGTGGATGCAACCAAACTGTTGGTTGGCAAATTAACATAGGTGCCAGTGCAATAGTTTGAATCATGATCACCTTTGTAGAGCAGACATCCCGAATCCTTGGAATACCCGTGAAGCTTTAATTGATGGAATGTTGGGACTTACCGCCGACCAGATACAAGCGATGAACATCTATGCAGATTTTAGTGAGAACCCCTTGGTTGCATCTTTCAAGAACGCACCACTGTGACGGACGAGAGGTAGACAACACGATGGCCAAATTTCGTGGCTAAAGTATTTTGGAAAAGCCTGAAAAACAGCCTCAGTCTCTAACGTATTGAAACTAAAGGCCAGTCACTCACATAAAGCATCCTAATCCCAGTAGAATAGATCCAAACGAGGATGCAACTTCATCGACGCTGACGCCAAACTGGTTGGACAAAAGAACATATCCCGGGCCAACCATAGGTGAAAGAGCGCCATCCAGAGTAGTGGCAAATGCTCTGCAAGGTAAACACTGAGCGAAACGAGAGAGAAAAAGCCCCATCTCTAGAGTCCAAGTACTCACAACGTCCAGAAGCAGGCTTCTTTTTTCCATCTTGGCCAATTTAACCTATAGAAGATCATTTTACGACTTTCCTGGCAATGATAAATTTTGAAAAACGGACGGGTCGTTTGGATCGTCTGAAGGTTGTGGGATGAGCACTATGTGGCAGAGCCTGCCACTGCCTCTTTTCATGCGAACAGCTTCATCTATCACAATCTTTTTAACGAGTTGGTATGCTGTTTAGGTAGTGTTTCGCTTTAGAATGCACCTCATGTCCGTGAACAACTCCCAGATCGGAGAGGAGTGCAGTTCCTGGAACTTTTTCGAGATATCTGTCCTCTAATGTTTGACAGTCAGTAGTGTTCCTCATCTGAAGAACAGTCAAAGACGTACCAAGTATACCGATGGCCATTGTGATTGTGACCTCCTAGTTCTCAAGATACTATGCTCATATAAATACTGGACTGCGGAGAGTAAGGACCGCCCCTCCCACCAAGTTTACATGTCATGTACTTCTTATTGGGCCTTTCTACCACAGTTCAAAGTTCTGCGCCCTTCTTGACCTATCAGATTGGCGTTTAGTATATGGATGAATAGTTCTCCAGACAAGCGAACCGTTGGGGGCTTCTCTTGGCTGAACATGGGAAAAAGACGCTCAACCTGAACTGCCATTCTCTGCAGGTGCACTTGACGAGGCTTGTTTCCTGCGAAAAAGTATGTCATTTGGGTGGAAGGGGCCAATGACAACACTATAGTGGAGATACAGCGCCTTCAGCAGACCCATTTAAGGAGCCTTAGACCAGATGATACGACACCGTTTGTGTAGGGATATGGAGCTTCGTTCCCACTGCATCCAGAATTTGGACCTGCTATTTCCACTGAGTTCCAGTTGTATCGATGCGATGTCATCGGTGGAGTTCTGATATAAATAGGCTATTGAGACACAATCCGGACGTTGATTCTCGCTTATCGGCTTTCTGGAAAGAGGCTTCTAAGTTCCAACAAGTTTATATTTGCTGTAGTCCGAATGAGTGAATGGCCCCGATTATTATAATATGCACTCACTTATATTAGAGATAGAATTCCGTGATTTTTTACTTACATTGAAAAAAAAAAGTTTAGGGATATGAAGATTGGGATGCTGTGATACCCAAACAACGTTATGAGATCTAAAGAGTAGTTCGTCCTTAAATCGCGCATTGAAGCCTCTAGATTGATTTTCCATTAATTGTCCTCGCCATATCCAAGGGGATTCTTTGACTGCCAGTGCCATAGATCGCGACACATTGTTTCAAGGTTCTCAGGAGCTTTGAATCCCAGCTCCTTTTCCGCCAGTGAAGGGTCAGCGATCAGCTCAGGGACATCTCCGCGTCTGACAGAATATGTCAGTTCAAATTGATCGTAGTATGTCAAAAATGTGGATAAATGAAGTACCTTCGTCCAGTAATCTCATATTTAAAGTCGAATCCTGTGGCTTTGCGCATAGCATCGACAATTTGAAGGACACTGACTCCTGTTCCCTTGCCCAAATTATACGCCTTAAAGAACGCAGGTACTTCGGTATCGAAAACTTTTGAGTCTTCTGTCAATGCATCCAAAGCGAGTAGATGCCCAGATGCCAAATCCATGATATGAAGGTAATCTCGAACGCAGGTGCCATCTCTGATATTCAAGATATGAGGCGTGGATATTGCGAAAACATCATTGGAAAACATACAAGGTTGGATAATCATTTCCAAAGACTTTCAGCGTTGCATCTTTGACTCGCCCAACAGCCATATGGGCCAACAACGGAAGCAAATTGCCTGGCCGACCGCGAGGATCCTCGCCAATTCGTCCAGAAGGGTGAGCACCGGCTGGGCTTGAACAACGGAAGTTTAAGTTTCAGCCATTTCCTCAAGTTTTTAGAGCCCTTACTTGAAGTATCGCAACGAGATTGCGCGCCACTTTTTATCGGCTGCTATAGATCAGAGTTTTTGTCTTTACGCAGAAAAAGTAGTCTCACAATGGCATAGATCATCAACAATAGTTTCGCTCATTACTTTCGTTTTTCCATATGGACTATCAGCTTGAAGTCTTGTTGATTCGGGAATCGGAACTTTAGGAGGTGTGCCGTAGACTGTAGCAGATGACGAGTAGACAAAGCGATGACATTCGTATTCTCCCATTACTTGCAGAAGGGAGATAGTAGCACCGACATTGTTGGCATAATATGTGAGGGGTATCTCTGTTGACTCTCCGACTGCCTTGTATGCCTTTTATTTGTTAAGAATGAGTTCCAAGAATGACCATCAGATAAACCGATTTCTCCTCACAGCGATGTGAATAACACCCCATATCCCTCCTTTGCCATATTTATCGAACACTGCTCGAATTTCGTCCGGTTTCGTAAGATCGCACTTGTACGAATCAATCACTGTGCTCTGTTTCTCTGTTTCGGTGGGATGAGCTGGCAATTCGCTTGCAGAAAGCTCTGATACACGAGAAAGCGCTATAGGGAGGGAGTTGTGATTGTTATCGATCGAAATGACTTTGTATCGCCTAGTTTTCTGAAGGCAATATACGACATGGGAACCTACGAACTCAAGGTGAGATGTACGCGAATTCAAATAAAATGGGAGCGCAAACCAATGTAACCTGCACCCCCTGTCACAAGCACATTCTGCTCAATCCGGTCAGGAGTCATGCAAACAGCAAAACCCATGGACATACTTTGAGAGAAGACATAACGCGTGGACTGCGCGAAAAGGACAAAAAAGAAGGCGGGTTTGTTGAAGTAGTCGCGTTATATAGGTTGGTTAGATTGTCTGAGGAAGATCGGATCAACTGAACAGTTGGGCCTTATGTTATCGTTCGATCAAATAAAACAGTGGCAAACTATGATCAAAATAAAACTATGTAGTACATGTCACATAAAGCTTCGCAAGGCCGCGACGAGCACGGCAGAGCCCACCACTCTGCTGTCAGGTGAATGTTATCTCAATGTATTCATCGTACTTGATAGCCACTTAGTACTTAGTACAGTGCTTTCAATTTTCAAACATATTCTGTGCCTCCTGCCAGTTTAGACCATGCAGCGAGAGTAAATACCTCAGAACATCTTCTCGATCTGTAAGACTGTAAACGCAGATGCCTGTATGCCAGTAGTGCGATCTCCAAATAGCATGGCATGTATAAAATCACGACCGAACCGAATACAAATGGGTTCACCCAAAATGCTCACATTCATTAAAATCAACTTCGATCGCGGATACGGAAATACTCTCATAACTCAAACGGGCACAGGCAGACAGTATGTCATGTTTAAACGCATTTATATTTTCATTAATATATCCAGCGCTGGAGACTCAGGTCATCCAGCGTGCATGCTAAAAAATTTTGAATCGAAGAATTACTGCAGAAAAGAAAGAAAGTGCTTACAAGCAGTAATACCCCTGGACCATTTGTACAACCATTCGGCTCCAAAGAGAACATCGATGGGCGAGTTGTGAATGACCACGCAAACAACATTTTTTTGGCAAACAATGTCCTTTCACGCCTGTATGTTCAAAAAGAACGCCTGTATGCATTATGACTGGTGTCCATGTTGTTAGCGGTCAGAAAAGAGCGAGAAATGCCAAACACTCTTCAAGGTGTGGATGGCCAGAAAGGATAAAGGTTTAGAATTGAGCGTAATAGTCATGAGGGGGGGAGGAAGCGACAAGAAACAGGTGAGACAATATCGTAAACAGAGCTTTAAATAACAAAACAGATTAGAGACAGTCACGTCAGCTGATATGTGACAGGAGGGGTTTTTTTTGTGAATGACTGCGAGCATGCGTGACGTTGTGCATACAAGACCCCACTGTACTGACCCAATATAAATAGTTCGGCCAGGGGTGTGACCTGGGACAAGGTGGACGAATTTTGGACTCCGGCCAGTCGGTGAGTGACCTGGGACACCGCCAAATTTTCGGCCAAGGTCCAAATTTTTTGGCATGAATTTCGCAAAAATATGGCCCTATAAGGGCCAAATTCCACTCATTCAGTCGCAAATCAGAGTATTTTCTTCTAATTTAGCCATTTCCCGGCTGCTGGATCACTTGGAGAATTTCTGCCGGATTTGTGACCACTTTCATCCTCCGAGCACTGCCTCTGTGACATGGGACAGGCGACCAATTTCGGCCACATCCACTTCGCCTGTGACGCGTGACTGCCGAACTATTTATATTGTTACAGTACTCCTTTTAGTCGTGGTGGGAATATGCATGAAATATTGGTCCAATCTTCATCCCTCCATCTCTACGTCCTTAGGAACTGCCTCAGAGTTATCTGTTGCTAATATCGACGGACTTCCAGCCTCTGTAGTCAGCCCACCAGCGCCATCTTCTCCTTTCAAGCTTTTGTCCTTCTCTTTTTCAATTTCCATCGCCAAAGCTTCAATATCCCCAGTCCCTATTTTCCCGAAGTGTTGGAGGTACTGGTCGCGGGCCGCACGGAGCGCTAGCCACGACCATCGTTGCTTATTCTAGATAGAGGGTAAGTAGGTGACCGAATTACAGGTGAAAAGAACCTACCTCTTCGTATTTTAGAATTTCGGTATCGACGGGTATCTGTATTGATGCGGGTGCCGGAACCGGTGTTGCTGCTGGTGCTACTGCGGGGCCGCCTGTGGGAGTTGTGGCAGCCCTGACAGGTTCTTGCAATGAAGCTGCGGACTTTGATGGTGAACCAGGTTTTGGAGGAAGAGAGGGGTGGAGAGGCGAGGTGCCGGAGCCTGGAACGGGTCGAGGAGCAGCAAGAGAGCTGGGGGTAACCTCAGTTCGTGTTGTCGGTGTTTCCGGCTTATTGGCTGCACTTGGCTCTGAAGATACGACGATAGCTGGAGGTACAGTATTTGGAGGTGGTAACGCGGCTGCAGCTACTGCAGCTTGTCTGGCCTTTGCGACCGCCACTTTTTCCAGTTGTTTTTTCCGAAGATTAATCCTTGCATCTTCTAGTTTGATTTTCTTGACGAAATCTTTGACATCGCCGGGTCTAGTTTGAATTAGTCAGTAGTTCCAGAAAATTGATTGATTCAACTCACTCGAAAGGGTTCTGTAGATCAGATAAACTTGTGTATCCCATTTCCCATATTTCGGTCAATGGCTCTGTTCCTAGTTTCCATTTCCAATCTTCCAGCGGCCGGCGCATTTCATTTCTGATCTTTTTCGTCGCTTCAAAGAGTCCAACGCTTTTGCCATCTACTTCTTCGACCCACGGTTCCTTGTCGAATGGTGTGCATAGCTCATTTTTCCATTTCACCCAATTCTTCTCTCTCTCGAGAATGGCATGGATGGTGTCTGTGAACACTCGGCCATTCGGTGTAGTTTGTCGGAGTTCTTCAAACACTTTGTTCAAGCTTTCCTGAACCCACTGGGCATCCGAATCTTCCAGTGTAAAATCCATGTGTAGAGACCGATTCCGGGGTGTTGTCCATGCTGTCTTGGCAGTTGCCGTAAAACTAAGCAGATGACTTAGGAGTATGATGAGTTGGAACAAGAATTGGCGACGGAAATGGGTATCGGCAACCTGATTAATAAATTAGGGAAGAAACAATAAATGACAGGAAAAGTGATTCTAACCTCTAAGTCCAATAAGTCTGGACTTGTTAGAAATTTCGCAAAGAAATATTCATTTGAGTTGCTTTCTTCTTCTGGCTCCCGCTTCCGTTTCAAACCTGACCCTCCAGAAACGCCAGGACCGCTCCTGCTTCCCAGCATGGCCCTTTCCTTAGCAGTGGCTTCCTTGATGACTGGCATTACTCTGTTGACCGCATCTCTAAATTGAGGGAACATATCCTTATTCGCGAAGAGAGGAGGTTTGGAAAATGGCAGTTGCAGCGACCAGAATGTATTGTAGAACTCTATATGATATGATATAAGGTCAACCTGTATCGAAGGGTGCAGGAGAGACTTGCCTTCTCTTTTCTCCTCTGCGATTTGACTGGGGGTTTTCTGCTCGTCTACTTGCATCTTATCATCATCTGGTGTCGTATTTCCTTTAGTTTCTTCAACCTTTTCCACCTCCGCATGTTTCGTAAGTCTAACTCCTTCCCAAGTAGGTCCATATTCTCCTCGAAGGTTGACACCACTCCGCTCTCCGAGTGGAAACACCCCACTTAGGAA
The DNA here is from genome assembly GCA_009935795.1 of Pholiota adiposa. Taxonomy (NCBI): domain Eukaryota; kingdom Fungi; phylum Basidiomycota; class Agaricomycetes; order Agaricales; family Strophariaceae; genus Pholiota; species Pholiota adiposa. The sequence continues at coordinate 340,533 of QEYC01000240.1, read as the reverse complement.
CGTCAATATCCGACCGCAAAAGATGGTAGTTGTGCCCATCTTCGATAACCGGCGCAACAGGTCATTCAATGTTCGCAGCAGGATAAGAGCCTTCCCTTTCTGCGGCACCATGCCTTCAGTGAGTCTCTCAGCACGCGACTCGATCCATGAGAATATATGCGAGCAGGATGTGATAGTTTGAGTTTCTAGAAGATCTTGTAGAACAGAAAAAGGGAATACTTGTTCACAAGCATCTGCAACAATGATATTCAGCGCGTGAAGCTCTATGAGTTTGCAGCGGCAATATCATACCTTGTTCGGTGAACGTTAGGGCAAGGTCAAGCTTGCCGCATAATTCCTGGTAGTAATTCTCCTCATCTTTCTTCAGAGCCACTCCTTCAGTTGCCTGGATATGATATTGAGATTACTTCGTGGTTGATCAGAATAGCGACGCACCGCTAGTTCGAAGATGTCATTTTTCAAGAGATATTCCCATTGGAGCTTGCGGTTTTCTGCAGAACATCGGTCTTTCGATTCGGCTAGTGTTTGTCTAACATGTTCTTCGAGCTTTTTTTGATCGACAGGGGCCGGTGGCAAAGATGTGAGGAGGGCGGCAAGATGTGGTTGGAGAGAGACCATAATTGGCGGGGTCCGAAATTGGCAACAACACCCTTCTGCTTATTCTTCTCATGACGCCTAACACAAATACTCCGGACAATACAGACCTCAAGAAAGAACTACTCAACTTGACTGAAGTTGATCTCATTTCAGTGGAAGAAGACGTTGTTCATATATCGGAGTTTGTCACAGACGACGCAGCCCTGCTTGGAGCTGAAGATGTCGCACAATTGCTTCAACGTCTCACCAATGCGGAGAACATGGCGGAAGGAATGGAGGGCAAGCTCGACAATGTGCTTCAAAATCTGGACAACTTGCTCGAGCTACTAGATGATACTAAAGACGGCGAGCACATACCCATTGAAGGGGACGATCTCATTGCAGAGGCCACTGCACCTCCTGAGGACGGTGGCGATAACCAATCAAGTTGAAGTCAGAGCCATCGTATTAGGGCCAGTGTCGTGTCTCGTGCGTATTCATAACTGTACGAGTCTTCTAAATCCATTGACATATCGTTCGTTTTATAGGCGTTTTACAATCATTTAATACATCGTGCATGTTCATGTTGTTGTTGTTGATCAGTAAGGGAGAACCGATGATCTTTCAATTGTCAAAGCAGGCAGACCCCATGCTCTTGCAGACGCGGCCGCAACAATGCGCTACCTACAACCCAATTGCAGACCTTATTCCACTGATGTCTCCAATGCGTCACCATCATTCAAATCCGACGCTGATGCAACCACGTTGAGTATTTAATGCCGCACATACACGATAACAATAATGGAACGCAGGGAAAGATTTGGGTTATGCATTCATTATTGAGAGGATCACCTCGGTCGATAGGCGTAGAATATACATTAGCCTTTCTCTTCAAGTTTAGGCGGCAAATTACGGCCCACGGTGATCTGTATTGTTACGTGATTCGTGGATGAGCGACAACAAATTTGAACAATTCTGTCATATGAGTAAAATCCCATGTCCAAGTTCAAGTGGCAGGAGGTGGCAGGAGGCTTACGTCACATGCTTCCTCAATTGACGCGCTCAACTTGGATCTTGATTCTTGAACGTCTCTTTACCCATGGCTGCCCTGCTTTTCTCAACTTTCGAGGTTACATCTCAAGCGTTCTATCGCGCATCTCTCTCATATGCTATTGTCAACATCAAGCCCATCGTTCCTGGTCGTAAGCTTCTGCACATTGCAATCCTCTGCTTATCTACACTCTGAATTTTACCGGCACCATTCTACCAGACGTCCTCGTCATCCCTAATAGACCTGTCCCCCGACTAGCGGATCTTGATGGTACTCATTTGTTCACGATCTTCTTGAATCACGCCACCATGAACCATGCTTCCTCACAGATAACGAGCTCGCTTGTCTGATGCGATCTGTTAAGCGCGTTGGAAATGTAGTTGAAAAAGTGTATGGAGCCGATGGGCTGACTATTGCATGTCAGGTGTGTATCTTAATGGTCGTGAATGAATAATATATCAACATGTTGGTCGAGATAGGATGGCAAGGCCGCAGGTCAATCTGTCCCACATGTTCACTTTCATCTTCTGCCCCGCAAGTTTTTGGGGGATCCATTCGCAGATAAGAACGACGAAATCTATCCTGAGCTAGAATCCAATGAAGGTTCATTGCAGTCTAGCTTAAAAGATCAACTTTCTCCAAGCGCCGCCCACCATGCTCATCTACGGGTAGATGCCGACGAGGATCGAAAACCTCGATCAATGGAGGAAATGGAGAAAGAAGCTAGCTTTCTACGAGGTTTCTTCAGTGAAAAATAGATGCAAGTGATATATTCAAAATCTGGTCTACGCTGTCTACGTATTACGATAAAAAATCGGAAACGAGTTTAAAATTCTACGGCGTGCGGAAGGCTCCAACTCTAGTCGCCATCGACCCGTAAAGGTCATAATCCTAGCGTATCTCTGGAGAATTGTAGAACCCTGCCACTATCGCGCAGCTTCTCTTCAATTGGCTCGAAAAGTCGGTGCAGAAGAATTGGCCTCCAATCTCCATAGAGAATTACTTTCTGAAGCGAAGGAAAACAAGAACCACAAAGAACGTCGAAGTGTAGCGCAATTAAATTCCATACATAGGATCCACTTGCAAGCAAGGGATTTACGTGCGCGTGGAGACCCACCTGCTTCAGGTTGGCGTGGACTTGGTCAAATGTAGGAGGAGTTGTGAACAAGAGATAGTAATTCAGCTCCTTGAGGTTGGGGCATCCTTGTAAGCACGGCGAAAGATTGTCGTTCATTAAAAAGCGAATATGCCTGCCGAATCCGATGCTTTCAAATTGATGACCGAGGACTTCCCAGATCGCCTCCAATCCTTCCTTTACAGGGGGAGAGTCCATGACAATGTGTCGCAACATCGGCATACGCCATTTGGATAGAATGGAGTAAAACAACAAACCGCTCCTGATGCACAAACGTAGAGTCTCCAACTGTGTCAAGAAAATTGGTGTCGGCTCTAAGCAGACGCGTTCCGCCCCGACAACACCTCCGACGAAAAGGTAACGGAGGTTCGGAATGTTTCGCAGAACATATCCAAGAGAATTTATGCCGCCTGATCGCTCTGCTTCGCCATGATGCCACCACTCAAGACGCTGAACAGAGGGTAAATCGATACCCTCAGCCTCGCAATCAAAACGAAGTCCATCGCCTATCGGACGGTGTTGAGGTCGAAGTAAGGTGTGTATTTTGGGACACAGCTTCAATATCTTGATTGACTGTAGTGGCCGAGAAGGCAGAGTGACTGTACTCCGATATGGAAGAACCACGCGTCGAACCTGCTCGTGATGATAAGAACATGCGTTGCACCAAAGGATACATATGGTTGGCTGAACACACCATTTCACCGTAACGTCTTCCAGAACGTTGTCGCAATTCCAAAAGCCATTGAAGAGCATGTGCATCATGCCTTATCTCAATGTCTTTGTATAGTGATTCGGCGATCCAGGTGCGCCATGTACTGCATACACCTGCAATAGCGACTCTGACTTGTAGATTGGAATCGTGATTTCCGTCAGGAATAGGCTCAAATGCCTCATGGATATTATCAGATAAATTCGGGTTGTAGGTCGCCCATTCAAATATCTCGAGCCATATTTCCGGAGGGAGGACTTGGAGAGCGGGGGACATGGAATGCAGAGCTAATAGCTATACTAGTGAAGGACCCAGGTAAAGTGAGCGTCATATTTTAGCTTATCTAATCTTCCATTTGTTATTTACGCGAGTTGATTAGCACGACATAACCTTTTATCGTCTCCTACCGCAGCCTGCGACGATCTGCTGCCTCGGCCTGGTTTCTAGCATAGGTAACCACACCCAATGCGACGCGCTTCTCGTGCTGTACGAAGATGAAAGAAGCCTGAACGCATGGCCAAAGCGATAAAAGCTGATGCGGTCACGAACGTCTATCACTCGACCCACATTGCTCTCTCCTACTTTCAAGGCTATCTTGTTCTTGGCCTTCGTCCTAGTCGTCATTTCGGTTTGAGGACCTTTCAGTTCCTTGTGGTGCGCGGAAAAATGGCCGCATCTCCTCGAGTGTACTCGATGATGTCCAACCATCTTCTGAGGATCAAGACATGCGGACGTTTGGATTGCACTATCACCTGTCTTGCTTTCATGGCCTAACGATGCATCGCGTTCTCGAAATCGGGTTTAGCTGATTTGGAGTGCATAATGTTCAACATGGCAATATTCATCTGCCAAGACAGAGTATCCCCTCAACAGAAGATATAAAATCCAGACTTTCGAGCCCTACGATACCTCAGATTGCTTCGAATCGTCTCTCTTACATCGTTTGTAAACATGTTGGCGCCTACCTTCCAGTCTATCCTCGCTGTCATCCTTCTTGGAGCTTCTGTCGTCTCTGCAGCTTCACCTTTGTCGCTGAGCCTTAGCGGTAAGATTAATTTTTTGTTCAACATGGCGCAACGACCTCAATTCGCAGTCGTTTTATTCTTGTAGGCCCTAGGAGCGTCCAGGGTGTCGAAAATCTGAAGATTACTGCTACAATCACCAACACCGGCACAGAGACTTTGAAGATCTTGAATGATCCTCGCGGCCTCTTATCTAAGCGCCCAGCCCACAAGTTTTCCATCACCGATGCTAAGGGTGCCAGCCCTGCTTTCACTGGTGTGAAAGTGAAGTACGTTCCCGAGGTAGCTGCTAAGCTCGGTGCCTACACCGTCCTTGCTCCTGGCGCTTCAATCTCTGTCGCACACGATTGTATGTGTCACATCAGGAATATCTCTCCGAATTTAAACTGATTTTTATTGGCCCAATCAGTGTCTCAGGGATACAACTTCACCGCTCCTGGTGCTGGTACATTCGACTTCGAGGCTGACAACACTTTCTACATCGTCAAGGATAACAACGAGATCGAGGTTGTCCGCGCCGATGCTGAGGCCGTCCACACCACCAGCATTGTCGGAAACCTGGCCATTGCTCGCCGTGACGAGGAAGGCTCGCTCGCGAAGCGCGCCACCTACGTCAGCTGCTCCTCAACCAGACAATCTCAGCTCGTCACCGCCGCTGCGTCTGCTGAGACATACGCTGCCAATGCAAAATCGTAAGTGTATAGATATTCGAATTGCTTCATGAGCTTGCTTACTGAAGCCATTCTTTAGGTATCTCTCCTCCCATACCTCTTCCACTACGAGATACACTACCTGGTTCGGAACATGGACCTCCTCCCGCTACAACACTGTTCTCTCCCACTACACCAAGATTGACAGCAACACTTTCTCTTCCTTCACCTTTGATTGTTCCTGCACGGATTCTGGAACCTACGCCTACGTCTACCCTGGCACGTGAGTAATCTGGTATTTTCACTGAAAGTTAATGGCTGTCGATATTGATTATTATCATTAGTTTTGGACGAATCTATCTCTGCGGTGCCTTCTGGAATGCCCCTAACACCGGAACTGATTCCAAGGCCGGAACCATCATTCACGAGTCTTCCCACTTCACCAACAATGGTGGAACTGACGACTATGTTTATGGTCAATCTGGTGCTAAGAGTTTGGCCATCAGCAACCCCAATAATGCTGTCTTCAATGCTGACTCCCATGAGTACTTCGCTGAGAACAACCCCTCCCTGGCTTAAATAGCTTCATGTCCCGACATTCATGGCCTACGTATGTATTTAAAAAAGGAAACGCAGAGAATTGTACATGGATTTACAGATATTTTCTCTATACCTGTATGTACAGATGAAAATCCAACTCTGTCCCATCTTGACTTCATGGACCTTGGACCGATCCAAATCCTGCTGGACAATTTTGGAGTGCGACGCTGACTGACCCACTCCTCATGTAACAAATTTTGGCAGTTGCACATTCTGCTGTACATGCAGAAGTGCGAACAGAACCTTTTCCCTGGAAGGTGTTAAAGACCTGGATCAAGAACAGACGTTCACTTCGTTGATTGATAAACCAGAAAGACGTCACTGACCGTAACTAAAGTTAAATTAGCTTCCATGGCTGAGGACAGGTTGTGGTTAGGTCCAAATCGGAATTATGCTCATTTGATTGGCACTTGCCTTCAGTAACATGATGCCACCATGTAGCATTTAATGGATCATTAGGGCCCCATCCGGTTATAGTGGCGCCATATGTCTCCCGAGTATTGTACTCGTATACGTAAGTGGGTCCAAGTGCAATTTGGGAATCGAGGCTATGGAACGAATCGACATCGGCTCTCCATCTGACGGAAAGTGTCGTGAGTTTGCGACGGCCTCTTAAGGAAGAAATTACTGGGCACACGTGTGAGCATCCAGGATATCGAAGGTCTATAAATTCATAAAATACTTGAGATCAACAAATCTAATGGGCGATAGTTTAAAAAGCTTACTGCGGAATCGACTTCGTACACGCGGAAGCCCGAGTTAAGATTGGTCAAGGGCGTCACAGACGGTCCGATCTATTCCCAAATGCAAGTCAGTATATTCGGGTAGAACGCATGCATACTGCCCAAAGAGCTCGAAGCGTACCCAGGAAACAGCACCGGCAGTGTCTGCTGACATGACGGTTGCATTGTTGGAGTAAAAAATCTAAGCCAGATGTGACGGCGTCAATGTTAGTAGCAAAATTGGAAAATCATATTCCGAACATTTATTTGGTCTTCATGGGTGCTGTGACCAATGTTAATGAACCCTATTCTGTAAGAATGTTTTGGTAAATTTCTCACTGTCCAAAGAATATATCTGGCAAGTCCAATTAACGAAATTCTGTCAGAGAAATAAACGTTTGAAGCACTCACTTGCAATAACATGAGGAGAGAACCGATCCACGCTGTCATCGAACAGTCAGCCAATAATTCATGAGCGTTGGAGCAGATGCAGATACATTTGATAAACTAGAAAGAGAGGGTTCTCCTATCAGCGGCCACGAGGCAACCAGAGAAACTTTAGATGACGTACAGAGATTGGTGGGGTTCCTCAGCGGGTTTGTGCCATCCCAGCCAGTCAAAACATGTCCAAGGATCCAAACTAAGGGAGGTCGATATTGAACATAACACATTGAATGACGAGGAAATGACCAAGTCGACTCACCACGGTCACCCGAGTCCTCCGCATCTTGCAGCTCCTCGGTCAAGAAACGCAACATTCCGGAAGTATCAGGGTTAGTCATGTTAATGTAATTGAAATAGTTGGCGCTAATAGAAAATTTGAGATATATCTTGAAAAGATATTGTCTTGTTCACGTACCGATACCCTGAATGAAAGATGAGAAATTATTGACAGGATGCAAAATGAATCCTTACACATATCCGTGTTCAAAGTGATAATGCGAAGACCATCGACACGTTTTACCATATAACCTGCATAATGGGCACGCGCTAAAGCAACTGCGGATTGTGAAATCCAGCCTTTCTGTTCCCAAAGCCCAGCAACGTGGTCGTAGTTCCTGAAGTTGAAATTAATAATTTATGTGCTGTTCTGTGTATAAGTACGAGGAACGAACGTGCCAGCTAAATTGATCAGCAAGTTTTCCTCCAATAGAATGTGGCGCATCTTGAGCTCTTTTCGCGTGATTAGAAATCAATGGAGGTCGCGAAATTGGGAGGGGGGGGACAGACGAACTGGTTATAGCTATCGTGGTTTCCAAGGACAGCGTATATAGGACCACTCCTAAGCAGCCTTTTGAAGAGATCGTATACGATGGCCTTGAATAAATCGGTATATGATGTCCGTGTATTAGAATATTGCAGTAGACTTACCTCGGTATATTCGACATACGCTCTAGGACAAGGACACATAGTGAGCAAATGGGATTGTTGCATTTTCCGTGTACATACCTGGAGAGTTGATTGTCGGAATCATGCGAGACCAGATCACCGGTATAGATACTGAAAGCAAACCCAGTCTTTTTTGTACCAGTCAACTCTGGAACTGCTTCAAGCGCTGCTAGGGCAAGGGCAATAGGAGTATCACTAGGATACAAAAGTAAATCGGTAAAAGGGACCCATGTTTCAATCCGAGGATCAAATTTTACCACAGATACGCGCCATAACGCGGCGCGGGCATCAGGACTTGATTTGGGCTCATTGAATTATGGTTGTTCGATCTACAGCATAGACCGGAGGTGCAATTGGCTTCAGCGCCTGTGGTGAATCCTGTGGGCGTCCATCGGTGATTAGGTGTAGGATGCACGACTAAAATGGCTAACGCTTACTTGGGTCCAAATGGAAGTCGGATAGATGCAAGACTTTGAGTCGTTTACCGCTTGGTTTCTTCCGTGCGAGAAGAGGCGAAGGTTTTGGTTTGGCAAACCACCCAGTAAGGTTCAATGCGACGGTGGGAGGTGCGGGACACATGTTGAAGAAATTCTGACACAATGCCTTTTATCGACGAATTTTATATCAATCAGTTCATCGTATTTCCATTAAAGTAGCAATACTCCATACCTGGCCATCATACCCTCCCGTATCTGCGTTGGCAACAACTTGGGTGATCACAGAGCCGATTCCGCTAAACCGTCCATACATGAGAGTGCAGTTACTCGCCAAATTGAAAGTGTTGCAAAACTGGGTAAAGAAAGCAGGCCCATCGGAAGGAGTTGCCAATGACACAAACTTTGCAACTCCAAGAATAGCCTGGCATTGGGCACACTTATCGTTCGCAAAAATTGGGCTGGCAGCAATAGAATGCAACTGAGTTATGGCATTGTTGAACAACTGGGACGATGAAGCTACAGGAGGAAGTGGATGTGAGTCTGCAGTGCCATTGAGCGGAATTCTGTTAGGGTCCGTCAGTGCAAGAGGGAATACTTTATGCTATATCAAAGTCATCAGTACTCTCGAATCATAATAACAGTCGACAAAAAGGCACGCAACGAGAACAGGATCCGAAACGACCGGCTGAGGTTGCGCAGAAGTTGCCGTGGGCGAGTTAAAGTATTTCGAAAATACTGAAGTCGGAAAAGGGCCAGGGGCCGTGAAGGTCGAAGGCGTTATGAGCTGTGCAGCTACAGATCCCGCTGCGGCGACCACAGCAAGGGAAAGGAGCCGTGCCAAACACATATTGGTTGGAAGCGTGAGATCTGCATGTCCTCAAGCCGCTCCTTTATAAACGGATTTATCGACGAACGTGTGCTCTCGCGCTAAAGAATACTGCATGGTTCACAAGGTTCTCATCCATTGTCAGGCGACTGGAGATGATTAGTTATAAATAGATTATATTTCATGCGTTAAGCAGGAACTTAAAACCTTGGATAATGGTAAGCATCAGGCGTCGCTTCGTCAGGACTGAGGGTCGCAATGACAGACTTACTATGTATACGGTACGATATCATGCCCTTGCTTTCGCAACGGAGTTGAACACTCGGACTGAGATAACGCTGCCATTTGCGCCCTTTGTGCGGCGGAAGCCAAGCTGAGTGGCGCTATCTAGCGGGGGCGTTGTGAATCCCGCGTGCTGGAGCGGAGGGCGCCTTGCAGAGAGATAGATGGGGAAAAGAGAAGAGGAGAAGAATCGCGTCGAATGAGGGGGTAGTAAGTAGTTATAGCGGTATTTGTTGTTGCTTGGCCTTGTACAGCCCTGTGACGTCGTAATTCACACGCTCTGATCATCGATTTCCCAATTAAGACCACTGACGTCTTGTTCCTTGGCAACTTTCGGAGGTGCGGGGGCAAGTGGCGGGCAGACAAATTTGTTGTAAAAACGATATCGCCTGCCCTGTCCATGTATCGCCGCCACGGTTAGCGTAGGCCAGAATCCGGTCCATTCGTTTTCTGTAGCAGAGGTCTACATTTTCGGTCGCCTCAATCAGCGGGTATTTTTGCTGCATTTAGCAAGGGGGTGTCGTCATCATGTTTTATTGACAGAAATTTATGGCGACGTGTGGGGGTATCATGAAGGTTTCTGGGATCTCACGCCGGGCATAATGTTTAAAGCCTAAAAAGTGGACCTTCAAAGCCTCTCGCTTGCTGCTGATCAGCTCTCCAAGTTGGTCCTCGATGCGCACGGTCCGTGGAAGGTCATAGCACCCGTTGTTTAGCCATTATCGCCTGCCACCTGAACGAATTTCCACGACATGACCGGGCGACTGACTTGCGGCGGCCAAAATGTTCACAGTGCCAGCAAGGCACTTCGCTCTTGTTCAGATAAGATGAAAACAATTAAGCATGATTCACCAGCTCGACTTCACGTAGACCTACATGTCTCCGGAAATATTCTCTTTATACTATACTCCGGGAATCAGAAGCCTATACATGAGAAACCGCGAAAACCTTCGGCTCATCTCATCTGCAGGGCCTCCGCGCTCCAGAAGTGCAGACTAGTACCTATATAGCCAGAGAGCAAGCAGGATTAATTGACAAAGCTGGTGAGGATAATATTTACAAGGCGCAGTGTATCTACAGATCATAGCGAAAGTGAGTGAAAATCGTGAAATTGGAGGCAAGAGAATTCCTTCCGTGAAAACAAGTAGCGAAAACAAGTCGCCTCAAATGCATCCTCATAGATACGTTTGCTCGCACGGTTGGGGAAGGTATAATGATAGCTGTACCAGCGCTAGACCTATTGTTGGGGTAATCGCTGGGTTTCGTCGGGGGTGAGATGGTTGGGGAGGTTGGTACCGAGGCGAATAATTAAATGAGCTGTTGAGGGGGAAAGAAAAGTTCAGATAAGCCAGTATTCACAGTGCATGTCGTAAGACCCACCAAATTAACGAGGAGGGCCTATTTCTGACAAAGGGATTGTCGAGAAACGACTACATTTATTTGTCGGTGTCGGACGATGATGCGGACTGGGGATTTGACTGCGCCATACTGGAATCCGTCTTCCCGTTGTCGGCCCCTGGTTTTGCACTTGTGTCAAGACCAGCAGATTGTTGTGGTGGTGTGGTCCCTTCCGCCTTCCGCCTGGATTCAGTCCAAAGGGCGAGTGTATAATCGTGTAGCGAGCGACTGTACTGGGCCAGAGATTCCAAGACCCCGTCATTAGGTTGTGTGGGTTGGTTGGACATTGCCTAGCTATTGGGGGGGGGATGAATTGATAGGGAGGGCGCGGAGATTCAGGGTGGTGAAGTTGGGCAAGCGTGTATAAACTTGGGAATGCGAGGGAAAAATTTAGATGGGTATTATTGACTTTTATATACATTTGGGCCAAGATCACATTACCTTTCAAGGACCTTATACCGAACATGCAGGAAATTTAACAACAACTTGCATGCCCGCGTTGGAAGAAGGGCAGACATGCACTCTATTATCTGCGCGTGGCCGGGCGCAGACGGCAATACGGCGCTGGCGTAGGACGCGCACCTGAGCAGACGCGCACTGGTTTAACGCGTGCTGGACCCTGCGGGGAGCGTTCCCCAAAAGCCAGCCGGCGTCGACGCAATTACTTAGTATGATCGATCGATGACTTTCCGTTCCGCTGCTGAGTGTTGTGACGTCACACACGTCCTCCCTTCATCCCAAGGTCCAGAGCCTTCCAGATCTGGCCGTCTCAAGTGCATTATAAGGTATTCAAGTACATACGCTACAATAGGTCATCTACAACACTGTCCCTTCCGTCATCATCTCGACTGCCGTCGCGACGATGACGACGTCCGCCGCATCACGTCTTCTTTCGCGCGCACATCCAGCGTCACCTGCAAATCGTGGTACTTCTGCAGATCCACCGCCTCGGAACGCGCCACCCCTGCCAAATCATTTGGCAGCCAGATGATGGGATGGGGCGCAATCAGCTCGGGCGCGTACATGATCCCTGCCATGTCCTCGGCATGGTCCGTAAATGGGAGAGGCGGTAAACGCGGAGGCGCGTCTGGATGGGTGCGCGCCGCTCTTTCAGTCGCGACGAGATCATCCAAAGTTTCCGTTTCTATTATCCAAAAATTGGTCAACATTTTTACGACCATGAATTTCATGAAATTAACTTACGAAGAGGTACAGCACCCTTATAATTTGAAGAAGATGGCATGACGGCGAGTGTGACGCTCATCATTTCCAGCACAGACGCCATTGAACCGCGAGGGCGAGTGCCGGCTGCATTGCTGCCACTGCCAGAATCTGATTCATGCAAGTATGTACCCGCACCGCTGGCAAACGTGTCCAAAGAATTTTGCGTGATGGGGCTGAGGGAATTACGTCCAGGGAGCCTTGTCTTCCAGCTCGTGTAAACTTCCACAAACACAATGACGAAGACGCCCGCGCCAATAAGCACGCCACCTTCTTCCCAGAAATGGAGTGCAAGGCAGATAAGGCCGAGTAAAATGGGTTGCAGTGACAACAACGTGCCAAACCGTCGAAGGAGCCACATATGTAATAATCCTCCTGTCTGTGAATGTGTCCGAGCGTACACATAGCCGACTAAGAACCGATGAGCTGCCAATGTAGTGATCAGTATCCACAAAACTAAGCTTAATGCATCAAGGGATACGTACCAATCAATGTGAGAAGCAGCAAGAGGACAACAGCTGGAGCGATTAAGGGGAAAAGGAGAGAAAACGTGGAAGCAAAAATGATAGCCAATACACACGCGCCTACTGCATATGCAGGATCGTATGTCCTAGGGTATACGGCTACAAAGATATGCTCAGATCACTGCGTTCACTACAAGGAAATGGAGCATACCTCGGAAACGCTGCCGTGGAGTAACGGCCTGCTTCTCGGCACGAAGGACACGCCATAAACGTATAGGTTGTAGCAGGAGACATGCTGGAAATATGATAGCCACATTAATAACGAGTGCAAGTGCAAGAATGCTCATATACACAGCGCCATTAGCAAGAGATGTGGCCGGTTTCGTATCGGTACTAATAGCTTGTGCAGAAAACAAAACGGCACCGATGGCCACGAGCCAGAGGGCGCCGACGGCGGTTAATACAAAGAAGGTGATCTTGAATATGAGAAGTTGATTTCCAGAGACTGATACTGATCCATGAATGGTGGCAACCCCTGCGAAGCACAAACAGAATGTCGGCATAAGTTCAGGTGGTCAACAAGTTGAAAAGCCGGCGACTTACAGTGGATAGCAATAATAGCAAATACAACAAAAAGTGTTGCAGCAACAGCAGGCGCAAATATCGTCGCAACTCCCGCTGCGATGACTTCGGTGGTGACCAGAGGCTGCAGGAACGGCAAAAAATGAGCGACATCGGGTGCCAGAGCGAGACTCAGGCCAACAGCAGCAGTTACTTCAGGCAATCATCAGATTTTGCGAGATGACTCTGAAAATGGGAGCGACTCACAAGTTGCCGCCAAGATCACTGCAATAGTGAGAATCACGGCCCACATCACCAGCGTGTCGAGCCAACCTCTCTCATTTTGGAGGACGTCCCATCGTATGTCTTCTTTCGCTCTGCCTTCAATTATTTGTGCACCAGGAATAAACCTCAGCCCACGACCGACCATAAGCCAGCCGTTGATATTTGTGCCGCTTGCGATATCATTGTAGCTCTGATTCTGGGCGTCAGCTATTTCCGCGTTGATGATCTTTAACCTTGATCGCCATTGGGTGATCTCAGTGTATACATGTCCAAGATCATCATAGCCGAGACCATCAAGCGGGCGAACGAATGGTTGTGACGGCTGAAGACGGAGATGAGGGGGAGGAATTGATTCTGGGTCAGCGTTGTATGTAGTTTCTCGCCGCGGGAATGTCTCGCGTCGAGTAGAAGGCGGGGTTGTGTCTGTCTTTGGAGGTCGCGGTCGGCGCAAAAATGATGAAGGACCCGCTTGGTCCGGAGGGATTCCATTATAATCATTAGGAGGTTCTCCATCTTGCGAGACATCCACCCATTGTTCAGCCTCTTCGCGCTCGTGTATAGTGCGCACGACTCCGTGCTCATCAACCTCCATATCTTCATAAGGTGTCAGGCCATAGTTGGGTCCAAAAAGTCGCGGGTCTGGAATAGGTGGCAGCCAGTTATCATCCCCAAGAATTGGGCCTAGTTCGCCAGATTTTTCGACAGCAACATTCGTGCCAAGAGGTAGGCGGCCATAAGCAACAGAATTCCGATTGACTTCCATGAATCTGCTCCCAATGACGCGTGAATTAATGGAGTCTGCAAAGCTTTGATGTCGATCGACTTCGGCGAATCTACCTCCGCTGACGCCTTGCACTCCACGAAGTTTGTAATACGAGGATGGAGCAACAAAAGAGGTCGGAGCGAGTGATGATGACGCGTATGCTCTGTTCATTTGACGACGCGGTCTTGCACGGCGTTGTGGAGGACCAAGAGGAATGGGGCGACTGATGTAAGGTCTGCTGGGATCGGCAGGAGGGGGTGGAACAAAATCAAGAACAGAAGGATCTGGGGTTGTAACGCGAAACGAGCCGATATATTTTGTTTCCGCCATTTCTAAGTTTTCCAATATTTCATCTCTTTCCTCTATGAGCAAGGCAACTCTATGGGTATCTCTGAAACGGATGGTCAGTGTTTAGCATTGCACAAATTCCTAAGATGATCGTACCCAATTGAAAAAAGGCTTTGAATATCAACTTCCACGTTGGCTTCTTCCGGCGAAGTGAGTGGTTGTTCTTCTTCTCTTCGCCGTGTGACTCTTTCTCCGTTCCGTGGGCGAGCACCAGCACCATTTCGTTTCGCCGCATCTCCCAGAGTAGAGCTCAGACCAATTTTTACCAAATGGTCTTTCAACTGCTTTTCGCCCCAAGTTGCGTATCCAGGAGCCTTCTTCGCGCTGAGCCATGCCAAATCCTTGCCCTCGCATTTGACCGCCAGCCATCGCCGCCTATACGCAGCGACGCGATTAAATTCGCGAAGAATTTTCCATAAAGCAGGGAGAACTCCAATAACAATGACCAGTCCAGCTAACACAATGACGCGTATGCGAAGGCGAAGATCGTCGGGAAGAGACTGTAGGGATCTTTGTTGGAGAGTGGTTCCGTCGCTAGTGATAGTCCCATTGTTTTCGATGAACTCCAGAAGCCTGAGTAGACTGAGGTCTGTAAGAGTAGAATAGCCACCCTCAAAGACTGAGGATAAAGGATAGTCGGCATGGCACGGTGTGTCGACGATATACAACGGCAAGGCCGCTCCTAACGCGAGAACAGACCATCCAAGCGCGATTATTAAGGCTACCCACAAAGCCCGTTGGCTGAGCTCTTCGTCTGAAGGGAAAAGCTTGGCATCTTGAACTGCTGAGCGACCCGCGTCCGATACGTCTGAGGGCACCGATGGAACAAGAGGAACTTTGGGGGAAAGGAAGGCAAAAAATGACGATCCGAGGGGTTTCGGTCGAAGGCTTTCAATCACCGAGCGTCAATACGTAAAAATTCACAACGATGAAAGTCGATACTCACTCTGGTTGAACGAACCACTCTCGCAACGCGTAGACTTGGCGAAATTTAGGCCTCAGAATAGCAAATATAATCTGGGATGAACGGGTAAGGGTGCACACGGCATAAGCATAGATTATGGAGTACTGACCCATAAGATTAGTCCGATAATACTGGGAACAATAACAACAGCAAGAATACCAGCACCTGCAGCGTCCAAACCTCCGCCTAGGCAGATAGGTTTCGGTGCAGACACTGTGAGGCCGCTGGTGCTAAACGCGGAAGAGCCTGAGGAAGAGGGGGAAGAGAACGTTGAAGTCGACGATACAGAAGTGCCAGTTGGTTGTAGGGTAATGATGGTTTGGCCAAAAGATGTCAAAGAAGTGCTGCCTTGTGCAATAGTCGTTATAGGGAAGGTGCTCGTGAAAACGAAGGGGGTGGTTGCACTTATAGAGGAAGGTTGTGTAAGAGGAGAATGTGTGGTGTCTGATAGAGATGTCGGGGTGGGTATGGGTGTCGCAGGTATTGTTGGGGGTATCGCAGGAGTGGTTGGGGCCTGAGGGGGGCAGGTGGTACAAGTTGAGGATGAGGGGTCGTTATTGAGATCATGTCGGGGTCGTAGTTGGGATAGTTGGCGTAGTGGGGCATAAAAGAGCATGCTGGGCCAGAGGCCGCAGGGGTATATGGAAGATGGAGCACAAGTTAGGCAGACCTGGAGAAGCGGCCAAACTTTCGAACCATGAACGCAGATTAGCCCAAAAAGGAAACGTACCTAAACGACTCGGGAGACAATTTATGCTCGAGCTCGACGATACACTAGGAGTGCTGGAGGTGGGCGGGAGAGAAAGTATACAGAATCTATGACTACATTTTTCTTGGACAAAACACGTTGTCTCCCAGGGAACACCGGTCTTTTTCGAGCCTATTTACTCTAAAAAGAAATAACGCGTCGTTGCTATAGATATTGTTCTCATTTACCCAAAAGTACCATTTATGAGCGTAGCGGTATTATTTCACAGCAAAGATTTGAGAAGCTCTGCTGGCTTGCAGTGACTGCCAGGCCTCCAGAATGAAGTCCACACACCGTGGGCGTTGAATGTGACAAAGTCGGAATGACTCAGCAACGACCGGTCAACGTGCTATTAGGAAAAACTTGGGAGCGTCACATCAGACGCTGCATTTAAGCGCTCGTTCTTCCATCGTATTGCTCGCTGACCATTATTTACGGCTTTTGTTAGGCAAGCGGAAGATAACGAAGCAAAATTCCAATACTAGCGAGTGTAATCAATGATTTGATTGATACAACTTGCTCTCCTCTCTAAATTCTCAGGTTGGTTTCCTCAAGTCGACTGATAGAAAACCTGTCATGTTCTGGTAGAAAATCTGACTTAGTTTTTCAAAATATGCCTATACGAATCAAGTCTTCTTATAAAGTTTAAACACGATGCTAGCTATTTATCCATTCAATAAATCCTGCCAAAGAAAATAGACCTTTAACATTCAGTTTTTGAAAGTCGACTCATCAGCCTGTAATGAATTAATTTTTTGGGGGGAATTGTGCATGATTCCTGCTATTTAAAAAATTTAAATTGTATGTACGGCCTGCAGCGCTGAGTCTTGAATGCTGCAAAGCCTTATTAGACTCATTGGAGTCACAGATCGGCGGCGAATACCACGTGACAGTGTAACTCTTATGAGCGTCGCCGTTGCATTTGTTGTCAATGATTGTCAATTACTAGTACAATTCTTCCAATTCTGTGGCTTTGACGCATTTCTCTAGTTGCGGCTCGCCATGGCGAGTTATCCGAAACAGGTAGGCGATGGACGCCGTCTTGCAGCAATTCCCATTGATATTGAAGACAGAATAGCCCACAGCGCCTACTACACTCCAACAAGCACAAACCAACGCACTGCTCAATCTCCTTAACCTCAACCAACCCGTAGAAGCTGCCTCTCAGACAACTGGGAAAAGCGGTTCAGGCCTCAAGAATCAGACAGTCTCTGGTCCGCCTGTATGGAAAGTACTCATATTGGACCAGCAGACGAAGGACGTCCTAGCGACTGTGCTTCGCGTCCAGGATCTACGTGACGCAGGGGTAACCCTCCACGTGTAAGTTCACCATTCCCTTCCCCGAAATGATGTGAATTCATGAATCAATTGTAGGCAACTGCATACTTTACGACCTCCCCTGCCTGACGTTCCTGCTGTATATTTCATATCACCGACGCTTGTCAACATCAGACGGATAGCACAGGATCTCCAGAAGAACCTCTATGAATCTTTCCACTTTAACTTCGTTGAACCACTTCCTCGTGCTTTGCTGGAGGAACTCGCTTCATCTGTAGCCCAAGATGGTACCGGTGAACTCGTTGAACAAGTGTGTTTTCTTGTTCGTCGTATCGTGACTTACGGCTGCTCATTATGCTATCTAGGTTGTCGATCAATATCTATCCTTTATTGCACCATCTCCATCGCTCTTTTCCCTTCTGCCGCCACCGCCGTCTATTCCTTCAGTATTATCACCCACTCCACCACCAACAAACCCTGGGCCTATCTCAACTTATACCATCCTTAATTCCCCATCATCGACTGAGCAGCAGATAGAGGAAGAAATCGAGCGAGTAGCCAGCGGATTGTTCAGTGCAGTTGTTACTACAGGTATGCTTTGACGCTTTCATGGTTTGCTGCTGAATTTCTGACCGGTTTCATAGGACATGTACCTTTCATTCGTGCACCCCGTGGTAATGCGGCCGAAATGATTGCAAAGAAATTGGAAAGCAAAATCCGGGATGCTATTCTTTCTGCTTCAAGATCGCACGGGAGCACTACTACCTCACTTTTTTCTCAGGATTCAACTGGACTTTCAAACCTCCAACGACCATGTTAGTACTGTCATTCTTATTTTGCGCTTCAAGCAATCAATAAACTAATTCCTTTTCTAGTGCTACTCATCCTTGACCGAAACGTGGATCTCGTATCTACTCTTGCCCATGGATGGACCTACCAAGCTTTGGTCTCGGATTGTTTGGATATCAAGCTGAACCGCGTCACCATAACCCAACAGAATACGAAGAAATCTTACGATCTAGATTCCAAGGATTTCTTCTGGGCGCAAAATGCAGCTAGCCCCTTCCCTCAAGTTGCAGAAGAAATCGACGCGCAATTGAACAAGTATAAACAAGATGCCGCCGAGATTACGCGCAGCACTGGCGTCAGCGATGTCAATGATATTTCACAACTGTATGTCGCAGCCTTATCCATGCATTTCGAAATTGAATCCTCACAATGCTGATCGCGCAGAGACCTCACAACAAATGCTGCACATTTAAAAACAGCCATAACACAACTACCAGAGTTGACTGCTAGGAAAGCAACACTGGACACCCACATGAACATCGCAACTGCGCTTTTGGAGCAGATCAAGAAACGTGGCCTTGATGAGCTTTTCAGTACCGAAGAAGCAATTTCACGACAGGTAAAAATCTTGAGGGCGTTGAAAGCACCGAACTGACTGTTTCATTCCATAACAGACGACTGCAAGCATCCTCGAATTCCTGCGTGCTTCGCGGCCAGATGGAGAATTGACTCCAGGAGACAAACTACGACTTGTTCTCGTTTTCTATCTTTCAGCGCCAGATAATGCTGTTACCAAGGAGGATATATCTGAGTTGGAAAAAGAGCTTAAATCCGCTGGCGCAGACGTGGCCGCTTTCGAATACGTCCGCCGAACACGAGAAATTTCTCGCATGACTTCCTCCATCAGCATCGGTACTACTGGTACTGCTACTCCCAGCTTGGGCAGTGTAGCTGGGCAGGGAGGAGAACTTTTCAAAGGTTTCAGTGCGCTCGGAAATAGGGTGCGTGTTAATTGGTTCGTGATGTTTGTCCTTCCGTGATTAATTTCCTCAAAATATAGCTTACGGACCGTCTAAAAGACGGTCGATTCGATACGCTCATTTCTGGAGTCAAAAACTTCCTACCCACCAACAAACTCTTCCCAGTGACCAGGCTTACCGAAGCACTGATGGATTCCTCGGCTGCGTCGAACCAATCTCTAGCGGAGACAGACGAGTACATCTTCCTTGACCCTCGTGCCCCTCGACATGCAACCGCTGGCATGCATGGTGTTCCTGGCAGTAGTGGCGTAAGCAGAGCTAGGCGCATGGCCTTTGCTGAGGGTATGGTATTTATTGTTGGAGGTGCAAGTTATGTGGAATATGGAAACCTCGAGGAATGGGCGGACAAGTCAGGGAAACGAGTAACTTACGGTGGTACGGAAATTGTGGATCCAGGAGGTTTCGTCAAGATCTTGGAGAGTCTCGGAAAGTCAGGTGCCTCTTGAAGCCCAAGACGTTCTGATGTTTTGTATTTCTTGATGAACCAATCAAGAATGATTTATTGCATTGTTCAGTAGATGTGAATAATAGATACAGTAAGTGTTAGTAATTTGTTACATTGGTGAGGTAAAAGTGGTAAAATATTGAAAAAGATAATGTGAGCAGGGCAAACGGTGCTCAGCCAGATGATGAACCTGATTACTTTTTATTCTTGCTGTTCTGCATGGCAAGAATTTGTACTAATCGAATGCTGGCAAAGAGAAAGCATTAGACAGTGTTGTTGAATGCGATGTCAGGACTTACAAGATATTGATCATATCGAGCTCGAGCCCGATAGACTCATTGATTGGATCAGCTTTCATGATACCTGTCTCGGCCATGCGTGCATGCTTAAGAATCTTCTGGGTACTGTATAATGCATTTTTGAGAAAGGCTTTGCTCTGAACATCAATTGGGACTTACTCATAGAGCACGAAACCACCAAAGACAGCAAGGCCACCATAGAGAGACACTGCTTCAGTGACAGCGAGAGTTCGGATGCCCATGGGAAGTATCATTGGAGCCAAAGAGCTGAGTGCAACTACAGTAACACCAGCCAGCAAGGGACCACCAAGATTGAGGAATTTGTCGTTTCTAAAAAAACATCGGATATATGATTTAAGAGGTATAAGAACGCGTAGAAATATGCGATCTAACCTTGCAGTTGCCCCAACGTATGAGAGAGATCCGACAATGCCAACGGTATACAGAGCCGCCCTAGAAAGAATGGCTGGACTAAAGAAAAATAGAGGGCTCAAAGTAGCAGCCTGGCAAGCGTTGAATCCCTATACGATCCATTAGTACTCGAGTAGAACATACCATATCCAAAGGGAGGAACTTACCAGCCAAAACAAGTGCTTCTGCACAGATTTCTCAGGTGGCGTATACATTGTACCCATCATAGTACCAATACTTCCAACAAGGCTAACACCAAGAACGACCCCTTGAAGGCAAGATTAGCATACAGATATTCCAAATGCGCCATATACTCACAAGGATTTGTAGCCATGATTTTGAAAGCCAGCCCAGAATGAAAAAGACTGCGAGCCGCGAGAGCCGTGAGGACGAGCCCACCCCCAGTGTATTTGAAACTATCATTTAACAACGATCTCTCCGGTACTGAGAGCGGATCTCGGGTGTCCCTATTCAAGATTGCGTCCACAGCGAAAACAACGCCTGCTACGCCAGCCTATGGGAGATGGCAATCAAATCAGCGGTCAAGTATTCCAATTTCAGATAACCTACAGCAGTGATACCAAATTTCTGCCAGGAGAATGGCTGAGATTGCTGGACCATCGGCCGAGATTCCGTCATGATTGTGCGCGAGGCATTGCCATTGAAGAAAGCCTGGAAATTGGGCCCGGTTTTCTTCTGTGGGAGGCGAGCGAATCCATTGCTGTAGAACCGTAGACCGATGGCTGGAGGCCTTCTGAATACCGAAGATATGAGCGAGGAGTTGACGAGCTGTCGAAACGACGACGTGGGCAGGCGCTGCATGGTGAGTTGTGAGAAAGAGAGACTTGAAGCCGTTGACTTGGGCGGAACGTATTTTCGATGCCGACTGTGACGACACTCCGCGTCATGTGCTCGGCGATCACCAATATTCCGACTCATTCCGTCCACCAGCTGTCTAGACGCTATGTACTTAGTACTACATACATTTTACTATGTATTTAACGTGCTCGAAGAAGCCTCTCGAATAAATATTCGAGGGGCACAGAAAGTAAATAAGGATAAGCATCAAAAACCAGGTAAGACACAGCAGAAAAAGACACAAGAGGGGAAAAGAAGTCGAAGAAGAGAGAAAAGCAAGGAAAAGTAGACTTGCCAACAAACCACCAGCATGGTACGATGATGAAAGGGCCATTTTAAGAGAATACAAGGGTGGTATCCCAGTTCAGAGGGTATTATTGCTTTCCACCCGCAGCTTGAGTAGCGGCTTGAGACTGCTGTTGAAAGTGCATTAATAAACGTTGAAAGTACACAAATGGATTGATACATACAAGGTATGCCATTAGTTGCTGATACTGAGGGTTGGCAGCAGGAGTGCCTAATGCACCAGAAGGTGGAGTATTCATCAAATGAGGGGGCGGGGGAGGGATTCCATACCCTTGTCCTGAGACGGGTGGTCGCTGCTGCTGCTGCTGTGCAGACTGCAACAGTGCAAGAATGTTGGGTGGTAAGTTGGCCAAGGCTGGATTCGAGGGTGGTGCACCAAGCGGCTGTATTGAACTATAAGGACCTGGAGGCGCAGGATACGCCGCAGGGGGTGGGGGTGGATAATAGGAATTGGCTCCTGGGGGCATAGGTGGCATTGACGACTGCATAGGTGGCACAGGTGCCGGAGGGGGTGCTGGTGCTGCAGGTTGTTTCAAGGCTGCCAAAAGCTACAGAACAGATTATCGAACAAGTCCTCGTATGGATATGAGAATAAATTACCTGCTGAACTTTCCGCGCCTGCTCAAGGCGGTCGTCAGTGGGCTTAGACAAGAAAAGAAGATGGAAAATTCAGTTGACTATAACAACGAAAGAAGAAAAGATAGCGTACAGGAGGGGGTGGAGGAACATGTGGTGACATTCCATATCCGGGTCCTTCTGCATATCCATTATGAGGAGGTGGAGGCCCACCATAACCACCTCGGGGTTGGTCATATCTGTCGCTATATCCACCAGGCCTTCCGCCCCGATGATCATCGTCGTACCGGCCTCCACCTCCTCCACGGCCCCTATTGTAGTCGCGCTCTTGACGGCCGTAGTCTCCGCCTCCACGGCGATCATAATCATCGTCCATGCCACGGCCTCTTCCACCTCGACCACGACCGCGACCTCTGCCTCCACCTCCACGCATGCCTCCTCCTCGATCCTCCCATTCCTTGTTGCCGTCACTGTTATGATGAAATGAGCATCGACACCATTTTCTATTAGAAAAAGACTTGCCGATGCGTAGCAGATGTGGTTTCATCCCATGCAAATACAATATCCATTACCCCGTCCTGCAATCCTTGATGACGGAGTCGATCATGAGCTTCACCGCAAGCCTGATACATGTCAGCAAAGGCAATGGGGAAAAGTAAGTATATCTCTCACCCTAGTATCATAAAACTCCACATATCGTGAACTAAACAACAGTCAAAAGATGACATTAGAGGAATCCGGAAAACGCCTACTCGATGCGATCTCCAACAGGCTTCACAGACTTGACATCACCAAATTGTTGGAATTTCCGCCGAACTTCGTTGTCATCGATAACTTGCCCTGATGGTGAATTACGTAGGGTGACTTGGAGCGTTCCTTGCAATTGCTACTAGACGTCAGACTACTTGACATTCAACAAACTCAACTCAACACGAACCTGATTTTTCTCGCGATCGTGTCCCTTCTGGTCATCACGTGGAAGAGAATAATGAACATCAATCTGACAAAAAAGGGTGAACAATGGAGAAGCATAAAGCATAAAGATATAGACCCATGTCAACATACAGGTCGGCCACTAATTTCAGATCCTTGAAGACGATCTCTAGCCCTCTCGGCTGCACGAAGATCAAACTGTCGGAGAAATTCTCAGAACACTGAAACAACCACACACGAATCTTGCTCACGTATGTAACGAAAACCATTCCTCTCGTTGAAATCAGATCAAAGAACGTCTTGATTTCACCATGCTCTTCGAATATTCGACGTACATCTTCACTGGGTGTTTCATACTAACGGATCCATTAGCATGCTTTATTCGGGTGGAAAAAGATAAAATAAAATAATCGCAGAAACTTAAAAGCCTAAAATTTAACATGAGACTCGCCTTAATGTTACGAATAAACAGGGTGCGGCAGGGCCTTTCACGTTGAATTCGTTCTTCAATTATTGAATCATGAACTTTATCATCTCTTTCCTTCCTGATTGGACGCCGCCGGTCTTCGTTGTCAAATGAGCCTAGTCCGTCTAGCACGGTAAATGGACACGAGTAAGAAACTTGATATCATAGTACACAGAAGACCAAGCAGAGATAGGACGTAGCATAGAGCTGGAGCACCTGGAGTTGGCATCATTCAAGAGTCTCATACACACTTCGGAGTCAGCTGATTCAACCCTTAGCAACTTTCACCGATTTTCACGATTTCAAGTCAACCATAGAGAAGGGTCTCCAGAGGTAATATCACGCAGTAGCTGATGATATCCATGGAAAGTGACGCCATTATCGAGGCGCTTCAATTTCGACAAACACTGAGACGAACGATGCTTCCGGTTCCTCCTTCCTATCTTTGTATTGATATTTAGTCTTAATTGTAGCGCACCTTCATATTTAGAGTAATCTTGGCTGTACGATTGAGCTGACGAGGGAGGTGGAAAATGAGTGGGCGTTGCATCTGCATAAGGGTTGCTTCCATAATATGACTGTTGGGAACTGGGTGGCGGCTCATAATTGTAGGGACCCATATCGGCTGAAGTGTGTCCTTGGTCATATGCGTTGTGGCTCATGTTCGAGTCGTAACTCCCATAACCCCCTCGACCCCGGTTGAAGCCTCCTCTTCCTCTGAACGGGGCACCGCCCCTGTCTTGAGATCGATGACTTCTATCGGCTCCTGGACCGGGAGAGTTGTTGCCCCGACGGCCAGGCGAGTGCTCGAAACTCGCATTGTACGGATGATGTCGGTTCATAATTCTTAAAGAGACTGATCAATGTAGGTGCAGTGACGTGGAGCAAGTTGGGGGAAGCAGATGTTGAATTGTCGACAGCTGACTGCACAAAAAAATCTGAAGTACTGAAGAGACCAGAAGTTCAAAACTCGGGACTCAGACGGCAGGAGAGGATGAGAGAACTGATAAGGATGCTGGTGGTGCAAGACAGAACAGGAAAAATTGAATACCGCTGAGAATGGACGCCGGAAAATGCCGAGATGCCCATTTGTGGCCTGGCTGCGGTGCGGCCCCCTCACCGCCAGCTTCACTGCGCTTAACGACCATGTCTAAACAATATCAGTTCAAACTCGTTCTTCTCGGTATGCCTTTAGTATTACTGTATATCGCACACCCTTATCTTCCCAATTCCAGGTGAATCTGCCGTCGGTAAATCAAGGTGGGTGCGACACGCTGTACAACTACATCAACTAATGCCTGGCCAGTTTGGTGCTACGCTTCGTGAAGGACCAATTCGACGATTACCGCGAGAGCACAATTGGAGGTAACTCAATTCTGCTCAACGTATTGGTCCGTGCCTGATCTTGCCGCAGCTGCTTTCCTGACGCAAACGGTGACACTCGATGATCAAACAACTGTGAAGTTCGAGATATGGTATGCTCCTTTGTCTTCTCATGAGCCTTCAGGTTCACATATTGTTCAAATTCTTTAAGGGACACTGCAGGACAGGAACGTTATAAGGCAGGTATTCCTTTCGCTCGTATCTTACTAGTGTGACTAACGCATCATCTGCCTCCAGTCCCTTGTACGTGGCCATCACTCTGAATGAGAGCACATATCTTAATTACCTCCCTCAGGCCCCCATGTACTACAGGAATGCCAACTGCGCTGTAGTTGTGTACGATATCACGCAATCAGCATCATTGGAGAAGGCTCGCACGTGGATAAGGGAGCTGCAGCGTCAAGCTGACCCTTCGATAGTGATAGCTCTATGCGGCAACAAACTTGATCTCTCCGCTCGCCGTCAAGTATCCCAAGAAGAAGCAAAGAAGTATGCAGATGAAGAGGGTCTTATGTGGACGGAAACTAGTGCCAAGACTGGTGAAGGTGTTACAGAGATCTTCACTGCTATCGGTGCGCTGGTTTTTTCTGGGTTGCAATGTCACTCGACATACTGACGTGCCGCACTCTCTGAAATTTACAGCCCAGAAACTACCGCTGACAGCGCCGAGTGCTACTCGAGCAGGTGGTTCGCGGGCAGGACCAGGCGCAAGAGCTGGAGTCGATCTCAACAAGCAGGCGGCCTCCGCAGGCCAGCCTGAGGCTTGCAACTGTTAAATCACTTGCACACCCTTCTATTCAGCCCACATCATCGGGATATCTCATTTTGCATTTTACTTCCTCTTCTTGTAACGTATTAGCATTCCTTCTGTCATTTCATTCTTCTTTCTACTTCGGACTTTTGGGATATATAATTCTATCTTCACCCCGAATCTTGTCTGTCTCGATACCTTTTATCGCGATAAGGCCATGATATGGAATTTATATGTTCCACACGTTGCTGTGAGTTACATTTAATTTTACACAGTATAATTATTCTTCCTCCTGAGATAATCTGGGTATCAAAAGAGACATGTATGCAAGTCAAAAACCAGCCCGCTCCAAACCCTTTCTGATATCTGCATGTGCTAGTTCCGAATGTTGCACTTCTTGACTCTTTGACCAAAACCAATTCTGGTCACGCGAAGATGCTATTGAAAGCTGACCCTCGATGAACTGCTTAGTCGTTTCATTGGGTGCTATGTTGTACTTGCGCTTCTGAAATTTCAACATGTTGTTGATGATTTCGTACCACCGCACGCGCTTATAAAAGCATATCCGTCCGTCGACGTCTTGATATGCAAAATTTTCTTGCGCGTGGATAATGTCAGCCAAATACATGGTGATGAACGGCACGCAAGGACCCTCAGCACTTTGCAGTATGGCGCGATAACCTGCAAAGCCGCCGGTTGGCTCATTGTGCCGCAGCAAGGTTTCAAGAATTGATTTACGATTGACATGCGCCCATGTCAAATGAAGTCGTGAGATGTCCGTGCTTGAAAGAGCAATGATGATAGCACTCATGGACGCGATGTTGTTGAGAAGCCGACATTTCTGGATACAAAGAATCAGTATTCTTATCACGATGTAGTCAGGAAGCGAGAACACACCTCAGCGACCTTGATCCAGAAATCGACAGTATCAGATCGTTTCCCCAGAATTTCGTGGTTCAAAACGCTGGCCTTGACCCAAGCCACAAGGTTGTCATGAGTACTGCAAAACGCAAGTAGATCGGCAACAGATGGGCCGGTCTGCGTTTTTGGAT
The DNA here is from genome assembly GCA_009935795.1 of Pholiota adiposa. Taxonomy (NCBI): domain Eukaryota; kingdom Fungi; phylum Basidiomycota; class Agaricomycetes; order Agaricales; family Strophariaceae; genus Pholiota; species Pholiota adiposa. The sequence continues at coordinate 313,795 of QEYC01000240.1, read as the reverse complement.
AGGACAGGCACTCTTGCGGTGTAACTTTCACATAAAGAGCTTGTTCCCACAAAGCAAGCTGTTCTGCCAAATCGACTGGATCGAGTTTGAGGAGATCACCCTTGTGAGGCTTTGATTTTCTCGGCTTCTTTGGCGTAGCTTGCTTTGATGCATCGATTGGCACGGTAAAAGTCTGGCAATGATGTCAAAATCATGAGATAGGCACAAAAAGATAAATTTATTTTACCAAGCGTTCAAGGGTTTTGATGATGGCCTCGGCATGCGTGTTATGAGGTGGTTTGGTGATCGTTCTTAGATATTCCGTTAGAGGCCTGGCCAAATGAGGTTCTTCTTCCAGAAGCCGATGGTCTTCCAACCAAATATTGAAGATCTCTAGGATACGTCTTCTTGTGGGATCTCGCCAGTTTGCCTTCCAATCTCCAAACTCAATTTCTGTAAGGTTTTGTGGTGGCCTTGTATTGTAACGCGCCGTCAGCATTTCAAGAAGGTTATTGGCAGTGGTAAAAGTTCGAAATGTCGTAAGGAATACGTTGGTGAAGGCATTGAGTTCTACTTGGCCTATATACTCTTGATCAGTAATGGTCCATATCAGATAGATACCGTATTTCATACCATTCAGGTCTATAGGCGCGTCGTGCGATGCTAACCGTTCTATGAGAGCAGGTAGAGTCGCATTGCGAATATGGCCTTTCCCATCTTCCTCTATTTGATCAGAAAATTGAGGTTGAAGATACCACGGGCGGATGTGAATAATTGTTTCAATCGGCCTGCCATAAGCGCTTGCCTGCCTCTTCAATTTAGTCCTTGTAGGACGCGTTTGCGAGTTGATAATGTCCGGGGTAGTAGCTCTTGAGATATCGCGCGAATTCTTGGACTCGTGTGTCCAACATAAGGCCGGATTATCCTCCAATATCATGCCCCGTGCACGAATGCTTCGCTTATTCGCCAAAGGAGTTGATTGATTTTGATTTGCCTCGGCCATTCCAGAGTGCACCAGCTTGGCTTTCGATTTTTTTTCGGATAATGTCAGTGGAGGGTGGGGCAAAGGAGAAGTCGGAGATGGAGGAGCAGCTGGTCGCAAAGACTTTGATTTAAAGTAAGGGTTGACGTTTTGGTCTCGTCGACCATTGTGTGATGGGGTGGATGGGGTATTCGTCTATCAAAATAAAGGTTCAAAACATCGAAACTAAAACGCGAAACAACAAGCGTACCCTGTAGGCTTCGTATTCGGGTAATGGAGAGGTAGTAGAATCAGTGTCGAATAAAGCAGGTAGACGAGAAACAGGCGCAGAATTATACAGCTGCTCTGCTTCATACTCGTATACACGGCATTCTTCTCGGGTGTTCCGCAGTTTGTCAGCCATTTCGTTCGACAGTTGGACGACAAAAGCCTGTGGAATCCAGCCTACAACAGGTCCCTCTCTTCGCATTGCCGCCCACCACCCAGTGTTATCACGTTTGACTATCTCAAGAACCTCGCCCTTTCTAAACGGCAGAAGACCATCTTCATCGGAGGAGAAGTCGTACTTGCAGAGAACGGAGAACAGAGCATCCGACTCGGGATCAGAAGCTCCAGAGTATGTGCCATAATAATTATCAGCGTCACTTCGTGTGGACATGTGAGTGCTAATGGCAGGAGATGGTGTATGGGTGGCGACCTTGACTTTGGGATGTGTGTAGGGAGATGGGTCGATGTGAAGATGCATTGATTGACGCATCGCCGCCTGAAGGCGTGTCTGCGAAATACTGATGGATACCTATCAAGATCGCAACAAGATGTCAGGAGTGTCTGAGAACGTGCGTAAGGAGGTCACCGCTGTGAAATATTCCTGAGGGATGTCGAGAATGGAATGAGCAGAATGGGGGATGGGAGTCTGGAGAAACGAAGATCGCGGTGCCAATGTCTGGGCGACCATCATCGCTCGTTTTGGCGAACCGTGTACATAAATTTAAATAGACGTTCGCCCAAACCTCGAGCCATCTATTTTCCACGCAATTCAATGGCAATAGATGGGTGCTAGTCTGTGCTAGTCGACAGATTCATGCGGCTGCATGTTTATAATTCGCGGATGAAATCGCGATTCAGCCTGCAGATCTTCAACGTCATGGCGATGTGAACATTCGGAGCCTTGGAAGTAGATCAGTTTGACATCTCTATTAAATTCCTCGAAACGCAGCGGTCTCCAAGTCACGGTAGCGGGATGGTGTGTTTCCTGGAGCTGAACTCGGCGGACGGATGAGGATGAGTGCCTTATTTGGTCTTGCTTTGCCGGAACGGCGGAACCCAAGGTCCCTTTTGATCATCTCGGGCTGCGGTCTTTACCCTTCACCTCCACAATCAGTTGCAACTTCACAGTCGCCCAGATTAGAGACGAGCGCTGAGCGTTGATTCTCCACTTTTCTATTAAGCGACATCCGTTCTCATCCTCAATATGTCTATATGGAACGCAGCCAAAGCTAAGGTGAGCGAGCCATCTTCTTATAGGACCCAACCAGAGATTTTATCCTTTTTTCCTTGCCATCAGGTTCAGCTGCGGTATATCTCAGCTTGTTCTCGTAGAACTCAGGTGCTCATATTTCCCGAGAAGGCTTTCTGTACAACGACTGCGGACTCTCCAACAAAAGAAGGAAGCACAGGCAAAAGCAGCTCGTCGAGATATCGCCCTCTTGATAGAACGCGGCAAAATTGAAACTGCCCGTATCAAGGTTGAAGCCAGTACGTGGCTCCCCAAATACTGGACATGTATCCATCTCATTCTCTGTCCCAAGTCATTCATGAAGATATTTATGTCGAGCTTTTGGAGGTGATGGAATTGTACTGCGAGCTTTTGCTTGCAAGATTTGGGCTGCTGGATCAAAAGTGAGTAATTATTGTGATAATGGTTTTCGTGTGCTAACAAATCACAGTACCCGAGAACCAGATCCTGGTGCGTTGCAGACTTCAAGATTCTATCAATTAACTGATCACCTTGCTTCTAGGAATCTTAGAGGGAGTCTGTGCTGTCATTCATGCTGCGCAACGTACTGAGCTTAAAGGTATGTCTTCACACATCCTCTCATTCGAGCTTATCTCATTCGTCTAGAATTGCATATACTGCGAGATCTCCTCATGCACAAATATGGGCGCGAGTTTTCCATCGCGGTTATGGAAAATCGAGACGGATGTGTTAGCAACCGCGTATGTGTTGCCTTAGACTCTAATATCCAATGCTGAATGCATATATGGTTCAATGAAGGTGGTTAGCAAATTAGCATTTGATACACCTGCATCAGCGTTAGTCGACGCGTATCTTAAAGAAATAGCAAAGGCATACGGTGTCCCATTCCTTCTTCCCGGAGAAGAAGGGAAAGCAGAACCTTCCGAGGAAGAGGGCAAGGTGCGATGCAACACTAGATTGTGTAAATTTATAAATACTAATGCATTGAAATTATCTATTCGTAGGAGACTGTTGACGAGAAATCTTCGGCTGAAGCAGACATATCGGAAGAGCCGACAAGTGGCAAAAGCACGGATGCATCCGATACCTCCAAATCAACGGAATCGAAGAAGGCTCCTCCCCCATCTACGCATTCGCCTCCTGTGGAAGATGAATTTGAGATTCTTTCGAGACGTTTCGCTCAATTGAAGAAACGTTAGGGAAGCCATGGAATATAAATTTTGTAGCTTCAATTCAAGGTGGAGGATAAGAATTATCTCGACATTTCTTGTACTTCTATTTAATTCAGTTCACGTAAATTAGGCCCTCTGTGTATATCTAGTGTTTATTCCAGTATCTCTCACCTACATATACGCTATAGTACACCGGAATTTATAACGGTGACTTCCCTTGTAAGGCGGAGGGTTACAAAGCTTCAAATCTTTCTGCGAGGCCATTCCCGCCAATGCAGTCCAGTTTCGATTATTTCTTTTTATCTCGGGTCACTTTTGAGCGGTGCAGTGCAGAACTTTGGCAGAACTTGTCGGGTATCGGATACACGGTCAAGTCTCATGGCCGCTATACAAGCCTGTAGGCTGTCTACACTCGAGGACGCACATTGTACTCAGGACAGCCTACCTCTTACTGCACCATGGTAAGTAAGAGCATGTAGTAACTTGAAGTTACCGGCATTGAGGCCGTTCAATTGCCGAGATCGATAAGATCAGATGCATGCCCCGTCTAAAAATAGAGTACTTATAACCGTACAAGTAGTACCTGGCACTAACTACAAAAAATCCTGACAAGGGCCGGGATTACATGGGATTACTCACAGCGGCTTTGCCACTGGAATAGGTATTCTATATTCACTAAGGAAACGGAAGTAAAATGGCGTTAAGAAATCGACCATACTGGACAGCATTCACCAATTGCCAGATGTGACGAAATGGTAATACACTTCATCGTGTACATATGTAAATTACAGAAAGAAGGGATTTTATTTAACAAGAGTCTGAGGTTTCGTTTGTATCGGCGGCTCTGGAAATTTCTTCCTTCCCATGCAATTGGCGACATTAAAAAACTGATCTAGTCGTTCTTGAAACTCGCTTTAAAACAATAGGTACATATTACTATTACGGCTTTTTGGCAGACGCGAATATTCATCGATGATAAGGAACATCATCATTTTCTTTAGCCCACAATAATGGTTTTATATTCATCGATAAGTCCTCTGGCTAGATTGGTGAGCTGCGGAGAAGAAGCATGCATACAAACGGCCAAGCGTCACGGTCGGGAGTCATATTTATGGTAATTTCAAGGGCGATAGATCTTGAGCTGCATGGAAATAGTATCCATTACACTATCGCCAACATACATATGTGGAAGTCATCTTAGAGCGATGCTATGCAATTAGCGTTGACTATCTGCTCGAAGAAAGTCCACTGTCGACCATAAAGAGCGCGGGTGAAGACATCGTGGAAATAATGCAAATCATGGCTTCTGCATCAAACGTCCAAAGCTGACCAATTTATCTCCGTTCGCCAGACATAGCCAGACATCCATTACTATGTGGTTCTCAACCACACGCGAAGGCTCGAATCTTAATTCATCCTGACCATGAAGACGCTCTTCTATCTTGGTGAATCCGGAATACTTAAGTTGTCACGTTAATGATTCCGGGAGCTGGTAGAATTTCCGCCGAGCTTCACTCGCACGAGAAATCGTTGAGAAATCATTAAGGGGTATCATATAGTAAATGCCCCGAATCTTTCGCTTTCTTCTCCGCTTTATGCGTCCAAATTACCAACACCTTTAGATTGCACCTCACTGTACCATGGACACCGACAGCGACACCGAAAGCGACGTGTATTCCATGGCGTCTTTGCCTTCGCAGAGTGTTTCTGGAAGTAGTATGGCTAGCTCGATGACTTCTTATGAACCCGATATACGCTCCGCTTCTCCAGTATCTGTCATGTCGGTCTCATCCTCCATGCGGGCAGCAAGCTATAGGGAGGAGTATGGTCGAAATTTGAACAACTATTCCGACATATATCGTCTTCCAGCAGACGACGAGGAGCTTGAAAGGCTTGGTAAGTTGCTTCGATGCATGCCTGCTGTTTTGACCAATAATTCTTCTTTGTCAAGATAAGCAACACAGACTGCTGGCCGATGTCATGGGTGGAAAATATGTCCCCCCAATGACAGCTGTGATGGCGAACGATGTCCCAGGCGAAACAAAAGCAGTTCTGGATCTTGGTTGTGGCAGCGGGAGCTGGTAAGTTCAGCCTCATTTTTATAATGAATGACAGAGCAGGGATCTCATTTTTATTTGTTCTTACTTCTAGGATCTTAGATGTTGCTCGTGATTTCCCCCACTGCTATGCAGTTGCGGTTGATTTAATACCTATGCAATCCCCGTAAGTGATGATACGCTTACTTTCTTACTCTATCCACTCAGGGTTTTTACCCCAGAATGATGCCACCGAACCTTCGGTAGGTTCTTACTGATTCAACGCCGTTCTGTTCTCATCACGTCTATAAAGGAGCGAAGTCGATGACATAAACCTCGGTCTCGAGCACTTTTACGGAGATTTCAATGTAGTCCATGCCCGTCTTATTTCGTCAGGTGTCAGTGTCAATATCTTCTGGACCAATGTGTGTTCTAAATGATTAACAGATTAAAGACTACCATCTTCTCGTTGAACAAATGAGTCGCGTTCTCCGACCCGGTGGCCTCATCGATGTCTCGGAGTTCGATTTTCATCTATATGACAAACATCATCGTCGTATCGAACTGCCGTTCAACGATTTTGGGCCGCCTTGGTTTGCACGATGGATGACATACATGCATGCCGCTGTCAGAAATATTGGAGGAGATACAGATGCTGCAACACATCTATATGATTGGATACGCAATAATCCTCGTTTCGAAGATGTTGTCTATCGAGAGTTTTGGTTGCCGGTAGTCCCTCCGCCGCGTGATAAGCGCAACGAAACTGAAGTCTTACGGCGGTTTGAGCAGAAAATGAGTGAAGATATTACAGTGGGCTTCTCTGTTTCCTTCAAGAGTTCGCCGCCAATTTCTGACCATAACTCAGGCATTCTTAGGAGCCGGCCGGCCATTACTCCTTGGAAGTGGGCTTACAGAAGAATTAATGAATGAGTTGGAAGCGAATTGCATGCGAGAGTTGGAGGAGAGAAAGATAACACAATATACTCGACTGCAGTGTGTTTATGCTCGACGAAAGAGCTGAGGAAGGATGGATGGACTCGGATGAAAACTGTACTCTTTTATCTTAACTTCACCTGGGCCTACTTAGGAATAGTTAGTTGGAAGCTTCGTACCACTTTCTTTTCAATGGATAAATATGAATGTATGATGATTATGCTTGTAATAACGTGCTATTAGGTGCTATTTTACGGTTTACCAGCTACTTATATCAATTTTAAAAGAGGGGGGGGGGGAAGGACTTCGGTGCGACGCGTTTGACCCGCGTACGAGGTTCTGTGGCTGTGCAGCCCACTCTGTTGCCGAACCTTTTGATAGCCTGGCTTTTTGTCACTACTTACTCTCCAGCCGCGTTGGCGCCCGTCTCTAATGTCTGCAATGGATTCAGATCTCCTTACTCAGACTATTGAACAAATCGTTCGTCCGAGAGCTGAGGATTCTTCGAGCATCTTGCAAGAGTTGCATCTTGCATCCACTCCTTCAAGTTCGCAAGTTCATGAAAAGATAGAAGAACTGCTGCTGCTGCCACCAAAGACTCTACCCGACCACTGGCTACCATCATACCAAGTGTTAGATGGGTTCTCCTTACAGTGCCAGTGGCAACTAATGTATCATCTGCTAGGCACTGGAACCACGAGATATCCATTCCAAGTCTCCTTACATCAGCTCCAGCGCCTCCTCCAACATCATTGACTTTCATCCGATCTGGTCTCGATGGAAGGGTTACAGGATATACAGAAGTGAGTTCACTCCCTCTTTGGGTGACTTTCCTTCTTACCCAACCACTTAGACACCATCAACGCGAATAACAGATGGGCTAAATTCAACGTCACTCACTCGAGCTCCTGGCCCAAACAAGAATTTTGTTCGCGGAAAATCTGGTTACGTACCCTTCTGGCCGGGAGGATTTGATGACGCTGTCATTGCACCCTCTGGTGTCGAAATTATTGGATCCAGCACCAAAGGATTTCGGACAATTGCTCCGGGGCTTGCACGAGGCTTGCGACTTCCAGGAGACCCTGTTGAAGATGAAGACTTAGTGGCTATCGATGGCACAGAACAGTTGGCTTTGGATGAAACCGAGGATATGGTACGAGTCATTTAGTACGCTTATCTGCTAATTCTAAGAAACAATAGGACAATGAGCGCGTATACCCGTTGGATGAAGACGAAGTCCTATTAGATCAAAGCAAAGAAGTGGATGAACTCCTACCGACCTCAGTAATTTCTAAGTATTACCTGCCCTATCTATGCTTATTTTTGTATTCCCCCAGCGCTCTAATCTAAAGCCCGTTGGAATGCCTAAAAGACGAACCAAACGACCTGTTGCACAAAAGCGAGACTGGGCGCATGTTATCGACGTAAACACCCCGCTAACTAACTTCCACGAGCTTGTACCGGAGATGGCGCATAAGGTTATTTTGTGGTTTAATTTGTCTTTTTCCTGTTGTGACTCATTGGGGTTACAGTATCCTTTCGAACTCGATACATTCCAAAAACAAGCCGTGTATCACTTGGAAATGGGCGATTCTGTCTTTGTTGCGGCACATACATCAGCAGGGAAAACTGTCGTTGCAGAATACGCAATAGCTTTGGCTGATAAACATATGACAAGGTAAATCTGTCCCTCATATTGCACGAGCACTAACATTCATCCTTCTTCCAGAGCTATATATACATCACCAATCAAAGCACTTTCAAACCAGAAGTTCCGTGATTTCAAGCAAACTTTTTCATCTTCATCTGTGGGAATTTTGACTGGAGATGTACAAATAAATCCCGAAGCTAGTTGTCTCATCATGACGACTGAAATTCTACGAAGTATGTTGTACAAAGGAGCAGACTTAATCAGGGATGTGGAATTTGTTATCTTCGACGAAGTTCATTATGTTAATGATGCTGAGGTACATTCGTCTTCTTGATTCGGTTCGTATATATGCTCAACTCCCTTACAGAGAGGTGTTGTCTGGGAGGAAGTCATTATTATGCTACCAGACCATGTCAATATCATTCTACTATCGGCAACTGTACCAAATACGAAGGAGTTCGCTGATTGGGTTGGGTAACAGCCTCGTCCATTTGTTCGTCCTATATACTAATCTCTCAAATAGACGCACGAAGAAAAAGGATATCTATGTCATATCTACACCTCAAAGGCCTGTTCCTCTCGAACACTATCTATATGCAGGTCGTGAAATGTACAAGATTGTTGACTCACAGCGAAATTTCCTAGCTCTCGGGTAAGTACATCACTTTCTTGATTATGCGTTGTCTGTATGACCATTAACATGTATACTATTAGATACAAAGAAGCGGGAGAGGCTCTCAGACGAAAGCAAGACAAAGAAAGAGAAGCTGCTGGTCTTCCTCCAGTTCAACGTGTAGGCGCCAGAGGTGCTGCTCCTGCTCAACGGGGGCAGCAACGCGGGGGGCCTCCAGCTAGAGGTGGAAGAGGCGCTGCGCCACCACAAAGAGGGCGCGGTGGTAGTGGCGGTGGCGGGCCTCCCAGAACTATGCACACCGCCGCCGACAAAAATCTCTATGTTCATTTATTAGGACATCTCAGGAAGAAGGCTCTCCTCCCGGTGGTAGTGTTCACCTTTTCCAAAAAGCGTTGCGAGGAGAATGCTGCAACCTTGACCAACGCGGATCTCTGCACGTCTGTTGAGAAGAGTGAAGTTCATGTAGCAATAGAAAAGGCGCTGTCACGACTAAAAGGTATGTTCTTTTCGTTTAAGGCTTTCCTTTTTATTGACGCCTTCATTCCAGGCTCCGATAAAAAGCTTCCCCAAATAGTTCGAACACGAGATCTACTGTCACGAGGAATCGGCATTCATCATGGAGGTCTTCTGCCTCTTGTGAAAGAGGTCTGTAGGTCTTAAGTTCCAGGTATAATGCAAAGCTAAGCAATCAAATAGCTCGTGGAGATTTTATTCGCTCGTGGGTTGGTCAAAATTCTTTTCGCCACAGAAACATTTGCTATGGTTAGTGGATCAAGCATTTAATAGCACAGTGATTTTTCTTATTTCATATTATAATTTCAGGGTGTCAATATGCCTGCAAAATGCGTAGTCTTCTCCAACATAAGGAAGCACGATGGTCGCAACTTCCGAGAAATTTTACCTGGAGAGTATACTCAGATGGCTGGGCGTGCAGGTCGACGAGGTCTTGATCCAACAGGAACAGTTATCATCGTTGCAAATGACTCACTGCCTGAAGTACTTTCGACTTCATTCTTTCTGTTGAAATTACTTATTTTTTTTCTAGCAAACTACTCTGCATACGATGATGCTTGGGACCCCTGGAAAGCTTTCGTCTCAATTCAGGTTAACTTACAATATGATTCTGAATCTGCTACGCGTGGAAGCATTGCGAGTGGAAGAAATGATCAAGAGAAGTTTCTCTGAGAACTCTTCTCAGAGACTTCTGCCTGAACAACAAAAAAAAGTGACAGAGGTGAGCCTTTCTTGAGCTAGACTGCATTTCCGTGTTTTAAAAGCTACTTTTCTAGAGTGAAAAGCTGTTATCTATGTTGCCCAAATTTGAATGTCCTGTTTGTTCACCTGACATTGAAGTCCATTACGACACTTCGCTATCCATTATAGAAAAGAACCAAAGGATGCTAGATATATCTCTGGTTCATCCCCAAGGTTCAAAAATATTACCTGGTGGTCGAGTCGTGGTACTTCGAGATGCGGTATGTATTGTTATTCATGCAAAATCAGCACAAATAATTCTAGCCATGCTCTTAGCATTTCCGCGATAACAACGTTGCCGTCGTTTTGAAGCAAGCGCCCGTTCAGGCGTTGGATGGCGGCGTTCTGACAAAAATCAAAGCATATTTTGTGTTGGCATTGGTTCGCCCGGATACTAAGAGTGGGAAATTAGGTGCATATCAACTCTGCTTTCCAAAAAAAAAAAAGTTTTTAGATGTCAACGATTCACGATCTATCGCAGACCTCGATACAGAAGCGGTTCCTCCTACGTGGCCGATTAGTCCAGATTCCCTGCTTATTGAAGATGGTGTCTACGAATTGAGAACTGTTCCAGTCACTAGTATTGTTATGGTGACGGGTCGTACAATCAAGGTTTGTCGACACCTGCGTCAATCTATTGGGTTCTGACAAAGTTGCGCTAGGTCGAGGTTACCGACATCGTTGATCGACATCTTATTTCTCGCATGAGGGATGCAGTCGCTGGCCTTCGATCTGTTGTTGATGAATGGATTGCGAGTGGAAGTATACCAGAAGTTGATTGGAATCGCATGCGTGCTCTCGAGTTTCAGGAAATTATCCGATCGCGGAATGCTTTGGTAAAAGCATTGGACAGCACGGTGTGCCCAAGTTGTCCACACTTTTTAGATCATGTGCGTCAGATCTTCATTTCATTTGCTGCACTCGTTTAAGCAAATTATTACAGTACAAAGTCATTCATGGACAAAAAGTCTTACAAGCAAATATAGCTTACTTGAAGCAGGCTCTATCAGATCAAAACCTGGAGCTCATTCCTGACTACGAACAGCGCATCAATGTACTTAAGGATTTGAAATTTATCGATGAGAATGCCACTATACAGCTCAAAGGACGAGTCGCCTGCGAGGTAATAATTTCAACCTTCTGCCCTCATAAGGATGAAGATGCTCAATAAATTGTTAGATCAACTCTGCGAATGAGCTTATTCTGACAGAGTTGATCCTAGAGAACACACTGGCGGGCTACGAGCCTGAAGAGGTGGTTGCATTGCTATCTTGCTTCGTTTTCCAGGAGAAGACGGATGTCGAACCCCTTCTATCGCCGAAGTTAGAAGCAGGACGTGATGCCATTTTGGCCATTAGCGAGAGAGTTAGTCGTGTTCAGGATTTCCACAAAGTGGTAGCAGAGGAATTTAGGTCGGATCTGAAATTCGGTTTGGTTGAGGTTGTTTATGAATGGGCTAAGGGAATGGTAAGTGCCACAGCATGCAGGTTTCTTTGTTCTTGACTTAACATTTCCTCCATTTCAGCCTTTCGAACAAATCACGGCCCTAACGGACGTTGCAGAGGGCACCATCGTTCGAGTTATCACTCGACTTGATGAAACATGCCGAGAAGTTCGAGATGCTGCTCGTGTCATAGGTGACGCTGAACTCTTCAAGAAGATGGAGGAATCGCAAATCAAAATCAAGAGGGATAGTAGGTATCATTTTCTTTTATGTGTTTACGATGCTGATATTTTTCATCAGTTGTTTTCGCTGCAAGCTTGTATTTCTAGACTCAACATACGTGTATTTTACTGTATATGCTACATATACAATATCAAAGTCAGTGCACATAGTGTAATTATAATCCTCGGCTCATGAACACGAAATTCAAGTGGCTACTGTAGTAAACGCATATAATTAATTTGAACTTTCACTCTAGGGCTGCCAACCGGCGCCGTGTGTAGACGGGGGACGGGTGCCGTGACACGGGGACGGGTGCCGACCCGACAGGCCCTGAGGAGGTTTGAAAGACGGCCGTGTCTTGACGGCCGTCTACCCGTCCGTAGCCGTGCAAAGACGGCCGTGCACGGCCGTACACGGGTGTCTCGCGCATATGTATACAACATTACCCATCGCTTTGCGTCTCCACGCCGCAGAAAACTGCCTGTGCAGTATTCATTGTACGCGTAGACGGTAGGGCGAGAGTGCTAACAATCCACAGGTTCCGCGCGCTGGCAATGCCGCATATGCGCGTCATCTGCTACCCTCGCGCTGGATGGGACATGGCCAGCGAATGTCGCTGCTATGCCCGCACACCGGGAACATTACACCGCGCTGATAGAGGCCGAAGAAGGGAGCACGGCGCGGGGGGGGGGCGAGCACGGGCCAGCAAACGTGGCGGCGAGGTGGGCTCAGGGGGCCGCGTCACGGTCGAGAGAATGGACGCATCGCCTACGCATTATGGCGCCGAGTGGGAAGCAGCAGGGGAAGGGAGCTGGGATGCTGCTTGCATGCACGAGCAGCGTCAGGGTGGCAGCGACACATGCAAGTGATGAGATAGGGGTGGAGCACTCCCGCGCGTGGTGATGACAATGCGTTAGTGCCCTGCAGATACCGAAGATGCGTCGAGGGGATGGAAGCAAGTACGGAGGCGTGTGGAGCGCATTGCCGACTGAACGTGTACTGCTGGGGGAGGCAAATGTCAGCGGGGAAAACAGATGGGGCATTAGCGACACACTAGGTGGATCTCCCACTCATGGGTCTTCCCTTTGGATAGTCCTACCCCCATTTCCATCGTAGTTTGTTGAGAGATGTGGGCAGAAGTGAGGAGGTAGTGTGGTGGTAGTGGTAGTGCGGCGTCAACGACAGTTACGTTAAAACGTTGAACATTTGAGCGCCGGCCGTCAGCCGGCCGTGCACGGCCGTCTATTAGCCGGCCCGTCCCGTCAGCCATCTGCTGGAATGCTAAGCCGGCCCGTCCTTGATCGGCCGTCAGCCGTCTACTTTTCGACGGCCGTGCCCGTACACGGGACGGTTGGCAGCCCTATTTCACTCCGGAGTCGTCTTATGATGTCATTGTCACTAAGTACACTGTACACGCGGCCGTGACATGGCACGTGAGAATGTTTGAGACGCGTCAATGTCACTGTTTACCTGTGTTGCTACTTTCATTCCTTCCCTCTTCCCTCTACAATTCCCCTTCTATGGCGACGTTTGGTGCGGAGTGCTTGGGATCTTCTGCACTTTCTGGCACGGAGTCTGTAGAAGACTCTTCAGATATCACTAAAACCAGGAAGAGGCCTCGCGAGTCCTTCGAGGACAGTTTTGACGACGGACAGTGGGATCTCACTGATGACGGTCGTCCAAAAACACGAAGGGTCAATCCACAGCGACTCGCCATACGTCTAGGGCCTGATTTAGTCGCCGAGATGGAAGCTCTCATCATTCCTGGCGCTAAAATGCCAACCTTCAATGTCAGGAAGGACTTCCAAGAGCGATACAACGTTGATCGTAGACACATCTATGATTATTTCCATTCTCGAGGTGCTGTCTATCCTCTTTTGGGTTCGTTCTGTTATTCAAAAATGAATTGCAGGCCTTCGGGTCGCCAAAGAAGACAAACATACCAACTTGATCCGAGGGCGCGCAATGAAGGCTCAAGCACAAGCACAATTACTAGCGATATCCCAAGTTGGTTTGCAATTACTATTCATTAGCATATATCTAATTCTGCGTATAGCCACCCACACCACCTTCTGATCCTGTTATAAAACAGGAGAGTCTTCCCTGTGATGTTCCTTCTGTGGTCCAACCTACTCAGTCACCGGCGAAGTCCCGCATTCGTACTGTTAAGCGGACAGCTAAATTGAAAGACAAAACCCCTCGCATTCCCGGTACGACGCGTCGCACTGCTACTACTCGGGTTTCTAAGACTGCGAAGTCTATTAAGAGCCTTCAGGATTCCGAAATGCCTGTTACTCCCCCGTTATCTGAAGACGTATCTGAATCTTGTATGGCGACCTCTTCTGGGACTGATACTGACTGGGAATCATCGGCCACCTGCCCTCAATTTACGCTGCCTGACGTGCCTGAATACCCTAAAGGCCCCGTCAAGGAAAGCGTAAATATACCTGATTTTTTGCCGTCCCCTGATGACTTTGTTGCTGGATACTTCGAGGCTTCTTCTGATAATGCGCAGCCATCATTCTTGGATATTGAAAGCAGCTTACTACCTTGCGATCTTGATGACATGGATACACTGGCGACTGGGGACGAACATCGCCTTTTGACTCAGGAAGAACGAACTGAGCTTTACGATCTTATAAACAACAACATACCCAGGGTCAGTGGCGGCGACGAGTCTGCTGGAGCATACACCAACCTCATGAACGGCCAATCTCGGTCATATTTCGACCACCTGGCTCCTGTCACTCGTCACAATGACACTCGATCGCAGTCGAAAATGGGAGCTTTGGCTGGTCATTATTCTTCAATGGCCACTGATTCTCCGATCTCTCTGGATATCCCTGATCTTCGGAAGTGGCTCTCTGACGACTTTGATCTTTGTCATTCTGGGCTGAACTTTCACGATTTCAACCCTATTTATGACAGTTTCGAGGATAGTTTCCTGCCAACTGAGGGTGCCGACTTGGTTTCTTTGCATTCTCAGAACCTGGTGCTCCTGGATAGGCCGTACAAAGTCTAAGAGGTGAGCTTGTTACCACTACGGGTTCGCGCAAACAACCTTAGGCTAAGGGCTCCGCCCAGGAAGGATAATTTTCTTGCATTTCATAACCTCGATTCTCGTCCTGGCGACATTTTTTTTTTCTATCAATACGCGCGCTACCCCCGTTACAGGCTCGGCCCTCTAGGCGTTTTGTTCATCCTCTGCGATTTCATGTCTCCATCCTTGTGGTCCAACACCGTCTTTTTTCGCCAAGCGACACTTTAATTATATCATCCGCATTCAGTTGTTCCTTTTGCGGCCAGCGCTACATGCAACCTTTTGTATCCACTATATTTCCGAATGACTTGTCTTGATTTGTAATGTAGCCTCTAAATGTGATGTATAATACTATGATGAATTCCGAATTAATAATTGCGAGATGCGGGGAGATGACTTGTTTGAGGGTGGAATGTAGCGATGAAAAGCAAGTATGTGTATTGTTACAAATGTGGAGAAGAAAGAAAGGAAAGTGGATAGAAATTGAATGCTGCGGTCACTTGAAAGGTTGCGGAAGAGAAAGGCCGTCAAAGGCTGCGGCGTATTCAATGACATATGTATGGTGTCATACAACCGCAAGGACACAGCGAAACTGCTCTGCCCGTGTTATTTGTCGATCCGGATGGAAAGGGTGTGCCGTATATGTCACATTTGGGATGTATAGTTTGCTTGATGTATTGATTACTTGAATGATATGCGATTGGATGATATGACTTTGAAGGGTTGGGACCGAAAGGTAGATTGACCTGGGCGGCGGAGATGGAAGGGGCTCTTTCCTTGGGGTGCATTGGCAGGGGATTTATTTGGAAATCATCGCATGCGGTAGCGAGTTCAGAAAGAGAAACGATGGGTATTTTACGCGACGGACGCGGCTGGTGCAGTTTGAGAGAGACTTGGCCTGTCGGGTTAGCCGAGGCGCTGGGGTATGGCGGAGATACTGGTGCTGATGGGTAGAGGGTGAGAGCCGAGGGCGAGACGGTGGTAGGAGCAGACAAAGGGGATGCGTCGCCGCTTGGAGAGATGAAACCCGAGAAATGAGAATGCGCAGATTGTGTCTGGGGCGATAATGATGAAGACGCGTGGTGGGGCTGCTGATAGCTCGAAAAAAGAATAGACGAGGGGTCCAGTGCGCCTGGATGGCGCTGCTGCTGATACATCCAATTGCAGTCGGTGTCTATTGGGGAGGAGTGCCACGGCTGGGACTGTTGATAAGGCTGCAGGTCAGAGACGGACTTTGGGTCGACGGGGAGCCAAGGCTGGTGCCAGTCGGGCGGCGGCGTGGAGGACGTCGCGGACGGCGGGGAGGGCAGCTCGTGATGGTCGTAGCAGAGGTCAGGCAGAGTGGCGGAATACATGGCGGGGAAGCAGAAACAGCCAGGGAAGAGAGGCTGCTTTTATCATTATTGGAAGACAAAGGAGATCAGGGCGCCAATTTATTCACAGCAACGCCACCTGCCGTAATTCCATTCCAGATCATTTAGTCTCGCTCCCAATAACTTGCATCATCCATCGATAATCGCAAGCTGTTGCTGCTTCTCTGCTCTCATCTGTCACGGATTCGCTGCACTGCGAACTCTGGTATCCTCCCCAGCCCTGACCGTACCAGAACCTCCTTTGCCCCGATGCCTATCATGCTCCGGAGATATACTCCATCCTTCTTACGGGGTGGGGTGTCCACAAAGGAATTTCCGTCTCGCCGCTGCCCTTGCCTAAACTAAAAACACGAAGACTCCAAGCCTGCTTGCTCCCCTGCCACTCCCCCGTCTGCATGCACGGCAAGCCATTCTCCTTGCTTTGTTCTAAAGCCTCCTTGTCGCATGTAATCTCGCTGGCAGCTCTCATCGCCGTCTACTGCCACACTGGAGCTTCAATGTCCATTTCAGGCGCCATCAGCCTCTCTCCTTGTACATAACAGATGTCCTGGCTCATGCAGGGAAAATTTCTCGCAGCCCACGCTATCCTAGGCTATCCTTCACATCTGTGTCACAAAATCCATGGCGGCTTCCGTGCTCGTCCTTTTCTTGACCAACCGGGCTACTTACCGGGTTAAGCATGCGATGTTGTCGCTCAAAGGGATTCAAACATTCTGTCAATATCAAGGGGGTTCTTCTTTCCACATATGTTTTGGGGCTCAAAGGAAATGCCCACTAGTGGTGAAACAATAGAGCGAAAAAAAGCATTCATCTGTTCAGGAAGCATGTCGCGTGTAATGCGATGATGTACATAATGATATCCACGCTTCTCAGGCTTGTTGGTGCACAATCTCCTATGCTGTAACCACACATACCCCGTTACGGCCTTTAGAAGAGAGAAAATAGGGCTCCACCGCGCACCAAAATCTGCTCATACATATCGCAAAATCAAACGCGCTCATTAGCATCGCACCGAATGTCGCAGCAGAACATACCCGTACCACGCGCTGCATCTCGGTTGACCGGAATTATTGGATTATGTATAGACTTTTTTCCCGATACCGATACACCCATCCGGGCGGCAGTGGCACATCACTCTCAGCACGTCTATTTTCGGGAACCTGAGTGGCGGCAGCGCAAACTTGGTAAATATCTGTCATATTTTGGCGTAAGCGGGCATCGATGGGATGCGCTTGTGGGACGACGCGAATGTCATGGCCTTAGCAGAGCATCCTGCATTAATGGATGTCCTTTTGTAGCAAAGGCCATCCGAGTATGGTCAATCATCCAAGCGAACGCTGCTGCGATGCCCTAATTCATACAAAAGCTTGTTCGCAGACCATTCTTCCTTCATTTGAAATCAACACCAACTGCTGACCACATGCATATGAGATTTCAGCGGTAAAATAGCCTTGATGAAACGAGCGACAGCAATTGATGAACTATTGATACAAATTACAATACAACAATACCATATACAACACAAAACCATCCACACATACCACGAATACTTAAAAGATCTTGTCTACATCCGTGATGACTGATTAAAGAAAGCGGCGCAACAGCCCGGCGTGCTTACTAGAAATCTTCTTCGTCAACGTCCTCTGATGCAAAGTGCCCGGGAATGTGATATTGGCGAGCTTGCAATCGTGCAGATCGTCTGATGCTGGAGGTATCATTTGACTCTTGTCTTTGTTTCTCTACCCAGTCCTCTAATGCTCCAGGCATCTTGTTTAGACCTTTATATTCGTGCCTCGCAATCACCGTGCCTCCGCGGGCGCTCTCCCACCCAGCACTCATGATGACGGGTTCCTGATAAGAATTATATTAGCCCAACATAAACCCATGGCATATCATCCATGACGAATGCCGGAAAAAAAAATACGGACCTTCGAGTGCCAACTGACATCGCGTACACAGATGTTAGTGTTCAGATTGCTTGTGGGTTCTGGCTCGGGTCCCGACGGCGAAAATGTTGCAGGCAGCGTTTTTGAGCGGTCTAAGACCTGCACGATGCGGCCGTCAAGAGACCATATCTATCGGAGCGACAAGGATCCCAAACATATGAGCGTCACGTCCAATGAGGCTAAATATATTTCTCTTACATGTACCCTGCCATCTGCTGAGCCAGAGTATATATATTGCGACCCTGTCGTTTCTGCTGGACTGAAGTGACATCGAATGAGGGTGCGAAGGACACTATGTCCACGGTATGTCATTACACTGCAATCCTTTGGATGCGCCTTGTATCTGGGCTTTGGGTAATGAGGATATCTGTAATACGAATGAGATGTTAATAGGAACTTAATTGAGGGTCCGTCCGTTGCGCGCACCTATAGTCGTAATTCGGGATACCATAGTCACGATCTTCTCGTTTTACTTCGTCGAACTCTGCGCTGGAACGCATCTTACGAAGATCCCACAGGCGCAGAGCTTGATCTTTGCCATTGGAGATAATGTAACGACCGTCACCCTTGGCCGAAACGTAAGTGATACCTTCAGTGTGTCCAATTAGCACACCAGATGGTTTCCGAGAAGCACCCAAAGATCGTCGATCCCTGCATCATTAAGTCTTAGAAAGGAAATTAAATACATGAGGCGGCAACTTACCAGACTTTGAGGAATGTGTCATCTGAGGCGCTAACCAGCACATTTCCTGATGTGGTATCCGCCCAACAGCAACTATTTACATCGTCGGCATGGGCAGAGATTTTTACCGTCCTCTTGTTGGCCAGCAGGTCGTACACTATGTTTTCATTGTTTGATAAATGAGGTTCATAGATATAATTTCCATTCGCGTACCAAATATTTTCTTACTGCCTCCAGCGACAACTTCATTGCCGTCAGCAGAAAAACGACAACTCCAAATTCCAAAACTTTCGCCGTAATTGAAGAAAGGCGATGGCCTACTGACTGGATCCGCAAATGGAATTGGAATCTGGGCAGTGCCGCCATCCGGTGAGGTGCTTGTCATATAAACTGTAGGCGCCTACAGGTAATAAAATGAGTCCATGTTCGTTCATAAAAGGTCTATTTTTGTGTCACTTACAATTGATGAATATATCAGGCTGTACCGTAAGGTGTACATTGATTAACAACATCGACTTAATGATCATATGAGCAACATACCGTTCGTTGTCGGGAGAGAGATTAGCGTCTGTAATCGTCCATCTTCCTGGATGTCCTTGAATGACTTTTCTCAGCGGCATCTGCGTTACAAGGCTGGTATCTTGTCGACTCCGCCGATTGAACGGAAGGCCCGGTCCAAGGGGCCTTGTGGGAGCTGCCCTCATATCGAACACATGTAACTTGAAGTCTAATAGCAGAAGTTAGATCGACAAAGCGTGGAGTACGTGAGAATGTCGATAGACACCTTGAGCACATGTGTAATAAAATGAAGAATCTGAATTCAAAAATTAGAACGGATGCAAGAATCGATTACAAGTGTCCTCACCATCTGAGAACTGTGCTGTGTACATATTTGCCTCATATGTTGCTACCGTTGTTCCATTGGTGTTCGGGACGAGATTCTGCAGAGTTATAAATAGAGTCAGTCGATGAATAATCTTGAAGGCAGCAGAAACGCACACTTTGAAGATCCTCCCTTCTGGGTATCGGAATAGGTCGATATAGTTGGTTCAGAACACCCTTTGATATGTTCATGTTATTCTTTCGCGTCCTGTGTTTAACTCCAACTCGTCCAAATTCGCCGCTAGCAAGCAATTCCAACCCTTCTTGTTGAGGCTCTGTGACAGGAGGAAACCATTGGGAACTTTGATAGGTGGACGTATATTCATCATCTTCATCTTCATCCATATAATCACCATCGTCTTCATCATCGAGATCCTCGTGCTGGATGTGTACCCGGTGCCCGAGCCTAGTAGCAGCTCCCGCGCCCATTAAACGAGCAAGATCCTGGAGAGTAATTGCAGGGAGCCTGTAAGTGCCCTGAGCTCCCTGCTCGTTCGATCTCTGATTCGACCCAGCAGACTGAGCAGAGAACAGTGCTTCGAGCGATAAGTCGCGCAGCTTCGCATACCGTAGTAATCGGGCTTACTCACTACTTATGAGGTCCTGGAGAGAGCTGGCGCCCTCCTCGTTTGCGGGGGCAGTGATGCGGTCTCCGTCAAAATTCCCTCCTGCAGAGAACTCATCGTCTGCCATGTCGGTGGAGGAGAGGAAGTGATTGATAAGTAGAGGCAGCACTGATGTCACCGTGGGATGAGCGATTCCGCTAAGTCCAATGCCAAGCCAGGACAAATAACCTGCAACAGTCGTGACGAGTGACGGTCACCTTCTTGCCTTCCGGCTCTTAGACGCTGCAGTCCACAGCGCTCGTTCATCGTCAATCATGACCGCTGCGCCAATTATTATCACAGCAGATGAGATAAACTGTCTCATCTACTCCTACTTTCAAGACTCAGGTACCTGTTTTGTCTTTTTATTAACTGTACAAACTTTTGTTGATCATATATGCTCTAGGCTTCAACCACTCCGCTTTCGCACTTCGCAATGAAGGTCGCTTACAAAATTCACCCTATTTCCAGAAACACATTCCGCGTGGAGAACTCATAGATCTTCTTAGTAAGGCTCTGCTCTACCTTGAAGTTGAATCTCACTGGCGGATGGATGCTTTATCTACCAACTGCAAGGCTGGCTTCTCTCTCCTCGAACCTCATATATGTTCTTTGGAGGAACCTTCTGAAAAGTCCCCTGCTCCCTTCGACCTGCATATGGAAGCTGGATCCTCTCAACTATTAGCGGAAAGGCATGTGGTACAAGCAGTAGCACTTGCAACAGCTTCGCCCACATTTACCAAGATTCCTTTGCCAACTAGGACTGGTCAAACAAAGTCACTCGAATCTATTGCTTCCAAGGATAGCATTACAACTCAAGATCAAATTAAACCCCAAACTCCTTTGCCTTCTTCAGTTCCTGATATGAATAGCAAACGAAAAACATCACCAGTTCCCATAGATGGTCATGTAGAGAAACGCCCAAGGCGCATGTCTACAGACATGGATGTTGATACTGTTTCTGAAAGTGAGTAATTTTTATTCTTCACTTTCGGACTCGCATCTTGTTAAATTCATATTCATTTGTATAGGCAAACAATCCATGTCGCCTGCTCCCTCGTCACAGTACGAACAGGTCCGAGCACAAGGGCCCGGTGATTCTACGACAGATCCTCAAGCTATTCTCCTTCTCACGGGCCATGAAACTGAGGTGATTATAATTTTTAATCAACAGTATCAACCATTTACTAACTTCTGGCAGGTATTCGTGTGCGCGTTTAACCCCAAAATTTATAATTTATTGGCCTCCGGGTAAGCCGTTGCTCAGTTTCAATGTCGTCTTTGTTCCGATAATTGACTATTTAAATCCAGTTCAAAAGATGGCGTGGTGAACGTGTGGAACCTTCCGGACCCTCCTCCACCTGAGTCACCAGACTTTGCAGCAGCTCCAGGGGAGCCTGTGGCACTGGAAAATATGTCGAAAGTTTCGATGGGGGATCTAACGTCGTTAGATTGGAATTCGGATGGCAGTTTATTGGCCATTGGCTCATATGATTCTATTCTGCGGGTCTGCACAAGCTCAGGAGCTTTATATTTTTCGCATCCACAGCATCAGGTATGCGTCTGTTTTCTATCATTTTGTCGCGTTATTAAACTGACGCATCTATTTTACAAGGGTCCAATTTTTGCGACACGATTTTCCAAGAACGGTGCATGGCTTTTAACAGCAAGTTTAGACGGCACGACGTGTCTATGGGACGTCAAGGAAAAACGATTGCACAGGCAATATCGGTGTCATAAAGGTAATTGTCTGTGGTATATCTCCTTGCTCCATTAAGAAATTGTCTAAATATCTCCATCTAGATTGCTGCCTGGACGTGGAATGGCTCGACGAAAATACGTTTGCTAGCGCGGGTGCAGATATGCGCATCTTCGTCATGCGAGTTGACGAAGATGAATCAATCCGGACCTTGAAGTAAGTAATTTCCTAATTTGTGTATGAACTTTTAAATAAATGTTTTATCAGTGGGCATAAGGATGAGGTCAACCAAATCCGCA
Organism: Pholiota adiposa; assembly: GCA_009935795.1. NCBI lineage: Eukaryota > Fungi > Basidiomycota > Agaricomycetes > Agaricales > Strophariaceae > Pholiota > Pholiota adiposa. The sequence goes on along the minus strand of QEYC01000240.1, from coordinate 291,482 downwards.
TGAATCCGGCTGGCAATCGATTAGCTTCGTGTGCAGACGACGGTACTGCCTACATATGGAAGGTAGATAATATCAAGAAGGCAGCAGACAACATTCCCGGCCTATTATCAGAACAGGGAGTAGTCTTAAAAGGCCACAATCATTCCGTCAATACCGTTGGGTGGTGTGCCGATCATCCGGCAGGAACGAACGAACTAGTAGCAACGTAAGAAGCTTATTTGCCATTGACTGAGCAACTCGATCGACTGACTATTTGAATTGTTATATAGGTCATCGTTTGACGGCACGGCACGATTATGGGATTCTGTAACAGGAGATTGCCTGCACATATTTAGAGACCACAAGGGGCCACTCTATGCTTTAAAGTTCAGCCCCGACGGAAAATTCCTTGCTACTGGGGGTGGTGATGGTTGGCTCCATATTTACCACACGAAGGTACGTTTTAGTATTGGTATTGTGATGATTCTCACTAAATACGTGAACTGTAGGCTCGTGAACGTGTGTGGTCATGGTTTGCAGGTTCTACCAAGCCTGGCGTGTTTGAGATTGACTGGCAAGAGCAAGAAGGCATCAATCGTATTGCGTTGGCACTCGAATGTCGGCAAGTCGCCGTCATAGATGTGAACAAGCTTGATTTCGTACGGAGAACGACGTTGACGAATGGGGTGAGGCCCACTGCTGGAGTCATCGAATAGAGGGTGATCTGTCTGAGTATAATATGGTTTATTAGCCATTATTAGGTCCTATGTACATGTGTAAACTATTCACATATGTTCATGCATAAAGTAGTGTAATGTAGCAGAATATTACGGCGGTTCCTTTCGAGTTACGGTCACAGTATGCTGCAGCTTAACACTGCCACAACGACTCCATTGATTAGCCACACGTGATAAGAAAATTGCTATTCATAACTTAACCTCAACTTTCAAGGCTTCCAACTCAGCTGGCTACTGCAAGAACGATCCACAAGACAGTCCTCCTTTCGAACGTAGCTCTTGATTTCATAAGAAACTGCTTCGTGATCTCCTAGTACGGGAGCAAGTTCTATCCAGGATGTTGGTGCTCTCTATGTTGCACAATCTGCTCTCCCAAGTCCTGTCCCCACCCAATCTACACACTGCGGTGCTTCTCACAATTTCGGGAGACTTGGTGTCATATGCAAGCCAGCCTTCGCGCCCGAAGGACCAAGTGCGTATCATTGTAGGGCTGTGCACGGAAGTGTGGCAAGAAACTAAGGAATATGGCTGTGGAATGGTCGATAGTGAGGTGAGAAGCCCTGCAATGCATGAAGCAACCCACCAGGCTAACATGGCTGACCTGCGTTATGTGGCTTTAGCTCGGCAGGATCATTGTGCTTCCGGTAGACGAGTTCTCAACGGGGACACAGCAAGTATTTTCAGATGACCACCAACCTCTAATGCTTCTTGCGCTGAACGCGACTGACGCAGTGGAATGGGAGGAACTACAGCTCAAGGTTCGCCCCTGTATGCTCTTTGTTGCTGTCAAAAGATCAATAGCAAGCTTTCTTTTAGGGGAAGACGCTGGCGACCCATCTGGCGAAACCTCTGGGTAAATTCCGAGAATTTATCACAGAAACCAAGTCCTCGCCGTCTTCTACCACAACACCTTCGCCTGCACCTGCACGCACCTAAGCCGGCTGAGCATCCACTGCATTCCAGCTGCAATTCCAAATCGCAGCATGGTGTCTTGCTTATCTCGCTCTATGATCTTAGATCTTATCTTCACTAATATCGGATTTTCCGTATCGTATTCCCTGGCGCAGCCGTAGTAGTAGCTCATCATCGCATTGTGCTTTCTCTTTGCATTCTCCCTATATATATAATCCCTAGACACTCAGCAAACGCATATGTACTCTGTCATGCCAGCATAGATATGTATATTATTACCAGGACAGTGGAATTGAACACTAAATGGATTTATGTACCACCGAGGGCGCATCATGAATGAGCAAATTCAAGTGTTTGCCGCGGGAAATATCGCGTACAAGCTTGTCGCCACCACTCTCCATCTCCCACTCTCAGACTTCGTCGCTGCGCAGCACCAGCACCCTCCCTTTCCCTTCCCGTCCTCCTCTTCCACCCCGCCGTCTTCAATGCAGTCGCTCTGCCAATCTCTGGCGCGCAAAACACCACCAGTCACGAGATGTCAACGCCGAAAACTGAGCGTTCTCGCTCAACAGGTTGAACGCGCCATCCGGTCGCGACCAGAACCTATTTCAATCCAACATGAGCCCCCTTCAACTCGACAACTTCCAGATCCTTATGTTCTTGTCGCCTCAGAACTAACGCACATTCGAAAAAGCATGTTGAATCTTCTCGGAGCTGCACACCCCGGACTCGCCGGGATGGCAGATTATTATTTCCTGCATCCTTCAAAACAGCTGCGTTGCCTGCTGGTGCTATTATTTGCGCGCGCGACCAATGGTTTGGGTGGGGAATGGGAACGGAAAGCTTGGGACGCTGCGTGTGAACAGTCGGAGGAGCTGGATCGTCCTCTGACTCTCCCCAGCATTCTCAATGAGTGGAACCCGAGTATGCGGGATGACGCAGCCTCTTTTGAATCAGTGTACGCGCTGCCAGAGTCAATACCGCGTCCAAAACCTCCGCTACCACCACCCTCCACGCCGCTACTCCTTCGCAGTCTCTCCCCATGCCTTGCTTCGCGGCCCTCACTACTTCCGTCCCAAATACGACTAGCCCAAATCGTAGAAATGATTCACATCGCGTCCCTTCTCCACGAGAACATCGTTTCAACTCCAGAAGAGGAAAAGGAAGGCTTCGGAAACAAGCTTTCTATTCTGGGCGGAGACTTTCTCCTGGGACGCGCCAGTACCACACTATCGCGTCTGGGAGAGAGTGAAGTCGTTGAACTGATAGCGTGCGTGATATCAAATCAGGTCGAAGGAGAGTTCCTACGCATGGAAGATGTCAGGACACCAAAACTTGGTTTAATACCTGGACCTACAAGTCTAAAGGCTGCGTGGGAACTGTACCTCGAAAAGACGTATCTGAAAACGGCGAGCTTGATGGCTAAGGGTGCTCGTTCTGCTGTTATTCTTGGTGGCTGTCAAGAGGGTGATGTCTGGAAGGAGGCCGCATATGCATATGGGCGGAATTTAGGCATTGCGCACCAGGTGAGTGGGGCTGGACAGAAAATAAACGCGTGAAAAAGTGTCTAATGGGATCCCCAGATGTTGCAAGATATCAAGGATTCTAAGGACCTAAAACCTGGTCTTGCTACTGCCCCAACGCTCTTTGCTGCTGAAGAAAACTCTAAACTGTTGCCAATGATCCAGCGAAATTTCACAACATTTGGAGACACGGAGTTGGTCAGTCAACGGTTAACCAATCCTTAAATCTGCATCTTTACTGATATGTGACCTAGGCAATGGATTGCATCCAAAATACATCAGCCGTCGAGCGCACACATTTGCTCGCGCAGGCCTACGCGGACAAAGCAAGAGATGCGCTACATCTCCTTCCTGAAAGTGACAGTAAACTCGGACTCGAGGCTCTTACCGAAGTTGTCATGAACCGCACATGGTGACCAGTTGACCTGTCATCGATTCATCATCGACTTTCTCGTCGCTAAAATACACAACTCCCACCGCATATATTTTTCCGTAGAATAGAGGCTAAAGACACTTATGCTAATCTTGTAGCTCTAGTTGGGTATCAATTACTCGTCGTGCGCATTTACACAATGCGCAACCCCTGACGCCTTTGCACGATACATTGACCAGGGATTGACGTCTTGATAGATTTTAACAAGTTGTCTTTGAATGCTGCATCGTTGTTGGATGACGCCGACGTCGTTGCATCATTGCAAAACTTGGCAGGAAATAGACAGCTGTGAGTTATGGTTGACACCAATCTACTCCTTGGGGTGCAACTATTAGGGTTCTGTGGGTTATAGAGATAAATCTTTATGAGATGGTCGCAGTTACGGTCATGCTTTCCATTGTGGTAGACCTCGTATTCGACCGAGATTTCGTGGCTTGTCCGCCTGATTTTGTGTCTGCATAGAGGTGAGAGCTAAAAAGATCCAATGGCTTCGAGGGACGAGCATCGCGAGGCAAAGCCTCCTCCAGGTTCTGTAGAGCTCTGGGAGCGCTATTATTGACATTCGTCTTTGTGTAGTTCTCAATAATGCTGATAGCTTTCAAGATAAATGTAGGATGCGTCACGACGATGCCAGTCAAGTTGAGCAGGATGCTGATGATAGAATGCGGAAGCCTGATCGTCCCCGATGCCGTTGGCTCGATCGCCTCTTCCAAATATGTGACTAGACGTTGCTGGGAATCCCAGCTGAAAGCCATCTTTTCTGAGTGATTGATGACGATTCGATTGTCATTGCGGACAGTCCTGTTGAAGCCCATGCTGCTGTTGATTCGGAAGAAGGTACGTCGGAGAGTATTGAAAGCTTCATGTGGGAGAGTTTCTGCTTGGAGGATGCTTTGGATGTATTGAAGGCTGAGATTGAGACCCATCTGATTGAGAACTACCTGGAACGACTTGATGGAGTCAAGTGCATCGAGAAGTAACCCCTTATGTGCGCCGACGACGGACATGGAGCCGCTGACAGAGGCTAGTGCTACAAGACGTGTCTGGTGTGATGCTAGCGCCTCCATCATCACGTAAGGCTCAGAACTAGTAAGTCGTTGAGTCGCTAAAATATCTTCCTCCGTGTTGTATATCCGAGATTCGGAAACCTTGAACAAATTCTCCTTATCCGCAAGTGGTATGAACAAGACATCCGTGTCTAATGAGCGTTGGCCTGTCTCCAGAAGGCCCAAGATGTAGTTTTCTAACACGATGGCTCGATGGACGTACATATCCAGTAAGCTTCTAGCGATGACGATCGAGGTAGAGAGCACCACATTCTCAACGGCAGGAATGCTGTTCTGTATCTTGATCAATAGATCAAAAGTATCTTCTTTAAATATCAATTTTTGATGGAGCAAACCAGATTGGGTAGTTTTTGGAAGAGAGAGCATGGTAAGAGACCAGATTGCCTTCAGGCAGGTAATCGCGCGTTTTTGCGCTGTTGTTGAATCAATCAGTCGAGTCGTACAAGTAGCGAGGAGGCCGGGTATACGATGTCCGAGTTTGATGGAAATATCTTCGTGGTGCATGAGGCAATCCATCAACCACTTCGCGCTGTAGTCGAAGCCTGAAACCACATTAGGAATAACTTCAACGAACGGCTCGAATTCATTATCTTCCCGGAGAGCGTTTAGGGTCCAACACATTGACTTCAGGTCGCGTTGGTCACGTTCCGGAGTAATTTCTATTGCTTCTAGTTCTCGTGCCGTTGACATATGAGAGGGGATAGGTAACTCGTTGCCGTCTGCATCACGTCGATGAAGAAGATTCAATTTTCGAAAGACGGACCAGTACCGATTTGAAAGCGGTGTCCAGTATGGACAAGATAGGTCAAAGATCGGTAAGGCGGTGACGAGGAGGTATAAGAAAAAACAGCAGATCAATATTGCGAGAATCAGATATTGAATAATGGGGTTGACGGGGATGAGGAATGCGACTAGGCCGGCAAAGAACAGGAAGAGTGAGATGTGAAGCAGTAAAGGTATCGTGTCGACGATGGCCGCCATCTTGTATCTCCTGATTCCTTGATTGAGATATGCGCTTATTCGAGCGCGATCTTGAGGGGCTGGCCTACTCGTGGATGCATGGAGGTACTGTCGCGTCCACTGTTCCACCAAAGTCGCCGAAAGAGCGCACGTAAGGCTGAACCCAAGACTCAGGAACCAGAGGACATTGCAGATTATGGACGATGCCGGAGGTTTGAAGTCAGTTTGATTGAATTGGTTGAGGTCCCATTGAGTAGCATTTATGTTGAGACCAGAAAGCTGGGAGCTATTGAACGCCACCGCAAGCTGTTGTGAGATCTGGGCAAGCAACGTAACGGATGCATTACTGGGATCAGGATTGAGGGTTTTGTAACTCTCCACAATGAAAGTGGTCACACTTGCGGAGAATAGGCCGGCCTATAAGGAGACGCAGATGAATGGTCTTTCGATCGCAGATACCGTAATCACGCACAAAAATGAGGATTGCATCCATGTCATTTTTCCAGTTCTGAGCCATAGCCTTGTCATACTTCTCCGACTTTGAAAGATATGTCGACCAGAGGTTGGCAGAAGGATCGTCGTAGGTGTATGGTCGATAACCGTCAGCTGGCAGAGCGTGAATGGTCTTCAGCTTCGACAACTCGTATCTTATAATACGATATCGAGACGCTGCACGTACCTTGTTTTTGCTCAGCCATGGCTCCCTGCAAGAAATAAATACGGCGTGGACAAAGGTGGGCAGGAGAATAGTAACCACACTTGTTGAGTAATTCGGCATCTTGTGAACGAACTGTGTGAGAAAACCAACCGTCAAGGAAAAATTTGCATAGAACACTTACAGTGCTTAGCGTCGGTGAACCCTCCCGCTGACAATCAAGGGCGATAGTAGTTCCATTGATCTTCGTGGGCAGTGAATGCACGTTACACAGGAAATTGAAAATGGCCAACTGATAACTGGTTGGCCAATGGTTGGCGCTTATCCTCGAGCGTGATCAAGATGACATCTCCATACGGAAAATGTCAATATTTAGAACCAGCCAACGGCAACTTTCATGTGTTTCTGCAGAGAGCATGGTGAGTTGCCATGCGATGGGAAGACCTTGGGCAAGATGGTTTTCATAGGTAGTCGAGACGAAGGTGGTGGCGGAAAGCAAGAGTCGCGGTAGCGGCCAGCAGCGAACGCAGGGAGTTCAGGGTCGGAAGAATTTGCAATATGAGCGGGGTAAGACCGCGGGGCAGCGGGGCGCCGGTGACGATCGGGTCCAAAAATGGAGAGCTGATCTGACCGGAGCTCGGTTTTGGGTCGAACCGAGGATCATAAGTACTCATCCTGACACCTCCAGTCGTCTCCCTTATGTTTTTTTGTAAACCTTCACTGTCTCCCAACCCTTTTCGCTGTCTTCCAAGACAGGGGTCGTTCCGCGTGCTAGTTCATAGCAGTCATCTACACTGCCATGTTGGCCTCTCTCACAACATCCACAACACGTCTGCTTGACGTACGAATCGAGCAATCTGGGCGGTCAGTTGACCATACCGACGAGGAGACGACGTTGGTACGCTCTACTCCATCTGTCGCATACATATCCTTGCTGATGGCTCTGGTTTCCACCCATAGATCGTCGATTTGGACGCCCTCTGTGGCCTCTTTCTTCCCCTTCCTAATAGTGCATGGCGTCGGGCGGCTGGAGCATGCACCAAAGCTGTGACCCCCATTTGCAATAACTTCGCCAGCCTGATAAATTCTGATCTCCACAATGTTGCCCAACTCATGCTGGACTTGGAGTCTCACCACAACAATGACGCCCTCAACGACGCTCTTGTGAGTAGTGCAGGTGTCTTTCTACGATGTTCCAGAACCTAATTGTGATGTTTCTTCCAGCCGACTGGTCTCTTAAACGCCAATCAACTCACAACTCATGACCTGCGCGTTGAGCAAATCGCACGTCCACTTCGAAAACGCCGCCGGTCCTCCCATCCCGTTAGGATTTTCTCCTGATCCGCATGCTGTCTCGACTGACTCAATCTTATCTAGACAACTCCAATAGTTATCCCAAGTTCACATCCTTCTGTTCCAACAATAGTCATTACCCTATCTCCGCCACAGTCACGACAGGAAGTTCAATCGAGCCGCGTACCCTATCAGGACTTTGCCTTCGGAAATTTGCTCACCATCCCTTCGCACCCGGTTTTCAATAAGGCACATCCCCCAATGATGCTTGCGACGCCAACTTCTGCTCAACTCGATGAATGGGAATGGGTTGATGGACACTGGAAGGTTATTTTGCCTAGCCTGAAAGAGCAAGCCAAAAAAGGTCTCTTCTCCAAGCCCGTGTCACTTAAAAGAAGAACCTCTCGATCTTCCTGCAACAAAAATACGAAGCCAGCGGCAAGCACCATATAATCAGGCTATATATTTGTTGCTCCTTTCGACTCTTCTACGGGATTCAATCCACGTCCATTGAGTTATCGCAGTCGGCATAAAGACCTAGCGCGACGCGCGCTGTCCGACTTTTGGACGGCCTCATTTTTTTTGGCTGGATTGCAGACCCCTTCCCTTCACAAAAGCAAGCCATGTTGGCTGCCGCAGAAATACCGCGTGTAGCGTTATGCGCGGCAATTTGAAACGCGCAACGCCACGGGTTGCACTAGCCTGAGATGGATGGTTCCAACTTTGCAGGAGGAAGGTCACCTGCCGTCTGTATAGGTAGGTATTTTACTTGTAAAGCTTCACAGGTTCGAGTTCCAGTATACGTACAATTCCTACCTACACCCTGTACATAATTTACTGTTGAATGAGATTTGTGCAAGTCTGGTGAACTCATGCTATGTAGCACGAACGTCAAATTCAAATTAAAATCTCCCAAATCTCGAAAAGGCTCCGACATGGGGAGCTTCGCCATTCCCAGGGGGGTCCCGGCCCGGGCCCTCCGACCCAGGCCACCGATTAGCACCGAACGAAATGGGCGTCCACCGATTTGCACCGATTTAAATTATCCCACACCTCCCCCGCACGTGAGGGTTGCTGACGCGGCAGCGCTGACGCAGGCGTCTAAGGCCCCAACGCTCGGTTACCCCACACGCGCTCCACACTGCTTCCCCCCGAACTGATTGGCGCCCACACTCAACGCTGTCGTAAACGCCGGGCGAGCGTTGCCGACCTCTGCCTCGTTCGACCTCCGCCCGACCTACGCAAGCTAGCACCACCCCGCTCGCTCAGCACACGAAATCCGCGTACCACTACCGCCCGTCTCTCGTTCGGCGACCGGCTCCAACAATGTACGCCATGATTCAGATGATCGACTTCAGTTGGCCCTCTGCACCCCAGAATCTGCCGCCTGCGCCTTCAGTGCTGTTCACCACCACAACCAAATCATGGGCGTTACTGGACTGTGGAAAGTGAGTGCTCTAAAGTCTCTATCTGACCATTTATAACATATCTTCCTCACTCAGGTCTTCGACGACGTCAAACAGAAGAAGTCTCTGCTCAAACTCGCAGCAGAGCATCGCGCGCGCGCTCAAATGATGGGTATAGAAGGACGGGAGGCCACATTCACCGTAGGGGTTGATATGGGGTAAGCACTGGCGCCGTGCAAGTACTAGTACTAACACTTCGCTGCAGCACTTGCATGGCGGAATGCAACGGAGCTGCACAAATTGCCGGCGTGAACTATCAGCAACCGGGCGGCGGTCTGTTTTACTTCTTCGGAAGACTGACCGAATTTCTCAAGGCACCCGTCGCCCTCGTCTTCGTCCTTGACGGACCCGCTCGTCCATCCGTCAAACGCGGCCACGAAGTTCGACACAAGCCAATCTGGTGGACCACTCTCGCCATTGAACTGCTCGAATATTTTGGGTACCAAGTCCACCGTGTAAGCTTATTTTCAATGCTATGTTTCTGAGTCTGACTTCATATTTCCAGGCACCAGGGGAAGCTGAAGCCGAGCTCGCTAAAATGAATGCAGTGGGGTACATACACGCCGTCATCTCGAGCGACAGCGACACATTGATATATGGGACGCCGCTGATCCTTCGAAAGTAAGACACATCTCGCTTTCCATTCCCTCAATGCTCATTATCATTTATGTTCGCTGTAGCCTCCCCCAAAATGACCGCGAGTATCGTGATGAATACTCTGTCTACAACGCGAAGGAAACGCCGTATCCGCTGACGCAAGGAGGCATCATTCTCTTCGCACTTCTCGTTGGAGGAGACTATGACAACGGACTCGACGGATGCGGCTCAGCGATCTCTGAAGCATTGGCGTATTGCGGATTTGGTGACCGGCTCCTGGAAGCTTACCGCAGCCTCCACGGCGCTGATTTTGAGCGCTGTCTCGGCAAATGGAGGTGCGATATCCGCGCAGAGCTCTTGACAAACTCTCAAAAATTCCTATCTCGGCGTCAATTCGACCTCGCGACGGAAATTTCGTACGAGTTTCCGGATCGTCGCACCCTCGAACTCTACATGAATCCGGTTACGTCGTGGTCACCAGGACGCATCCCTCCCGACCCTAGCCAATGGACTTTCAAGCAGCCATCTATCATGGCAATTGCTCAGTTCTGTATCCGATACCTACCCTTTCAGGATCCACAAGCGATGAAGAGAGACTTCAAGAAGAAAGTCTGGGAGGGTGTTTTCTTACAAATGCTCTATTCTGTGAGCCGTGTTCGCTTTTCTTTATTCTAAAAATACTCATGTAACCAGCCTTCCGCCATCTACAGCCCTGAGCAAAGGCGGCTAAGCCTGCCAGATGAGTCAAGACACGCAGATATATTAAATATATCTGAGCAAACACGCCGCGGTCAGTTCGAAAAGATGTTCGGAACTGCCCCGCAGCCAAAGTTGGTGGTTTCGACCGTGAGTTTTGTTAACTCGATGGGCGCCAGTTTCTTCGAGGAGGGCAATTTCGTTGGAGTAGCTGGCGTCGATAAAGTAACGGTTTGGCCACCAGCTTCACTCCTTCCACAGGCGATTAGGCCGCCAGCAAAAAAAGCCAAGGTCCGTCGATTCTGATTGCCAGGTGTGCTGTCAAGACTCAATGCTCAATATTGCGTAATATTCAGAAGCCACGAACCGCTGCACATCATCGCAACTCAGATGAAACCACAAAAAGAGCTGCAACCCTGCAAGCTCCACCCAAGCTCCATGCAGCTAGTGCATCGTCCTCCCTCGATAACTTGGATTGGATTCAGACGGGCGAAAACCAGTGGTATGTTGATCTTACATCAGACTGAGATACTAGCAGTGCATCCAAAATTGCAAAATGTATTACAATATGTATGTTATTAGTAGCTAGTGTCTATATTACTTTTTTCTTCAAGTCCTTGAGCGTAGTAAGGAGGCCTAAGGATGTCTTCCACATATCTGGCTTCTGCGCACATGTTTCATCATAATGTGGCCTATCCTGAGATTTCAATGCCTTGTCCGTTCGAAAACCATTATTGACATAGCGGAAGATACTGCCAGCGCAGTACTGTGTTATTGACACCCTCCTATCGCCGTTGACAACTGGAATGTTTGAATGGGTGATAGTCGCAGATGGAATGAAGATTGTATAGCCGTGAGGGAATTCAATAATTAACTTCAACTCCCAAAGGATAAGATGTCCTCCTCGTGTGTGGTCAAATCTCCAAGCGCTGTAATACCGCACCAACCAAATGGGCAGTTTTGAGTGTCGCGGTGCTTAATACAGCATACGTTGCGGAAGTTGCAAGCTGTTGTCGGAAAAATAGTCTTTGGCGTCGTACGTTTTAAACCGAGCTCCGGCTTTTTAGCCAAGAGCCGCTCAATACGCAATCTCTGATATTGGTATACCCCCGGATTCCAGAAGGCAAAGGCGGCTGAATAAATTTACAGTCAGCGGAGAAGGCAGCTACTTAATGGCGTTGAACTTACCATTCTGAAACGCGGAAATTCTTATAAAGCCTGGGCTGCCAGTAATCCGGCGGATCTTCTCTTCATGATGGTTATTTTCGAGGTTGATGGGGTCTTTGAAGCCATTTGGAAGCGTAAACCCGAAGTTGATTGCTGGGAAGTCGCCGCGTTTATGCTTCAATTCTTTCTGCGTGAACGTGTTGGAGTCTGATTCTTCAACAATAATGTTGAAAAGATCCTTCGCGTCGGCATTGAATGTATTGTCTCTTGGACATGCGGCAACAAGGGCAATAATTCGGCCTTCGCTGTCCAGTATTGGCTGTTCGATGTTTGAGGGAACTCTGAAAAGAAGGTCAGATAATATAAGTATTTTTATAAGTTGGGACGAAGCGTACCCGTTTCGCCGCATGGGACGTATTGAAAGCCCTGTTGGATGAGGTTTTCAATCTCTGGAACTTCATGGATTTTTTGCGGACGCGGCTTGTTCAGGGCGGTGCACGCCCCAGATGCAACAGGCAGATCCTCGGTTTTGAGATCCGTGTTCAAAGCATGGCTCCTCTTGACATGCTTTTGTGCATTTGCTGTGGTCAAGCCGTAGCCATCGGCGAGTATGGTTTCATCCCTGACGCGTTTGCGTTTTTTGTGCTGACGCGTTCCTGCTTGAGTAGTCAACTTGGCAGCAGTTTGCGGCGGCACTGGGTGAGGGGACTGCAGTAATGTATTGGCGCCTACAATCAAAAAATTAGCATATCTATAACGAATGGGGCTTAAAAATGCATACTGGTAACAGAATTTTCTATGAAGTTCGCCTCCTTCTCTATGGCAGTGCGAAGGAGGGAGGCAAAATCGGTGTCAGAAGGGCAGTGTATAGGGTGCGAAGATGATGCCCTGCAGAGCGGCGCCATAAGTATGATTGCGCTGATCTTCAGTGCTTAGGATAGTGGAGAAAAATAGTATCAGAAGATGGTGTATAGAGAGTGCGTAAAGAATGAGTTTACCTTGCAATATGCGTCCTGGGGCAGTTTGTTACTAGAGAGATAATGGGGTAGGGCTCGTTAGAACTTAGAACTAATGCAGATAGATAAGTAGGTCGAGAGCCCAGGCGTGAGCTCAATCGACCTTTAAAGAGAGAGGACTTACTCTAGAGGCAATTTAGAGTATTTAAAGAGCCTGCGCAGGTGGGGAGGAGGGCCAAAAGCACGAGGGCGTACGTAGAAGTTGCGGAGAAGTTCAAGTTGAAAATTTCTTCAATTCGGATGCCATCAACTCCGCGGAAACGTTGCCCCTAACCTTATTATGGGGTTCCTCAATGCCCTCTACTCCCCTCGAGTCTCAACATCCAGGTTCACTGTGTTTACTGCCCATGAAGGCTTGAATCGCGTTATTCTCATCGTTCTCGCCTAACTAGATCTATGTTGTTGAGCCCGATCGCATATGATATCATTGCGATCAGCGCTCGCGGCATCACTTAGAGCGCTAGTCTTCAGGGTATCATGAAGACATCTGTGCATGTTGCATTGTTGGTTAATAGCCCGATATGACTGTGAGTGCTAATTAGTATCTCAGAGATCTCGTTGTCCCTGACAGTTCAGCAGGAACTCGACGCTCAGGGTGGCTCTATACCCTGCCAGCGGAAGAATGTATGCCTATTGAGTTGATCGGCGCCGGAATGCAATTAGCCAAAAATTGACGCCATTTTATATTGGCAAGCTGAACGACGAGCTCGTTGTTTGACGCCCCCATCTTGTACCGGTGACTATGGCTCTCCACTCAGATGTATACGAACCAAAAAGCATCCTCAACATACTTAAAACTGTTGAAAAATCCAGCAGCTTTGAGAGCGACTGGAAAGGAAAGGTGCGTGATTATTTTGCTGCGTTCTGACTTCAAGATATTCAAAATTATTTTCCTGTTTCACTAGGTCCAAAGGCGCGTTGAAAGCTGGAAAAAAACTGACGACAATAAATTGACTCCTACGTTTCAACTGGAATGGGAAGCAGAGGTAGTTGAATACGTCAACTATCTCAACAGCAAGCTCGTGGTGCACAAGAATTCAAGCGCTGAGCGCACGCCAAAGACACTTAACAGCCGTATTCCACTTCTTGGGCCGCGATTTGTCCCCCCACATTTCCTCCACTATCTGCATCGCAGCGCAGAACCCCTCATTAAGCCCGAATATGCGTATATTTCACCTATCACCATCATACATCCAGTATTTTATCCTACATTCCTCTCCAGTTGCCCAAGGTGCTTGTCGACCAACATTCGATGGGATGGTTGGAATGGAACTGGCGCACGGCATGTCTATGGCGTTCGGATAAATGAGCGAGCACTTGGGCGTCAACTGCGATGCAATACTTGCCAGGAAGAAGGCAGAAAATACTGCCTCGTCTCAACAAATCAGGTGTTTTGGGAGAAATGGGAGCATTGGAAGATTCCAAGTAAGTCTCCAATAATTACTGAAACCTGATAGAATATACTCAATGTTCTCGACATCAGGAAGCATTCCGCACTTTTCATGGCGAGCCGCCGTAACGCATGAGCTCTTTGATTTAATTGTCGAGCTTCGACCCTCCTCTACATCTGCCGGGTTGTCGGAAAACCTAAAACGTGAGTTGTGAATTGAGCGCCTTCAAAAATCGTGACTGAGACCTTTTAGAGCTGCATCTTCTCGAATACAAGCAACGAATGATTGAGTATTTGTCGTACTTTGAAGCTGCAAGAAAGCCCTTGTTTGGCAGGAAGGTCCTACTCAATTTCTCGGCGCCAACGGATGAACAGGGATACAACGACTCCTATATAACTCATGAATTTGTTACAGATATGTATAAAGACTTCATCGTGAATACCCGAGAATCAGAATCGACTGAATATTGCAAGACGAGAACCGGTAAGCATTTAGTCTAGAGATCATGTTTTCATTCACTCACTATTGACTTCGTCAATATCTAGCAAAATCTGTGTCCATGGACAATACGTTCAAGTCAGCCGCAAAGGCTACAATTGTCGAAAAGGGTGGGCGTCGTGTTAACCCAATGAAAGGCGGTATTTTGAGTGCAATAAATGAGTACAACGAAGGCTTGGGTTGGGTGCGTCCTTCATTCATGTTTTCTGCTGAGAAGTCGTCTGACTGACTTGTCGCTCATATACAGCGTCTCTGCTTGTCCAATTCAGCGGCAGAGACCAGTGAACTCCTGGCCACTCTTGGTAGACGGCACGATGCCTTGGGCATTGAAAGGCCATTATCTGTCATCGTTGACAATTGCTGTCAAGTACGACAGCATGGTATCGCTGGTTTGGGTAGTAAAACCCTTGTTTTACTTGATGTTCACCACTTCATGATGCGGTAAGTTATCTTATTTATCAATAGTACTACATGTATCTGACTAGCTTTTGTTAGATATAGTGCAGCAATATATGGTGGCGTAAAAAATCCGCATCGCTCAGAAGTGCTTTGCGATATTCGGAACGCTATCATCAAAACACCTGCGGAAGTGAACTGTCCCGCTACATATTGGGCGCAACCTGAGCAAGAAAAACAGCTTGTGGATGCGTACAACAAGTGGGATCAACGCGGTAGTGTGTGGTCGGCTGCTGCTGCAAAGGTATGGTGTTTCAAGTTGCAATAGAACTAGTCTATGGTTGACTGAAGGATCGTTATTATAGATTCATGGGGATCAGTTAAGACACGTTCAAAAAGGGTGCCTAGCACGTCCTCGAGAGGATATCTCATGGATGGTAGCGCATTGAAGGCTCCCACAAAGCGTGGAATTCGCTTCAACGAGCGCAGTCCAGTGGCCTTGCCGTTTACACTGGCCTCGGCACGACCACTTTCTCCGTCGAATATTCGCATTGCCTCATCGGCATCAAGAACGAGCATTTCGTAAACAACAGCGACTTCATAGCATCGGCCTACACCTCGCATCATGTACAGCTAGTAAATTATGCTGCAGAAACCTTCAATCGCCTATACAATGAAGAGCCGGTTTCAGCGCGGGCTAGACTTGAAGTCTACCCAACTCTTCCAAAGTACAGTTGTCGAAAAGAACGGCCTTGTCGAGTCGGGTCATTCAGTCACATTCGGGGGATTGGTGTCCGATGAACTAAAATACGAGGAAGAGTCTAAGGAGGATGAAGCTGATATATTCCTTCGGGAACTTGACGCCGTGGCTTCAGAGATGGATGAAGCGGCATTTATTCAGTCACTCGGAGTTGAAGATGAACGCCAATTCTCTGAAGTTCAGCCTCCAGTTTGCCGCCGCTAGACTCCACGCCGCCGACTACTGCACTGGTCTCAACACTCCGAGTTCCCTTTTCAACCGCCGCAGAACGAAAAGAACATCCGGAAGGCTTGGCCGTCGTATCTCACTCGAAAGGATCACTGTCTAGACCTTGACGAGCCGGTTTCCGACTCAAAACGCAGACGAATTGATCCATTGGCCTAAACAATGCATCCTCAGAGTCAGAGGTGAGTTTATCCTTCACAAATCTTAATTGTAAATGACGCTTACAACTGAAAATTGAAATACAAAGATTCTTGCAGAAAACAATCCTCTAGACGATTTCGGCGTCTCTGAGCTTGCCGACTCAGTTGAAGTTGTCGCTGCAAATATAGCACTTCCAAGTACTTCGTCGACAAATTCTATAGCGCAAGCATTCTTCAAGTTCAAGGCGCCCAACGCCTCTATGTTATCAGATAGCTCTCAGGCCAGTAAAGCGCCTAAGACTGCCGCTCACATTCAAATGCCAGGCCTTTAGGCAATTCATTGAACGCACTCAGACGACCTCTTCCCTTCCAAAATCTTGCGCGACAAGGGCCTTACACCGTCTCAGTTACTCTTCGCCGTTGGCACCTCAATCGATCCTCGCGCGGCTTCGAATTCTTGGAGACGACGAGTTCTTCCTCTTTATGGACATGCGCATCGAATTTCAATGGACGACATTTGGAATGACTGCGTCCAAGTGGGCCACTGCCGCTAAGATCTACAATGACCGACTCGAATCCAAATTGAAGAAGAACCTGGCATTAATTTTATACGGAAGAGTCCCTCGAGCGTTAGCGGACAAGCTGGCTGAAGTCGAGCCCAAGATTTCTGACAGGCTTCATAGGAAAGATTTCTACTGTATGTGCAGCTTTCTATTGCGGCGGACACTTATACTGACTCTGTTGTTTTATAGCAACGGGCCCAAGCCGCTCAGAAACGTTCTGGAAAAAACACTGCTATGCAGTAACAGCGATTGTCAAGACAGATACGGACGGAACTCAGGGCAGCTCTGCTGCAGCTGGCAGCGAGCTTGAGGCTGGAAGGAGGATAGTAAGTCAAACTATATTTTTCATTTCCGTCGCGAGAGCTAATTCCCTACATATTCAGCGAAAACTTCCTGCTTGCCAGCGTTGCAAGGCCTCAAATCGTAACCATAAAAAGGGTGTGTGCGGAGATGGAGTTGCCGCAAAACCGAAGGCGGAATCAAAAGAGGCATCGCTACCTGAATGGCCACAGCCCGAGGGCATATTCAAGGATGGAAAGTTCTTCGACCCATCCAAGTTTTTATGCAAAGTTCGCGAACTCTATGAAAAGGTCCTTGAACATGCCACTCAGGGCGCAATTCAGGTAGACGACAACGGCCCTGCTGCCGTCAACGATTATCTCTCACTCGAAGACCAAGCATTTTCGCTGATGTTCGCATCACGAACAATTGTGGTCGACGGGCATTCTTTCTTCCAACTTCACAGCGACTTCGAAGTCGCTGGAAGCGTATGTGAGTCGTTGATTTCCGAAGTACAGGGCACCCGCTGCCTTAGGATTGACTGTTTAGAATTGGCTTAGAACTTGATTGGTGCATTAATTTAGCGAAAATTTCTACCTTATATACGATATACTTTACATTAAATAATCTACATCTTTACTGGCACTTTGACCTGCCTTGAGCATATTTCCACCCACTCAGCACCCAGCGCAAGCCCGACGCCGATGACGCAGGTCGCGCGCAGGTCAGATCAGGGGGAAAACCCTGGGTGACATTTGTGGGAAACGCGGAGATACCCCTGGGGTCCCAAACGCACAGATTTGCATCTAGACCCCCCTGGGAATGGCGAATTTTTCGACATGGGGAGCTTCGCCATTCCCAGGGGGGTCCCGGCCCGGGCCCTCCGACCCAGGCCACCGATTAGCACCGAACGAAATGGGCGTCCACCGATTTGCACCGATTTAAATTATCCCACACCTCCCCCGCACGTGAGGGTTGCTGACGCGGCAGCGCTGACGCAGGCGTCTAAGGCCCCAACGCTCGGTTACCCCACACGCGCTCCACACTGCTTCCCCCCGAACTGATTGGCGCCCACACTCAACGCTGTCGTAAACGCCGGGCGAGCGTTGCCGACCTCTGCCTCGTTCGACCTCCGCCCGACCTACGCAAGCTAGCACCACCCCGCTCGCTCAGCACACGAAATCCGCGTACCACTACCGCCCGTCTCTCGTTCGGCGACCGGCTCCAACAATGTACGCCATGATTCAGATGATCGACTTCAGTTGGCCCTCTGCACCCCAGAATCTGCCGCCTGCGCCTTCAGTGCTGTTCACCACCACAACCAAATCATGGGCGTTACTGGACTGTGGAAAGTGAGTGCTCTAAAGTCTCTATCTGACCATTTATAACATATCTTCCTCACTCAGGTCTTCGACGACGTCAAACAGAAGAAGTCTCTGCTCAAACTCGCAGCAGAGCATCGCGCGCGCGCTCAAATGATGGGTATAGAAGGACGGGAGGCCACATTCACCGTAGGGTTGATATGGGTAAGCACTGGCGCCGTGCAAGTACTAGTACTAACACTTCGCTGCAGCACTTGCATGGCGGAATGCAACGGAGCTGCACAAATTGCCGGCGTGAACTATCAGCAACCGGGCGGCGGTCTGTTTTACTTCTTCGGAAGACTGACCGAATTTCTCAAGGCACCCGTCGCCCTCGTCTTCGTCCTTGACGGACCCGCTCGTCCATCCGTCAAACGCGGCCACGAAGTTCGACACAAGCCAATCTGGTGGACCACTCTCGCCATTGAACTGCTCGAATATTTTGGGTACCAAGTCCACCGTGTAAGCTTATTTTCAATGCTATGTTTCTGAGTCTGACTTCATATTTCCAGGCACCAGGGGAAGCTGAAGCCGAGCTCGCTAAAAATGAATGCAGTGGGGTACATACACGCCGTCATCTCGAGCGACAGCGACACATTGATATATGGGACGCCGCTGATCCTTCGAAAGTAAGACACATCTCGCTTTCCATTCCCTCAATGCTCATTATCATTTATGTTCGCTGTAGCCTCCCCCAAAATGACCGCGAGTATCGTGATGAATACTCTGTCTACAACGCGAAGGAAACGCCGTATCCGCTGACGCAAGGAGGCATCATTCTCTTCGCACTTCTCGTTGGAGGAGACTATGACAACGGACTCGACGGATGCGGCTCAGCGATCTCTGAAGCATTGGCGTATTGCGGATTTGGTGACCGGCTCCTGGAAGCTTACCGCAGCCTCCACGGCGCTGATTTTGAGCGCTGTCTCGGCAAATGGAGGTGCGATATCCGCGCAGAGCTCTTGACAAACTCTCAAAAATTCCTATCTCGGCGTCAATTCGACCTCGCGACGGAAATTTCGTACGAGTTTCCGGATCGTCGCACCCTCGAACTCTACATGAATCCGGTTACGTCGTGGTCACCAGGACGCATCCCTCCCGACCCTAGCCAATGGACTTTCAAGCAGCCATCTATCATGGCAATTGCTCAGTTCTGTATCCGATACCTACCCTTTCAGGATCCACAAGCGATGAAGAGAGACTTCAAGAAGAAAGTCTGGGAGGGTGTTTTCTTACAAATGCTCTATTCTGTGAGCCGTGTTCGCTTTTCTTTATTCTAAAAATACTCATGTAACCAGCCTTCCGCCATCTACAGCCCTGAGCAAAGGCGGCTAAGCCTGCCAGATGAGTCAAGACACGCAGATATATTAAATATATCTGAGCAAACACGCCGCGGTCAGTTCGAAAAGATGTTCGGAACTGCCCCGCAGCCAAAGTTGGTGGTTTCGACCGTGAGTTTTGTTAACTCGATGGGCGCCAGTTTCTTCGAGGAGGGCAATTTCGTTGGAGTAGCTGGCGTCGATAAAGTAACGGTTTGGCCACCAGCTTCACTCCTTCCACAGGCGATTAGGCCGCCAGCAAAAAAAGCCAAGGTCCGTCGATTCTGATTGCCAGGTGTGCTGTCAAGACTCAATGCTCAATATTGCGTAATATTCAGAAGCCACGAACCGCTGCACATCATCGCAACTCAGATGAAACCACAAAAAGAGCTGCAACCCTGCAAGCTCCACCCAAGCTCCATGCAGCTAGTGCATCGTCCTCCCTCGATAACTTGGATTGGATTCAGACGGGCGAAAACCAGTGGTATGTTGATCTTACATCAGACTGAGATACTAGCAGTGCATCCAAAATTGCAAAATGTATTACAATATGTATGTTATTAGTAGCTAGTGTCTATATTACTTTTTTCTTCAAGTCCTTGAGCGTAGTAAGGAGGCCTAAGGATGTCTTCCACATATCTGGCTTCTGCGCACATGTTTCATCATAATGTGGCCTATCCTGAGATTTCAATGCCTTGTCCGTTCGAAAACCATTATTGACATAGCGGAAGATACTGCCAGCGCAGTACTGTGTTATTGACACCCTCCTATCGCCGTTGACAACTGGAATGTTTGAATGGGTGATAGTCGCAGATGGAATGAAGATTGTATAGCCGTGAGGGAATTCAATAATTAACTTCAACTCCCAAAGGATAAGATGTCCTCCTCGTGTGTGGTCAAAATCTCCAAGCGCTGTAATACCGCACCAACCAAATGGGCAGTTTTGAGTGTCGCGGTGCTTAATACAGCATACGTTGCGGAAGTTGCAAGCTGTTGTCGGAAAAATAGTCTTTGGCGTCGTACGTTTTAAACCGAGCTCCGGCTTTTTAGCCAAGAGCCGCTCAATACGCAATCTCTGATATTGGTATACCCCCGGATTCCAGAAGGCAAAGGCGGCTGAATAAATTTACAGTCAGCGGAGAAGGCAGCTACTTAATGGCGTTGAACTTACCATTCTGAAACGCGGAAATTCTTATAAAGCCTGGGCTGCCAGTAATCCGGCGGATCTTCTCTTCATGATGGTTATTTTCGAGGTTGATGGGGTCTTTGAAGCCATTTGGAAGCGTAAACCCGAAGTTGATTGCTGGGAAGTCGCCGCGTTTATGCTTCAATTCTTTCTGCGTGAACGTGTTGGAGTCTGATTCTTCAACAATAATGTTGAAAAGATCCTTCGCGTCGGCATTGAATGTATTGTCTCTTGGACATGCGGCAACAAGGGCAATAATTCGGCCTTCGCTGTCCAGTATTGGCTGTTCGATGTTTGAGGGAACTCTGAAAAGAAGGTCAGATAATATAAGTATTTTTATAAGTTGGGACGAAGCGTACCCGTTTTCGCCGCATGGGACGTATTGAAAGCCCTGTTGGATGAGGTTTTCAATCTCTGGAACTTCATGGATTTTTTGCGGACGCGGCTTGTTCAGGGCGGTGCACGCCCCAGATGCAACAGGCAGATCCTCGGTTTTGAGATCCGTGTTCAAAGCATGGCTCCTCTTGACATGCTTTTGTGCATTTGCTGTGGTCAAGCCGTAGCCATCGGCGAGTATGGTTTCATCCCTGACGCGTTTGCGTTTTTTGTGCTGACGCGTTCCTGCTTGAGTAGTCAACTTGGCAGCAGTTTGCGGCGGCACTGGGTGAGGGGACTGCAGTAATGTATTGGCGCCTACAATCAAAAAAATTAGCATATCTATAACGAATGGGGCTTAAAAATGCATACTGGTAACAGAATTTTCTATGAAGTTCGCCTCCTTCTCTATGGCAGTGCGAAGGAGGGAGGCAAAATCGTGTCAGAAGGGCAGTGTATAGGGTGCGAAGATGATGCCCTGCAGAGCGGCGCCATAAGTATGATTGCGCTGATCTTCAGTGCTTAGGATAGTGGAGAAAAATAGTAATCAGAAGGTGTATAGAGAGTGCGTAAAGAATGAGTTTACCTTGCAATATGCGTCCTGGGGCAGTTTGTTACTAGAGAGATAATGGGGTAGGGCTCGTTAGAACTTAGAACTAATGCAGATAGATAAGGTCGAGAGCCCAGGCGTGAGCTCAATCGACCTTTAAAGAGAGAGGACTTACTCTAGAGGCAATTTAGAGTATTTAAAGAGCCTGCGCAGGTGGGGAGGAGGGCCAAAAGCACGAGGGCGTACGTAGAAGTTGCGGAGAAGTTCAAGTTGAAAATTTCTTCAATTCGGATGCCATCAACTCCGCGGAAACGTTGCCCCTAACCTTATTATGGGGTT
Source organism: Pholiota adiposa (assembly GCA_009935795.1). NCBI lineage: Eukaryota > Fungi > Basidiomycota > Agaricomycetes > Agaricales > Strophariaceae > Pholiota > Pholiota adiposa. Next base: position 269,599 of record QEYC01000240.1, on the reverse strand, counting down.
CCTCAATGCCCTCTACTCCCCTCGAGTCTCAACATCCAGGTTCACTGTGTTTACTGCCCATGAAGGCTTGAATCGCGTTATTCTCATCGTTCTCGCCTAACTAGATCTATGTTGTTGAGCCCGATCGCATATGATATCATTGCGATCAGCGCTCGCGGCATCACTTAGAGCGCTAGTCTTCAGGGTATCATGAAGACATCTGTGCATGTTGCATTGTTGGTTAATAGCCCGATATGACTGTGAGTGCTAATTAGTATCTCAGAGATCTCGTTGTCCCTGACAGTTCAGCAGGAACTCGACGCTCAGGTGGCTCTATACCCTGCCAGCGGAAGAATGTATGCCTATTGAGTTGATCGGCGCCGGAATGCAATTAGCCAAAAATTGACGCCATTTTATATTGGCAAGCTGAACGACGAGCTCGTTTTTGACGCCCCCATCTTGTACCGGTGACTATGGCTCTCCACTCAGATGTATACGAACCAAAAAGCATCCTCAACATACTTAAAACTGTTGAAAAATCCAGCAGCTTTGAGAGCGACTGGAAAGGAAAGGTGCGTGATTATTTTGCTGCGTTCTGACTTCAAGATATTCAAATTATTTTCCTGTTTCACTAGGTCCAAAGGCGCGTTGAAAGCTGGAAAAAACTGACGACAATAAATTGACTCCTACGTTTCAACTGGAATGGGAAGCAGAGGTAGTTGAATACGTCAACTATCTCAACAGCAAGCTCGTGGTGCACAAGAATTCAAGCGCTGAGCGCACGCCAAAGACACTTAACAGCCGTATTCCACTTCTTGGGCCGCGATTTGTCCCCCACATTTCCTCCACTATCTGCATCGCAGCGCAGAACCCCTCATTAAGCCCGAATATGCGTATATTTCACCTATCACCATCATACATCCAGTATTTTATCCTACATTCCTCTCCAGTTGCCCAAGGTGCTTGTCGACCAACATTCGATGGGATGGTTGGAATGGAACTGGCGCACGGCATGTCTATGGCGTTCGGATAAATGAGCGAGCACTTGGGCGTCAACTGCGATGCAATACTTGCCAGGAAGAAGGCAGAAAATACTGCCTCGTCTCAACAAATCAGGTGTTTTGGGAGAAATGGGAGCATTGGAAGATTCCAAGTAAGTCTCCAATAATTACTGAAACCTGATAGAATATACTCAATGTTCTCGACATCAGGAAGCATTCCGCACTTTTCATGGCGAGCCGCCGTAACGCATGAGCTCTTTGATTTAATTGTCGAGCTTCGACCCTCCTCTACATCTGCCGGGTTGTCGGAAAACCTAAAACGTGAGTTGTGAATTGAGCGCCTTCAAAAATCGTGACTGAGACCTTTTAGAGCTGCATCTTCTCGAATACAAGCAACGAATGATTGAGTATTTGTCGTACTTTGAAGCTGCAAGAAAGCCCTTGTTTGGCAGGAAGGTCCTACTCAATTTCTCGGCGCCAACGGATGAACAGGGATACAACGACTCCTATATAACTCATGAATTTGTTACAGATATGTATAAAGACTTCATCGTGAATACCCGAGAATCAGAATCGACTGAATATTGCAAGACGAGAACCGGTAAGCATTTAGTCTAGAGATCATGTTTTCATTCACTCACTATTGACTTCGTCAATATCTAGCAAAATCTGTGTCCATGGACAATACGTTCAAGTCAGCCGCAAAGGCTACAATTGTCGAAAAGGGTGGGCGTCGTGTTAACCCAATGAAAGGCGGTATTTTGAGTGCAATAAATGAGTACAACGAAGGCTTGGTTGGGTGCGTCTTCATTCATGTTTTCTGCTGAGAAGTCGTCTGACTGACTTGTCGCTCATATACAGCGTCTCTGCTTGTCCAATTCAGCGGCAGAGACCAGTGAACTCCTGGCCACTTGGTAGACGGCACGATGCCTTGGGCATTGAAAGGCCATTATCTGTCATCGTTGACAATTGCTGTCAAGTACGACAGCATGGTATCGCTGGTTTGGGTAGTAAAACCCTTGTTTTACTTGATGTTCACCACTTCATGATGCGGTAAGTTATCTTATTTATCAATAGTACTACATGTATCTGACTAGCTTTTGTTAGATATAGTGCAGCAATATATGGTGGCGTAAAAAATCCGCATCGCTCAGAAGTGCTTTGCGATATTCGGAACGCTATCATCAAAACACCTGCGGAAGTGAACTGTCCCGCTACATATTGGGCGCAACCTGAGCAAGAAAAACAGCTTGTGGATGCGTACAACAAGTGGGATCAACGCGGTAGTGTGTGGTCGGCTGCTGCTGCAAAGGTATGGTGTTTCAAGTTGCAATAGAACTAGTCTATGGTTGACTGAAGGATCGTTATTATAGATTCATGGGGATCAGTTAAGACACGTTCAAAAAGGGTGCCTAGCACGTCCTCGAGAGGATATCTGCATGGATGGTAGCCGCATTGAAGGCTCCCACAAAGCGTGGAATTCGCTTCAACGAGCGCAGTCCAGTGGCCTTGCCGTTTACACTGGCCTCGGGCACGACCACTTTCTCCGTCGAAATATTCGCATTGCCTCATCGCGCATCAAGAACGAGCATTTCGTAAACAACAGCGACTTCATAGCATCGGCCTACACCTCGCATCATGTACAGCTAGTAAATTATGCTGCAGAAACCTTCAATCGCCTATACAATGAAGAGCCGGTTTCAGCGCGGGCTAGACTTGAAGTCTACCCAACTCTTCCCAAAGTACCAGTTGTCGAAAAGAACGGCCTTGTCGAGTCGGGTCATTCAGTCACATTCGGGGGATTGGTGTCCGATGAACTAAAATACGAGGAAGAGTCTAAGGAGGATGAAGCTGATATATTCCTTCGGGAACTTGACGCCGTGGCTTCAGAGATGGATGAAGCGGCATTTATTCAGTCACTCGGAGTTGAAGATGAACGCCAATTCTCTGAAGTTCAGCCTCCAAGTTTGCCGCCGCTAGACTCCACGCCGCCGACTACTGCACTGGTCCTCAACACTCCGAGTTCCCCTTTTCAACCGCCGCAGAAACGAAAAGAACATCCGGAAGGCTTGGCCGTCGTATCTCACTCGGAAAAGGATCACTGTCTAGACCTTGACGAGCCGGTTTCCGACTCAAAACGCAGACGAATTGATCCCATTGGCCTAAACAATGCATCCTCAGAGTCAGAGGTGAGTTTATCCTTCACAAATCTTAATTGTAAATGACGCTTACAACTGAAAATTGAAATACAAAGATTCTTGCAGAAAACAATCCTCTAGACGATTTCGGCGTCTCTGAGCTTGCCGACTCAGTTGAAGTTGTCGCTGCAAATATAGCACTTCCAAGTACTTCGTCGACAAATTCTATAGCGCACGCATTCTTCAAGTTCAAGGCGCCCAACGCCTCTATGTTATCAGATAGCTCTCAGGCCAGTAAAGCGCCTAAGACTGCCGCTCACATTCAAATGCCAGGCCCTTTAGGCAATTCATTGAACGCACTCAGACGACCTCTTCCCCTTCCAAAATCTTTGCGCGACAAGGGCCTTACACCGTCTCAGTTACTCTTCGCCGTTGGCACCTCAATCGATCCTCGCGCGCTTCGAATTCTTGGAGACGACGAGTTCTTCCTCTTTATGGACATGCGCATCGAATTTCAATGGACGACATTTGGAATGACTGCGTCCAAGTGGGCCACTGCCGCTAAGATCTACAATGACCGACTCGAATCCAAATTGAAGAAGAAACCTGGCATTAATTTTATACGGAAGAGTCCTCGAGCGTTAGCGGACAAGCTGGCTGAAGTCGAGCCCAAGATTTCTGACAGGCTTCATAGGAAAGATTTCTACTGTATGTGCAGCTTTCTATTGCGGCGGACACTTATACTGACTCTGTTGTTTTATAGCAACGGGCCCAAGCCGCTCAGAAACGTTCTGGAAAAAACACTGCTATGCAGTAACAGCGATTGTCAAGACAGATACGGACGGAACTCAGGGCAGCTCTGCTGCAGCTGGCAGCGAGCTTGAGGCTGGAAGGAGGATAGTAAGTCAAACTATATTTTTCATTTCCGTCGCGAGAGCTAATTCCCTACATATTCAGCGAAAACTTCCTGCTTGCCAGCGTTGCAAGGCCTCAAATCGTAACCATAAAAAGGGTGTGTGCGGAGATGGAGTTGCCGCAAAACCGAAGGCGGAATCAAAAGAGGCATCGCTACCTGAATGGCCACAGCCCGAGGGCATATTCAAGGATGGAAAGTTCTTCGACCCATCCAAGTTTTTATGCAAAGTTCGCGAACTCTATGAAAAGGTCCTTGAACATGCCACTCAGGGCGCAATTCAGGTAGACGACAACGGCCCTGCTGCCGTCAACGATTATCTCTCACTCGAAGACCAAGCATTTTCGCTGATGTTCGCATCACGAACAATTGTGGTCGACGGGCATTCTTTCTTCCAACTTCACAGCGACTTCGAAGTCGCTGGAAGCGTATGTGAGTCGTTGATTTCCGAAGTACAGGGCACCCGCTGCCTTAGGATTGACTGTTTAGAATTGGCTTAGAACTTGATTGGTGCATTAATTTAGCGAAAATTTCTACCTTATATACGATATACTTTACATTAAATAATCTACATCTTTACTGGCACTTTGACCTGCCTTGAGCATATTTCCACCCACTCAGCACCCAGCGCAAGCCCGACGCCGATGACGCAGGTCGCGCGCAGGTCAGATCAGGGGGAAAACCCTGGGTGACATTTGTGGGAAACGCGGAGATACCCCTGGGGTCCCAAACGCACAGATTTGCATCTAGACCCCCCTGGGAATGGCGAATTTTTCCCGACATGAGCGAATGTCTGTCACAGACACGTGTGCAGTCGTCACCGTGACCGCGCACTGTGGGTGACGGGAGCCATGATCAACGTCGTCTCCTTCGTCTTTCTCAACCACAAACTCTTCGTTCCCTCTGCAGAGAATGCTGAGGGCGTTGCTTTACGCGTATGTTCTAGGAGGATTAACATTCATTCCTCTCGTCATCGGCGTGGTCATTTTCATCACCATCTATACCTCTGTCCCTGTCGGGGATGTCGACGTCACTAAACGGACGAGAAAGCGCCTGGAGGCGAATGCTGCGGAGGACGAACTCGTAGAAGAAGAGAAGACGGAGGCTTCTACCACCGAGACTAATGATATTCCTCGAACTCGCAAAGGCTGGTTGACTATGCGCCGGACGTTCGAAGAGACTGCAGGTGATGGCGGCTATGTCACCCTCGTGCGTTCTTTCTTGGATTCCCGTTCCAAGGACCCCAAGAAGTCCCGTCCGAAGGATATGTGGTATGTCGTTCTGAAAGGGAAGGTACTCTACCTATACGAAGACGAGGAAATGACCGAATGCGAGGCAGCGGTCGAGCTGAGCAGCCATCAGGTCATCATATTTCCTGAATCCCTGCCAGATGCAGAGCTTTTCGCAAAGCGGAATGCTATCTGCCTGAGACCTCGCTCGGAGATATCAGGCAAATTGCCGAGCGTCACAAAACAGATGCAGCTAGAAAGGGAAGACACGGAAGTGAACATGGAGGGTGCATCTTCGGCACAAAAGGAGGCAATTTGGGAGGCGGAGAAAGAGAAAGAAAATGCGCGAGAAGAAGCGCTAGATACTTCTACGCCATGGTTCATCTTCGTTCGCTCCAATATTGAGATGGAGGACTGGTATTTCTCGCTGATACACGCTTCCGAACATCCAGCGCAGGCACATACACTTGCACCTCTTAGCGCTATCTTCGACCCTCTGCATATGGATCAGCTAATATCGACTCTGGACGAACAACCCGATGTGATACCCATGCGATGGCTTAATGCGCTTCTTGGACGTATTTTCCTCAGCCACTACCGAACACGCAACTTGGAGGCTTTCATCATTGGGAGGCTAATGAAGAAGCTCTCGAAGGTGAAGCGACCAGCTTTCCTCACCGAGATTGCCGTTACCCAAGTGTCCGTTGGCAACAAAGCACCGATGTTTAGCAAGCCCATGCTTAAAGAACTCACGAAAGAGGGCGACGCTTCTATCGAAGTCCACATGAAATACAAAGGCGAAGTCCGAATCACTGTTAAGGCCACCGCTGTTATCAACCTCGGTGCTCGATTCAAATCATATACTGTCAAATTGGAGCTTGCAGCTGTACTCAAGGAATTGGAAGGAAACCTGCTCATAAAAGTCAAACGACCACCCAGTAATCGCATATGGTATGCTTTCACGCAGTCACCGCGGATCGTGTTGGAGGTGGAGCCTATTGTCAGCGACCGTCAAATTACATGGGGTATGATTCTCAGTACTATTGAATCCAAGTTCAAGGAAATTGTGCGTGTTTGATTCTATCATATTAATGACTTTGCTGACAAGGGCATTTTAAATCACAGCTTCAGGAGTCAATAGTTATGCCTAACATGGACGATATAGCTTTCTTCGAGACTGGGTCGTACGAGCATCGTGGTGGCATATTCTCAGATATGCGTAGAAAATCTCCCGCTTCCCCACCCGATTCTCCACCTATTCCAGATGACATTCAGTCCGTTGCATCGGCTCCTTTGCCTGAGACCAGTGCTTCATCTTCTGGAGATTCGAAATCTGTTGCTTCTTATGAATTTTCTTAAATCCTGTTTCACGCGCTGCGACAGACATTCCTGCCACCGTCGTGGCGTCTGCAATTGACGAACTCGCCGAATCATCACGCAGTAGTAATGTAACGAGAAGGTCATGGTTTAACTCTGCGAAGAGCGATGATGTAGCATCATCTCCTCCGCAATCCTCTTCGCACTCGCTATTCGCCTCCGAGCCTGACGAAGCTCGTGGTCGCACACTCGAACCTGAGCCTACAAATTCTGGTCGGTCGCAATCCACCCCTAAACCAGCGAGTCCGCGTGCCCTAACACCGGAGCTAGAGCAGAAATTTGAATCCGAGGCATCTCAATCCAAGACTAGTCTGCATTCACGTCGGTCAAGCATGTCTCATAAATCCCTCAAAGATGGAAAGGAATTGCATAACGACCCTCCCAAAATTACCGTTCAGGGCGCCAGCACATCTACTCCGAATACTCCACGCAAAAGTGTAGATTCGCAACCTGCACGCCCATCAAGCCCGCCTTCATTTTTCTCGACACTCAAATCTAAGGCAGCCGCAGCGGACAAGCAAGCTATCAGCATCAGTGCGAAGGAGACGATACGGAAATGGGGCGTCAATTGGGGCGGCTTCAAGAAAGACGCGTCAACGAGTGATGATTCCCCTCAGGCGGGTACGAGTCCGCCGCGTTCACTGCTACAGGTTGAAGGCAACGCGTTATTGAACAAGGCGCGCACGAGTTACGCTGAGGTGCGCGCGGCGGTCGCAGAGCGGAAAGAGCGTGATAAGACGTTCTACTTCGACGATGGTTCGGATACGTCGCGTCCAACCTCGCCTGCGGCCACACGGACGCGTGCTTTGAGCTCGCCGAAGCCAGTGCTCCCCCACGGGTCTGTGTATTCTGAGTCGCCTATCAACCCGTCGATTGTAACGTCCGCTGCGCGTCTCGCAGCGCCACGTCTTGCATCGAAGAAGTCGACACCGTCACTCAGCCATGTAAATACGGAGGCGGACACACAGGAACTTCCTGCAGTGGAGGCGCCTGTGAAGCATGCACCCATCCATGTCCAACCTGTGGCGAAGACGATGTCAATTCCTGGTATTCATGCGAGCCACCGTGGGGAGGTGCAGTCGATGGGGCACGTCGCACAACCACCTTCGCCCCCACCAGTGGGAACATCATCTTCATCTTCATCTTCAGGTCCATCAGAAGCAATGCTCAAGAACCCTGCTATCCAAACGGTGTATAGGCTGTGGAAGAACCCTGGATCTGGATATTCAGACACTGAGGTTACGTCGCGCCCTGCGACAGCTGAGAGCACGTACGGCGATTCCCAAATGACGAATGGGACTGCGGCAGGGCCGTCTGTGCCCGATGCTCAAACAGTATCGAACGCCGCCGCCGAGGAAGACGGGTCAAGCACAAAAGCAGACAGCGCCGTGTATTCGCTGCCAGCAGCCCTCACCTCCTCACCTGCGCATCAGCCTTTGGTAAAGCCCATACCGCCGCCTTTGCCCCCGCGTGCGACACCTGCAGTCACGCAATCTACTCCTCTACCAGAGGCGGCGGTGTCTGCGTCGGTAGAAGTCAGTAGCATACCGTCAGCGTCGCAAACCCTCAAGGCGGTGGCGCTTAGGGATGCAGAGAGCAGTGGTCGGGCTCATGTTGATGAAGCTAATTCTGAGAGGGAAGTGCGCACAGGCGCTGTTGGGATGCGCGATTCACTGACGACGGCAGTGGATGACGATGTCGTACATCCTCCTCAAACGCCGACTGTGACCATGACGCCTGGACCCCCTCCCGCTCTCCCGCCTAGGAGATTGCATGCGCCTGTATAGTGTTTGTATTTTGACACTCGCTCCCTCTGCAAGTGTTCTTGCCTTCTTCATTATTCTCTTTCATGGTTCTCGCGCCTTATTTAATCCTCTTGCTGAGTTCTGCACCCCCATCTCATATTATGTACATTGTCATTGTTACTCACACTACAGCTACCCCCACCCATACCTTCACGTACATGCATATTACATATCCTACATTGTATATTATTCCATGAAGATGCGTTTATGATTCTTTTGGACTGGCGGCGTCCCAATTTACGAGGGGTTTTATTAAGATGGGAGACCGAAACAAATCTATGCCTAGTTTCTAGAATTTTTGGAAGCTCGTTGGTCTGAAGCGATCCGGGTTAACAGCGCCGGATATTCTGTAAACAACTCTTGACTTCTATTGCTCTGTCGACATGCCATAGTCTGCTCCTCTGGGAGCCTCGCTCGTTATAAGGACTCGGACAGTTCTACCGAGTTGTAATATTGTCCCATCTACATTTCCATCTACATCAAAGGTAAGATAGATCTCAAAGCCCCCAAACGCTCTCAAATTAATTTCAACATAGCATCTTGATTTTGGGTACATACGGTCTTTTCCTAAAGATCATGATTGCAAACTGACGATGGTTCTTTGCAAATTGCGATATCAAAGAAGAAAAACACACCCACGACAGATATATACTTAGAATTAGCACATTGGAGTGATTCAAGCGTACCGCCACGTCCGTGATTGACCGTGGTTGAGATATCAAGCAAGGTGAGAGCACGTTTCAAGCGGGCTCGAATGAGAGAGACGATGGGAGTGAATTGGGGATTTCGTGATGCTGGGCGAGAAGGTCCTCCTTTCTTTAGCTTTTTGAAATGGGGTTTCCCTGCTGTCAATGAATAGTGGCATCATTCGAACGCTGCTATGTATGAATGACCCAACTTCTCCCGAATGCTCGGGAATCTCTCGGTGTGTACTTAGCATCGCGCGATGAAATGTGTAAAATTAACGCGCGATGGTTGGGCACTGGCGCACGCTGTAGAGGGTAATAATAGGCTGACAGATCATCATAAACCTACCATCCCGAGGGAAGAGGGCTTGTCGTGTGTTGCTAGGCGCAGACGGCGTCCATTTTTAGCGCGCGCGATGTGATGAGTGCTGAGAACGAGCGAGGGGCGCGCATATTTGCGTAAGTGCAATGCGGGGCGCCGCAATGTGCGATGGTGTGCAGCGGTTGATGATTGAAAGTCTTTCTTTCGCGTAGAATGGCCAAACAGAGATATGATAAGATGGACGATGGCAGAAAAATTTCTTCCGTGGTGCCAGCTCGTTGCCTTTGGGACCAGAGCCGCGGGTAAAAAGTGTCGAAGGGTTGCACAGACGTTGACGGAATGTGTGTGCGTTACATCCCAGACATGTGTAGCAACCCACTTACCTGGCGTCAGAAAATGCGCAGATTGGGGAATTACCTTGAGCAGCAAAAAGGAATTGCCTGCGCCTTGCTAAGTCCCCTGGTGGGGTCAGAAATAAGCCGGGTGTCAAGAGCCAGTGGGCGTACGCACCGGAATGGAAGGCGCGTTATGTACACGGAAGGGAGGGTGTTAAGGCGCGGCCGGGCCAAGGTACCTGCTTTGCGGTGCGTGCAGTGCTGGCGTGCTCCGACGACGTGGTAAATGGGAGCCAGGGCTCCCCTATGCCATCATCCTCATCATCCTCGCATCTGTAACAGTATACATTTGCATATGTACATAGGCGATTGAAGAGATTAGGCGATTGGTAGTCCAGCCTTGGACAGGACGTCAATCACTGGGGTTCAGTGATAGAATTAGAGCACCGGGCTTCTGGGCTTGGACGGGACCCTCTTCGCTCCTCACTTCGACTAGGACTCCTTTTTCCATCTGCGATTTCCGATTTTTGGGCTTGGATTTTCGGCCTTTCCTTTGGCGACCGCGATTACGCCTTTTACGTCTTCTGCCGCGAGAAAATTTGACGAGAGGAAGTGTGGGTAGGTGGGTCGCCCTGCGACATATATTTATTTCGTGCAGTGGAATGAAACGCATGACTGACTGACTGCTTGCTTTGACTTGACTGACTGGATTCAGATTTGGCTACTTCTGTGGGCTTTGACCGACGAACCATACCTAGAGTAAAAATGAGCACGGGCATAGACGACAGTGGCGGGAACAGCGTGGGGGCGGGATTGAGCCTGAAGCACAGCCCGAATACTCGTACGCATCCGTACCATTACGTGCATCCACAACACCACCACGGCGGGAAGAAGAGCAGCAGTGGGAGCAGCAATGGGAAGGGCAGCTTGAGCCCATCGTCGAAGCCGCCGGCGATCTCGTTGGTGATCTCGCCGAATCTGGATGCGCTGCTTGCGCACGAAGAGCGACTACGCAGTGCGCGGCCACAGACGCCGGAGTCGACGCAGAGTGCGGGCGGGGGGATTCATATGATATTTCCCGGGGCGGCGGGAGAGAGTGGTGCGGTGGTGCGGTGTAACGGTGAGGAAGAGGGTGGAGCCGTTGGTTTGCCTCCGCCTCCGCGACGGACGGCGCGCGGGACGGGCCCCAAGTCGCCGCAGCAGACGGCGCGGAGGGCGGTAGGGATGGAGGCGGCGGCGGAGAGACCGAGGGCGACGCCGGAGCCAGAGGACAACCCGTACATCAACCATGCGCCTACGCTGGAGGAGGTGCTGTCGGGTGCAGGGTCGGAGGAGAGGTCCCGTGATCTGGACGAAAAGGGTCGACGGCGGGGCCGAATCCCGTCTGCCATCGACCCTTGGACGCCGACTATGACGAGCGACGGCGGACAACAACGGCGCCGCCCGCTGCTCTCCCACGGCCCACAGCCGTCCGTGTCGTCGATGGAGAGTGCAGGATCGACGGGGCCGGCGTCGACTGCCGAGAACGAGCCGCGGATTAGCATATCGAGCACCATCTATCCAGCAAGCTCCACCCACTCCCTCCCTCACTCTCTCTACAACCAGCCCAGCTCAGAGCGCGCCTCCTTCATCGACCTCTACATCGACGCCTCCCCCATCACTTTCGCCCACCCAGACGACCCCAGGCCGCCCCTCCCAACCACCCCCAAGCCCGTCTTCCACCGCCACCCCACCATGCCCGCCGACGAGCGGCCCCCCACCACCAACTTCCTCGACATGGGCGAGCGCGCAGACCTCATCCGCAAGACCCGCAAGCTCGCCCGCGTCTTTGGCCAGACACCAGGCGCAGACGCCATGGCCCAGCAGGACGCCAACCGCGCCACCGCGATCAACCCCTCACGCACGCGCGCCGCCCTCTCCCTCGTCGACAATACCCTGCATCCCACTGGACCCAGGCGCGTGCTCGTCGACGCCGCCTACTCGCGCCGCCATTCCATGCCCCTGACCCCCGACGACATCTCTTTCCTGAGTATCGTCAGTCCTGGCTTGGAACCCAACGCCTTCCTGCGCACCCCGCCTGCCTCGCCGCCCGTACCCAACCCAAGGGCCGAATCGCCCACTTCCTTCATGGACCTGTCCGATGACGAGTTCGCCGCCGCCGCCGCCAAGGGCAAAAGCAGCATCGCGTCTGGCGCTAATCCTGCTGGTTCAGGAGCCCCAGTCCTGCGCTCAAAAATTTCTGTGCAGTCCATTGATACCCTTTCCTCAGACGACCTCGCAGAGGAAGAACGCCGCCGCAAGCGAGAGCGGTTGGCAAAGCTACACCGTTTCCTTGGCTCGCGCGTGCCCGCCCATCTCGTTCTGGGCACCGCCGATCCTGCCGACCCAGCTTCTCTACCGCCTCCCCAGGCCTCCTCCGAGGACGATACATCTAGCTCACGCAAAACGTGGCTGAAAAGGAGAAGAAGCAGTTCTGCGGTTATATTGCCGTCATTCCGCCTAGATGAACTCGAGAGGGTCAAAGAAGAACTTGACGACAAGGAAAAAGCCATCAATGTGCGACGCGCACACAAGATGGAAAAGGTGCGTTATCGCCGTTGAAAATTCTACAATTGCTAACTCGCCCCAGGTCTTTGGCGTCGCTCCTCCGCAAACGCTGTATCACACGCGCCACTGCCCAACGTCGCGCCCGCTCTCCTCTGGCGACCCGTCCACGTCCTCTTTTCCAAGTAGCAACGCGGGCACAGGCACGAGTACCCCGAGTAGCTTCCTCGGTGCACTTCCCTCGTTCCCAACCCAGTCGCGCCCTGCGAACACTATTCGCACCGCCTACCTACCCAAGGTGCGCACGAAGACGAAAAAGGGCGGTCGCCCTGGGACGGCGGAGTCGAGCAAGCAGTTGTTGGCCAAGGATGTCGAGGATGGCCTGGCGACTGCGACGCTGACGACGCCAGTGAATCCGAGGCATTCGTTTGTGTATACGCATTATCAGCATTCGTTGAATTCGTTGAACGATATTTTGGACCGAGTACGTTCACCCAGCCAAGCTATTTTGAATATTCCTAATTTTTTTATATTCATTTAGGACGATCGTGCTTCTCTTGTAGAACTGCACGAGTACCTCAATAGCACCGACATCCCAACGCCCACCCTCGCGAACCCCATCACCGGTTCAGGCGAAGCCACCGCACACCCAGACCACTTCGACGACCTTGACGAGGGCGGCATCAACGCCACCGATGTCACCCTCGCCCACGCCATCGAGCGGCGCCTCTCACTCGCCTCGCTCAAATCTGAGCGGCGCCGTTCGCTGCCTGCGCGCACTTCCATGGTCTCGCTTGCACCGTCAGAGTTGACCATCATGGGCGCGCCTACAGATGCTATGGACTTCCAGCAGCGCAGACGGCGCGCAGCGAAGCTGACACAGTTCTTTGGCGTGAATTATCGCGAGCTGATCACGGATGTGTTGGATAGTATCGAGAATGGGGTTGCACATGAGGGCGCGAGGGGGACCTTGCGTGCGGAGGAAGTCGAGGTTTGTTTTTATCTTATTTATCGATGTTCATTGGATGGTTTTTGATTTTTGATTTTTGCGCCTGCAGGACCTTCTGAAAAAGTTGCGCACTCTCAAGACGAAGCGCACGAGTTTGTTCTCTTGATCTATTCTGGAACGCGGAAACGATGTAAGGCACGACCAATGAACGAATTGATATACGAGCGAGGATGGATAATATAGGACGTGGATCGAGGAACAGTTTTATTTTTTTTTGACTGGAAGAAAAACGGAAATGGGACACACATGTTACGAACTAACCAACGCTAGCCATCTCTCTCTCGTTATACTCTAGAGGAGCAAGCATCCTCTACGTCGCGGAGAAGGATGGCTTGTGACGACGATCTTTCTTTACTCATTTTACTCTACTTTTTAATTTCCCTTTTAGTACTCGGGAGTTTTCAATGTATTATATCAGGATCTTTTTTTTTGCTTCTATGGATTCTCTTTGCAAGGATACATAGACGGAATGAGGGAGCTGTGAGGGAGCTGTGTAGTGGTATGTTCATATTATCTGGCTGTGCCGCTGCCCGCAAATAGCACTGCGCTGATGGAGAGAGCGGTTCTTGTAATGACATCTCAAGTGGTTCAACGAGAACCCGGACATACCTTTCAAAACTGCGCCGTAGAGCAGAAGGCTCAAGGATTTAATTGGAGCAGTCGACAATAGCATGAGACAAGAGCGGAAATGATGCAGGGTCGGGTGACAATGTAATGTCGTGTGGTACTATGACCACCCCGGCGCTAGTTTATTTATTGTCGAGGTATGGATTGGGTAGCCGGAGACATGGTCTCCCGTATCTGAATGGATCTCCCATTCCAGCCGTCTATAGGAAGCTGTATATAGGTGCGATAGGAATCAGGTGCAACGAATCACACCAGCCTCGCAATATATGGGCGCTGGAGGACCCACAGAACAAATGGCAGGTCTGCAGACCATTGGCATGCTTCCTAGATGCATACACGCGTATACGCATGTCTATTCTCGCAAAACGGATGTCTCGAATCATAGAATAGGTTGACTGGCATATGCAAAAAAGGAAGGACACAAGTACAAAATTACGAACCAGGTATGTATCTCTTGGCATGAGCTACCGGCATCTGTAGATAGAGTATCCCAAATAGTAGACCATCGTCGAAGAGGGGGAGGTCTATACCTGCGCCTGCGTCGTGCACAACGCTCTATCCGAGGTTCATCCAATTCACAGAATGACAAGGTCTCCGTGACATGAGCTGCACCAGAATACATGCGACTCGTCCAGGAATTGTGAACGATGTGGTGGGGGATGCCCCGGCGTAACGAGTGATGAGTGCCGAGAATGCGAATGCGAGTGGCTCGCCTCCGAACGGACGGGAGAGAGAGCGCGTGAAGGTGACGGTTGCGTCTCGCTCTCGATTCGCGCCTTGAGCATGCTCAAGCTGACCTTGCGCTTGTGCAGAGTCTCCGGCGACATAACGTGGTCGAAGATCGTACGCGACAGCGGGGCCTGCGAGGACGCGGGGGGGCGGTGCGATCCGAACGACGCACGACGTAGGTCGTTGCTCTCCACCGCTCTGCTCGCAGGCCGCGACGGCATGGGTGAGCTCTTCAACCTTGAATTCATTGCTCGCAGCTGGATGATCTGTTCCTCCAGGGAGTTGAGCTGTTTCTGCAATGTGTGGTTCACACTCTCCTTGTCGAAAATGGTGTTCTCGAGGGCACGAATCTGCGACGTCGCGGCGGAGATTTCAATCGCATGTTGTTGTCTGATGGAGCTCAGCAGCTCGTTGTCCAGTGAGCGCGGGGCGCCTGATACGGGGGTATTTACGATTTCTCGCAGCTCTTCGATTTCATGTTCTCGGGCAGTGAGTTCACCGCGTAATGTTTCAATCTCGTTTTGTGCATGTTCCAAGTAGTCCTGTTCTTCGTCCTACGATCAAAAAAGAAAGAATCAAAAAATAAAGAATCAGGGCATCGCAAACCATCATATTGATATAGACACATACATGAGCCTTGGTTCTCGCATCAAGTTCTGTCCGCAGAGCATCCAGTTCATCTTCCTGTGTATGCGTCAAGTTCGTGAGACGTTCCATTTCCTCTAAGCGCCGAGCTGCTTCTTGATGCTGGGTAGCCCGCTGTGATTCCAGATTCCGCAGGCTCGCCAACGCGGTATCCATTTCCTCCTGGAGTTCGGCATATGCTTTCTGGATGTCTGTATTGCCATTTTGGATCTCCCGATGCTTCTTCTCCTGCTCGGCCAACTTTGTTTTCCATTTATTTTCAACTTGCTCAAGTTGTTCCCGAGCTTCGCCAAGTTCGTTTTCTAGTTGGGATATAAACGAATCCCGGCCTCGGAGGGTATGTTCTAAACTTTCCACCTTTTCTGCCAGATTAAGCTTCGCGCCTGTGAGTTCCACAATCTTGGGACGCATCTCATCCAATGATCTCATGAGGCTAACCCCTTCTGCTTGAAGGCTCTTCTGCGTCTGCTCGGCATCTTCAGCTCTTCTGATCGCATTCTTCAGCTCGGTTTGGGTGCTTTGAACCTGACGATTGCTCGCCGCCAATGCTGTTGCAGCCTGTCCTAGCTTTTCCTGATGTTCCTTGATCGACGCTTCAAGCGATTGAGTCAGATCCCGTAGTGTCGATATTTCCTGAGAAGCAACCCCTCGCTCCTTGTCAGCAACAGAGAGTTTGTCACGGGTCTCCGCCAAGGACGCGTCAAGAATCGATATTTTCGACCCTAATTCTGTTTCCAAAGTTGACATTTCTGATACCTTGGATTCCAGGGCGTCCTTTTCAGCTTTCAAGGATGTATGTGCCTACATTTTTTCACCATTATGCTTATGGAACAAAGAATGATGAATAGTACATACCTGTTTCGATTTGCTTAACTGGAATTCTAGCTCACCGGCGCGATCTTGAGTGTGCTTCAACGAATTTTCCAGGCGCTCTACACGGTCATCGCTCTGTATCTGCTCTTCAAGTTCTCGAAGCTTTCTCTGTGCATCATCGGCGTCTTTCCGCAGCTCAGCGGCGGAGGCAGTAGTGATTTGTAGCTCTCGCTCCTATAGTTCCGTAAGCACTTTGATCCTAGTAAGTATTATTATGGATGAATTTGCCTTTTCTTTGTATCTGTCGGATGCCTCCTTCTCTTTGGCCTCGGAGCGTTCTGCACGGGTCACTGCGGTATTTGATTGAATTTGAAGCTGTACAGCTTGTTTATTCAAGCTTTCTGATTTGGTTCGTTCAGCTTCCAAGAGATCGTCCAATTCCTGTACCTCTATGAAATTAAAATGAGACGGAGGTCCTCGCCGAAATAAAGTCAACGCACTATCTGGAAGGTTTTCTAGCTTCTGAAGTTCGGCCGTAAGATGCGTCTTCTCGCTAACCAGTAGAGACACAGTACGATGCTCATTTTGAAGAGCTATCTCTGTGTCCTCCTGTAATTTCTGGTAACTCCGTTGCAGGTCTTCCACGCGTTTTTGTTCCGCGGTCAGCGAGGCCTCAGCCTGTTGCGCAGCTATTAAACAGATCGTCAGTAACCAAAAATCTTGATTTACTAAAAGAGGCCCACCTGCTTCAGCTCTTTGTAGCCGGCCCACAGCAGCTTTCAGACTTTCATTCTCTTTCGAAAGTGCATCTAATTTGTGCTGCAAAACGATAATATTAGATGGAGAAGATGTTGATTTGGGGGGGGGCTCGGATGAAACAGTCGCAGCAGAAGGGGAGGTTACAGAGACACGACGAGCGGTCGGAGTTGGGACATGGGGGAAAGATGGTGCTGGTGGTGAAGCTACCCGAGGCAACGAGGATATCCATGAAGTGTCGGAGGTGCCTTTGTCGGTAAAGCTGAATACGAGATCGTCAGTATGACAGGAAGATATTCCATGTTCAGGGACGTCATTTAAACACCTACATATCTCCTAAGTCCCGTGTATCCTGTTCAACAGGCTTGTGTTCCGGCGGTGCAGGAGAAAAAGTTCTTGAGGGACTGGCCGGAGACGCGGCTTCTGACCCACCAGTAGCAGCAACGGATTCCGTGGCCTTTTTCTGCTGGCGTTTCTTGAGCTAATGCAGATACAGTAAATTAGCAGCATGCAGACGCATACAAGCAAGCATACCAAAGCTTTTGCTCTTGCCGCTTTCGCTGCCCGGTCATCTTCAGACATTTTCGATGTTATTAGAAAGCCAGCAAGGAGATATTAGGGATGAATGAGGTGAGTACTATAGCAAGTTAAGTATAACACTGGACGGTGCCGCGGTAGTCGCGTCGTCGATACCAAAAGCGGAAGTGATGGTCGTCGCAAGCTCAGAGTCATGACGTGTCTTGATTATTGTACTGCACTTATACGGATTTCAGCATGGTAAATATTTACAAAGTAAAAAAAAATTCAATTCGCCAGTATATAATCAGAAGCAACATAACAGAAAGCAAGTCAAGGTATGAGTAGAGGACAAAGGGTAATAAGGAAGATATATGTCAACCCAGGAAAAGTGGTATCAAAAGGAGAAAGATGCTACGGCTAAACAGTAACGACCGACTTGAGTGTAAGCGTCCGTTCCATCGTGTTCATGGCCATTGCAGGTAAGTACTAGATTGATCATATAGAATGTCAAATACCCCAAGTAAAGGGCATTTGACCTGAAAGAAAAGGAAAGTCTCTTCTAACAAGAGAGCGATAGCATATAACTTATAAGGCCCGCAGAAGCGTAATGTGTTTATGCCCAAACCTAATAAGATGTGAGTATAGATTTTACATCTGGAAAAATTGCAACTAACCCGCAGGGTACTGTCCCAGCTCCCTGTGCAGAGAGCCATGCCGTCGATGCTGACACCTAGGCAGCTGACTCTGTTTTCGTGGCCTGTCAGAACACCAACACGTTCGCCTCTCAGGGTGTCCCAAACATTGCAAGTCCAGTCGTCGTAACCGCCAAACAAGATACGTCCCGAAATCGAGAAGGCCACGGACGTGATTCCGCAAAGAATGTTGTCGTGGGTAAAGGCATTCAGTTCACGATCCGCGCGAATATCAAACAACCGACAAGAAGCATCATCGGAGCCGGTAGCAAAAGCATCACCATTGGGGAAAAATCTGGCGGAAACGGACATATTATATAAAGAGCGAATTTTCACGGGAGAAAATAATACGTACTGTACGGCATTAATGTCGGATTCATGGCCAGTAAAGGTCTGTGTGGCTCGGCCACTTCTGAGATCCCACAACTTAGCTGTTGCATCACAGGCACCCGAAACGAAAACATTTTGATTGGGACCAAGAGACAAGCTGAAGATAAGTGTTAGAGGGAAAGCACTGCAGCCGACGATATGAAACTGACCTCATAACGTCGCCGGTGTGGTCGCTGAATTCAACCACTCGAACACCGGCCTCAATATCCCATAACATACAGGTCATATCACCGGAGCTGGTCACAATTTGGCGATCATTGATGAATCGACAGCAGCTAAGGTAGCCTGAATGCGCGCTCAATTCACGCGCACCTTTCGCTGTGGTTCCGTCCTTGTTGTTGAGACTGTAGATAGAGCAGATATTATCGAGACCACCGCAAGCGACGAAGTTGCCGGAGGGTGAGTAAGCACAGGTCATGACCCAGCTTGATCGCAAAGGGATAGCATGGACTTTGTTGGTGGTGTAGGCATCCCAAACTATGAGTTTTCCGTCCTGGGAGGCGGACACGAGATGGCGACGATCAGCGGCCCAGTGCATAGCGTAAATCTTGGCAAGATGGCCCCTGAGAGCACGTCGAGGGCGCATAACGATGCGAGGGAGAGCATCGACTTCTGCGGCCATTGCCCGCACTAAGGAGAAGATCAATCATGCAATCTCTTCAAAACAGGAGGACAAGGGTACGAACAACTGGTATCGGCTGATGACTCTCTTTTCGCTCTGATTTTTTCTTTCAAGCTCTCAGCTTCTCTGCGCGCGGCCGCGATCCTCTCTTGGATATCGCCTTGACTTTGAGACATATTGGACGAGATTGTGCAACTGATGAAGGTGATAAGAGGCTGGGGGCTTAAGTTAAATGGGGGTTAGAAAGCAAGTTGAAAAGGCCAGCAACGACAGTTACCGTTAGAATTAACACCGAGCACTTGCGAAAGCGTGGGAAGACTGAGTTTGAGGGGGCTGCGGTAGACAAACTTGAGGGCGCAAGCCGCGGCCGACGGCGACGAGGGCTGGGGGACGATGGGGGAAGAAGGAAGAGAGTGGGAAGAGTCAAGGACGGCGTCCGATAGTGACCCCGGTTGTCTTGTACAGCTGTTGATGGCATCCTGGCCACCTCCGCAACTTGCCGCTCAGTGTCCGCCAGCGCTCTCCGCTTCATCCTCCTCATCCCCTGCCCATTTTTCCTGCTTGCCATCCCACTCCGCCGTATAGCAGCAGCCCATTTGTCGGCACGCGTTCTGCTCGTCTTCATCTCTAGCGCGCCATTCCTTTCGCGAGCGGCCCACCGTGTGGCGATATCATTCCAATATTACCATTACAGGTTGACCACCCTCACGCCTTCCAGGTCTCTTGATGCCATCTCTCCGGCTCATGTCATCATAAAACAGTGTAGTAGGCTTATGCCAATTGCTATCATTATGCATCACTTTCTCAACTGCCTCCTCGAATTTCAAATCGCCCATCTTCAATCGACTTTACCGAGCGATGAGCGAAGAGTCTCCCCGATTCTATGTGACCAACCATTGGTATGTACGTTGCAAGGTCAATCCCGAGCAGTAATCAATTATTTAACGGACTGATTCCGGTGAGTAATATCACACTCCCAGTATTAACAAACTATTAAAAGCCGTCCTTTGAGCTTTAGTTTCCAAGTATATGTATAATTGAACATATATACGACGGCTTCAAAATGGCGCAAACCACGAAGACTTACTAAATCCACTTGAGCGCCCCAATCGCTCCAAACAAAAGTATGTTTGAACCTATCTTATGTCTGCAACAATTCTCAAGGTGAGTCTAACTACCGTGATGTTCCCTCCAGTTCGTCCAACGTATTGCCCGATCTTCACGAACAATCATCCAAGTTACTCATGAATTGTTGAAATGACAGGCTTAATACTATCGCTGACCACATAGCTCGTCGGTACCAGCAAGTGCACCATCTTCAACCGGGACTATTTACTCCAGTCCATCCCTGTACCGGTACGTCGGCGATCCTATGAAGAGACATTTTAGCAACTGCATCTAATGGACACAACCAGTACTCAACATAATGTGTGAAGGTCCTATGTACTGCTACGAAATTCGGTTGTGCTTTGACATTATTTCGAGCTCATAACTCCACGATGAGCGCGAATGTTCTCAGAATGTGCCTCATTATCTATCCCCAGTGGTCGACAGGATATTTCACCTAATGCCTATCGCCTTGTTGGACCTCAAAATCAATCTTCATTCTAGGGACCGCTTCAAATGGTATGTTCTACTCTTCGGGCAATAGTTTTGACATCGGAACTAATTGTATGTATTCAGCACTTTCATCGTTCAATTACATATCTATTTGAAAGCTCTGTCCAAAGAAGAAAATCATTGATCATTTGGTCGGGAGCTGGAGGGCCAATTATAATTCCCCGTTCACGGCCATTTGCGACCATTTCTCGCAAAATTAAGCCACGATCAGTTACATGTCAGATAATTAACGCTGTGGTAACAATTCCTTACTCGATCTGCAAAATGACGGCACGTTTACCACGGCAATCATCACTACTAGGAATTGAAAATGCAAAATAACTTGCAGACTCGAATAGCTGTATTTTCTTTCAAACCACCGGCATTGAAACTGTCCGCATTCCCAGGTCAGGTCAAACTCAGCGACCGGTAAGAATCCAATCATTTTCGCATGATCATCTCATATCCACATCCGTCTTTTCCAAACAGATTATCCGAAAGTTTCGGGTGGCATTATTGTCGGTAATCCTACAAGCATCGCACTGAATGACTACAATACCCATGACCTTGTAAACCCTTTTATACGACAAACATTGCAGCATCAGACCGAACAAGAAAGGGCCAAGGTACTTGTTTTCTTCCTGATGGAATGGACGAAAACCATTTCAGAGTTCCTTTGCGTTTCTTTTAGAATTATATCCATCAACAAATCACCAACTCGACTCGACGGAGATGCATGCTAAATCCGCAGCAAATAGGCCTTAATGGTCTTTTTTGAGCGCAGTTCTTCGCCGATAAGTTTCTAAATCAGTGGCCAGAACGAAGTGATTGTGCTGTTGAGTGCCGTAAGTTCCTCTCCATAGTTTCCTTTTGTCACTTTTCATGATGCAAGGTTGCATCGTGGCGCGATAGAAGGCCGTTGGATAAACATCCTCCCTTCATTGAGCCAGGCTTGATTCCCGCCCTGATTCGAAACTTCTGTCGGCTTCAAGTAGGATCCCACTTCAATCTGAGATGTGAGTATGAGTTGGTATCACGTTTGTTCGACCCATCAGATATGCCAACTGACCTGGAATAGGTCATGCTATAGTTTGAAAGACGTCAGCGCCGACACGACAAGCGTCAGGAGTCCGGTATGTACCCACCCAGAAACTGGGCGTCGGACTTTCGGGTCGAAGCCGCGTCGCGGTTCTACATGTTCACTCACATCAGCCTTTACCGGTATTAGTGGTACACACGAGAAAGCCATGCCACACAGAGAAGCGAACATCTTATGCCACAAAAATATCGAGACTGCTCTGTTTATGCCGGCGCAGACGCCTGAGTTATCCATCCGTGACTTACCTGGAGCAGCAATCATTTCTACTAAAATTACGCATATATTTTACTTTTCTAGCTGGGCATCGATGATGCCCGTCGAGGTCGTGTGCTCCTCGTGGCTGCTTGGCTACAACAATCTGGCCTTCTCGCTTTGCTGCTCTGGTGCTGCTGCTAACTGTCTGCGGGGGACGAAATTCTTTTGTGGAGTAATATCCATGGGACATTCTCTGGTCTTTTTCAGGCTTACAACAACCATTGGGATCTTCCAATCGAAAAGGCAAGGCTTTACTCTCCGCTCCGTCACCTTTTACCATTAGATCTGTCTGCGGTAACATCCCGTGCTTCTGCATTGCATCGGGATACAGCCAATGTAGCAAGGCTGAATGGGACTCTTGCGTTCTCTGGGACCATCGACATTAGAAGGGAAATGAACTCCAGTACTCATTTCATGAACTCCTTGATCCTGGACGAGACTCTTGCCCTACTATTACTATTATGTCTGTGTCGCCAGTGGTATATAACCGAGGACGCTCCTAAGGATGACCTCCAGTGAAAAAAAGGAATGTCTGACACTGGTGAGCTTTCTTCAACGCTAACAATCGCCTGTTACTTATCGTTTGTTCTTTTTCCTTGCACCAGGTACATCCCGACTCAACACTTGTAAGTCGGAATCCCACCTGGCTTGAGAACTTTGGCTTAGTCAGACTCTGACTGACAGATCTACAAAACAGAAAGCAGGAAACATCGCTGAGTTGGGAAGAATCTTGGAGCGGTCCTGCAAATGCGAAGGTCTGGAAGATGGTCTGCAAAAGTGAGCAATCCTATTTGTCCCCCTTGTTACGAAAAAACTAACATAGAATGGCATCACTGGAACCTAGTAAATGGGGTCCCACGTGGAGAAGCAACCGCGGCGCATAAGCATGTTGCAAAGAATGAAGCTGCCGACCTCGCCTGGACTTATCTAACCCAGAACACTTAACGTGCTATCCATCATCGTCTTCCGCAGAACGTGTTTTTTCCTGATGATTGTATGCATTTGCCAATATTATTTCGCTTATTGTCCTGACAGCATGAATCATTGCGACGAGTACACCAAACGTATCTGGCACAAGAGTAACGGTGAAAGTTATCATCAAAAAAGAAAATTCCATGACATGCGTGCGTTTCTGCTCTAATTGCTGCCAGTGTTTCCACGACTGTGATTGTTCTCTAGTGAGTCGAGCTAGCGCGGTTTCTCAGTCCGCCTCGTGTTCAGTGACTAGGATGATGCGCAGAATTCATTTATATACTTTCTCATGGGTGGAACACCATTCGAACAAATTCTGAAGAAAAGGGCGACTTCACACATCCCTGGTCTCCATTCACTATCTGGGTCTTCGCATCCTATTCCGTTCACGGTTTTCTCCACTTAGACTGGTTAGGAGCTATCTGGAAGCCATTCAGTTCTAATACACGAGACTTTGGATATCAAATTCCTGAAATATGCATCACGTCACGGCGGTGCAAATTTGAGCGTTCTATGTGATTCGGAGGCTTGATTGTTTAGATCTGAATCATCATAATCATCACCTATATCGTGTACATCCGAGTCTTGCGGTCTGAAAGTATAGGAATACCGCCCATTAGATGGCGTAGGGCTTAAATGTCCTATTTCGGTGATCAAATTCGAGCAGTGAGTCCTCTGCAAGTGGGCGGATTGTAAATGATCAATGGTAGCTCATATATATTCAAGTCTAGGTCACATTTAAAGTTTTTCATTCAAGCTTCCTTATCTGCCATGCCAATGTTTACAGGCCCGGGTCCCTTCAACCTGGCGGGCGTTAAACAAAGCTTGATCTTTGAAACTGGGTCGGAGATCCGTATATCCTCCGCTCAAGGCGTCATCGTCAAATGTCATATTGTTTACCCCGATTTCTCTGTCTTCGTCCTGTTACTATCTTGGTATCTGAAAAGGTCGGTTAACCCCAAGGTGGTACGGTCAATGCATATACCAAAATCAATATCCGTCAAAGACCTCTGAAGCAGCCTCGCACACAAGTATTTTGGGAACGGTATCACCGGACAGCTTCTTCATCCGATAAGGCCACTGAATACTGGCCTGAGCGCCTACAAAAGCCGGTAGGAAAAGAGGGATTCCTTCATTCTCAATACCTACCCAACTCAACTACAGCGACATACGTACGCCCTGACATTTTCGACGACAAAAGACTATTACCTCAACTATCACCATGTCCAGCTATAGTCAGTCTTTCGAACTCTTCTATTTCTATCCCGTCTCGACTGACTATTCTTACTTCGACTCGACTATGATACAGACTACGTTACATCGCTGAATAACTGTAAGCTCTTTATTCTGGATCAGAACATGCTCACTAACTGTGATTGTGAAGACCTCCAAGATAAGAAGGAATCACATTTGTTAACGTGGTCTGAGGCTTCATCTGGCCCCCCTCACCAGCCCACTTGGACCGTCGAATGCAAAAGTATGCATAATGGCTACATAAACGCTTATTTTTCCTGGGCTGATATCTTTGTGCTAGTCGGGGGCGAAGTCAAAGGTTCTGGAGCAGCACTCTCCAAAGCTGATGCCAAACAAATCGCGGCAAAGGAGGCGCTAACGGTCAGCATGGTCCAGTCTGACAATAATCTTTTCATCCTGACGACAGATATATAGGTTCTGAGAGGATGAAGGTCGCTGGAAGAACGCCGAAGAGATAATTTCTGCAATAGCACCACGCTTTTTGCGCTCCGCCTGTATAATTTACTGTAACCCCTATGATTTTGTATCACTGCTTCCTTTTGAAGTAAATGTCACAACGCCTTTGTCATTGTTGACACCGAAGTCGACCCTGGTGGCAATTTCGCGCTCTTTGCTTTTCAAGCTCCGTTTAAAACAAGGTCGGCGAACTTTTTTGAACCCGACTCTCGACGTTGCTGCCACAAAGATTCCGGCGACGTTATCTCCTATCTTCTTCACATTTTATCAATCATAAGCACAAGAAGATATTCTTTGCTATGTCAGCGTTGCGTCGGGCAATTCCCTTCCTTGTCGCAGCTGCAACAGGTATGTCGATGATCAATGATTGGTCATGGGATTTTGGTGTGCAAGGTTGTGGTTTGTAGGTATCGCGTCAGGGGTATATATTTTCAAACCATTGGTATTGCAAGAAGTCAACCAAACGTATGCATTACCACTCAGATCTGACCATGTCCTAATGATACTAATGCACCACAATGATGTAGGACTCATGTTCCGATTCCGCCGAACAAACCAACCTCGAACGGCGCCCAAAGGAGTCAAGAACATCCCAAAGACAAGGAGTCCGACCAGTAAACGACGCTGGAATTTAACGTGTGAATGTGAGCGGTGTTAAAAACCGTTAAACTCCCAGGTTGTTAGATGTTGCTTTGCACACGCCGTTTGTCCTGGACTTGAACAACCAGGACACGGTCTTCGCAGTTAAGATCATTGGGTATCTTTCCTGCGTTCCCATATCTATACCGCCACCGCCGTCAGATTCATTCGGAATTTAACAAAGAAAAATGGTTACCTGAATTATGGTTTCTCCTAAGAATATCATCTCCTTCCGTGTCTCTTCGACAATCAGATCTTGAATCATGAACCATTTCTCATTATCCCCACCACCTCCAGCGGCGCGGAGATGGGCTTTCCAAACGGTATTCTCTTTGTCTCGTGTAGTCCCTGCGACTGATTCATGGGTGACATTGGCGATCAGATCGTATAGCGTGGATTTGTTGTCGAGAGGTGCATCAACGTCTATGAAAGTTCGATGGAGTGAGAAGATCAGTCTAAACCTAGTGCTGGCAACAAATAATGGTCCTACATTCTTTGAAGTCTAAGCCGCGCAAAGGAAAGGTGATGATTGTTGGGTTTTTTTCTTCGACGAAAGCGTTTTTTGTGAATCGTTTGAAGTGAATAATGATGTAAGGTGGTAAATGTTGACATTTATATCGGCGTAGATGTCCGGCTGACTCCTGAAATATTGTCAACGACCCCAAAGATAGAGAGGTAAAGGATTCGCCACCTGAGCGGTTTTCCCATCATATTTGGACAGCACAGAATGGATGCTGACTTGGGGGATGATGTTTTTCTCGACCGAATCTTGGAACAAAGGAGGGGGAGGCAAATCCACAGCTAGAAACAAAAAAGGGGATACAGCAGTCCTTGAATCTGTAACTTCTTAGATCAGCATCACGGAGTCTCTTTGCAATTACTCACCGCGGTCAATATCAAACTTGGGTTTCTCATTTTGTCCAGAATCTGGCCGCACAAGAACTTGCTGAGTTTCAACTCTAACCTCCCCCTGGAACGTCCGGAAGATGATGCCTTATAATGACATTGAGTCACAATAGTTTAAAATAGAGAAAGGGCGCGCACTGGAGTCTTTCTTCTTTGTCCCACCCAAGTCTTTATGAAGGCGATTGAGTAGCCAACCCAGGAATTCGACAGGGTCCCCTTGCTCCTCTAGGCGGAATTTCCCCGAGCTGCTTCGGTTTACTTCTTGCAGAAATTCGTGAGGACTAACTTGGCTCTTGAATAAACGGGGATTCCAGATCTTTTTGGCAAGCCCTGCAAAGCGCTTCAGCAGCTCAGACTCCTTTCCATGGAAATTTGAAAGCAAGAGATAGTCCCGCAAAGGTGGCACATGCACTAAAGCGTGAATGATAACGTTCATGTGGTCATTCCTTTTGATGTTATTTAGACCGACAAAGCCTGAAAGATACGGTTTGTGATTGAGATCATAAGATGGCCGAGTGAGGTGAGAAGGGGATGATAAGTTGGCGATGGAGTTCCGAGTGAATGTGGGCGCGAGAACGTATGAAATGTCCTCCAAGGAGGGGTCCGAAACAGGGTACCCATCAGGAAGCACATAGACCTATACCGAAAGTTCAAGAAAATCGAGAGAACGAGCGCCATTACATACCTTGGTGGTTTCCAAGTTAATGAAAACATGATGATCATCATGGATTGAATGGGCATACGCATAAGAGTTGCGACCTCTGCCCTGAAAGTATTTTCCACAGACTAAACATCCATAGATATTGATGTTTGAAAGTGACACAGAGCAGACTTTTTCAAAATCGAAGTCCAAGACCGTTCTGTTAATCTGATCTCTGACGATCAGCCGGCGGAATATGACGATTCGGAGGAAGCTTGCCGTGTCAAGGTATAAGTCAGACGGACGCGTTTCTTCGAGTTCAATGACTGCATCTTCGTCTACATCGTCCAGAACAGACGCGCCATTTACGCTTTGGGTATGTTGGACTTCATTAGCAGGATTGCCTAGCATAGGATCGGCGCTTGTTCGTGCACGTTTTGTAGGTCGTTCAACCTCATTTGCTGTCTGGGTGTCATCTTGACGTTTGTTCGCCTGTTCGACCATATATGAGAAAGAATGTAGCGTTTGAGTTCCGATAATGCTGTGCGGCTAATGCAACAGCAGAGAGCCGACAAGAACTTGGCCTACGGAGTTGTGGACTTGCGTATTCCTGCTGGTGCAACTTGAACTTCAAGTGTGAACTACTAATCCACTGATGCATTACGTAATTGTCGATCGCCATCAAAATTTCAACAGCACCGGGCCGGATTCAAGTCACCGAGGTTGGACAAGTTCTCCTCAGTTACAGCCGATGTTCAGCAGGGCACGCAGGGTCTCACCTCTGAAGCTGGGAGGCCGTTCGACTCACCCACTTCCTT
Organism: Pholiota adiposa; assembly: GCA_009935795.1. Lineage (NCBI taxonomy): Eukaryota > Fungi > Basidiomycota > Agaricomycetes > Agaricales > Strophariaceae > Pholiota > Pholiota adiposa. Next base: position 241,830 of record QEYC01000240.1, on the reverse strand, counting down.
CACCTCTTATAACCCGGAGATCAGCGTCATCTAGGCTGCACAGTCATTCCAATGGCCCTCTCGATCTTGACTCAAGCTACCAACAGTTGTTTCAAGATATTGACATATCTTTGAAAAAGCAAAGACTCCAACCCCCGCCTGCCCGGCGAGAACTGGAAATCATCTCAGGCGACTTAATATCCTCAACTCATCAAATCAATCCAGAAGAGTGGACTTCACTGGACGCAGCGTCTGAGAGTCTGCTTCACGAAGTCGAAGATGACAAAGGACATAGAAAATCTCCTGCTGCTTTATTTGGTTCAAACCAGAAAGGTACCATTGTTGTTCCGCTAGAGCTGCAAAATTCCATAAATCTTCTTATTGCTGGTCGGTATCTGTTTTTCTTGCTTCTGGAATGGTGCTGATTCTCATTGCAGAGAGTGACAAGCCCGAAATCAGGTCCGATGCAATGCGTTTATTCACGGTCCCCGGCACGGATGGAGACTCGGAGGGAGATTGGGATACACAGTATAACGAGGCCTATCGTTCACGAAAACAAGCAGCGCGGCATTCTCTGAAAGATGGTACAGCATTTGCCACGGTAGCTCTTCCTGCTCACTATTCTGCTATCTCGTCGGTGTTGCATCATCTACAACAGAGGTTGGGACCGAACTTCGAAATAGAAAAGGTCATCGATTGGGGAGCAGCAACAGGGAGTGGTTTATGGTAAGTTAGGCGTTAAAGTGGAGAAGATAGGTTTGAACAACTTGTGTGCAGGGCATCGCTATATACATTTCAAAAAGATGTGGGTCCAGACAACCATACTGCCCTTGCGTCAAGCATGAAGTCTTATGTGGGTATTGACAAACGCGAAGGTTTGACCGCAATTGGAGAGAAACTCGTCGCGAGTAAGTCATTGTTTGAACATTACCCATCTTGTACGCTGACTTTTGTTAGACACTCCTACCGACGGCATCGACATTACTTGGAATAAGTCCTTCAAATCAGAACATCAAGTTTCTATAGGAGATGCCCCCAAAACACTTGCATTATCTGCATTTTTGCTCACAAGTTTGCCCACTTCGGTTGCCCAGAAAACGCTTGTTCAGCAGATGTGGAATAGCGGCGCTGATACAATCGTGAGTTTTTTTAGTCACTCCCGTCTTGTACATCGAATATTCAAGCCAGATTTTCTGTAGGTCCTTATTGATCATAATACCCCACGAGGCTTTGAAGCCATTGCCTATGCTAGAGAATATGTTTTAAGCCTCGGCAATACAGAAAGCGAAGATTCTGCAAATGCTACATCAGCTATCGGTGCCCATGTAGTCGCACCTGTAGGTTTGAATTCTATTGATTTTGTGTCGCGCTAACCCAATTATCTCAGTGCCCCCATGATGGTGCCTGTCCGTTGCTTCACTCCGGCGGCGCCCCTCTAATTTGCGGTTTCTCTCAGCGCCTCCAAAGGCCCGGCTTTGTTCGCCGCACAAAGCACTCCGGTGTAGGTCATGAAGATATTGGATATTCCTATGTCGTCATTCAACGAGGAGTTCGCCCTGAGGCTCCTCTCTCCGATATAGGAAGAGTTGGTGCAATTGGTAAACGTGTTTTGGAAAAAGAACAAGCAGCCGCTATCCCTATGAAGGAACTGCAGATACATGCTGAGGGCTCAACGACAATTCCGACTCCGGAAATCGAGATACTTTCATCCACAACTGACCTTGTCTATGCTGGCAATATGCTAGACGATTCAGAGCTAGCAGCAGTGCTTCGGAAGGAGGCTTATCAATGGCCGCGGCTTGTGTTTCCTCCACTGAAGAGAAGCGGTCATATTATTCTTGATAGCTGCACTTCGGAAGGTATGTTGTTGGTGTAAAATGCAAAACAGTTGTCTAACTCTAATGATTGAAGGGAAAATTATGCGACTCACTATACCCAAGTCGCAAGGCAAACAAGCCTTTTATGATGCTCGCAAATCCAGCTGGGGTGATCTTTATCCTCATTCACCCAGAATTCAACCTTTAGAACGCAATCAACCTAAAATGCGGAGTCGAAGTAAAAATTTCCAGGCCACGGGAGGTGACATTGGCAAAAGGAAGGATATTTTCAAGAATAAAGAGCGGCAAGGTTATTCAAAAATCATTGACAACCCTCGAGCGAACAAGAAAATGTCGAAACGGGATTTTGCATATATTCGGGGCACCAAAATCTGGCTTGAGGAGTGAATATTCAGTGCAGAGGGGTGTTGGTTGGATGTAAATAATATTATAGCCTTGCCTTAATGATGTAAATGTATAGATAATACACCACCACTCCTACCAATCTGCTATCCTAATTCCAGGACCTTGAGAAGTGCTCAACATAACTTTGGTGATAGGTGTGACTAATTAATAGATGTTTGTTGAGAGAGACACATGTAATAAATAGAATGGCACACATACCATGTCGGCCACCAGAGTTCTGGACTTTGCGATCGGCTGCATCGGGGTCTTTCGCGTTGCCCGTAGCGCGCTTGACGGACACAATAAATTGTCGGAAATTGTTTTCGACGTCGTTCACTGGGAAAGCCATCTACGACACGTCAGGTTAAGACCGAGAATTTCTGATAAAACGTCCGTAATAGATAGACTCACAGTAGCAATGGGAGCGCGGATGCTTCCTTTACGGTCGGCTCTCCATTCGCTAGTGCCACGAAGGCGCTCAATGTAACCAACGATATCTTCCGTAACAGTTCCTCTACGTTCAGAAGGCATGAGACCCAATGGACCAAGGAAGCGACCCAGTTTGGGAGTAATAGTGCGGATGAGTGCAGGGGTGCACAAGATAGTTGTCGCTCGATGACGGTTATTGAGGATCTTCACATATTTCAGACATTGATTCATAGAAAAAGGACGTGAATACGTACGCCTTCGATCAATTCCGGACCTCCGACAATGTGTGCACCTGCCCTTTTCGCGTCTTCAGCCTGTCGTCCTTCGGCAAAGACTAGAATTTTGTCTTCGGCTTTGGGCTTTGCTTCTCGCGGAAGATTCACGCGACCTCTTGGTACTGCAACACCGTTTCCAATCTCGGTCTTTACATAGAGCTCATAAGTCGCTGATGGGTTGGCGACTTCCACAGCCTAGATGAAGCTGGTGTAAACATCGTCCTAACGCCTGACTTGGCAGTAACACATACCCGTAGCACTGAGATGGCAGTCGCGAGCGGCAACTTCAAGAGACGTGCATCTTCCTTCTCTGCTATAGCAGCCTTTCTGCGAGCTTTTGCGGCCAGTGCTTTTTTAGAGGGAGTCCGAATCTTGGGTTCATTCTTGCGACTAATTTGTAGTGCGTTGGTGGTGCTAAACAGGCGTGCTTGCTGGGAACACTGTAAAAAATGATTAACATATAGAAAGTAACAGCCAAAGAACACGCACTCCTTGTGATAAATTACACCGACGGACAAGCAGCCCCAGCATATTGGACTTTGGTGACTGCAGCAACTTGACCGCGCTTTCCGCAAAACCAAATTCAGCCGTGAGAATACTTCCTAATTTGATGCATAATGCCTTGAAAACCCGGCGCCTCTTTCACTTTCAACGCTCTTCTCTCATGTATATCCAGACGTTCCTTAATTTTCTGTAAGGGTCACCCTACACTTTATCTTGAACAACAACTTTCTTTTTATTTTATTGTATTACCACCCGCTCTGGTTCGTCTGGTCCAGGGTCTAGATCTAGTAGGAAAATATTTACGCACTCTCCAGGATGCAAGACCGATGGCTCTGTAAATTATCCAAATTGCCTGTCGCAGAACATTCATTGCGTCGTCAAGCGACAGACACGAGTTTCTGTTACCTTCAGGTCTAGCCTGTTTCAAGTGCAAGAGCGTGGCAAAGCAGACGGTACTTAATGATATTCATAATTCGATCGCTCTGGACGAGAGTATTAAAAATTACGAGAGGTACATTGTGTTCTGAAGACAGCCAGGAGGGTATCATGTTCATGTTGCATGCCCCCAGGATCGATTAATACTGGGAGCGTAGAAGTTGTTGTCCATTACACTCGGATTCCGGTAAACGGGCTGGACCACTAGGGATTACATAATCCACTACCGAAATTCTCCGCGTTCACCTTGTCGGCTTCAAAACTACTCTCTCCGTTCTTTCAAAAACAGGTCAGTGGTCGCACCTCTTCATTCACTCGCAACCACGCTCATGTCGTTTTTCTCTAGGCCAGTGCCTCCACTCAACTCCAGACTTGTCTTGCGGGTTGAAAGTTAATAGGGCATCGTCATGGTCTCGTCAACCGTCAACGTGTGCAGCTCTGTATGTCCATGCCATATTGTACACTGACCGTATTTTGCGCGTCTTAGGTTCTTCGATACACTGCTCTTTTCTCTGGTGTGGCGTACGGCTGGTATCATCGCCGTTCATTACAAGCCGAGCATGACAAGCACAAGCTATCCGACGCGGCGCACCACCGTGAACACTTGATTGCGGAGGCGAAGGAAGCATGGAAGAGAAAGCAAGAGTCTGCCAATGATTCCAGTGAGCAATATTCTTATTCTTATATTCTCCCACTCTTCGCCGTCCCTTTCGTTAAGCTTCGCCATTACATTGCAATGGAGAACCATGTTATTGACTATCCTCGTTAGTTGTGACCGACCCGGAAGATCCTCGCTTCGACCTCGAAAAGCTGGCAGCCAAATATGAGAAGAGTTCATAATCAACCTCTTTATCGTATCCAGTATTATCTGTCAATAGATTGTTTCGACATCCGTTGAACCGCCCTTCCACGCTCGGTGTCTACATCTAGGGCGTTGTATACCATTAGACCGCCATTAATTCGAGTTGTAGCCGAAAACATAGCACCTTCGGAACACGTTACTGGAGTATAATGAACTTGCCTTGTATTTCTTGAGATAACTATGTCACTGTACTTCAACCCTACTTGAGAAATTGTGGATGGCCCAAAATCATCAGTGCATGAACCGTGAGAACAGCGCGTCGCGTCTTCCTTTCGCCAATTACAAGTGCATCCAGGTCTTTCATCCACATCAATCTGTCCGACTTTGCTTTTTGCACTTACTCTTTCTGAGCTGAATCTATCTGTTGGCTCACTACAAACCTATACCCGTGAGAAAACACCTTGGTATGAAAGCACATATGGAGGAAGTAGAGGATGATCTTGCTGCTGAGGAAGAAAACAAGTTGATAAATGAGGTTCGTAAACGTGTTCCACCTCTCAACAACCCTTTAAACCATGACTGAGTTTTCATTATCCAGGAATACAAAACCTGGTACGTCATGGCTTGTTTTCCTGCTGTGTGGCACGGGTTTCTGACGGTATATGCAGGAAGAAGAATGCGCCATACCTTTACGATCTAGTTATTACCCATGCCCTGGACTGGCCTAGTTTGACATGCCAATGGTTCCCAGATAAAGAACAGTGCGTCTTTGTTTCTATACGATGCTTATACTTCCTCGTGTAACATGATTGGGCCCAAATAGAGATCCCTCAAAGCCATACACGACCCATCGCCTTCTGCTTGGAACACATACTTCAGGGCAAGCCCAGGACTATTTACAAATTGCCACTGTGCAAATTCCCAAGCGCGATAATCCAGCTTCAGGCGCAGATAAACTCGACCGGGCGGATTACGACGATGAACGAGGAGAATTGGGAGGCCACACATTACCCCCTTCACCAAGGATACAAATTATCCAGAAAATAAACCATGATGGCGAGGTCAATCGCGCGCGGTACATGCCCCAGAATCCGGATCTTATTGCCACCAAAGCTGTAACAGGAGAGGTACTGATCTTCGATCGTACGAAGCATTCGAGTGAGCCTGAACGCGGAGGTTTGTGCAAACCCGACATCAGGCTAGTTGGACAGCATCGTGAAGGGTATGTGAATAAATTTCTCCCCCTGAAAAAATGTTGATAATTTCTTAGATATGGTTTAGCGTGGAATCCCGTCAAATCCGGCCTAGTTTTGGGTGCATCGGAAGACATGACTGTTTGCTGCTGGTAAAATTATGCTGCTTTTTGTTGTAGCTGTTCGTTGCTTATGCGATATGCCAGGGACATAAACTCCTACACCAAAGGAAAATCTACAATTGAACCTATGAATGTCTTCAAAGGCCATACCTCCGTAGTTGGCGTAGGTTTCTTAAATATTTCAGGCATGCTCATAGCTCACGTCGATATATAGGATGTCGATTGGAATTCAACGCAGGAAAATGTCTTCGCTAGTGTTGGGGATGACAAAATGCTCATGATGTATGTCTGTCCTGTCTCGATACAAAGTCAATTTTAATCAAGAAATTATGTAGTTGGGATACAAGAACGCCTCAAGATCCAACAATCAAGGTCCAGGCTCACGACGCAGAAATTCTTTCCGTTGCATTTAGCCCAGCCAAAGATTACCTTCTGGTGACAGGAAGTGCCGATAAGGTAAACAAATGAACATTGTGTCACCGATTAAGCGCCTAATCTTAAACTCTTCAGACTGTTGTGTTGCATGACATCCGCGCCCCGACAAAGAAACTCCACACATTCGAATCCCATACCGATGAGGTCCTGCATCTCGCTTGGTCTCCCCATAATCCTACCATCTTTGCTTCTGCCTCGAGTGACAGGAGAATTAACATCTGGGATCTGTCTCTCATTGGACAGGAACAAACCCCAGATGACCAGGAAGATGGTCCACCCGAATTGCTCTTCGTTCATGGAGGTATCTCATTTTCCTGGAATCAATATGTCTGATGATGCTAAAATTTGTCTTAGGACATACCGCTCGTCCAACCGATTTCTGTTGGGCGCCAGGTGAGGCAGAGAACTGGACTGCTGCAAGTGCTTCTGAGGATAACATTGTCATGGTCTGGCAACCAACGATGCGCGTTTGGGCTGGTGATGAGGTCAAGGTTGATGAGAAGGAGCTGGAAAATGATGCGATGGAAGGTGTTGAGAGCACAACTGGTGAAAAGGGCAAAGCTACCGGCAGCAGTGGTAGCCTAAGAAGTCAGAGTATGAGCGTCAGCGCTACCTCAGCCGATGATTAAGATTAAGTGTGTGTTCGTTGTTATCTTGTGCGTGATGTAATTGTGCTTTTCGTGTTGTGAAACTAGTCAAAGTCATTTCTTCAGATATTCGCCAGATGTAAAGATGGAATAATGATAGTCGTGTTATACAGCATGATTTTGAAGTGCGAATGGTATATGTTTTGGGTGTACATCGAGAATAATATCTTCGCACGAGATTTTGAATTATAAGAATATGATTCTGACAAGTTCAAACAGGACTACAAAGGGAAAACAAGGTTAGACGAAATACTGGATTTCACGCGAGTCAATCGGTTACTTACCTCCTCCAATCACTACGAACACAATTAAACCCAGTGCCCAGAGGCCTACTGGACTTCTATGCGCAAGTTTATCTTGCCGCGAGGGTTTCACCGCTTTCTTTCCAGAGCGAACATCATTTGCGAATTTGTTGTTTCTCTGTTTCAGCTCGAATTCGGTAGGCTAGCATTCGTGAATCGTGATAACATGTCAAAAATATGACCTGGAGCATTAATTATGAGTGCGCACCATTTTTTGATTTCAAGAATTATTAAGAGGGAGTGCTAGAAGAGTTTCGACTTGCGAAAGCGCGAGCAAGTGGACGTGGTTATGATACAGAATGTGAACGTGGCAGCTTTGGAGTTTGCCACATGCGTTCAGATGGTAATTAACGGCCTTATTTTGGGAATCTATTTGGTTCGGGAGCTCAAGACAAGCAAAGTAGTTTAGTCTTCGCGATCATCATTGATCGAGAGTCCACCACATCCTCTAAAATGGCCAAAAAAAATCTGAAAGCTGCTCTCCAGTCTACACAATCTCGCCTTCAAGCGAAGCAAAAAGCTGCTCAGGCCGCACAAGTCGCCGAATCAAAATCTCGCAAACAAGGATCTAAAATATCCAGCTCAAAATCCGGAAAGCCTACAACGGACGTGAAGGGGAAGGGCAAACAGAAGATGGCGTCTGGTGCTCCTAGCAGACGACCTTTTATTCCATTCAAGCTGTCGGACAAGATATTGCTCATTGGAGAGGGAAATTTCTCGTTTGCACGCGCTCTCGTGATCAGCCCACCTGCTGAACTGCGCTCGTTACCACCAAGCAGCATTACGGCGACAGCGTACGATACCGAACAAGAATGCTACGAGAAATATCCCGAAACAGAGCAAATTGTTTCCACGTTAAAAGAAAATGGCGTCGAAGTCCTATTCGGCGTGGATGGGACACTTCTCGAGAAAAACGCTGCCCTAAAAGGCAGAAAATGGGATCGAATCGTCTGGAATTTCCCGCATGCTGGTGAGTAGTTACATTCTGATGATTTCCTGGTATATGATACCTGCCATATAGGAAAGGGTATAGCAGACCAAGATAGGAACATCCTATCGAACCAAATACTTATTCTTGGATTTCTACGATCTGCGGCCAAGATGCTGCAACTTGGTCCAATACCTGTTGTACCGCCATCTAAGAAAAAACAACGGAAGGCAGATGATGATGACGACGATAATATCATGCTTCACGATGGCTTTGCTGCTGCAGTAGACATGGACGATACTGAAGAACAGCTGCAATTTTTGTCGCAGCCTAATGATGTCCGAACACGTGGCACCGTTCTCATTACATTGCGCAATGTTGTTCCATATACTGAATGGTGAGTCTTATCTTATGTGTTATTTTGAAGATGTATTCATTCAAGTTCTACAGGGATGTGCCTCGTCTGGCAAAGAGTCCGCCGCTCCCTACGTCAGGCAGCGCACCTCCTAATCCTCAGTATATTCTTCGACGATCCTTCAAGTTCCACCGGGATATCTGGGAAGGGTATGAACATCGCATGACAAAAGGTGAGCGCGCTCATGGTAAAGGAAAAACTGGGGAAGGCGGAGAAGACCGGATGTGGGAATTTTACCTGAAAGACAAGGATTTGGACTAGCTAGAATCTTGTACTCTACATGCAATAGGGTTGCTAACTACATACGACTTTTCTTCTCGACTTTCAAGTTCCAAGGCAGACTTCAAGTTCGTTGTTGAGTTGAATGCTGTGCCACGAAGTGATTGGATATTTGGCTACAGCCTCCAGATCCGTTCACTTGAGTGCCATGTGCCATTACTTTTCTCTCCAGTCTCCAAAATGCAGACCATCTGCCAGAGTCGCTCGGGTTTGAGGCTCCCTCGGATACCCTCCTCGACGCGCAGCTATGCTATCTCAATCAAACCCTCAAAGCCCCTCCCGAACAAGAAACTGCCTCGCGTCTTCAAGGACAAGAAGGCGTTCCAGTACAACTGGTATTCGCGGATATTGAATGCCAATACCACCTCTCCAATCCTCATCCTCCATCATGACGATTTTACCGCGCAGAGACTAAAGAAGCTGCGTTCGGATATTGCAACTGCTGCACTCAAGGTCCAACCCTCACTTGCGTCGCCTGGACCCTCTCCCGTGGCTGCCACGACTACTTCTCCGGCTTTGCCAACGCTCACCGTCGTCCGCACCAGTATATTTGGTGCCGCGCTACGCGATCTTCCAGGCATTAATCTTACTGAGGTTGAGGCAATGATCAACAACCAATCTGGTAGATTTGCTGTCCTAACGCTTCCCTCGCTGCACCCGCCACAACTCAGTGCCATCCTACGTGCCATGGATCGCAGCGTACCCCCCAAACCTCCCAAAACAGAGGAAGAAATCAAACAAGAACTGGCTGAAAAGAAGGCGGACCCTGCGCAGCCAGGAAGGAAGATGAAACGCGTTCGGCAAGTGCGGATACCAGAGCTACGGCTGATGGGCGCCATCATCGAAAACCGTGTGTTCTTGCCGCAGAACTTGCAAGAAGTATCCAAACTTCCAACATTGGACACGTTACGTGCCCAAATTGTTGGTTTGCTCAGCGGACCTGCTGCACAACTCGTTGCGATATTGGGAGAGGCTAGTGGAGGAAGGCTGGCGCGCACGCTGGAAGGCCTCAAGAGGAGTTTGGAAGGCCCTGAGGACTCAGCACCCAAGAACGACGCTCCTCATCCATAAATTACCTACATGCCATACTTAATTCACCCATCTACTATTTTCTACACGCGTTAGGACGAGCCAGGACATCATTTGGCATGTGCCCAAAAACGCGGAGTACGGAATGCGCTTCGTCTCTGCCCTCTAAGCTGGTTCGTTTACGCGTTGAGAATGGCTCAGAGTTGAATATATACTTTATAATTAATGTGTATGAAATAATCTAAGAGCTTAGAGAATGAACGTTGAATGTTGAGCGCTGAGCGCTAAATCTAGTTTTTGAAGCCGCCAAAAAGGGAATTAGTAACGGTGTGTGTCACTTTGTCACGCATCTCTCCTTCACCTTTAACCTCCAGTACACTAGAAACGTTGAAGATGTTTGTGGAGCTGTTTCATCACGCTATATACCTACTGATGCTGGACTGAAATCTAGGGATGACGACGACGAGTTTCTGTACGGCGAGTCCTCGCACACAACTCGTTCAACACGACCGGCAACATCTGGTGAGGCGCATTGACTAGGGATTTGTTATTTCAACTTTGGCGGGTTTCTCGAGCGCGATGTTCTCGATTTTTGTTCCTATCCATTTTGTTTTCTTCCGAAGTTTTCAAATAACACGATTTAACCAATTGTTTTCTGAAATGCATGAATATTTTAGAGCACAAGCCGTGAGTCCGGTCCTCGTCTACTGCTACGCAAGCCCATCCTTAACGAACATCCGACTGTAGGGTATCATTGGAATCTATTGACACTGCGAATGGTCTTGTAGCTCACCTTGAAAAGGAGGCTGAAGCACCTACAACATCTAATAGCATCCCCACGCAAGCTGTGGCTAACGGTGCAGAGGACGATGCAGAGGATGCAGAGGAAGAAGTAGATCTTGGGGAAGAGACGGAGGACGATGCACGTATCCCTCAGATCATCATATATTGCTCTGAACTTAGGTAATTATGTTAACAGGATATCGAAATTATTATGGAGCCAGTCGCGCGCTCGCTGGACTTCCGGTAAGCTTTATTTAGCTGCGTGTTATTACCGCTCATGGACACCCTTATAGAAGCCAAAATCGACCCGCACAGTCCCGACCTGCTGCTCCAACAACACCCCAAGCACCGAAAGGTATCTATCGTATTCTGCGATATATGCGCTCAATTGACAGCCAGTACAGCACCCCAACCATCTTTAACAACTGAATACACTCCAATCCAACGTGGAGGCCCTCCGCAAAGCACAGCGACACCTCTTGCTCATCCCAGTACAGAGGCACCTCCTGTTACAAATGTCACTCCCTCTCAAACACAATTACAAGCCCAAGCCCAACCGCAGGCACCTAGAGAGCAGCAAATGACCAGCGCGATCCCCGATGACGGTGTCGATACCTCCACCCTCCCTCCTGTACAAGCACCACCTTCACACCCTGATGTTGACCCTTCAGCAACAGGTGTCTTCGACGGACGCTCTATTCTTGAGCTGGACTTGAATGCCATGGCAGACAAGCCGTGGAGGCGACCTGGTTCCGATATTAGTGATTGGTTCAACTATGGCTTCGATGAGCTTTCATGGGAAGCATATTGTTACAGACGACGCGATCTAGGAGAGATTGCTAATGTGTTGAAGACGAATGTCATTGTATGTGCTTTCTTTTGCATTGTTGTTTTGTGCCACCCTCTCATAAGTTATTCCTTCTATAGAACTTTGCAGCGATGCCAGAGGAGCAGCTCATCGCTCTACCGCCTGAGGTGCGGACAATGGTCATGACCGGCGCGAACGCGATGATGAACAACGCAGGCGCGAATCCGAACATGATGGGCCCAGGCGTGATGATGGACATGAGCATGATGGGTCCAATGGGTATGGGTATGGGCAATGACATGGGTGCTCATATGGGTAACCCAATGATGCAAGGCATGATGACTGACGGTGGTCAAGGCCAACAAGGTGTCGGCCCCGGAACGGGCACGCCTGAACAGGTCAATGGCGTCGGGATGATGCAAGAAAGCTTTAACCCCAACGCGGGCCCCGGCATGATGGCTATGGGCATGGGTAGCGACTACGTTATGCAGGTAGGCAGTATCTTTATGGCCTAAGCTGTTGGTCGTATGCTGATTCCTGGTTTTATGTCGAAAAGGAGCAAAACACGATGGTACAGCAAATCTATCCTGTGATGGAGACACCAAACGTGCCGACCGCGCCTGTGGGAGCACGGGGTGGAACTCCAGTACCCTTCCGCGGCGGAAGAGGAGCAGTGGGCCCTGGCCGTGGACGCGGTTTCCAGGGGAGGGGACGGGGACGAGGAGGCATGTATGGCGGCGATGGTACGTACAGAATATTTTTTTCGAATCCTACGTTACATAAACTCTTCCGGTTGACTTCTGTCCGTCTTATTTTGTCGTTGTAGCTGTACCAGCCGTTCCTGTGCGCCCTGCGTCGCCTCTTCCACCAGGCGTGCCGACAGGTCCTCGCAACCAGAACAAATACAAGGACCGCGATGGTAATGCACCCGCTGTGGACGGTTTAGATTACGGAGGCGGGAAGGAGGGCTTGGGTCGAAGGACACCAAGTGGCGAACCTGAGGAGCGAATATCGTCCAGTCGGTCAGTGCTAGCATATTGTGTCGTTCAAATCAATTAACTGATTGTGTTCTCTCTCCTACTCCCAGTAAACGAAGAATCTCCCCAGGGATGGACGATATTCGCAGTTCGAAACGACGTTGATCAGAGTTGGGGTGCCTACTGCTTTTGCGTTCCGTGTAACTACTTACTACCCATATCTATACCGCAAAAAAATACACCACCCTAATGCCACTGCAGACAGAAGTTACTGATCATGAGCCTATGTTTGCTTGCTTTGCCGATAACCTTTTGAAACGCTCAGAAATAAATAATATTTATAGTATGAACAACAAAGAGGAGGGGAAGAGAAACAGAAACGATGACAATTTCTCCATTGGTAACACACAAAGAAATCAATATTACAATAACGAGGTAAATTAGTAGTAGCAGTCCATCGAAAGGCAGGTAGAAGCGAAAACGGGGGATAGGATGGTGAAGCAGGCCAGAATCGGCATTTACTAGCTCTTTGCGCCGCCGGCCCGTCGTTTTGCGCCCCGCACCGCTCTTTTTGGCTTTTTCTTACAAGCATCGCAGAACCAAGTACCATCTGGAGGCACGGTGAGGCCAATACATGCAAGATGGAACTTGAAGAAGACAAAACATCAGCTGAACGGTAGACCGAACACAAAATAAATGAGAGACGTACCCATTCCCGCTCGCAGCGAGAGTCATCGCAGGCTATCATCTCGCCATAACTGACCCCATCGCAGAAGCAGTACGTCTTATCATCTCCGTCGCCATCGCCCTCGCCTGCATCGGTGGTATCGACTGCTGTACCCGATGCAACGGGCACCGCGCTTGCCGCCGTCGAGTGGATCGATGCACTCCGCACCGGCATCCCTGGGCCCTCCAGCTGCTGTGCCCGAGGAATATTCCAGTCCTGCGGCGCCAGTGGCAGGCCATGCACATCGTATGCGCCTCCGTTCGAATGTGTCCCGTTTTGGTATGGGGCCGGGAGCGATGGGTGTGATGCCGATGGGGGCACAGCGTATGCATCGTTGGCGGCACCTCCGCGGCGCGAGCCGTTGGAGTGGTGGTTGTCGTGTGCGGCGAAGGCTTCGTTGGCGAGAGGAGTGGGATTGCGATTGTTGGCTCCGCCACCGGCGCGGCGTTTGTTCGTGCTCCCTGAAGCACCGTTGTTGCCTGCGCGGGCAGCGTTGCCGCCACCGCGAGCATTACCCTGCTGCGAGAATTGATTGTTGACGGAGATGAGGGAGTCTGAAGGGGATTGAACACGTTCAATTCTGAGTCGAGTGGAGTTGGGTTGGGTGAGGTCAGATAAGGCAGGTGGGCAAACAGCGATGAAAAAGAGAGACGCACTTTTTGCCTCGGCCATTGTTCCGCGCACGGGAGTGGTTATCGTTGCCTGCTGGCTTCTTGGGGGTTCGAGAGGGAACAGGATCTGCGTCGTCGTCCTTCGGGGCGCGTTTGCGTTTTGCGGGACTGGGGTCTGGGTTGGTCATGAAGGAGCCCAGGACACCGCGACGGCGGCGGCCAGTCTCCATGGTGGTGGAAAGGTTATATGATCTCTCCGACACATGGGGGAAGACGGTGTTGCGCTCGAGGACGTTGGTGTCGAAGGCGGGGAGCTGATCGGCGAGGGCTCTGAGGTGTCCTGCGTGTGCTTTGAGATTGTCGGCGGCCTGGCAGGCGACGCGGATCTTGTCCTCGCCGCCGAGCTTGAGACGCTGCGCCTCTTCTGCGATCTCTGTGAGGAGCCAGAGACGGTCCTCCTTGGAGGCGCGGCCCTCCTCGATCATGGCGGTGAGGCTCTGTATGCGGGCGGTGATGGAGAGGACGGAGGAGGAGAGGACGGCATCGAGCTCGCGGAGATCGGCGAAGTTGCGGGAGAGGTCGATGGGGAGAGAGTCGAGGGTGTGTGTGTACTCGGAGAGCAGCGCGAGCGAGTAGGGCGGGTTGTCTGCCATCGTGGCCGCAATACGGGAGAGGGAGACACCGCCCAAAAACAGAACGAACTATCACTCCGGCCCGGCTTCGTAAGTTTCACCCGGCATGGGGTATTGGATTGCAGGCTATGAATACAAATGGATGTACGATGCAATAAGGATAGAAAGAAAATGGTATGTAATGAGTGTGGGTATGTGCGTGGTTCATCTGGCTCTACAGCAGCCACAAAATCCTCTTCAGCACCGCCTTGCCGCCTTGCGCGGGCTGGCTCCCCTTGGTGGATCGCGTTGACGCGCCGAGTGTAGCGTACATGTTGTGTGCGTCGCGCGGGTTCTGATGGAACCCGGCAAAAGTGTTGGGCGACGTAGTGCCGGTGGGGAAGAACCCGAAAGTGGGCGAGGAGGGCGCGGAAAAGTAGGACGGCATCTTAAAATAGGGGCGCGAGGGTGATGAAGTCAGGGTCGTGATCGACGACGGTGGTGTGGTAGGCCAATAATAGGCGCGTGTAGTGTTGGTTGCGGTGGTGGGCAACAATGGGATGCTCGTAGCGGTGCCTAATCAGATCAATGATGGCAGACGCGGGATGAGGAGACTCCCCATTGTCCTCCAGTATATATACCACAAAGTCCCGTCCAGTATTCATCAAGAGTACAAGGCAGTTTCTGTTTTTGGGCTTCACCTTGTCCGCTTTCGGTGCGAAGCCTCCCTCCTTCCTATTCCGGCACAAGCTAGTACCTAAATTTGGCCAAGAGACATGATATCCCTGCACATCTTCCTCCCGAACTTTGCCTGAAAAGCCACTGCTGATCGTCTCGTGAGCATGCCTGCTCTCACGAAATGCCTATCCGACGAAAAACTCACTGTCAGAATGGCCTCGCGGCCAGAGGAATCAATTCAACACTCTGTGCACCGTAGACTCTGCTTCATCCTAGCCTGTTGACCTTGTTCCCAAATGCCCGACGGTGTTAAATTTGAAAAAAAAGGACCTTGCTTGATGCCTTTGATATCCTTGTGCTAAAGATTCACCGACGCTAAATCGAGGTGCCAGTACAAAATTCCTTGTACACATCTAACTGGAGACGTCAATACCGTCGTTTGACTGGCCGGCTACTTTATATTTGCCTTGGAGATATTCAAGTTCTGCCGCAACTCTTCTTGACTGTAGTGCGACCTTGTAGTCTGCTTTTTTCTACAGCGACGACGATAGACAGTGCTAGTCCAACGGTCAATACTGTAGGCAAAGTGACGAGTCCTTTGGGCTTGAAGAACACGCACGCATATCTCTTTGATACCTTGTCCTCTGATCCTTGTAGGACATCGGTAGTAACTTCAAGTGAGGGCGATACTTTGCCTTTCGTCTTGAACTCTTTTGCTTACGGCCTTGGACACCTACCTTTTCTTTTCTGTCTTCCGCAGTTCAAAAATTCTCTGGGACGTCAAGTGCTACCTCCAAGCAGCCCAGATTTTGTCTTGCGCACCTTATATCCTAGGCCAATAGAATGGTACCCACTACTAAACGACATTCGTCACAGCAAGTAAAATCAATTGATCGGCCAACTCGAAGGTTAATGAAAATGTGAACGTACCGAGTAGGCAAATGCCTTGGAGACCTCATGATTATTTCCTCGATCCCACCTTGCTCGTCTTCCATGAAGCTTGCCAGAAAATACCCACCAACCGCAGTCCAATATGACGCTTTTTCATGATGCACAGAACACACTTTGCACCCCAGAAATCCCGCGTATTCAAATTGAAACCGGAGGCCTTGAGACTTTTTATTGGCTACCCGTGGAGAGAAGTAAACGACGGCGATGGTATCGCTCTTCGACTTCCATTCCCCCAATCCTCGTCGTCCGCGTCGTCATTCGGAAGCAGAGAAACCTGCAAAACACAGCCTATGCGACGCTCATCAGCGTTGATTGGCACTGGCGATGATGAAGCGGGGCAACGAAATTCAGTACTTCGCTATCATAACATTAGTCCTTGATGGCGGTGTCTTCATAGGTTAATTTAACCGCTACTGCAAAACGCGCATGACGTCGACCCAGTGCGACGATCAGCTTATTATGGCTTCGGGCTGTGTAGTGGAAGTCAATAGGTATCATGAATCACGATAATTTTACGGCAACCGCCTCAGCGATAATCAACCTTCGAGTTCCAAGTGATTCCGATTGTGAGCACTACCGTATGGGATCACTCTACTGACATCACAGGACTCTTTTAAGGTGTGCAAGCAGAACCGCAGTATCAACGGTGATACAGCGAACCTAATTCGAGATTTGAAAAAAGTGACGTTGTGATTCGTTGTTCATGTCCGTGTCCGAGGCTCATCCGCGCAATGATGAAAACGACGTGCTTCGTACAGTTTTTGTATGGACTGCATCGAAGCCCTTACTATCCAAAGTTAAACCTTCACGATCTTCCTTCCCATCAGGAACATAGCCACATATGACGTCGAAGGCTGTAGGAGTGACAATAGATTTGAGCTCACAACATGCGGGACGAGTGCATGCGCAAAGATGTTCTGACATTTCGAATTTTATTTTCAGATTTGGTATTAAATTTTCTATTGGGTAATCTAACATGGCTCTGCGCGAGTAGAATGGCGTGAGAGGGCCGATTAGAACTTGAAGACCTGGAAAGAAATCTGAGTGGATGCTATTTCGGAGAAAAGTTAACGAAATACTGACTTGGTCTTGAGTGTAGCCAAGCTCTTTGAGGATTCCGCCAAGCTCGCCTTGCTTCATGCCGGCTTTCTTACCTGCGACAGAAGCGACATGTGGAGGAGGGCCTAACAAAATGTGCTAATTTAGAGACATATTTTCACAAAAATGAGGCAACCTGCTTACCGCAAATAAAGATCTTTACCTTCTCCTTCAAATCAGCAGGGCTGACATTGGCCTTGATGATATCCTTGGAGACAAATCCAACGGGGCCTCTCCAATCGGCAGAGGGCTTGTCGAGCACGTACACAATATCGAGAGTCGAAGGGAATTTAGCCTTGAGCGCGTCGAGCTCCTCGCGAAGGAGGATGTCCTGTTCCGTAACGTTAGAGTAGATGAGCTTGAACTTGGTCTTGTTGTTCTTGTCGGCCAGTGCGTGGGTGAGGAGCTGGTAGAGAGGAGTGCTATTGGAAATTAAATTTAGAGCGTGAGTCTCCGTGAATCTGAGGTTTGGAAGATAGTGTTACGAACATTCCACTGCCACCTCCAATCAGAGCAATTTCGTCGAACTCATTCGCTGACACTATGTCAGGAGCCGAAATTGATTCCATGTTTCACAGAGCAAATATACCTTGGTAAGGGAACTTCATGATAGGACCTTTGATAGCAAGCGTATCCCCCTCCTATGTATGTTGAGTCAGCACGATTCCGCAGTCTAAGAAAGAGAATCAAACCTTGAGAGTGTGAATGTACTTGGACATGTTACCGTTTTCGTAGCGCTTAACAAGGAGAGTCAGTTCGCCTGGGGCATCCGAAGGGCTGATTGGGGTGTAAGGCCGGATTATGGGTTTGTCGTTGGCATCCTTGAGAGCTTCGGGATCGCTAGCTTTGACCAAGAGACACGAAGCGATGGGGATCAGCGAGGCCTCGTTGTTGGGAAGCTCAAATACATAGCTAAGAGGACAATGCGGTCAGCAGCGGACGTACTCGGAGAGTGCAGCGGCGCGTACCTGGCAGTATTGTGATTGTAGGGCACGATTTTCTTGAGCTTGAAGTCGATGAAGTTCTGGGGGTCGAGGGGGCTCTTCTCCTGCTTCGGCTTGGGAACTGGGGCTATGCGCTCGAGATAGACATAGCCAGCAGCTGAGGCAGCACCCACGGTGAGCAAGATGAGAGGCAGCTTCGATTTTGCGGGACCGGGGGTAGCAGTCGCGTAAGACCGCGCAGAGAACGCGAGCTGTATGTGCGAAGATCAGCAGGATGAATGGAATGGAAGCCAGATGGTGAGATAGACTTGCTTTGGAGGGAGTCCGAAGGGTCGATCTCAGGAATAATGACATGTTGGGTACGAAGAGGATGTCAAGTTCGCGTGCGTGCGTGATTGGGATCATTCGCGTGTAATTATTTTCGCCCATGGGTCTGCCGGCAACCTCCCCGCCATTGCGTCATAGGCCCCAAGATAGCGCTCTGAGGCAGTTGCTGGACGCGGGCGACGGTGGGCACGGCGGCGGCGGGGTCGGAAACGCGCGGGGGAGGGCGGAAGACATGCAGGGGAAGTCTTGGGAGGAGTGGAGTGGAGGAGGAGAGAGAGGAGGGGAAAGGCGGAGAGTGAGAAATGAGACAAGAAGGCACGCGCAGATCTGTGACCGAGTTACTTGAAAAGCAGATCGGACTGTGCTCTTGACCTCCATCTCCAACCCCACAACACCAAATGTCCTTTGTCAAGCTCAGCATCTTTGGCACTTCCTTCGAAGTACGTCCTTCTCCTCTCCGCTGCTATCCATCCTCACCTTTCCGCAGGTCACTACCAGATATGTCGATCTTCAGCCCGTCGGCATGGGTGAGCTTTTCTCTCCACCCTCCCTGTTGCTCCATCTCATTTTTTTTTTCTCCAGGCGCATTTGGGCTCGTATGGTGAGTCTCCATGGCACGTTCCCTACTGCTCCACCTCTCATCGCCGCTTGGCACCAGCTCCGCCAAGGATCAGCTTACAGGCGCCTCTGTCGCGATTAAGAAGATCATGAAGCCCTTCAGCACCCCAGTCCTCAGCAAGCGCACCTATCGCGAGCTCAAGCTTCTCAAACACATTCAACACGAAAACGTTAATCTATGCTCTGTCTCTCTTCTCTACCGCTTGCTCATACATATCGTCTCCAGATTATCAGCCTCAGCGATGTCTTCATCTCGCCACTGGAGGATCTGTTCGTCATGCAGTCTTCCTTTTTCGTTGTCGCCGGACTGATTTTTCCGCAGCTACTTCGTGACAGAGCTCCTTGGAACCGACCTTCATCGCCTTCTCACCTCTCGACCGCTCGAAAAACAATTTATTCAATACTTTCTCTATCAAATTCTCGTGCGTACCAGTATCAAGTACTTGTTCCATTTATCTCAGCCTTACCCATCTAGCGCGGTCTAAAATACGTTCATTCAGCGGGCGTCGTTCATCGCGATCTCGTACGTTTTCTTTGCTGGCTTCTAGCGATATCGTCCGGCTCCGACTCACCGGCTTCTTAGAAACCCAGCAATATTCTCGTCAATGAGAATTGTGACCTCAAGGTGTGGAGTGTTCTTGTGCACGTTTTGATTCATTCGACTGACTCGAGCAGATCTGCGACTTCGGGCTGGCCCGCATCCAAGATCCTCAAATGACTGGCTACGTCTCGACAAGATACTACCGCGCGCCTGAAATCATGCTCACCTGGCAGAAGTATGATGTTGCTGTTGACATCTGGAGTACAGGATGCATTTTCGCAGAAATGCTCGAAGGGAAGCCTTTGTTCCCCGGGAAAGACCGTACGTCATTTCATTGCCTCGCGACGATATTTTATTTACATACCTCGTGTGGTTAGATGTCAACCAATTTTCGATCATCACAGAGCTGTTGGGCACACCTCCTGATGATGTCATTGAGAGCATCGCGAGCGAAAATGTAAGAGTCCCCGTCTGATAACGTTTACAGCGCTCATCTTCCCATAGACCCTCAGGTTTGTGCAAAGCCTTCCAAAGCGCGAGCGTATTCCTTTCAGCCAAAAACTTCGCACCAACGATCCCGATGGTTTGTCATGCTTATTTTCGTATGGCGGCACCGATATTAACTACGTCATTGACACAGCCATTGATCTCCTTGAGAAGATGCTCGTGTTCGACCCCAGAAAACGGATAGATGCCACTCAGTCTCTCGCCCACGAATATGTTGCTCCCTATCATGATCCTACCGACGAACCTGTCTCCGGAGAAAGGTTTGACTGGAGTTTCAATGACGCAGACCTTCCGGTGGATACATGGAAAGTTATGATGTACAACGAAATTCTGGGTGCGTCAAGTGTGAACTCTATACGTACGCTATCTTTATTAACTCGTTTATTACACAGATTTCCACCAGGATGGTGTTAGCGGAACTTCGGACCTCCCAGAGGGCGCATTGTCAGAATCAGGCCTCAATCATTCAAATGGCGTCCCACTGACAAACTGAACGACATCTGGATCTCGAAACGGTCCTCCCTCATCGCCTTCTCCTTTTCCCCTCTCGATACCTTTCCGGCTATCTGTAATATTTCGAGGCATTGCTTCCTTCTTTGAGCCCTTTGAGCGTCTTTTAAATAGACCATCAACTGTGTATTCTTTCACATTTTCCCCCGGTTCTGCATCGCTCTCACCGCCTTCATGATCTTTTCCTTCTTGATCTCATCTAAAACACTACACGGAATGACGCCCCGCAGATGGACAGTTGACGTTAGGATGGCTTCACGGGTTTTGTGGAAAAAATATACCATACGCGGACTATTGGTGTATCGGACAGAAGACTTAATTCCAGTATGAACCATCTCATTCCCCATATCTCCCTATATTTATTCTTTCCAATCGCCGAATCGTCACCTGAAGAATTCTGGAAATTGAGAAAGGTGTAGAGTTCTCTCATCGATGGTGCCATGATTCCCAAGTTTCAATTGAACCCCATTCTCAGATTACCAGATGCCTACAAAGTGTGCTTTCATCGTTTCACATTTCTTCTCTTCCCGGTTTTTTGTCAAGTATTTAAGTAGTTGCGAAAGATTGGATGATTCTTGCGCAGGCCTGATAATTATACACGATTTGGCTATGAGTAGATTTATGGGATGAAGTCATGTTGGGGCTTGAATTTTGAGGTTGAACTTCGCGTATGTAAATAAAGGTTGATACCGCGGCGTCCCACAACATGTCGGTCCGACTCGGTCGTGCACGGGCCGTCCCGCATGTTTCTTGCGTCCTCGTCCATCTTCACACTGACTCCGGCTCTGGTCGACGACGCTGAAGTCTATCTATCTGGAAGGCTTATCATCTGGTGTACTTCTCTTCTCCTATACATCTAAGCTCAATTCGGAATACATCTCTCTTGCGGCTACCGCGGATTTGGAGAACTTAGCTCTTGGATTGAAACCTCGTTCATCAACTGAGAGCATTCGCATTGCATCAACTGGGAGTCCCTCGCGCACATAAAACCCTTTGAAAGCACGATTAAGAGCTTTAATCGACTCTTGAAGACAAGACTCAAGACAAACTGAACACGACGCGATGGCCCCAAGACGACCAAGCGCGTACGAAGTCTCTTTTCGCAACGAGGTGGACGCCGATGACGGATTATCCACGTCGCCGACAGATACGTACCTGGCTCAGCCTCACCAACGCAGTGCGTCGGCTGCTAACTCAAGCACGCTTGGGAAAAGGAAAGCAGATGGTGTTGGAAAACTAGGGGTACGTTCAATTTCTGCGTTCATGAATCAATTAAGGTGCACTGGTGGTGTACACTTGAACTTACAAAATGTATGTTTTCCAGAGACAAAAAAGGAGGCAATTACCGAAAGGTATATATATATCTAATATCTATTCTATATGTTATCACTGACCCTGTGCTGTTCCATCATTGCATAGCCCAGAGCTACCGGAAACGACGCAAAGAAATTCGGGAGACGGAAGAACTCGTCATCCAGGGCGAGGATCCAGATGATGGCGGCGGCGATGAAGACGGAGACCAGAAACCAATTCGACTGCTTGACGACTTCTCGATTTTCGACCCGAAGCATGGCTGGGAGATGGTCACGCTCGACACGCTTGAGCAGGACGACGGCGTCGATCGTCAATTTGAGGCCGCGGGCCTTGTATCAGCCTATTACGAGAATGACGAGGATGAGGGACAAGAAGATGGTGTTGTCGAGGAAGCCAGGCCCCTTTATGTGAACCTGAGTGCGATATTGAGGTTTTCCGTCAATTATGCAGCGGATGGAGAGTAAGTTCGTTTTCAGTTATATGAATTATATGTATGCTAATTTCTGCTTTTCGCAGGCCATTCTATATCGAGACTCAATATGCATGGTACATCCTGCGCTCGCCGTCACAAGAATACGCCCCCCATTGGCAACATTTCTGTACCCCGCATCGTATCGCCCAGATTATGATATCGCGCGCACTAGAGCAGCCCAAAGAGGACTTTAATTCGTTCATCTACAAATTCGAGTTAAAGACCTTGATGGGTCGGACATTTGTCAAAAGCGATATCTGGGAGAACGTAAGGCAGAATTATTTCTTTGAATGGATCCGTTGATAGTGATTAGTGATTTAAATCAGGTTCTTGAAATCCAAGATATTATACTAGAAGAGGACAATTCGCCCAGGATTATGTCTGTCCCTTTTGTAAAGGATATCTTGAAAGAAGCACCTTCGAAGCCACAAACTTCGCGTACGGGGCCCAGAAGGCGTATCCGACCCAGACTACCACCAAAGATCTCCCTTCTGGGAGACATTGACCTTGCAGTATTGAAACCTGAGAATCAGAATCCAACATGTGTGACGCCGCGAATTGCAAAGCTTGCAGAGGGATATTTTCGCGAGGATCTAATGGTTGTGGGCAGTGCACCACCTCCTGTGGATAAGGCTGCATTGGCAAGGAGGGAGAAGACAGCACAGAAAGCATTATGGGGTTTAATCGAGAAGGCAGGTACAAAGAAACGCGTGAATGCCAATAAGGCACATAGGGTTTCCGTGGAGTACGACTACTATACCCAAGTGGAAATTGATGGAAAATTGTATCAGGTATATGGAGCTTCCTCTTTTATGTTCAGAATTGCTAACATCCTTTGGTCAGGTTGGCGATGTTGTCCTGGTCCCAGGTGATGAGAAAATGCCTCGGAAGGAAAGCCAGCTTTCGGAAAATGGAAAGATTTATGATTATTTTTGGTTTGTATTCTTCACTTTGATGTTGTACATTTACTTATTTCTATTGTATCTCCAGGTTTGCAAAAATCATGTATTTCGTCATTGCCAATCAAAAAGCTCATGTCCAGTGGTTTAACCATGGATCGAAAACTTTTTTGGGTGAATTTGCGAATCCTCAAGAACTCTTTTTGGCCGAACATTGTGACAACATTAAATTGAATGACATTGTGACGAAAGTCTGTGTACATTTTGCGCCTACTGTTCCTTCTTTGGACAAGCCAGATGACTTCTTCTGCAGGTATATACCCCTCTTGACTCTATTTTCTTCCAAAACAATGCTGAGACATTTTGACTTTTTAATAGGTGCATGCATATCCTGACTGTAGGCGCCTTCACGTCCATTGACAAAGTACGGTTGGATTTGTTTGCATCTCAAACACCCCCGGATAATTGTCCGGTCTGCCCTTTGCTGATACAGCGGGAGAATGACACCATTCCCTGGGCCTGCAAGGATGAATTCGGAAATCTGAATGGGGTCTCATTTGGTGGAATGACTTACCATTTTGAAGACTTTGTTCTATATAGGGCACTAAAAGGTCCTGCAAATATTGGCTATATCACAGGACTTACTGTTGGGGTCAGAGAGCCTAAAGTGACAGCAAGGAAGGTTGGTCGTATATCAGACCTAAAAGGCATTATGCCAAGGAATATGTTCAGAGATGAGGTATGTTGCTAGTATTCTTGTTTTCCTCAACTTATACCTTACACATTGCAATAGCGACAACTATATCTCACTGATGAAAAAGTGACATTCAAGGTTGAAGACCTGTTGAAAGTTATTTATGTGCCTTGTATGGAGTCCTTTGAACCAATGGCAACCACCTTGGAAGATTGGTTGGCCCTGTCTCATGATCACTTCTATCTCAAATATTCATTCCCAGAACTCAAAGTTAGCAACTGGGTGGACCGCCAACATCTTAGTTGGGAAGATCTCCATGTATGCACCCCTTGTTGTAAAGAACGACTGCATAAAAGGAAGCTTCTTTACCAATTTCTTGATATTCAAAAACGAAAACCACTGAAGACCTTGGACTTGTTTGGTGGGGTTGGTGCCTTCAGTCATGGCTTGACCCAAGGAAGTGGATGCCTCAAGGTAACACATGCAGTTGAGATCAGTCCAAGTGCTGCAAAAACATTTGTGTATGTCTCTTCATTGTTTAATCTGTTTTGAGTCCTTGCTGATCTTGTACAGCCGCAACTCTCCAGGAACATTGGTGTCAAACCAGTGCGCAAATGAAATGCTTAGATTTATCATCAAATCACAGCAAGGACATCAAGTGGAGGTACCAAAGCAAAAGTACGATAATAAAACACCTGTACCAGCACAACCAAAGCCTGGAGAGGTAGATGTTATCACAGCTGGCTTTCCTTGGTGTGTAATTTTGATGTTATTCACAGTATTACACTGTTCTCTGATTCCATTCTATGGTTCATCAGTCAGAGCCACTCCACATTGAACATGTACAAGAATGTGGAAGATACAAAGAGTAATCTTATATTAACCACACTGTCATTTATGGACCATTATTCACCACAGTTTGCCTACTTTGAGAATGTGCCTGGATTTTTGCAATTCAACTTGAATGCAATACAAGTTGACTCTCACAAAACTGCAGGAGGTATTCCTTCAGGTGGGTTGAAGCTTTTTCTGCGAGCATTGCTTGATCTGGGGTATGATTTCTTTTGTTTACTTACTCTGTCTGTGAAGCTGATTGGTACTTAGTTATCAAGTCCGTATTTGCCAGTTGCCAGCGGAGAACTATGGCACTCCCCAACGACGTCTCCGTTTCTTCATTATTGCTGCAAAGGAAGGAGAAGTCTTGCCAGAATTACCTGATCCAACACACGACTATCCAGAAACCAAATCACTCCAAATAACAGTCAAAGTTGGCAATACATCCCATGTCCTCTCACCAGTCAGGATTTCAAGTGGAATTGCACAGCATCCTTTTGTAAATGTTGCAGATGCAATTTTTGATTTACCTCGGTTTGACTGGTAAGCATGCATATTATCACTTCATTACTATCACTTTCTGTTGTTAATCATTTGTATTGTGGTAGGAAACATCCCAATCCCTCTCAAGAACCACTGAGCCATCAGAAGAAAAGGCTGCAGCGAGAACAATCTATCCCTTCCTATGATTGCCGAAAGGGTGATCAGCCATACTGTGGCCTTCGAGGCGAAATAGGCTATAGCCATGAGCCTGAAACTCGATATCAACTGGCAGCTCGTACCATGCAAAGTAAAGATATTCAACAATACACAAGACGATTTGACCCCCGGAAAATTGAGCGGTGAATGCTTCTTTCCAGACTCCAACTAATTTTTTGTTGAAAATGTTTGCTGACTTGTCAATAAAGGGTTGTCAATATTCCATTCCAGGTCAATGCAGATTATCGAGGTATAGTCCTTCTCTTAATTTTTGCATGGTCACTAATTAATTTGATAGACTTGCCAAATGGTATGCTAGAATGGCAGTTTGTGGATCCTTCTTCATCAGTTGGAAGGAAAAATTATCGCCCAGGTAATTCTAGTTTACTTGGTTGGTATCAAAGCGACTGACCAGAAAAATCATAGGTCTGTATGGACGTGTGGATGAAAACTCTGTCTTCCAAACAACTGTTACAAATATGGATCCTACAGCAAAACAATGCAGAGTCCTGCATCCCAAGGTATGCAATATGGCTTCAATATATGACTGCAATTAATGTAGATTGCAAGGATCATCGAATGTTAACTGTTCGGGAACTGGCAAGATCTCAAGGGTTCCCCGACAGTTTTGTCTTTGAAGCTATGGGGAACAATGTTGTCACTGTGAGTTACAGCTGAGGATAGTCGGTATTAATGCTGAATCCATTATTTGTAGATGCATAGACAGATAGGAAATGCTGTCCCTCTTCCAGTTGGACAAGCTCTTGGCAGGGAGCTTAGAGAATCTCTTTACAAAAAGTGGGTTCTTATCTCAGAAATGGCAACATTCATAGAGTCGGATGATGAAGATGGATAGATCGTAGTGTACCATTGTAAATTTGTAATTTATAAGGTCATCCGCGTGCACTTTTGGGATCGATAGACTTTGAAACAAGACAACAGAAGGGGGAGAAATCTGTTATTACAAATATCTAGCTAAACGTTACTATTACATTTACCCTAGAGCATCCTGCGCCGGCCATCCCAAAAATGCAGGTTCAATCTCTTTTCTGCCATTGAACGTGCGGGCAGCTAAGGCAATTGGCGCTGAAGTGTTTCTGGAAGCAAAGGTGGGCCTCTGTGCCGGTCTGGTTGTCTGAATGTGAAGCAGTCGAAATGACAGCAATGCGTGTAATAATGCTATTTTACATTGGGTAGATTGCTGATGGAACGAGCTGTACACTGTTTGTTTGCAGAAGAGGCTGCCACTATAGAGGGGCGTGAAGGCAGTAAACACCCAACGTATAAACGAGGATTGGGAGCTCGAGAGGCAATGGTAGCCCCAAACGAGCTCATTTCGTGGGCAGATGCGGAGGTGTGGGTTTATATGGGTATGAAGATGCACAAACTTCCAGATGGACGTGCGGAGGAACGACAGACAATCTAGGATAGTGCAATAGGTTCGTTCGTGAAGAAATATCTCCGGAGCATAGTTGATTCGGGCGCACGGTGGAATAGTTGGGAAGAGTGCACAAGGGTCATGACTCAACGACCTCGTATCCAACCCATACCACTTCGGAACAGCTGTTGCATGCGATAAGGTGTTCTCCCTTCTCCATCAGCGCCATAGATATCTTGTACCATCCTCCACAACGGCAAGGATATCTCCAGGGACCATCTTCTGAATCCTGTAGGCCATCGGCGAATTCATCTTCGAACTCTTCCAAAGAAACAACTTGCGCTGGGCGCGGTCCTGTAGATGAATAAATTCGTTGCTTCAGATCCAGATCATACGTAGCTCGACTTTGAGCGTTGGAAAGAGTTATGTAGGCCTCTTGGATCAAAGCAATATCGACATGGGTGCCAGAATTAGATAAATTCTGCTTGTCTGGGTGAAATTGGAGGAGCAGCCGATGATAAGCAGACTTGATCTCGGCTACTGATGCATTCTTGGGCACCGAGAGCAGCAGATAGAAGTCGACTGTGGATGATGGAGGATCCAGCTTCGTCAATCGTCCTCGTAGGTGATGTTAGGCCGATAGATCGGTTCACTGTAGGGATCAAGAATGTTAGTCAAGTACTTAGCAGCTGGGTCTAACAAAATAACTTGCCTGACACGTGTGCGTCCCCCTCTAAGATCAACTTCAAGCTTCAAGCTAGAAGGTTGCTGCAGTTGCCAATTACTATAGCCTCCGCGCAAAGAGTTTCTGAACAAAAAGATGACTCTAGAAAAATGAGATGCCCAATTGATCTGAGGCCTTCTGATTATTTGCCGGGCTCACGGATAAGTAGACTGCCGTCAGCTCGGATACTCGGGTTTCGAGCCGAAGTAATTCTGATTCTTTAGCTTGCAACAAGCTTGCAAAGTTGCAAGAACCGAGTACTGAGTACTGATCTACAGTAATCAAAAAATTATACTCATATGCAAGGCTTGCCTATGCAAAAATATTCTTTCCTTTAAATCAATAGGTATTCGCCAAAATTTAAAAATCCGGCGCAGCCCATGCAGTAGTGGCAGCTCGACTCATCGACCGAACCACCAGCGCTCGTTAACACACCCTTTCGATCGTGACCCAACTATCCCATTAGAAATCACTACCAGCGCCGGCGGCACTTTCTGGCACTTTCCGAGTTACATAAATTAAAATAGAATTCGGGCTACATGGCATCAGGACCCCCGAATATCCTACTAAATACCTGATCCCATGTTCGGATAAATTTGAGAGATTTTTGGGAAAATGCCTCAGGGCTATGTAAAAAAATTCGGATAGAATTCAAGATTTTGGGCCCAAATGCCAGCTCAAAATATCGGATAAGAATTGACTTAATGTGGCAGGGCCTGGTACGAGGTTCGGATAAAAAGTAGGCTTGAGCTGGAATTGAACTGCATCACCAACATATGGAAGTTCGTAACTTACCACTACACCATAAGACCATATTAATAAAGATTATCTTCCCTACACTATCATTTAACAACATCGATAATGTAGGTCTAGCCAAAGAACTCTACGAGCGACATGTCAGCAACATCCCAACTCTCCATTGCTTTGATATCCTCCCCTCATTGTCCTTTCTCTGTGCCTTACAGAAAACACCAATCAAAGTCGAAGGAGGTCTACAAATATCTGTTGAAGACTTGGACTTATTCAAAATGCTCAAATCTCAACCTAAGAAGATAGCTGACACAATGAAAGCCTTCCGAAAGCGAACGAAGGCACCCTCTGAATCAGATGACGAGGGCGACGGGGTAGAATAATCAATTCACATTTGGTCTTTCGCAATTTATTGATTTTCTTTCATTCTATTATAATTGCAAATCTGAGATTATTTACTGCTAGGTTACTACTCTATATGTCGTAAGATAGCGCCGCAGGCCAGAAAATCGAAAAATTAGAGCCCTACCGGTTTTTTGGATGCCTGAGCCAAAATTTGGATAAAATTTGTGTTCTAGCGCACCTTGAGGTAATATTCGGATAAATTTTGGACAATTTGGCCGAATTTGGTTTGGATAAAAACCGTGGATTTTTGGGCTTTTTGGATCAGGCATTTGGTAGGATATTCGGGGGTCCTATGGCATCATGTCGAATTCTAGTGCCCAATCTCTCGAATCCTCGGACACCACCATTGTTCATCGGGGTGGTTGTTTTTGTGGCTCTGCAAGCTACCTGGTCAAAGGCTTGCCACTTCTGAGCGCATTCTGCCATTGCACCCTATGTCAACGGTTGAACGGTGAGAAGCTGTTTAAACTCAAACTAAGTATCATTTCACTCACAATGATCCATCTCGCAGCGGCTGCATTCATCCATACCTCACATTTCCCAGCTTCGCGATTTGAGTGGACACATTCTGGATCGATTCATGAGATTCTTGATTCCTATTCGGTAGCCTCCAAGCCATGGAAAATCCGCTGGCGCTGCAAGAAATGCGGGTGCACAATTGCATCTCACAACACGAAGTTGGATAAATGGAGTGTTTGGAGTGCACAGTTTGAACGCGAAGGGGGGAAGATTATTGACTGGGACTCTATCAAGCCTACGGCGCACATATTTTACGCCACCCGCTTGGTCGATATTCACGACGACTTATCCAAGTGGACGGGTTACGAAGGATCATCAGAAAGGCTGGCTTGAGCGTTGAGAGGGAGGACAACTGTAGTAGATAATGAACATGTGGTCAACATCACATCGTTGCCAAGAGATCATGTTTACTAAAAGGAGTACGAGCTGGTTTAGTGACGGAATTGTTTTCACGGGTCTGTAGTTGGTGTTGTTGAGCGGGTTGACGTCGAATCCTGGCAACTTACCTGCTACTCTCATCACTCCTTACCGACACACAGCGGCGTTTCCGAGCAAGCTTTCAGCAATCTTACGTTCCGGATTCGAAATACAAGTAAACACTCGGCAGCCATCAGGCCATGTCATCGTTTCGTGCATCTCCGTGGGTGACCTACGAACCGACAAATCCCTCTCACCGCAGTCGTCAGCAAGCGCCCTTGGAAAGCAACATGGACGATGACATTGATATGGATGCTCCTCAAATATCTACTCTTCGTGAAGAAGTGACTCCTCCACCTCTGCCCCAGAAAAAGGTGTCCAGTGTCAAAAAGCGACCTGTGGCACCTCTACCTCCACCTCCCGTCCATTCGGACAAAGGCCCAGAGGAGGTCGAGGAAGAAGAAGATCAACTCGTTGACGAACTCATTGACGATGACGACAATGGAGGTCTTTCCAAGCCTTCGCCTTCTTCGCAGCACATACGCACCGCGGAGCCTGGTCAGAAGCGCAAAGTATCGTCCACGAAACGCAAACCTCGGAAAAGCGACAAAAAGCCGGAAGGCGAAAAGGAAAGGAAGGTAAAGGAGAAAATATCACAACCAACGGGTGCGCACCTTCTTGCGCCGACCATGTCATGGTTTAAAGCAACACCCGCCCAATCTCATGTGGACGCAGACATGATCAATAGCTCTCCTCTTCATCAAACTACTGAGCCTTCTGCTTCGAAGGGAAAGAAGAAGGTTTCACCTCGTAAACCTCCAACCATTCCGCGGGCGAAACTCAAATTAGCGAAGTGAGTCTGATGCAGACAATCTTATCTTCTACCCTAAGTTTATTGGACAGGCAAAAATCCGCTATCCCCCCTCTACTTCTTGAAGATACAGGTGCTTTGAGTGAAAGTGAGCTGTGCATGTTCTGTCCATTCGTGCCTTGCTGAAGACTTTCGTAAGGTTATGCAGGGACGGCTGCTTCTTCGCCTGTTACCGTGCAATACGATCAAAATTCGCCAGAGCCAGATAGCATCCTACCTAGCTCTCCTGCCATAGCTTCAGGTCCTCTCCCTGACGAAGGAACCCTGGACATAAACCTTGATACTGTGGCGATTCCAGTATATCCCCTCCCCACTAAGCCTTTTCCAGTACAACCTCCGCCAAAAATAGCCACAGGATTTGCGCCATTGTTGCCTCTTGATAAAAGTGGAAGAAAAGTGAGGCGCTGGCGAGAAGCTAATCGAGAAATACGTGGCATCGCTGGTGGACGTTGGCTTGCTCGGACATGGGTAGGCGATAAAGAGTCTGATTATGCCTCTTTCGTCAGTGCTACCAACACGCAGATCAGACCCGCCGACGACAAGTTATCAGGCAGCGTCGCGTTGCCCAGGCTTTCGTCTATCGCAATTTCAGGAGCTGCGTCCACCAAGGCTTTGGGTAAATTAAAGAAGTCCGGCTCAGCTTTCACCTCTGCCAATCCTTCTCGTGCGCCCTCCGCCAATCCTGATACTCCGATTAACACAAGTGCTGTGCGAGCTCCCACAAAAATGCGTATCCTCCAGCTCGCTCCATCGTCTGAAGGAGGTGATTCGGACATGGCTCCTCCAACCGTTTAGTTTCACGTCGACAAGTTTTCTACACATCGTTACTCTGTCTTCATTATAATGTACATACTAGATATTTCATAGTGTACTTATCCTGGCTTAATTCTCGTTCAGTTCAAGCCTTAAAGGCGGCTTTTTCATCTGTTCAATATATCGTATCCCATGTTTACAGAGCTGGTCATCGTTTAATCGAGCCTCCGTGTAACTACAGTAGGACTGTGGAGTTGTAACAAGTTGTACAGTGACTTGGAGTGGCCTGTGTTCACATTGAGGCCGATCTAGTCACGCTTGTGACTAACACGTCCAGTCGCGACCGTTATACGGTCATAGTACTCAAATCATACCAGCCAATCCACTTCTGCTCCTGCGGAGACTGCGTTCACCACATACTGTGCTTCAAGCAGTCTTATTATCTGGATCTTGCTCGTTATGTCCAATAATGCTCCAGCAGTGTCGGAGGCTGAAGGCTCAGGGAAGGTTGCGAAGAAGGGCTCCGCTTGGATATCGGCGAGGACGAGTGAAAGAGGTGATGATTACTGCTGAATACAATTAAATTGCTAAACAATGTTATTGTAGCTATTGCATTACAAGTCTATTCTTCAGATCCAAAGTACAAGAAATATACCCAGCAGGTGGAAAAGTGCCTCAACTCTTTCGATAACGTTCACGAATGGGCAGACTGCATTGCATTTCTTAAGCAATTATTAAAGGTGTGCAGTGCAATCGATGGAAAGCAAGGCTTCCAACTAATATGATCAAGCTAGACGTTCCAATCTTACATGCAATTCAAGGAGATACCACGCAAGTTAATTGTCGCGAAACGACTAGCCCAATGTTTGAACCCAGCGTTACCAACTGGAGTGCATCAACGCGCTTTGGATGTGTATATACACATTCTAGCAGTGTTAGGGGTGTGTATAACTTGATTTCGACTGAGAGGCGCACTCATCTCCCTAATTGAAGGCGGAAGGCCTGAAACGCGATTTGTCACTCTGGTCGTCTGGATTATTCCCTTTCTTTGAATACGCTGCTACGTCGGTGAAGGTGAGGCATCTCATTAACGCTGCTAAATATTTCTTATGGCATGAACCATTGCCAGCCAACTCTGCTCAACATTTATGACACACATTATCTTCCGTTGCAAGCCAGTCTCAGACCAATAATGAAATCATTTATTCTTGCGCTGCTTCCCGGATTGGAGGAAGAAACTGGTGAATTCTTTGAAAAAGTCAGTCCCGCAGTATCATTTGTCGATTTCTGTTACCGATTTCTGTCTTATGTTAGGTACTCAGTCTGTTGGACCGATTGTCGGGAACCGTATCGGTGTCATTTTTCTTCCAAAATATTTGGTTGATCATGCTCACGACACCATCTGCTCGAGGGACTTCTTTGAATTTTCTTGCTCGCCGACTTCCTCATCTAAATTCCACTGATGGTAGGCGAAATGTATTTCCGATAATGCATTGATCCTCATTTTTTATTTAGATTTTACCGAGGTCGTTGGCAAGGACATTGGTTTGATGATTCGCGCGTTTTCCTCTGCTCTTGAGGACGAAAACTTGCTCGTACGCAGGGCAGCCCTTGATATACTACTACAAAGCATGCGTGTCAACAGTCATGCTATCCGCAAGGCTCACAAAGACGACCGTGCAATATTAATGCGGGCGGCAACAGGGGTCGTTCTGCGTCGAGATCTATCTCTAAATCGTCGACTATATACTTGGCTATTGGGCCCAGAAGAAAAATCAGATATCCAAATTGGGTACCTCAAGGAAAATGTACTTGATCTCCTTAGTTCAACCCTGAAGGTATATCCAGTCCGTTTGAATGTCACCCCAGTGCCTGATAATTTTTTTCTTCTGATATTGTAGAACGAAATGTTCTCGCCATCAGGAGAATATGCGGAGTCGCGTCCGTTCAAAATCTTTATTTCCCTGCTCGACAAATGGGAAATTGGCGCAATTCTGACAGAAACGATTGTATATGATGCATTCAAAGCTATCATGAACCTTGTGAAGAACCCCACTGACAGCGGCCAGGATGTTTGTGACTGTCCTACTTTCATTTCTACTAAATCTTACCGGTTGTTCAAAGTTGACTATGACGGCTAGCAGCCTGTATGAGGCAGTAGAGCCTCAAATACTGTGGCGACATCTGCTAGCTTCAATATTTGATGAAATCATGGGAGACGGGACCCAGATTGAGGTATGCATACATTATTCATCATAGGGTTTTACTCAACAACACGTTGCACAATAGGCGGTTGAACTTGCTCGATTTATTCTTCAAACCTTTTCACATGACGAAGAAATTCAAACCATCCATCTTCCGATAATGTTTGGAGCTATCGCCGATTTGACAAATGTACGTTCGCATGTCCTCGTAGACTTGATTTCTAACCTGACACCTCTCAGTCGTGCGTCCGAAGCAGTTCCAACAAGGCATCTTCACCTCCCATTGCTAGAGCCCTACTTCTTTTGGAAGAAATCCTACAGCATATACCCGATTCTAGCTTATTACAAAGGCCTGAAATCACTGTGCAAGTCGAAAGTAATTCTCAAAGACCTTTTGACTTCGCTTGTACTTTTTTCAAGATCACGGATAAATTAATACCAACGTCAGCGGCAACCGATATTTTAATGGCGCCCTTTGCATCTTGTTTTCTGTCGATGGTGTCTCTCAGTATGGCCTATGCCTCTTGTCTCCTCAAAGAGCCTCAAAATGCATTAGTTCTGCGGGAATCGTTTTCCAGAACACTAAATCTCATTGATCGGCTAGCCATAAGGCTAATTTCCCCAATAAACATACCTTGGGATCCGAAGGAGTGGTTGAAAATCCTTTTTGCAACACTGGATTTCCAGGTCAGCTTCTCTTTCTCTTTCTCTTACTCATCGTTAATATAATTTCATGATTCTTCCTTCAGGCATCAACATTTACGATCGTTGATCGGCTCATCAGCCTAGCTATAAGTCTTCACCGGAACCAATATGTCGAACCCAAAGTTATTATTGATGAACGGGCTCTTATGTACAAGATGGTCAGTAAGCTTTTGGACTATCTGCAACCTGACTTTACAGCATACCATGTCCGCGCTGTCAATTTGATTTGGAGTCTGCAAGGATCAACAACACGGCCACATGTTGAATCAATTTTAGCCCAATCTATGACTTCTCCAGAGTCTAGAAATATCTCTGAGGCATATGAAGCATTTGGGGTCCTATGGAGACTGAGTGGTGTGTTTTGATTATATTGACTCGATTATGTTGGGTGGCTCATGCTTTCGAAAGAGGACAATCTCCTTCCAGGATTCTGTTTCAAGATACCGATGATGACTGTTTTGGATACCTTGAAAAGCGACAATGTAAACCTTCGTCGCGTTGGAGAAACATGGATGCGATGCAGTCTTAAATCGTACATCAGGTACCGTCATGACATCATGCGAAACCAAAAAGTGCTAAAGTATGACATGCAGAGTATTGGATCCTATCTTTTTTGATTTATTAGACCCCTCGATATTGCGTAGTACGACTACTTTCAAAGTTCGGGGAAGGGAATTGCCAGGGTTTCGATATGAGCGTCCATTTGATCAACATATCACTCACCATCTTCTGGAAATACTGCTATCGATAGTCAATTTTGGAGGTCAAGGGTTTGCGAAAGCAGCAAGGACTACACCTATCAAACGTTCGCATCATTCTGGACTCATGTTGAGGGTGGCACATTGTCGGTAAATTCTCTTCTGGGGTGAAAACTTTCAAATGACACATTTTCAGGCAATCTAGTGGACTCTGATGCAAGTTATTTGGATACTCTTGTCGAACTTCTCTTGCGGTATGTTGATTTTCCCCTTAATATAGTACTTGACTCTCATTCATTTTCAGGTTTGTTCAATCAGAACCGAAACCTCAGCGAATAGGCTCCATGCAAGCACTTAATACATCCATTCAATCCACTTCCATCGAATTGCTCCAAGCCATTGTTTCTCGAGGAGAAATCGATAATATTTTGGTTGAAAGTATCGAAGCAATTGCTGTTGGCAAGCTATACTTTTCCATTCATATGAATCGGCTAGATCTCCAAAACAAATGGCTTCACCTCCTTCATTCTGTAATCTCAGTTTCCACTTCACTATTGGAGTCTTCTAGAGGGGGAACGAGTAAACAGGACGATGGTGCTTTGGAGACCGCTATTATAGCAGACAACTCGACAGAAACTGGTATTCGGTACCCCCTGAATCCCCTCTTGGTGCAGACTCTTGTCGACGGAATATCTGTACGAAGCAACCGTCCTGTTTTACAACACTGGCTCGATTTCATCCTAATGGCGCTGCCTCAATTCCAGCCAGCTTTACAAGCAGTCGTCACTCCTCTCAACGATTGTTTATGCCGACAACTTATGTCTGTCCTTGGGGATATCTTAACCACAAATTCACAGCTCCAACCTTATACTGAAGATACGCCCATAAGTGTTACTGACACCGAGTTAATTATGTTACTCAATGCATTGGAACGGCTCATCCTCTTGAGCTTGGCATATACATCTGAGCCTGCTAGTTCCGAGGATGATTCGAACACGATGGAGAAAACAACAACCGAGGCTAGTGGTCTTCTTGGCTATGTCTCGAATGTCTTTAGTTCCGACACAAGTTCGTCGAATCAAATGGAGCAGTTAACGGTATGATTTGTTATTGATTTCGATTTTGAAATCTCTGATTATTTTGATAGTCTCGTTCACCTGGCTATAGATCTTTGGATGATGGAATACACGTCCTATATGCGCTCTGGGCCTCAATGCTATGGAAGGCACCACAATCATGGTCACCGAAAGATGATTCTTTGTCGTTGATCTACACGCGAACCAGGCTTCGTTGTCGACGAGTATTGGAGCATCTTTTCCGCATGCAAAGCACGGAAGTCTTTGAATCCGTTGTAGATTGGTGGAATCGTGATCAAATGGTAAGTTGGTGACTTGTTCAAACTTCTGCGTCGATAATGAAAGTCGGCAGCTTTCAACCACTTCGCCAGATGCAGCGTTTGAACTGGTTGATGTACTTGTTGCCAATGCACAAACCGCGGTCCATATGATATGCGAAAGTATATCATCTCGTATTTCAGCTTCTTCAGAAAAGAGCAGAAAGACGATAAACCCAAACCTGTAAGTCTGTTGCCTTTGTATTCATATAGTCGATGATTTTAAGGTGTTGCCATATTAGGACGGATATCATCTTATTCAAATTCCTCGAGCAATATCTAAGTCGACTTGAAGGCCCTCTCGCTATTCAGGTTTGGAGTCGATATATTCAATTGGTGAAGGAAATCTTGGGTACTTCACGAGAATTCAAAACATACAATTTTCCGGCATTAAGGTTTGTGCTTTGCCATGAGAGAATTAGGAATCGGTTTAACTTAAGTTTACAGATGTCTAGGTGTGTTGGCAGAGAAGGTTACCCAAACCACGGCCATGGATGACAAGAAAATCCGCAAAGAACTTCAAGTACGTGAACCAGTTCGTGCTTAGATAGAGATATTGCTCACATGGGCTCAGGAGTGCTATGGAAAATTGCTTGATTCATGCGTGGTTTATGTCGGGCGATTCACTGATCAAGGATCGTGGATTCGACGAAGCACCAAGGAGTCCGCAATCAATAGCGGCCGAGAGTCCCCTGCACTTCGGAATGGCGAGTTTTGTACTGTTTTATCTCATACACGCTCATATTATTAGCAGAACCTTCATCTCGGCTGGATGATAAATCAGAAATCAGTACGCTGCCGGTGGAGACCCCTAGATTGGGCTCCATTGAAGTTGTTGGACAGGTTTTTTTACATTTCATACTTTATTTCGTTCATTTCGCTGAGAATTATTTAGATTAATTCATTTGTCGCAACTTCTGCATTGCCCGGGTTGCGAAGATTTTTGATGGAAAACGACAAAATCATCAGTTCTTGCAATAACATTATCTATTACATTGTCAATCCTGCCCTGAGGGGGAAGACAAGGTGAGTCGTAATCATATAGTATATGCTTGATTTCTGATGTTCATCCAACATAGACCGATGGATGTAGATGCTACCGTAATCCAGATACTGCAAGAAATGACACGCATACCTGCCGCCCTTAAGTCATGGAAGACACCTGTGATCGATCTACTGAATGATAACAGAGTCTTCAATTGCAATCCTAGCGATGCTACCAAGTGGCGTACTATCACCAAGGCCCTATATGACGCCGATAAAACAGCATTACCAGAATTGCTTGGTTCGTTTTCAACTTATTTATAATTAGACATTTCAAGCTCGCTAAATATATCATACATTTCAGGCAAACTTGCAAATGCCACTTCGGCAAACATCTTTGCAAATCGGGAGTACGAAATGCTATTGCGATCTCTGAACTTGCGTAGATTATCATACGTCATCTTCACTGGAGAGAAGAACCATTTTCTTACCCAACTGCCCACAATCCAAGAGAAACTTGTCGATATTTTCCGCAGTGTCTCGTCTCCTGTCGTCCAAAGCGATGTTTTTCTTTGCATCAGGGTTCTACTGTGCAGATTATCCCCCAATAACTTGACTAGTTTTTGGCCTGTCGTCTTGACAGAAATGGTGAGTCGTGGATTGATCTGTCATAGCTTTGGTGGCTTACGTCATTTCAACAGTATCGCATCTTCGAGCAAACATTGACCGCCCTGCCCGCCGATGGTTCTGAGGATCTACAACTCGTTCTTGCTGCTTGCAAGTGCTTGGATACACTCCTTGTCCTGCAAACAGAAGAGTTCCAGATGTTAGTACGCTGTTTGTCTTGGAGATATCACCCATCTAACGCTCAAAATTCACAAGTCATCAATGGATTTTCATAACAGATACTGTTGACGCAGTCTATAAACCGGATGAATGGTTTCCAGAAGCCATGATGGATCAGCTAGCTGAAGTTGCCAGTACTTTGCCAGCCGCGGTGTGTCATGATTACCAAACCTTTTGTCCCATAGAACTGACAAGCCAATCCAGGATTCTCAGAATAAATTCCATCTTGACCACATATCAACGCCAACAGAACAACGAGCTATGCGTAGACCGTTCCTTGCTTCTTTGCATCAAATCGAGAGTATGCGAGATTTGGTGCCATTCTTCTCCAATGTCAGTATCTCATCGTATGAGAGTGTATATGCAAGCGGTGGAAATATCGATTGGGAAGCGGTAGAGAAGAGTATCATGGATGACATGTTCGATGGTCGGTGAACTCGGTCGGCATACGAGTCTATACAGTATCTATCCTCTGTTGGCCATGTACAAATGCATCATTCAAGATACCCATACTTACAACATCAGCCCTTAATTTCAATCAGAGGTGCATTTTCCAGAGCCAAATTGATAATTTAAAATAAGTACAAAAGTTATCCAAAATGTAGGTAGGCGAAGATGACTACTAGAAATCACCCCAGTTGCGACGGAACTTGTACTGCATTCGAGAACTCTATTTCAGCTCTCAGATTCAAGGCAAGAGGAAAGAAAAAGAGCACAGTACCTTGTAAGGTAAATTTTTCCTCAGTTTGTCGCTAGAATCTGTAGGTGGCTTGTAACCTCCTGAACCCGTTCCCCATTCTCCCCTTCGTACGCCCTCTGTTTTAGCATCCTTGAATTTGACAGCTGGGTCTTGCTTCTCTGGAGGCGGTATGCGTGTAACGGGTTTCGAGGCCTTAGGCGAACCGTCCAGGTTCTGACCTGCCGCCTCAGCAGCAGCAGCTTTTTCGAGTGATTTGAGGACTTCCTCAACAGAGACACCTTCAAAAGTCGCTTCCCTTTCAGCTTCTTTGTGTTCTATTTCTTCGTGGTGGGCAAAATGCTCCAAATCTTCAGGGTGGTTATAAGATTCGTCCGTCTGAGTTTCGGGTGTTGAGTGAAATTGCTCTGTCGAATCATTAGTATGAATGAAAATAATTTGACAATCATATAGTTCCAACCTTCGTGGTGTAGGAAAAATTCTGCAAGAAATCATGAATATGGATAGTGTTGAATGAAGAGATTTCACGTACCGCTTTCCACGTCGTAATGGTGACCTTCAGCACCAAGGCTATCGAAGTTGGGTAGACCTGCAACACCGACTTTCTCCAGCTCCTCGGGTGTAATGACGCCGTCACCATTGAGGTCCAGTCGTTCCAGGACACCTTTCACAATTTGATCTGCTTTATGTTGGTGCTCAATATCGTCCTATGGCATGATACTTAAAAGAGAGCTACAATGATTAATGAGGGCATACCTTGGACTTCTTCTGCGAATACACGTGGTGTACACCATAGATGGCTTCAATTTCCTCCTTATCCCAGACACCGTTCCTAAAATCGCGCTTTGGTAGGTTATAATCCGAAGATACTGTTTGGAATGGCCTGACCTGTTCAAGTCATGTAGTTGGAAGAAACTCCGAGCGTCAAATGAATCACTAAGAATAGACGTTATTGGACAGAGTTTCTATGGGATACAATAATCTACTCACATATGGTGCTCTGAGGACATCTATTATATCAAGGTTAGATTGAAGACTTTTCCCTCGAGGTAATCAGGACGTACGTGTCGCTGCGCATACTCTTGAATGGTCTCCCCTTGGGCAGGACCTGTGCTTTCATGAGTTCCATGACAAAGGCTGCCTTGAATGAGAGCAAGTAGAGAAAGGCAAATGAGTTTTTGCATGGCTGCTCGTATGCTGCCGTCTGCCACTGCCAGGGCTAAATCCAAGTGGCCCTGCTAACAAACCCTTTTATTGATTAGTCATACATCATCAATTCCCACCTGCATCGCTTCGACGAGATTGGGCATTAGTACTTACATAGGGACTGATGCATGATGCATGATGTTTTAAGCCTTTGTGTATTACTTTTTTTATTACAGAAATTGAATTACTTGTCCAAAGATATCCTACATAATCCAATTATAAAGAACGAGAAAGGTGTGTACAGAAAGAAAGAAAGACTGTTCTTGGCCGCAAATGAATGTGTCTGCGCATCTTTATGCCAAACGTAAAGGTAGATGCTAAGTCTATGTCACAATAAACAGTATACATGTGGTTTCCTACCACACGATCAAAGATGCTCCGAACAGACAGCTAGACAGCACTATGACAGCGAAGGTCCAGTGCACTCCAGGACCAGTCGGCTTCCAGCTACTGGCGGCATTGAACGAAGGCCAGCTGGTGGGAGGGGCTTGCCCCGGGATGTCGGCGCCATTCTGAGTGTTGGTTGCGCCAACTGCACCACTAGGTAAAGCTTCCGTATGGATCGTGTTAGCCTCCAAGTATAATTGCCCAAGCGTTGTCAGTGAACCATCATCATTCAAAAAGTCTGGCAAAGATGTAGTCAGAATACTATTGGCATAACATCATCAAAAGGAATGAAACGTACTGTAGTTGATGTCCGTGCGCGGACGCTGAATAAAAAGGCCGACATGTGCGTGAGCAAAAGAGGGTACCTG
This sequence comes from Pholiota adiposa, assembly GCA_009935795.1. NCBI lineage: Eukaryota > Fungi > Basidiomycota > Agaricomycetes > Agaricales > Strophariaceae > Pholiota > Pholiota adiposa. The sequence continues at coordinate 200,926 of QEYC01000240.1, read as the reverse complement.
CTATTAAAACTCTGACTTACGAAGTAGCCAAACCAAGCATAACGTTCGACCCAGTCAAGGGTATCGAGGGTGGTAATGGTTTGATTGAGAAAATCGATGACCTCTGTAATAGTCTATGAATTGAGCACCAAATTCAATCAGAGACGGTGGAAATTCGGACCTGTTAAGTTCCCCGAGGTATCCGCGTATTCGGTGATCCAGACAGGATATTGGGGGAAATTGGCATGCACGTCAAAAATATAGCCCATAAATCCCTCTATTCCCTCTCCGTACCTACAGAACTGTCATGTCAAGCAGGAGGGAAAAGGTATATTAAAATGATACACACCAATGCAATGGAAGAAAATCTATCGTGCAGTTTTTGCAAGCTGCCAGAAAACTAAGCAACCAAGGTCGTCCAGTACTCGAAGCGGTGACTGCAGGTCCTCCGAGGCGAATGCCCAACGATTTCATGGGCTCAATAAACTGCATCCAGATGTTTGCAGCATCTACGGGGTCCATGTTGGCTTCATTGACGAAGTCAGGCTCGTTAAAGGTCTAGTTCGTTATTCAGATGAAGTGTTGAGATGAACTGTGAATGTAGCCAAAGGATCGAATACTCACAAGAATGGTTTTGGCGCCTTGATTCTGGGCCTCGGTTGAAAAGTCGGAGGCACCGACGCTACCCCATTGCATAGGAACATAAGGGATATTTGACGTCGAAAGGTAGTCTGGTGGAATGCTCGCCCAATTGTATTGCCATGATATAACGCTATTGGTCTGATTGGCGTTGATAATATCGCCTGGAACGGATCCCGCAAATCCTAATCCACGCTTCGTATTTTTCTTGCCATGACCAAGTGGGATAGTAATCGCCGATGTGTTGACTGCAGAAGAAGCCGTCAAAGCAGAATTAGAGGAAGTAGCAGTCGTTCCAGATGCTGTTGTGCTACTAGCTGCAGATGTAGAAGTACTGGTAGTCGTAGAAGACGACGGAATAGCGCTAGTAGGAGACTGTGACCTAGAACTCGAAGTTATTGAAGACTTCGTGCTAGTAGTCGAAGGAGATGCCGACGAGGGAGGCGGAGGGGGAGGAGGCGAGGGCTTCGGGAGGGCGGGAGCCTTGGAGGTCGTACTTGAAGAACTGGGAGAGCTCGAGCTAGAAGAGGAGATAGTGCTGGAACTAGTAGTCAAAGATTGACTTGCATTCGTGGAGGAGGAAGAGGTAGCTTCGGCAAGAACCGTCACTCCTATGGCGACTGCAAGGAAAAACCACACAAATGCTCGGGCAAGCATCGCAGAAACGGAGTGACGAAAGGGCAAAGAACAGTGCCAGCTCGGAGGCTACTTGTATTCAAGGCGGCCGTGTAGACATGAACGGAATGGACTTAGTACTTCCTTAGCGTTGACACTCGTGTGATGCCAGCCAGGGGGAACTGTCCATCGGATGAAGTTCATGGCCAAGGCCGTGCAATGAGTCTTCGGGAACGCATGGAATCGAAGATTGCACACTTAGTGCCTCGAAAAATCCTCTATTTTCGTTGTCCGTTCCTAGATGGCAGCCAATGCAGAGCACTCCTTTCTTCCAGAAGCCGCAAAAGCCCACTTTCAATTCACATCCAGTGATTCAAGGCCGGCTTGATGTTGCAGTAACATTGATACTATGGGAAACGACGATGCACATCTTATCCGAAGTCAGAGTTGTCAGCAGAAGATCAAAAGCAACGTCCGCTCTATAAACTTGATATGGCCCCTTGGGCTAGATTCCGACGATACTTAATATAAGAATGCGGCGAGGGGTGGGATTGATATTAGCGGACTCAACGGAATGAAGGTGACAGTTCCTTGTCAGGATTTGCCCGAGGGCATCAAGAAGTAGCATCGGCAGACAATAATAGGCAGGCTGGACGCTGGCGCGAGGAGCAAAAGCGACGAGTACCACCCACGGTATGGCAGTACCATGCTCACGTATTTTTGTCGCAGACTTCAATTGGTGGATCAGAGGTATTTTAACTGACATATAGATATGTCGTTCCGCAGACAAGATTTGTTCGGATAAAATGAAGACATTTGGGAACGATAGCAAGATGTGATCCAACGAGAATGGCAGGAAGTTGGAACATCGAGTCTGCCGGCACTCTCCAGCCAAACACAAACAAGCAATGCTACAACCAATTTATGTCCTAGGTTCGGATCAAGCCGTTCCTACTCTATAAGGAAATTGCTTGCTTGTATATATATTGATTTTACATTTCCCGTAGGGAGGCTTGCTCCAAAGTGACGAATCTGCCGGCTTTTCTTTCATCGACGCTAGGTACCTTCCCGTCAACCGCTCTCTGCAAAAATAAATCATATCAATGATAATAGGTCAAAATTTTTTTTAGGATGTTTAATATCATGATTTATTGATTGTAAGATGTGCTAGATGTGACGCGCTGTGACGTAAGTATTGATTTTTTTAATGCATTCACACTGGGCTAGAGATTACGAATTGTAATGCACAGAGTTGGACTTAAGTACGTGGACATTATATATACAGCTTTGTCTCCAATAATTAGCAAGTGAGCTCGATGTGCTGCCAAAAACGATCATTCTTTGTCAAATTCAGGGCCGAACTGTATACTTGCGCCCATCACGTGAGACGCGCGCGTGCATAACGCGCGCGAACTCCAAGTTCATCGATTCGAGATCCAGTGCTCATTTTTACGGCTGGAAGTTGGCTTTCAAAAATGAAGCGAATGAACTGGCGAAGAGTAACGTGCTTCAGGTGAACAAGCAGAGAGAAGACAAGTTGGCATCGTATGTCGACAGTTGCTGATTCAATAGTAGAAAAGCCTGGGTCTTTGAGTATCCTTTCCCAGTCCGGATTAACTGAAAATCCTTTTAGCGCCATTGTTGCCCGCAGTTGAAGTAGAAATTTGCATTATATTGAGGGCGGCCATCGCGCGCGCGACTTGATCACGCCGCGTGTGACTTCGAGCGTCACTGGTTGAAGTTGAATAGTCATCTTAAAAATTTCACTCAAGAGGCTAAGTTCAATGCAATAAAAACTATTTGAGAGTATTTGAGTATGCAAGGAGACTATTTTTGAAAATTTTCAGAAGGAACGACGAAGATCTGGTGGCGAAATGAGCTCTTATCCAAAACCACAAGTGACGCTCTTTCCAACCTGATTTTATCCATTTTTGGGGCCATTACTTTGCTAAAAATTGTAGTAATCACTTAAATAGTATACACATAGTATGTAGAAGCTGTAATTACAGGTGCGCGTGTAGATGTAGTCTTGCGCGCAGCAATTTAGAAAGGTATGCCAAAAATGTCACTTTGGAGCAAGCCCCTTCTGCGAAGGCGCCTCAAGCGGCCAGAGCGCGTGGGCTTGCTCCGAACCTATTTATGTCCGAGTCCAAAGCTAAGTCATATTATCTGGCCTGATTTACGGTCACACCCGTAAATCCATAGACTCGAGCCAGTCTACTTGGTAGAATATCTACGGCTCAGGTGTGATTAGTAAAAGTGATGACATAAGTTTTCCCAACTCGATTGAGACTGTGTGATCGCCGGATATTCTACCAAGTAGACTGGTACGGAATTACAGTCGAACCCCTCATAACCCATAGTCGTCGGTGGACAGCCCAAGCTATGGGTTATCAGGGGTTATGGGTTTCGAGAGACGTGCTAAAAATAACTTCGACAAACACAGTTTTTTGCAACTTTTTTGACCTCGGAAGTTGCTCAAAACTGCTTAGTCGCGGTTTCAAGAGTACTGAACATCGTCGCCGACAGTATTGAGTCCAAAATATTCGCGAAGAATTGTTGTCGGCCATCGTCCCTCTGCTGATTTCAATATTCTCACGCCTCCCTCCGTCAATGCCTGCCGGGTTTCTTTGCGATTTCACGCTGATTTTGATCATTCAGGCTCGCTTACAAGTTCATTGATCCAATTGTACCAATTTAGGTATAACTTTGTTGCGATAATAGCCATTTCTGCGACCCTAACCCCAGATTTTAGCTTCCAAAACCTATGGGTTTTTCCCGCGAAGGGGTATGGCTTATGGGTTACTGCGGACCTATGGGTTATGGGTTGCAAATCCCCGCGAACCAAGTCGGTGGATGGATTTTTCTATGGGGTATAAGGGGTTATGGGTTATCAGGAGTATGGGTTATGAGGGGTTCGACTGTACCGTAGGGCAGTACATGCTCATTTCAAAGTCCGCTCTACACCGAAAGAGGGAATTCCATCAAATTCTACGGGAGCATGTGATACCATATGCGTCGCGTCGCGTCCTCGTCCCCACCTCATAATGATACTATTCTTCATTTGCTAGTAGATGAAATGTAGCTATGAGAATGAGAAGACCGTTCACCATCTCTCTACTTACTTGAGGATGCTCTCGGAGAAATTTCAATGCTCTACAGCCGTCGAAACGTCAAAATTTCACGGTTTGCACCGCATATTTCTGCTTGTTCAACATGATCTGGTATCAAAAGAGCGCCTTCAAGGCTTCAATCACCTCTTCTTCAAGTGCACTGTGTCCCTACAGTTTATGCTATTTATCTTACGGTTATTCCGCGATGACATTGCACTGTTTACACCAATACCGTCGTCTAAAGTTTAAAGGCCGCTTCGACGCGGCTTCGTTTCTCTCGCAAGTTGTCTCATGTTACAAGAAATTTGGGGGCATTTACTCGACGAGAAGCAGGAGGAGGTTTAGGGAATGAGGTTGAATGGATTGTGATGAAATGGCGCAGGTTGGCCTGACATATGCCGCATACTTACACAGTTTCCTTGAACTTTCGCGCACCCTTCGCGGATTTCTGAATTCCGACTGACTGAAATTTGCCAAATTCAGTGAGCATTGGTTTCTCTCATCAATTCCAGGCATATCTTCTTGGAAGCACTCTTGAGTTGACTCAGTAGACACTGAATGCAATGACAAAAAGTATTGCATGGAGTCAATGGCCTGAAAATCAGTGTTGCACTCGAACTTAAGCTCGAAAAATGTTTCAGGCACTTAAATATATACAATATATAAAAATTTCTCTGCGTAGAAGCTTACGGTAGAGCTACTGAAGGATACAACGTCGAGGAAGGCGTTCGGGTGACAGGGGGCATTTCCGCATCCAGGTAGAGCAGAGGTTGAAAATATCATCTACTGCCTCACGGTTATTCCGTACCAGACGTTCTGGTTAAGATTCCTCCTGATGGCGCAGCCTGAATGGGTTGGCACCGCCACAATCTTCCCAGGACTTCAAGCCCGGCGTCGCTTGCCGGCATGCGTCGGGCGTCGAATTCGCTGATGCGCATTGATGCGCGCGTGCGAGGCACCGTCGAGGGCGTTGACAGGCGTCGAAGGGCAGTGTAGCCAAGTTCTAGTCGCGCCGCATTTGTTAGCATAGTGTAGCCTGAGGTAGATGTGCTATTTTAATGCGAAAAAATATTTTTTAAAGCAGTGAACAGAGGGAAATGCAATTTTTAGAGTGTCTAGAGTGTCTACTAAAAGAAAGGGCAAAAGAAGGGCAGCTGTGCAGGTAAATAGACTTTCATTTTGTGCCCAATAGGGGTGCAATAGTACCTAGGATGACTGCAGGTTGAGCGCGGAAGAAAAATTGGACCGCAACGGCACAATTCTCGTGCGCGCGTGTACACGCGCGCACGCGCGCGGCAGTTCAATGGGGACCATCACTGATGGTGCCGGACAGGGAGGGTGCCGCTTCGGTAAACGTGGGCGCTGATGGCTAGCGGCGTAAATCAGCGCGACCGAATTAAGGGGGCCGCCGCGAGCCAACCCGGCTCATTTCCGTAAATCAAGGCGTAAATCAAGCCTTGATTTACGCGCGCGCCTGTACTCTAAATCATACGAAGGTAAGTACTTACTCTGCCAAATTTTTACTTATCTACCACTTATTGAATCGAACCACGCGCGAACCACCGCCGCATTTCACTTACTTCCACTTATTAGCGCAAAAACACGTCCCATTCCACACAAAAGCAGCACAAATGGGTAGGAGATTAATATATTGACTACCCTACACAGCCTACAAGGTAGAGTGACAGGTATTTGCGAGGAGCGCGCTGCTCTCAGGCATTGGCGGCCTCCCAGGGAGGGGAGCGCACTGCCAGCGCAGCGCCGCGCAAAATTCAAAAATAGCACGCCGCGCGCGCCAACACGCGCGTGCCGAGCATGCCGCGCTGCCGAGACCCCAAGCGATCACTCGGTCACACGGCGATCAGGTAAGTCGGGCACGTGACCGTCCCCGCCAAAATCTTCTAAATCATCGGCACTAAGTACTAAGTCGCTAAGTACGGCACTGAGCTATTGAACGTCTTTAAAGGCATTGCTCATCTGGAATATTATCTCCTTTACACCAGCTCTGGATCGTTTCAAATGAACGAAAACGCTGGCATCGCGCGATTTTGCCAAATGTGTCTCTCCCATACCATTGGAAACTGCAATTGACTTGCAAATCGGTCAGTCATTCCAAATCCTACTTCACTGATCTGGTCTACTCCAATGTCGCAGTTTCGACGTTCCGAGGAATTCAGAGTCTAACTTCTGGCTGGAATATTTTTTGAAGCGCCTTTCCCTCGACAATCTTAATCCCGCCTAACTCCACTTACAGAATTTTTCCTTCCGATGCACATGCACTCTCTAGGCTTTTGTCTACCTCATGATGCTCCTTTATCAAATCCTCAGGCTGCAAGACTTCAAGGGTGCTATCAAATAAATGACTGTTATCTTTTCTCAACATGGATCTCGTTGTTGGGTTTTAGAGCTTGGTCAGAGCTGCGCAGTACTCAGCTTATGAATCAACCAATCCCCATGAATCGTTGAATGATTCCCTGGACTGTAGGACCACATTAATGACTCCATTTAGCACCTCACAGATCGTCGTACTTCGGCAGGTGGTATACGCGTACGTCTGCACTTTCCGTTCATTGAAGCTAATGGTTATTTTTATTCATTATGCCGATCGAGGAGGTTGCATTTCTGACTCATTTTCCAGGTAAATCGCTTTGAACCATAGGAATGAGGGGTCCGCCTTCAAAAGGTTTTGCGCGATCGAAATCACTAAGCATTAGGAACCGATCGTGCCCGCGAGGCCCTTTCTTTTGTTGGATTATCTCTGTCAACGGGCAGTCCTATTTTCAAAATGTGGGGATTTGACGATTTGTTGAGGATGATGGTTCTGACGAACTCATCCTTCTTGAACGATCCCGTGAGTAGTGAACTTGAGGACACATTATGTACAGGTAACAGCACTTGTTGAAGTCTTCAGGTCGATGAATCTGATTTGTTCTTTTCTTTTTGGTGGCCTCCGGATCCAGCGCGCATACGTTCTGGTCGAGACATTTGTCGATTTCTTGCACAGGGCCCTTATCCTTGCCTTACGAAAGCATCCTTGAATCAAACGATTTTGTCCTTTTCTGCAGGTCGGTCCTTAAGTTTATAATCTTGCGTTGCGTAGGAATCTTACTAATCGTTTCTTCAGACCCTGAGTACCACAGAGGTCAAACACGGCCAAGATAGCAGATTTGCTGCACTTTCTCTCTAAACTTTACCTTTAGTCAGACTTTCGCTTTCGATCCCTGAGTCACGGATAGCTTAGATCGGACGCGGAGCCTTACCCCGGAGCCTTCATCGATTCATCCCTTGCGCGCTGACTCTTGGATGCGATACTTTCCTAAATGGGGATAATACTTCCGTTGTCGTTGGAGAACCCATCTATGGTACGGCACCCCCGGAAATATTGCCGCATGTTATATAACAACCCTTCAAGTTTTCAGTGCAAAGTGAGCTTTGAAATCCGTTTCCCCTCCTTCCAACATGGCTGACACTGCTACTGGAAATGTTGCCCAAGTGGACAGTGGCCAGAACACGGTTGCTCATTCTCACATCTCCGTTTATAACGAGGAAACCGATTCCCACCATGTCGACATTGCTCGAGCAGAACGACAATTCAACGAACTCTCGAGGCAACTTACAAATCGTTCTGCCCACAGCCTGACGGATTCCACCGCAACTGCTAACGACGTCGAGAAAGGCGGCCCAGAGCGCTTTGACCTCCGTGAATACTTGACATCCTCCAATGATGCCAATCAAAGAGCGGGAATCAAACACAAAGTACGTTTAATCCTTTCTCAGACTAGAATATGTGCATGTTGAACATGATGTTTAGAACGTCGGTGTTGTATGGGATGACTTACAAGTCGAGGTTATGGGAGGACTGGATAGCAAGGTGCGTCGCATTCATTTCCACTTCCTAGTTCTTCGTCTAACTTTACATTAATGGATAAAAGATCTATATTGGAGACCTTGGAGGTAGGTTGTTCGCGTTTGTAGCACACGTCGATTCTTACTCGCCCCTCAGGAGCTGTTATTGGATTTGTCGTGACGCCAATTTTATGGTTTTTGTCCCTGTTCTCCAAAATCCTACCCAGAAAAAAAGCCTTCCCCACGCGCACAATTCTTCACAAGTAACGTTTTAATTCCTGTTTCGTCATGTCATTGAACTGACATAATACATATTTATTGGCAGATCGTCTGGTGTCTTGAAACCCGGAGAAATGTGTTTAGTCCTCGGCTGCCCTGGCGCTGGCTGCAGTACCTTCCTTAAGACTATTGCCAATCAAAGGGACGGTTATGCAAAAGTTTCTGGTGACGTTCTCTATGCCGGTATCGATGCTGCAGAGATGGCCAAGTACTACAGAGGCGAAGTGGTTTATAATCAAGAAGGTAGATTATCTCAATATAGCTTTCACTTCGAATCGATATTAACGCGTGAGATCATCGATAGACGATATTCATATGGCTACTCTGACCGTGGCTCAGACTTTGGCTTTTGCTTTATCAACGTGAGTTCTTATCTTCTCTCGCGGTTTGTTGTACCATATTTAGCACGGCTCTCCCTATCTAGCAAAACTCCCGGTTCCAATGGCAGGCTACCTGGTGTTACGCGCAAGCAGTTCGATGCTGAAGTGTCAGACCTTCTTTTGCGTATGCTGAATATCTCGCATACGAAGCAAACACTGGTTGGTGACGAATTCGTGCGCGGTGTCTCTGGCGGTGAACGGAAACGCGTCAGTATTGCTGAAATGATGGCTACCCGCGCACGCGTTCAGTGCTGGGACAATTCGACTCGCGGTTTGGACGCATCTACCGCCCTTGATTTCGCGAAAAGCTTGCGAGTGATGACGGACGTTTTGGGTCAGACGACGTTTGTCTCTTTGTAAGTGAAAGATCTACCTTCCGAATTCATCAAGTTGCTCATTTTCACCCTTAGATATCAAGCCGGAGAAAGTATCTACGAACTGTTTGATAAAGTCCTTGTCCTCGATCAGGGTCATCAAGTCTTCTACGGCCCACCTGCAGAGGCTCGCGCATACTTCGAAAATATTGGTTTCCAGGCCTTACCCCGTCAAAGCACCGCCGACTATCTGACGGGTTGTACCGATCCCAACGAACGTCGTTTTGCCCCAGGAAGATCAGCCAACGATACTCCAGCTAGTCCAGAGGCTTTGGATGATGCGTTCCACCGTTCCGCATATGCTCGCACAAATGCGGACGACTTGGCGAAGTACAAGCTGCATATGGCAACGGAAAAGGCTGACCAGGAGGCATTCCGTGCTGCTGTCGCTGCCGACAAGAAGAAAGGCGTCTCGAAGAAGAGTCCATATACCCTTGGGTTCACAGGTCAAGTCCGCGCTGTAACTGTTCGACAATTCCAGCAAAAGATGCAAGATAGGTTCCAATTGTACACAAGCTTTACTCTTTCGACGGTGAGTCATTCTTCCTATTTGAAAATTCATCGTATTGATTTATATGGGACTCCAGCTCTTAGCTATTGTTATTGGTGCTGCTTACTTCAACCAGCCGCTGACATCTGCTGGCGCATTTACGCGTGGAAGTGTAATTTTTGCTGCGCTTTTGACGACCTGCTTGGATGCTTTTGGCGAGGTATGTCTTTTCGACTTCGTTCTCTTTCATATGTCTAACGAATCGTGTGCAGATGCCCATGCAAATGATCGGACGCCCAATTTTGCGAAAGCAGGTAGATAGTCATTTTCTTGATCTTGTCGTTTTGCTGTTGCTTACGACAATTCTTAGACCGGCTACGGGATGTACAGAGCTTCTGCAATCGCTGTCGCAAACACATTGGCCGATATCCCTATCTCAGCAACCCGTGTCATCATTTTCAACATTATTGTCTACTTCATGAGCGGTCTTCATCGTTCAGCAGGCGCATTCTGGACATTCCACTTCTTCAATTACATTGCGTACTTGGTGATGCAGGGCTTTTTCCGTTCCTTTGGCCTAATCTGCTTCAACTTCGACTCAGCCTTCCGTCTGGCCGTATTCTTTATCCCGAATTTGTAAGTCATCTTTATTATTTTTTCATCTTACGCATGCTTATGACTACATTAGTGTCGAGTATACGGGTTATATTCTTCCGGTCATCAGGATGAAACGATGGCTGTTTTGGATTGTAAGGTCTTTGTCTCCGTGCGTAGCGCAAATCTGACGTACATCTCCACTAGTACTACGCTAACCCCGTCGCTTATGGTGAGGATTTCTGAAATCAATACTTCCGGGTTTAGCTAAAATTTCTTTCTAAGCTTGGCAAGCATGTATGGAGAATGAATTCATGAGAATTTCGGTGTGTCTTATCATTTCTTTGTCTGACTGTTGGCTTAAAAAGCATGTTCATAGCTTACCTGTGATGGAAGTGCCATCGTGCCGCGAAACCTCTTTGGTCTGACTAAGTATCCGTACGTGAAGCGAGTTGATAGTCAATCCATTATTCTTCATATTTTTTATTCTACAGAAACGACCTCGGGCCGAATCAAGCTTGCACGCTCTTTGGATCACAAATTGGACAAAATGTCATTTCTGGTACTACCTATATTTCTGCCGGTTATGGATTGGACGTCAACGACCTTTGGCGTCGACATCTTCCTGTGTTGGTTGGATTCTTCATTCTCTTCCAATTAACCCAAGTTGCTGCATTGGAATTTTATCCAGTGAGTAAAAATGACTGAATAGCCCGCAGATATTTACTATTTCTTCTTTATAGCAATATGGTTTGAACCTTTCCCTGCGCATTTATGCCAAAGAAAACGACGAAACGAAGAGGCTTAATGCTGAGCTGCAAGAGAGAAAACAACTGAAGAGTGATAAGTTGACTTCTGAAAAGGAGGCCTTGATCTTAGAAGAAAAGTAAGCGTATTATTGCCTGCTGTGCATTTCAATGATTTCTCATCACTGTTGAACAGACACGACAAGCCGCTCGAACATAGGAAAACATTTACTTGGGAAGGCCTGAATTACCATGTACCAAGCCCCAACGGACCTCTGCGACTTTTACATGACGTTCAAGGCTATGTCAAACCTGGTACACTCACGGCGCTCATGGGAGCCAGCGGTGCTGGTAAGTGATAATGGAGATGATATGTCAGTGCGCGTTCTCATAAATGATTTGATAGGTAAAACAACTTGTCTTGATGTGCTTGCTCAACGGAAAAACATTGGTGTCGTCAGTGGAGATGTGCTTGTAGATGGTAGACCATTGCCTGCTGATTTCGCTCGATGCACTGCGTATGGTAGGTCTTTTATTTGGCGTATATTTTTATTCAATTTTGCTGACGAGCAACAGCGGAGCAAATGGACGTACATGAAGGAACTGCCACTGTGCGCGAGGCGATGCGATTCTCAGCTTACTTGAGACAGCCTGCGAGTGTTTCGAAAGAAGAGAAAGATCGCTACGTCGAAGAAATGATTGAACTTCTTGAGCTGCAAAATTTGTCAGAAGCTTTGGTGTTCAGTCTCGACATGGAAGCCCGCAAAAGATTGACGATCGGTGTCGAACTTGCCAGTAAACCGGAACTGTTGCTCTTCTTGGACGAGCCAACATCGGGTCTTGATGCTCAAAGGTTATTATTCATTTGATCGCTGAGTATTATTCGCTAACCTAGACCTTTCGGCAGTGCATGGAATCTCGTGCGTTTCCTCCGAAAATTGGCTGACCAAGGTCAGGCAATTTTGTGTACGATTCATCAACCGTCTTCTCTACTGTTCGAGAGCTTCGATCGATTGCTGCTGCTAGAGCGTGGTGGAGAAACAGTCTACTTTGGCGACATCGGTGAAGATTCCAAAGTTATTCGGGATTACTTTGCTCGTCATGGAGCATCCTGCCCTGAGAACGTCAATCCAGCGGAATACATGCTCGAAGCGATCGGGGCGGGTGTTACTCCCCGTATTGGAGATTGTGATTGGAAGGACATCTGGCTGGATTCACCTGAATACCAGATGGTGAAGCGGGAAATTGCTGGGATCAAAGCAGAAGCGCTTGCTCGTCCGGAGGCGGATAGAAAAGTATTGTCCACTTGTGAGTTCGTGTCGTTTGGTCGTTGAACATTGAACAGAATCTGATGCTTCTTATAGATGCGACTCCTTTCTTGTATCAATTGAAATTCGTCGTTCAAAGGAATAATACGGCACTCTGGAGGTCTCCTGATTACATTTTCAGCAGACTTTTCGTTGCTAGCTTCATTTCCTTCTTCATCTCTCTGTCGTTCATTCAACTTGGCACCAGTGTTAGGGAATTGCAGTTCAGGGTGTTCGGAATGTACGTGTTTTCTAGTAGCCACAGTCGAATTGTCATCTCATGCAAATTTTGAATCATAGTTTCTGGGTCGTCGTTCTTCCTGCCCTCGTCATGGCACAGATTGAACCTATGTTCATAATGAATCGACGTATCTTCATCAGAGGTATCATTGGGTCTCTAATTGCTCGTAGCTGGATGCTGACGTTGTGTCCTCTAGAATCCTCTAGTCGCATTTATTCACCCTATGTTTTCGCCATTGGTCAGCTCCTTGGAGAAATACCATATAGTATCTTATGCGGTATCCTCTATTGGGTTCTCATGGTGCGATTCTACAAGTTCTAACGCTTTTGAAAAATGCTGATAGTTGTTAGGTGTACCCTATGGGCTTCGGTCAAGGCAGCGCCGGCACGAATGGTACTGGATTCCAGTTGCTCATCATATTGTTCATGTTGCTGTTTGGCGTGTCGCTAGGCCAAATGGTCGCTGCATTGTCGCCCAGTGTCCAGGTAGGCTACTGTTGCTGATTTTCGTGGTCATGTCAAGCTAACAGTAAATAGGTTGCTGTTCTTTTCAACCCATTTATTTCGCTTGTTCTGTCCACCTTCTGCGGAGTAACAATACCATACCCCACTATGATCAAGTTCTGGAGATCTTGGCTCTATCAATTGAATCCATATACCCGTACGCTCGCCTCCATGGTATCCACGGAACTCCAGTAAGATCACTGCCTTTGATGTCTACACATCTCATTCTGATTTCCGTGAACAATTAGTGGACTTATGATACACTGCAAACCCGATGAATTCGCTACGTTCACCCCTCCCGCTGGAGAAACTTGCCAGTCTTGGGCCGAGGACTTCGTCGATATTGCTGGAGGGTATCTCGACAACGAGTTGGCCACCACTGCTTGTCGTTATTGTCAATTCCGCATAGGGGATCAATTTTACGAGCCTTTGAACATCTTGTTCTCGAATAGGTGGCGAGATGCCTTCATTCTTTTTGCATATTTTGGTGAGTTGTTCCTTGGCGAGTCCGGTTCGTCGCATGCTTACAGTATGTCCTTTTAGTTTTCAATCTCATCGTCACAATCAGTAAGTTTAATATTCTTTCGGCAAATTTTCCTTCTAACATAAGTCGTACAGTCGCTTCTCGATATCTGCGGTACCACAAACGGTAGTGATGATACGGAGGAGTTACCCATAGAATGCATAGTAGATTTACGATACATATGTTAATGACCTTTATACGTTGGACGATTTTTTTGAAGATACGCACTCACTGCGATCTTTATAACCTTTATTAGATTTCCCTCGTTTAGGGCTCTTGAATTCTATCGATGAAGACTGTACTCCGTTAGGCACATTGTGCCATACTGCATTATGGTTACAGGATGGAATCGCACTTGCCTGAGCTTGGAAGGGAGAAACCAGGCAGAAGTTTACTTGTTACATTAAGTGCTCAAAAAATGCAAATGGGATGCCAACGACGTATACCCTCGATGAATAATGTCGTTATAAAGCACTGAGAGCAAAGTTGCCTCCCCCGAATGCATGAAGTTCGGAAGGTTTTGAAAGACGGTAGCATCAGCCATGTCTGGAGTCTATAACTGACTTCCAATTATTGTTTTGGAGCATGATGGAACTATTTGCACGTAGCTTCTGAGCAATGTTATAACAGAAGATACAGTAACGGAAACTTACTATGTCCCGGAGTTGTGATTGAGCATCACTGAACTGTTTCTCAAGATATTTGGACTAGATTGACGTTAAATATAGTAAACGGACAGATCATAGAGTCTAACCTTTTTGTTGAGATTGGTTATGTCGTCGGATAGCTCCTTCTCTTGCATTTTGAGCTCCTCTTCCATGGTGGCACGAGGAACATTCATGAATCTAGGCAGAGTTATCGAATACATGCCGCAGATCAGAGCAGAAACGCAGACACACATCTTTCCAACACCTTTGTACAGATTTACGTCTCCCTTCATTTGAGTAATTTCATCGATAGTCAATTGGAGAATTCTACGTTCGCGTTCCTTGACCTGGGCTTGTTGAACTGAGATATTGAGCGCCCTTTGAGATTGTACTGCAGTTTGCTGAATTTGAACAAGAATCTGTGTGCAGACAGAATTATTGAAACGAATCCTGGTGCAGCATATCAGCGCGTACTTTGCGTAGCGTATCGTCTGAGAGAGATGCCATGGTTTTGAACTGATGCCGAGTGGGATGAAATGAAGAGATGGGCGTTTGATCTAACGCGGACGGAGTTGCAAATTATCTTTCGCGTGTCTCCTCTCAAACCATACCACTCATTCCCCAGAGCCCATCAAGACCACTTCCAGGCCCAATACCTTTGCGCCTCGTGTACCTATTGTATAGCATCTGGCAATATGGCATCCTTCGAGGATTACGATGAATTTGGCAACTACATTGGCGCTGACCTTGGCGACTCAGACAACGAAGAAGATGTCCCTCAACAACAACAATTCCACGAAGCAGCGCCTGCACTAGCTGCGCCACTAGAAGGATACGACGATGTAACTATGAATGAAGCAGAAGATATGGCACTCATGGAAGTTGATGACGGTATGTCCTGCCTTATAAGCAGACATAATCATACTAAACACAAGATATAAGAACCTTCTCATAGAGCAGTCGTTCTTCATGAAGAAAAACAATACTATCCTTCGGCAGCGGATGTATATGGTCCAGGAGTGGAGACTCTTGTCCAAGAAGAAGACGCCCAACCTCTGTCAGAACCAATCATTGCACCAATTAAAGTGAGGAAATGGGCAGTGGAGGAAAAAGATATGCCAGAGACGCGGTTTGACAAAGGGTATGTCGGAACATCTAATTGGCCTATGATTCCGCCCTTTTGACGCGTCTTCAGATTTCTCTTGAATATGACAGCCTTCCCAGAAATGGTTCGCAACGTTGCTATTGTTGGGCACCTTCATCATGGAAAAACGGCGCTAATGGACATGCTTGTTTTCGAAACGCATAAACTTACATGGGATGCAGATAAACCAGTTCGTAGTTACCAGTCTACCTTATCATCATCATCTGAGCTCTTTACTTTTCACTCTTTTGCAGACGCGGTATACCGACACGCATATTCTGTCGCGAGAGCGCGAAATTTCGATCAAATCTTCTCCAATGTCCCTCGTCTTGTCGAATACTGCAGGAAAATCACATCTCATCCATTTCATTGATACTCCTGGGCACATCAATTTTGTGGATGAAGTGGCGGCTGCCGTCCGCTTGGTGGACGGCATAGTCTTGGTCGTTGATGTGGTAGAGGGGGTATGTGTATTCGCATTTCGTTTCCTAATTACGTGTGCTGAGAATTCGGTTTAGCTCATGGTTGGCACCGAATTCGTTCTGCGACACGCTTTGCAAGAAGGTGTCAAAATCACGTTGGTCGTAAACAAAATAGACAGACTTATCCTCGAACTGCGCATAAAACCTGCTGATGCGTACTACAAGATCAAGCATACCATTGAGGAAATCAATACCTTCATCAGGTTGGACTTTTTATTCGTCATTAATGTCTGCTCTAATTACCATTTTATAGTGCAATTGATCCTGATCCGGACTTGCGCCTGAGCCCAGAGAATGGCAATGTGGCTTTCGCAAGCACTGATATGAATTGGTGCTTCACACTTCGCTCTTTTGCAAAAATGTATGCAGATACATACGGTATGTTTTCGTAGCACTACCTTCACTAATTTCTAAGCCAATCATATACCCCGTCGCAGGAACTCTCGATATCGATTCGTTTGCTGATCGACTATGGGGTGATATCTACTTTAACGAGGAAACTCGCAAGTTTACGCGCAAACAAGCCGACCCAGAATCCAATCGGACTTTCGTGCATTTCATCTTGAACCCCTTGTATAAATTTTACAGCCACGTCCTAAGTGAAGAGACAAACGACCTCCGGAAAACTTTGGAAGCCCTAGGCATTCAACTCAAGCCTGTCATGTATAAGATGGATGTACGACCACTTCTCAAAGCTGTTCTTGACCAGTTCTTTGGCAAGTCTACGGGTTTAGTAGACGTCATTGTAGAACATGTTCCTTCCCCAGTGGAAGGAGCGGCCAACAAGGTACGAAGGCAAACGCTATATTAAGAACTTATATATTTATATTGATATGTCTCGGTACAGGTCGAAGGAACATATCTTGGACCACAAACATCTGAGCTGGCGATTGCCATGAAGAATTGTGACCCCGAAGGACCTGTCATGGTCCAAATCTCGAAACTCTACCATACCACGGATGCCCAATCATTTAGATCTTTTGGTCGTGTGATCAGCGGTATATTACGCAAAGGCATGGAGATCAAGGTTCTGGGTGAAGGCTATTCACCAGAAGATGAAGAAGATATGATGAAAGCCACTGTCGACGATCTCTGGATTAGTGAATCTAGGTAAGTCATTAGGAGTATCTTTCCATGCAATTAATTTAATGGTACCACAGATATTTAATTCCAGCAGAAGAAATTCCAGCTGGAAATCTGGTGCTAATTGGTGGTGTCGATGCTTCTATCTCAAAAACAGCAACATTAGCTGGCACAAATATCGAGGAAGAATTGTTCATATTCCGACCTATCAAGCATATGACGCAGTCCGTCCTGAAGATTGCTATTGAGCCAATTGCTCCATCGGAGCTGCCGAAGATGCTTGCAGGCTTGCGAAGTGTCAACAAGTCATACCCGTTGGTGGCAACAAAGGTGGAAGAAAGTGGCGAGCACGTTCTTATTGGTACTGGGGAACTCTATCTCGATTGTGTGATGCACGATCTGCGCAGACTTTTCTCTGAAATTGAGATCAAGGTCTCGGATCCTGTGACAAAGTTCTGTGAAACCGTGCTAGAAACAAGTGCGCTCAAATGTTATGCTGATACACCGAACAAAAAGTGAGCCTTTTCGGGGCTTGTTGAACGACGAATTGACATTGAAGATTCATAGAAACAAACTCACCATGATTGCTGAGCCGCTGGAACGCGGAATCGCCGAAGATATAGAACGAGGACGCGTGAACATGCGCATGACAGCGAAGGAACGAGGGGGTTTCTTTCAAGAGAAGTATCAGTGGGATTTACTCGCGTCTCGTTCAATATGGGCTTTTGGGCCAGATGAAAATGGCCCCAACATTCTTCTTGATGATACACTACCATCACAGGTGGGTTTTGCATTCAGCATCGTTGCTTCTGGAATTTAAACAAAATTTGTTTCAAGGTCGACAAGAAACTTCTTGGGACAGTCAAAGAACATATCAAGCAAGGGTTTCAGTGGGGTGCTCGTGAAGGACCTCTGTGCGATGAACGTGAGTTGCATTTTGTATTTCCATTCCTGAATCTTATGGGTTTATCGGCGTTCCCAGCGATGCGCAACGTGAAATTCCGGGTATTGGATGCTAGCCTTGCCCAAGAGCCAATTTTTAGAGGTGGCGGTCAAATTGTTCCCACTGCGCGACGCGTCTGTTACTCCTCTTTCTTGATGGTGAGAATTTGTATTTAGCTTGGACTCTATAAATAACTGACGTCTACACGCCCAATTTCTTGCTCCTGAAATAGGCTACGCCTAGATTGATGGAACCGGTGTACTACGTGGAAGTCCAAGCGCCAGCCGACTGCATATCAGCGGTGTATACTGTCCTTGCCCGACGCCGTGGCCATGTTACTCAAGATATTCCTAAAGCCGGATCACCTCTTTATACAGTCAAAGCTCTGATTCCAGTGATAGACGCAAATGGCTTTGAAACCGATCTGAGGACGGCAACTCAGGGACAGGCATTCTGCCTACAAATATTTGACCACTGGTCGATAGTGCCAGGTAATATTTTAGCTTTGTCCAGAAGTTTACGTGAGTTCTGAGAAATTGGCAGGTGATCCCACGGATTCAAGTATCAAGCTTCGCCCATTGGAACCCGCTTCGGGACAAGCATTAGCGAGAGACCTTGTGCTCAAAACTCGCAGAAGAAAGGGATTGGGTGATCAGATCGCTGTCTCCAAATATTTGGACGACGA
Organism: Pholiota adiposa; assembly: GCA_009935795.1. Classification (NCBI taxonomy): domain Eukaryota; kingdom Fungi; phylum Basidiomycota; class Agaricomycetes; order Agaricales; family Strophariaceae; genus Pholiota; species Pholiota adiposa. Next base: position 182,313 of record QEYC01000240.1, on the reverse strand, counting down.
ATTCGTGGTAAGCACAATCAACTAACCTATTCACGTCGTTTAATTCAGCTTCCACAGCTCGCGCTTTCCGCGTCAGGACATGCTGATCTCCTCGGTTGATAACAGTGTTGATTTATTAGTCGGAGCAGTGTGTAGGAGATGTTGTAATACTAATAGAATCTAAAATGCACAAATCATTTGTCCCTTGTCGGACACACGTGATGTGTGGGAGAGCTTGTGATGCCACGTAGGCTGCACGTATTTAGGAACGCTCTATTCGTGACGGAATTACAACTCATCTCGTCCCTCTTTCTTTCTTAGTTTCAGGTCCTTCGTATTATAATGCGAAGCGTAACGCTTTCATTCCTGGTCCTCGCTGCTTCTGGCGCGCTGGCCCAGTCAGCGGACTCTGCCCCAAAGCCTACCTTCACAGTACGTGTTTAATCTTCACAAATAATGTGCAACGCGCTAACCTCCAATGTTTCCCAGCCCACTTCTATCAAGGCTCCTTTCGTTGAACAGTTCACGGAGGATTGGTTTCAACGATGGACGCCTTCGGAAGCCACCAAGAAGACATCTGCTGGCGGCGAAACCTTCAGTTACATCGGAAAGTGGGAGGTTGAAGACCCAGCGATCTCTGTCATTGAGGGCGACAAGGGTCTTGTTGCGAAAAGCAAAGCTGCCCATCACGCCATCTCGGCCCCGTTCGAGACACCTCTCGACTTCAAGGACAAACCTTTGGTTGTTCAATACGAAGTGAAGTACCAGAAGGGAGGAAACTGCGGTGGTGGTTATGTCAAACTCCTTGAAAATGGTTTCCAGACCAGCGGGAAGGAGTTCTCTGACACTACGCCATGGGTGATAATGTTCGGACCTGATCTGACGTGCCCCGGAACCAAGGCGAGTTTATGCAGTAGCACTGTCATAGTCACTTATTAACAGAAGTACGTTTATAGGTCCACTTCATTTTCCGTTACAAGAGCCCCAAGACTGGCGAGACCGAGGAGAAGCACCTCAAGGTCGCCCCTCGTCCCACCATTGAGAAACTTACCAATCTTTATACCCTCATTGTAAAGTATGACATGTCATTCTCTCACGTCCTATTTATGTTGAAACCTTGCCTATTTCAGTCCCGATAATACCTTCGAAATCCTCATCAACGGACAGAGCGAGAAGAAAGGAAACCTTCTTGAAGATTTTGACCCTGCTGTCAACCCACCCAAAGAAATTGACGATCCCGAAGATTTCAAGCCCGCCGACTGGGTCGATGATGCCATGATCTCTGACCCTGACGCTGTTAAGCCAGCTGACTGGGATGAAGATGCTCCCTACGAGATTCTTGATGAAGAGGCTGTCAAGCCTGAGGGTTGGCTCGACGATGAGCCGTTGAGTATTCCCGATCCAGGTATGTCAGGAGAAGCTTTGAGAAGATATATGCTAACAATATCATGTAGATGCTACCAAGCCTGAGGAGTGGGATGACGAAGAAGATGGTGATTGGATCGCTCCCACCATTCCCAACCCTAAGTGCTCTGAGGCTCCTGGATGTGGTGAATGGAAGCGCCCTTACAAGCCCAACCCCGACTTCAAGGGTAAATGGTCCGCTCCTCTGATTGACAACCCTGCGTACAAGGGCGTCTGGGCGCCTAGGAAGATTCCTAACCCAAATTATTTTGAGGATCTCACCCCTGTGAAATCCTTGAACAAGATTGTAAGCGCGTTCCTGATCGTTACATTTGATACATATGACTTACCGTTTGTAATATAGGGCGGTATCGGTATCGAGCTCTGGACCATGACCGAGGACATACTCTTTGATAATATCTATGTTGGCCATTCTCCTGACGATGCCAAGGCACTTGCTGCGGAGACTTTCGAAATCAAGAAGCCTTTGGAAGTCGCCCTTGACAAGCCCGCTGTTACCGATGAAGATGAGGATGAGTCTATCTCATTTAAGGATGACCCCATCAGCTTCATTCGCACTCGCGTACTTGCATTTATTGCAGCTGTCAAGGTTGATCCTCTTCAGGCTTTCAAGTCTCAACCTGAAACTGGTGCTGCCCTTGCTGGTGCTCTCTTCACTCTCTTTGGTATGCTTGGTGCTTTGGTTAGCATTATCGGTGGTGCCCAAAAGCCTGTTGTTACTAAGGTATATTTATTGGTTTTGCCTCTTAAAAAAAACTTTGCTTACTCCTTTCCTAGTCTGCCAAGAAGGCCGAACCTGCAGAGAAAAAGAGCGAAGGAGCTCCCATTTCATCCGCCGTCGACTCCAAAGACGAGGGCCTGAAGAAGCGCAATGTCAAGTAATCGGCTGCTGTGATTTATGGAGGAAAAGGATGGATGAGGCGTTATTGGACGAGTCTTGCTTGTGCATTCCGTGGTTCTGTGATATTGTGGCCTGCCATGGGCCAGCTCACATTGAGCCATGTCTCAGTAGGGATTGCTGTCGATATTGTAGCTACAACTCAAAAGCGGATAGTATGTATGCAACTTAACTTAATACGTGCCAACTTGGCGAAAATGCGTTATGTATGTATGAATGAATCTTGTTAGCATTCAAAGCTCCTGACAAACAGAAGCACTCCTGCAAATTAATTAATTGCTGTTCGCATGTCATTATGCTGGGGCGATATAGGCTAGCCTTTTTCTTCACCCCGCTGACACACAACATGTCTCGACGCTCATTATCCGCGTCCCCTGCTAGACCTTCAAAACGCCCTAAACTTGACAATGAGCATCTTAATCTGGATGATTTTAAGAACGGAGTATTCTTGGCGCCTATGGTCCGCTCGGGAGCTCGTATGTCTGTTTTCTTTCTCTGGCTCATTGCGTCGTCTGATTTATATGATGCAGTTCCTACTAGACTTTTTGCTTTGAAGCACGGGGCATCATTAGTTTGGGGCCCTGAAATTGTTGACAAAGCTATTTTGCACTCGACTCGAGAAGTCGATCGTAGGTCCCGTCTTTGCATTAAATCGAACTACATGTCACTTACAGAATTTTAGCTGTTACAGGTGTCGTTTCATACAATGGGGTATCTCGAGCCATCTTTGCAACCCATCCCATTGAGAAGCCATATCTCATATACCAAATCGGCTCCTCCGACCCAGAGCTCGCCGTTCAAGCAGCAAAAACCGTAATGCAGGATGTTTCCGGAATTGATCTGAATTGTGGTTGCCCAAAACCCTTTTCCACCCATGCTGGCATGGGAGCGGCCCTTCTCACTAACCCTGATATCCTCTGCTCCATCCTCACAGCTCTTCGCAAAGAAATGCCTCCAAATATCACCGTAACTGCAAAAATACGACTGCTTCCTTCCCAGGAAGACACACTCAAATTGGTGGAGCGTATTGTCAATACTGGTGTTAGCGCCTTGACAGTACACTGTCGAACGAGGAACATGCGGGAGAAGGACAAAGCTGTGATTGAGCGACTAAGGGAAATTGTTGAATTTGTTAGAGGGATGGGAAGAGGCATCGCCGTGATCGAGAACGGTGATTGTAAGGACTGGGAAGATGCAAAGCGGGTTCGACAAATCACTGGTGCCGACTCAGTCATGATTGCTCGAGGAGCAGAAACGAATCCGTCTTGTTTCTCCCCAACTCCTTTGGTGGACGTCGAAAGAACTTTCATTCCCGGGTATCTGCGCTTGGTATGTCTTCTCCCAATGCCTGACATCGATATAATCTGATTATTCATTGTTCATAAGTCTCAATATATCCGAAATCATTTTAGCCTGACCAAATTCTGTGCGAACCAATTCAAAGGTGCTCGTTTAGAGGTCACAAAGGCTGATGCGCAATCCCTTCGTCAAACTCTTAGCCAAGCGAAAGAATACGCGCAACTGAAAGACATAATGGGCTCTAAATCGGGTGAAGAAGATCTACGGGATATCATACAATCGATTGAAGAAAATCCTCCTCGAAAACACCGGATGATCATTGAAGAAGTCGAAGATACTGAGGAAAAATCTAATGTTATTACATCTGAAGCTGAGATGTCATTTAGGACACCAGAGGATACCCAAAATCCTGAACCACCAGGTTCTGGTGCTCCCTTTCTACCGAATGATGGAGGCAATCTTGCTGCACTGCTACGACGTGAAACTACCCCAACCCCTACTGGGCGTGTAGTTCTCGTTTCAATATAAAGACACACTTGTATTCAACCGAATACTTGCTGTAAGACATATATTTATGTTAATCTGGGATAGCATGGTACATTGGTCCACCAATCATTCATCCGCCTCAATGTCGACCAATTCCCTGCCTTCTTCCACCATCTCACCAGTTTTACAATTTACTGTTTTGACAACCCCCGAGAAATCTGTGCGTAGTACCGTCTCTGTCTTCATGCTCTCAATCACGACAACAGCTTGCCCCTTCTCAACTCGATCTCCGACCTTGACTCGTAATTCCACAATGAGACTTGGCATGGGTGCTTTCAATGCTCCTTTGTTCGAGAGCAAGTCTCCTCCGAGAGAAAGTAGCCAGTTCGGAGAAGGTATGACGAGCGTGGTTTTTTGGCCACCATTGAAAATATGGAGACGCTCCATAGTGTTGGCAGAGAGTGACGCCGGAACTGCTGGATGTGGTGGTTGAGAAACAATTGTCGTGTGAAGATAACTCTTGTCAAGAATGACAGAAAGTGTATTCTGATTTTTCAAGTGCGCAAGAACAGAAGAAAAATGGACAGGCCCTTGCTGGGTTTGTATGGTGACATCGTATACCCCTGGGCTTCTCTGTACAATGTTCGCAGACATTTCATTTTCCATGCCCTCCGTCTGAACCTTGATGATGCGCTCGTAGGCATCGCCACCGAAACGACGTGACGTTAATGACGACCAAGGATTAAGAACCTCTTGCGCCGTACGTGATTTCTCTTGGTCGCGTATTGCAACGAACAGTGCGGCTTGCGCAATGATCTTCGCGCTTGGTTCTTGGACCGGTGGAAATAATTCGTGGAAATGTTTCTGAATGGTCTTTAAGTACATATTTGCATTCGAAGATATAGAACTTACTGGAATGAATCCAGTCTCGACCTTTTCATCGATGAAATCTTTGTTTCCTGCCAATGTTCTGAGAAACTCCACATTTGTTGATACACCGACGACATGATATTCATCCAAAGCCTTCCGTAACATTCGCAGAGCTTCTGTACGATTTCTGCCATGAACGACTACTTTGGCAATCATAGGGTCATAAAATACTCCTATCAAAGAACCTTGCGTAAAACCTTGTTCAATACGCAGTGAAGGCATCATCTGAACAGAATCAAATGAATCAGTGGATCGGGATGTTGTATTCTTCAGCGGGTGCATTGGGGCGAAGATATGAGTAGGTTTCGGTGTCGAGAGATACAATAATTTGCCAGAATCAGGAAGAAAATTATTTCTGGGGTTCTCAGCATAAATCCGAGCTTCGAATGCGTGTCCAACCATGGGTATTGAGTCTTGACACATAGGCAAAGGATTTCCAGCAGCAACCTTGACGATCGAAGTCAAAAACCAACTCTTCTTGAATTTGCTATTCCACTCACTTCAAGTTGCCACTCTACGAGGTCTAGGCCGGTAATCATTTCTGTAACAGGGTGTTCTACTTGAAGACGGGTATTCCTGCCTGTAATTAGGCCTTCGTTACAATTTCTGCACAGAAAAATTGACATACATTTCCATAAAGAAGAATTTCTGAGTATCATTGTCAAAAATAAATTCAACGGTCCCTGCGCCCACATAATTGACCGCCTTGGCTGCTGCCACAGCTTTGGCTCCAAGATCTTCGCGAAGTTCTTGAGATAGTCCAGGAGCAGGAGCCTTTCATGAGAGGACGTCATTAGACGTCGATTAAGAAGCGCTGACAAGGCATACCTCTTCTATAATCTTCTGGTTCCGTCGCTGCACCGAACAATCACGCTCCCAAAGGCTGACTACCCCTCCCAAAGTATCCGCGAAAACTTGGACTTCGACATGCCTGGGGGTTTCGATGTACTTCTCCACTAGGACAGTATCATTTCCAAAAGCTTTGAGAGATTCTCGCTTCGCGGAATCCAAAGCCTCCTGGAAAGCTTCAGCAGTGGGATTGGTGACAGTTCGCATACCCTTTCCGCCTCCTCCGTGGATGGCCTTGATGAGGACAGGAAAACCTTGAAAGGGATCAGGACAATATATGATTTTTATGTGTCCGTATTCACCTATTTCTTGAGCCTTTTCGAAAAGAAAGGCTGGGTCTTGATTGTTTCCATGGTAGCCTGGCACACACGGCACTCCAGCATCTGTAGAAAAGAATAAGATTGAATTGTTAGGGCCCATCAACATAACTTGCCTATCATAATGTTCTTAGATTCACTAAATGAAAGTGTTAAGATAATATTGATGTGGACGTGACACGCGCACCTTTTGGATCCCATACTAACGATCGCGCTCGCAGGAGGTCCAATGAATACGATTCCTTCTTGGTCGAGCTGCTTCGCAAATATCGCATTTTCACTCAAGAAGCCGTAACTTGTAGAAAATCTATCAGGTTCGAGTTTCCTATGAATATCTTCATAATCTCACCCTGGGTGAACAGCCTATGCAATCACAAATTGACCCAGCCCAGCAGTTGAAGGCTTGAATAAAGAGACGTACCTGTGCACCACTGCGTTGGCAAATATCAATAATCTTGTTCATATTCAGCTGAACGTTAATGGGTTAGCTGCATATCCGGCACCATATACAATTTCAGGAGGTATTACTAACATAACTTTCGGAGGACGCAGCAGGTCCTATGCAATATGCTTCGTCTGCCTATTTTACGTCTGTTAAATTGACCTCTCCCCAAATAACGAGGTCGACATACCATCTGAACATGGAGCGAGTCACTATCCGCTTCACTGTATACTGCCACTGTCTTAATCCCAAGCTTCTGCGCTGTACGAATGACGCGACATGCGATTTCTCCTCTGTGAGGGGTGTGAAGACTTGCTACTGTGGGGTACGGGATTGATCGAGCATACCTATTTGCAATAAGGATCTTGTCAAAATGAGGACGACGTTCGTGGTTCAATGGCACTGGAATAACAGTATCAGTATGCACTACAATACACACACATTAAGAGGCCAACGTACGAATCGGAGCACTCTCCGTGGCATATCCACGATTAGGTGTTCTGGCGCTCCTAAGCGGAGAGTTATAGGCCGCTGTCTGAAGTAGAGCACTGCCTAGAGATTCTGATGTCCTGACTGATACTGCTAACGCGCGCGACGGGACTCGGCGCGCGCCTGAAGTCGCAGTAGTCCGGGCGAGGACACTGGACAGACTCTTGGAAGCAACAGAACGGTTGGAGTAAATCATAGATGATGAGTGCAGGAAGGTAAGATGGGCAGTCTATACCTGGTAGACGGCTTGGGTAGGTTAGATAGCCGATGCAACAGCTCGCGTTCAACGCTGTCGCTCAACGGGCGGAGCTTGGGAGTGGGTCATCTGCACGGATTGAACCTCAGGAGATCATCAACGCGTCATATTCATATTTAGCTAATGTAATTATTTACAGGGGCTTCTCTACATACTCAGTACCAGCGCTAAAAAGTTACAACTGTCTACAATAAGTACTGGTACATGAACTTCTTGGTTTAATGATAAAAAGAAGCTAGGCCGAGACCTTTACGATGACCTTTTCACCGCTAATCTTGTTTTCTCTTAAGAATTCAAGGCCTGTTCCAACTCTTTCTTTGAAGCTTCCCTTGTCCATTAATCGTATGCGCGCAGGCTTGATATGACCAGATTCGAGAAGAGCGGGAAGGATTTGAGGCATCAACGTATCACGTAGTATTGCGTCCTTTTGGAGAGCAGTCAGAAACAAATCAATAGAGATAAATATAGAGACCCTACTTGCTGGTAGAAGAAAGTCCTGACACCAACAATTTCTGTTTCTTTAGGGAATGGCGTCTTGTCTCGGCGTATCTCCCAATACATCTCCTGATCGACACTGTTGGTCACGGAGACACCCTCCTTGATGGGAAGAAGGATGGCTAGCTTTCCCAGAGGACTCATAACCTTTCCCAGCCTTTCCAAAGTCGATTCCGATGTGACTGCATCCATTGCAAGCAATATTTTCCCATCTCCACCTGCAGCAGCAGCGATGTCCTCTACAAGAGTGGGACTCTTATAATCAAAGGTATCCGTTGCTCCCAAAGAGTGCAGGTAACCGTGGTGCTTCTCGGAAGCAGTGGCGATGACTTTCTTATAGCCGGCCAGATGCAGAAGTTGAATAGCATATATGCCTGCTGTGGAACCTGCACCATATACTAGAATCGGAGTCGATGCCAGGGGAGGGGGAGCGGGAGCAGGGAAAGTTGAGGGGATTGGGAGACCAAGCTGATTGAATAAGGTATAGAAAGCGGTCACAAAATTGTCTGGAATTGTAGCAGCCTCTTCCAAAGCCAGTGAATCTGGAATCTGTCGAAATATAGTCCATGAATTTATGCACTTTTGAGGACGAGCGAGTGTACCTTGCCAATTAATTTTCTTGACAAAGTCACGAATTCTTGCATCGCTTTGTAGCGCGATTCTCCAAAGGCAAATGCAGTGACCTAGATAGATCATGTCAGTACGAGTCCATGATAACGACAATAGAATAAGACGTGCCCTATCACCAACTTTCAAGTCACTAATGCCAGAGCCGGGATTAGCTACAGTTCCAGCAGCACTAAAGCCAAGAGTCATAGGGTATTCCTGAACATAAAATCCTCGATCCACCACATATGTGTCAAATGCAATCATAGCGGCATATTCGACTTTGATGAGGACCTCGCCTTCTCCTGGCGCATGGGTAGGAACTTGAATAGCGTTGAATTCGCCTTTGGCAGTGGCTGCGATAGCCGTGTGTGTAGACATCACAGAATCTTCAGCAAGAAACATTCGCAATGGCGAGGAAGATGACAAGCAGGGCGAGAAATACCGTTGGAGTCTATTTGCGTTCGTTCCAGGATTACAGAGAGATATTTATATTCGTCCAACACAGAACAGACTCCTACGCATGATGACACCATTCGTCAAGCTTTGTAATTCATTATAGAGAAGTCTGAAGTCTGAGTTCTAGAATTTGAACTGCTCAATAAGCATCGGTATTCAAAGCCAGATGAGTACTTAGCAGGTGGATCGAGATGAAGTTTGACACGAGCATAAACCTGGAGTCATAGTTCGATTGGTCTTTTAGATCCCATCAAAACGACCCTATGGGCTTGAAAAGGAATACAGGCCGGGAACTCTGGTGATGGCGGCGTACCCCCACGATAATAACAGTAAACATAGTGTTAAAATGTAGTATATATTCAATAATTCTGGTTGGTTCTACCAAATATGTATCGGCTTTACAGAATCTATGCAGAATTGAGAAATCTGCCGAATATTTGACATTGATTTAACACTTCTGAGTGCAGCACTGCATCAAATCAGCTAATTCACTCGCCACGTACGCGGCAAGTCAAAGTAATGCTTGTCTTCCTTCCTGTTAGACCAGAGACGCAAAATTTTTGCAAAAATTCTACGAAAACATGTAATATCTATCCGTTAATCATAACCAAATATTCCGAAGGGGCTTCCTCGAATAGAAACAGCGATTCAAAGTATGTTTTGTGGCCTTTACAATCGGTGAGAACGTCACTCACCGGTACCTAAACAGGATTATCGGAGCATTTGTGCGGGCGCATCAAACGGCACGGACGGCATTTGCGGCATGTGCTCGGATCAAGTGTTGGCGGGGCTTTTGCGACAAATTTGGAGATTTTGATGGGATCTCAAAAGACCAATCGAACGATCCCCACCTAATCTTCCCACCCCCGCCCGCTTATTAGCGACGGAGATCCTATGCCCACGTGGCACCTGATATGCCGCCATTTATGTGTTTTCCCTTGCTCGTCGAGAATGTCTGTCGAGAAAGGGGACTTGGTAGAAATACACACCTCCGGGGACGTCGGTTCCCGTCCCCGGCTGGTCCCGCCCCTTCCCCACGCTGCATCCCCTTCCTATTTTGGTACTGCCGCCACGTCACATGGGCTCCCGACGCGTCCGTCAACCGCGCGCCGCGCGTATGCGCTGGAGCAGAGATTGGCCTGTATCTCAGGCTATATCCTTCCAAATCTCTCGAAATTTGGCATATAGATAAGTATAGTATATAGGAGAATATATGTAGCATTTTTATAGAGGATTAAATAGTATTATCTATCAAAAAAGCGAAGTTTGATGTAGGGGGAGGGGGAGGACTGGCAGATATCCTTCTTAAAGATGTAGGGAACATTACCACAGCTGAGATATCTGCTATATAGTGGATTTGTAACTAGTACCCAAGGCTATAGACCTCCAGATAGTGTTAGAAGTGTCCTATGAAGAGATCTTGATAGGGAGTAAGGTGGTACATGATATGAACATGTTGTAGGGCTTCAAGAGGCATTATAGTGATTATATATTGTATATAGTACCTATCCTGTGCAATATATATAACCAGAAGTTCTACTGCTACAGTGGATCCTCCCCTATGAAGTCATCTACCTGGGGACAGATGGGTCTGTACCTCAAGTTCAAGGGAGAAGATCCCTCTAATTACTACTGCTAACAGCTCTCCCAGCCTCTATCTACCCATTTCTATCGCTTGAAATGGGTAAGGGTACCTAGAATGCATAGATTCATGCACACAGAGTGGCTTATCCTGGTGGTGCACGTTTATATAGGTTAAAATTTTATTCTAGTACATATAATAAGTATTTAAGCTACTATATAGTATATACATTGAAATCACAGCATTTGAATGATACCCTACAGAGTTAAATGGGGTAGGAGGAGGGGATTCAGGTATGGGATGCTCTGAGCATGTATTCCGCTCTTGGAGCAGCGAAGATGCAGCTTAAAATTACTTCGAGCTAGGGTATTATAGAGCTAATTAATATCTTCAAAACGAGGTATGCCGGACGAGAATCGGTGGAGAATTGAGGGAGATATTGAGGAAACAGTTCTTAGAACATCAATTTCAACAAGATCCAAAGATAGGCGCATAACTGAGACGTTATGCACTCTGATGTTCTGAGAACTGTTTCCTCAATATCTCCCTCAATTCTCCACCGATTCTCGTCCGGCATACCTCGTTTTGAAGATATTAATTAGCTCTATAATACCCTAGCTCGAAGTAATTTTAAGCTGCATCTTCGCTGCTCCAAGAGCGGAATACATGCTCAGAGCATCCCATACCTGAATCCCCTCCTCCTACCCCATTTAACTCTGTAGGGTATCATTCAAATGCTGTGATTTCAATGTATATACTATATAGTAGCTTAAATACTTATTATATGTACTAGAATAAAATTTTAACCTATATAAACGTGCACCACCAGGATAAGCCACTCTGTGTGCATGAATCTATGCATTCTAGGTACCCTTACCCATTTCAAGCGATAGAAATGGGTAGATAGAGGCTGGGAGAGCTGTTAGCAGTAGTAATTAGAGGGATCTTCTCCCTTGAACTTGAGGTACAGACCCATCTGTCCCCAGGTAGATGACTTCATAGGGGAGGATCCACTGTAGCAGTAGAACTTCTGGTTATATATATTGCACAGGATAGGTATTATATACAATATATAGTCACTATAATGCCTCTGGAAGCCCTACAACATGTTCATATCATGTACCACCTTACTCCCTATCAAGATCTCTTCATAGGACACTTCTAACACTATCTGGAGGTCTATAGCCTTGGGTACTAGTTACAAATCCACTATATAGCAGATATCTCAGTTGTAGTAATGTTCCCTACATCTTTAAGAAGGATATCTGCCAGTCCTCCCCCTCCCCCTACATCAAACTTCGCTTTTTTGATAGATAATACTATTTAATCCTCTATAAAAATGCTACATATATTCTCCTATATACTATACTTATCTATATGCCAAATTTCGAGAGATTTGGAAGGATATAGCCTGAGATACAGGCCAATCTCTGCTCCAGCGCATACGCGCGGCGCGCGGTTGACGGACGCGTCGGGAGCCCATGTGACGTGGCGGCAGTACCAAAATAGGAAGGGGATGCAGCGTGGGGAAGGGGCGGGACCAGCCGGGGACGGGAACCGACGTCCCCGGAGGTGTGTATTTCTACCAAGTCCCCTTTCTCGACAGACATTCTCGACGAGCAAGGGAAAACACATAAATGGCGGCATATCAGGTGCCACGTGGGCATAGGATCTCCGTCGCTAATAAGCGGGCGGGGGTGGGAAGATTAGGTGCGATCCCTCCATAAACCTGTGGTGGAGACAAACAAGACAAAACTGTAATGGAATCAACATCATAATTCATTCCCACTACGACTGAAAGGAGTAAGGGGTCGCATATCGTACAAGCGTGACTCAGAATGGCGGTAATCGTGTCGCTATTGCCACCGAGGTCACATCCGCCTGACGTGATCTCCTGAAACTCTCCTGTGAGATGTCCTGCATCACACTTTCACACTCACACTTCCACACTTGCATCGTTCAGCCTTCCTAATGTCAAGCTCGACGCTTTAACGGGTCGCGCTTTCAACACCCTACCCAATCAGTACACTTCTACTATGTCTGTTATTCTTGGTACACGCCGGTGACTTATATCGCTGTGGATGGCCTCGCCCATCCTTGCATCTCTGTTGGGTTGCTGTTGGGGCTTTACCTGTCGACGCTGCTATTTCTGGTGTTTCACCTCCTCCTGCTGCCATCGTTCATTCTATGACCTACAGTTGTTTTGATGGGTGCCGCACAGAAAATATTTGTTTCGCTACTGCAGACTCGGATTGTCCGGCCGATGTTGTTTTCGACGCTAGATGGCTTCTCAGTTCTGGAAAGGGATATTAATTTGAATTTTGATTGCACAAAAGATCTTCTTAACAGGTCCTTTCGCAAGTATTCAATGCCTGCAGGACAATTTCGAGCTCGCAAATTTTGTTATACCCTGCAACAGGACGAAAATGGACCGAAATGTGTTCGCACTTTCTGTTGCTACTATTGTATCAAAATTATGAATCAAACTCTGCAATCCCACTGTCATAGCCTGTTTGAACAATGCATGCGGAATTGAGTTGGAATTGAGCAATGTTTCATTGACGGCATGTGCTTAACTTTTTTTTCACAAATGCTCATTATTCATTCAGAACACTTGCCTCCTCCTTTTCTTGACAGCATGGCAAGTTTATTAAGAGCCGCCTTCATGCTGAGCGCACGGAGACAGTTATGATGCTGTCTTTGAACCAGTAATGAATCAATATTGGCTTTCGCTGCATGTACTGTACACATAAATTAGTATGACTATTTTGTGCAAAATCTTAGGTTGTCGTAGTGGGCTTTGCCGCGTGAGCGGCCCTGCGAAGCTTTATTAATATTCATTATTCATTGCAGTTGCAAAAATCAAACATTTTGGACGTTCACGGTTCGAAATTCGAATCTTCGATTGCATGCCAAATTCTAATGTGAGTGGATAAGGACATAATGAAAAAATATGAACCCCACCCGGATTGAACGGATGACCTTGAGGAATCAATACTTGCGTAGCTGGAATCTCACGCTCTACCACTGAGCTAGGGGTCCTTATATTTTAATTTATTACTTTATAATTTGGATATTTGATCTTGAGTCGAAATAATGACAACGTCACTGCACAGGTGCACTGGCGCAGATCTCGATTTTCAAGTCAATAATCATTACTCGATTTTCAAATATCTAGCCAAGAAAAAGGTATGTAGTGGTATGTAATATATTACTTTACAAAATTTGTCCATGAAGAAGCGCGATCAAAGAGAATTGTAGGTTATATGTAGTTGAATGAATGTGATAGGTTAAGATGCTTTGCAGGCGGCGAAAAGAAAGGATATCCACGAAACTAAGTGATAAGGGCACAACGTCAAGAATAGTGTATAAAGGGGAAGGGGGGAATTGTTATCGTTTGGTAGCGGTGGTGCTCAAAGAGCAATAAATAGAGCCGAAGGCTAGCCGGGTTGGTCGATCTAAACCTACATAATAATGCAATCTTTATCTTTTGCAGCTTTTTGGGTGCCATCGTCCAAACCGCGATGCAAGACAGCGCCCGGCCCGCCAGGTTGATGCTGAGGTTGGCTCTGGGACCCACGCAGACGTTGAGCTGCACGTTTATCACCCAGATCTGCTGCGCGTTTGTAATATGCGATGGCTCTGGTTAGAAAGGTGAAGAATTAGTAATAAATCCGACATGTCATAAATAACCTGCCTCCAACACGGACAGCCTCGCGAACAACAAAGGAAATGAACTCACTCGGGCATGTTAGGCGTTGTGCCAATACCGACCTCTAGGAAGTAACCAACGGCGTACATAGCTTTCGATAGTCCTGCATCTGCAGCTTTTTGTGCCCATAGGAATGCTTCAGTATCGGATTGAGGAAGGACGCCCGGTGAGCCAACAAGATACCAAGCTGTGAGAGCGAAGCAAGCGTCGCGGTGATTTTGCTGCGCGGCAATGTTCTGAAAAGACACTTCATGAGCGTAATCAATGTAAGTAGACACACCGGACTCACATAGTAGTGTATTGACAAAGCTGGGTCCTGCGGGCATCCCATCTTCCCGTATTCGTAGCATTCTCCTAATCGGTATGCACTGGGGGCATAACCGAGTTCAGCGGCTTGGGCAAGAAGTTCGATGGAGTATTCGTAGTCCACAAAAAGGACATTGTCAATTCCTCGTTCGTGTAGGAGGGCGAGTTCATGCAAAGCATGAGGAAACTCGGCAGTTGCATTTTCCGCGCTTCGTTTCAGCCATTTCACGCCCTCCTTGGGACTTTTGGAAAGGCCAAGTTCGCCATTCAGTTCAGCTATCCCGAGCCTATACATCGCCCCTGGGTGCAATGCAGCCGCTGCTTTGCGGAAGAATTGCAAGGCCTTGGCTGACTCTCGTCGACAACCCCAGCCATTTTCGCAGCAAACCCCAGCTCTGTAGGCAGCATCAGGGTGATTGTGTTTTGTGGCTAGGACAAAGAGGGGATAGGCGCGGTCAAAATCTTGTTTATTCTTGACGGTTCCAATGCCATTAGCATAGCAGTCAGCCAGAAAATATTGACTTTGTGGATGTCCCCTGTCAGCAAGACGCTTAAGCAGAGCAATAGCTTCCCGAATGAGATCTTCTCTCTTTTCAATTGCCTTTTCGACTTCCATTACATTCCCGGGGGTCTGAACAGGGATTGGCATGGATTTGGATGCGTCAATCATGAATACGGCGAATTCGAACTGGAGGTCGGGGTCTTGCGTCTTTTTAGCATTTGCGCGATATAGTTCTAAAGTACGTTCATGAGAAAGTAGAGAAGCCTGGTTTCCTGGGCGCAAGTGCGAGTGGTCAAGGATGGGACCTGGAGGAGGCGACGGTGATCGAATGGACTGCGTGGCCACGGAGCCGTTGCGAAAGTCGCCTACAGCTGGATTGTAGGGTGCGTTGGGGTGAAGACCGCCATTCTGGCTTGACAAGTTTCCATTGAAGAAATCGTCATTGTCATCCTCCTGCTCTGGAGAATGGTCTTCATAATAGTCTTGGTCTGGTTCAAACCGATTAGCAGCTGGATTTGGGAGATCTTTCATTGAGCGCGAGTTGGAGAGAGATTGTCTGCTGGAATCTGGCGGGGATGGGTCGAATTCTCTAGATGCAGACGGGCGAGGTGACTGGTTGGTCCATGGCTGTTGAGGGGGGGAACCTTGGAGCTGGGGTGAATACATGGCAGCCATGAAGGTTGGGATGATGGTGGCGGAGAGCAAGCCCGAACGGAGCGAATTCGATTATCAAGTATATTTATTTCGGCATTGGGTGACCTTTAGCCAGTCCCGATGCACTCTCAATGCGCGCCATTATTTATTTCAGTCCATTAGGCAATGTATTATTCGTGTATGATGATTGTGTCTCCACGACGGCCGAAGTGACGCCAACAGTGAGCAGAACTGGAGTAAATGTACTTTACTACTCTACTTTACTAGCATACCATGTACGTAATCTTTGTTGCCGTTTTCCACGCATCTCGAACCTCTCTCTCCCTCAGTCTGCCTCTCAGCCGCGTTTCCCCTGCCGACGCCTTTTATTGACCCACCCAGCGCGTCATGGAGGCCTCTCTTCGTTCCCGGCCATCTCAGGCCCCGCGCAAGAACCAGCAGCGCTCGCCTGCCAAACTCGCGAAACCTGGCGCGGGCGTCACTCCACGCGATAGAGGCAAGAATCGTATCGATGACAAAATCAAGAAGCGCATGTCCACACGCTATGCGGACATATCTAGTCCCACCCAGCTTTCTGGCGTTCCGCCAATGCCATTCTTTATGGGGCTGATCCCGGCCGGAGAGAGGGCTGCAATCGCTGGTCCAGAAGAGGAAGATCTGAGAGACAGAACTGGCACCAGAGATGATGCAAAGACTGCTACGGACGACAAAAAGCTGCTGAGTGCCGAGGGCTTCGATCCTGCTGCTTGTGAGTTTCAATGTTATTCAATGCCTTGCATGTATTCACTTTGCTTCCCAGACCTGAAGCTCAAACTAGCAAATTCTACCGAGGCCGAATTAAAATCATTACAGTCATCTCTTCGCAATGCCGTTGCCGATACCTCGTCAGAGCTTCAACGCAGTGTATTCAAAAAGCGCGTAATTATGAAACCATGATGAAGGTTCTATTAATACTCACCTCTCTCCAGTTACGCAGAATTCGTCCTCATCTCCAAAGAAATATCAGTTCTTGAAAATGAAATGCTAGAGCTCAAAGATCTTTTGTCGGACTACAAGTCCATGCCTTCAACTTTGCATATTCCTGATCCAACGTCAACATCTTCGTCAATAATGTCCACCTACAAACGTTCATCGGTCGCCGACTTACGTGTTCTATACTTCAATCAAATGCAAGCCTTACACGCGTCTATAGAGGGTGCATCCAAATTTGTCCCCACAACTCCAGGTCGCCATGTTGTGGGAGAGGTTGAAAATGTATTCAGTCTCAACGCTGCAACGTACAGGATAGCAGGCAAAGTCAAATTCGTAGTGTTGGATGATGCAGTGCTTGTGGCCAAACGACGAAGACGCAATGCTAATGGCGACGGGGGCGGTTCAACAGTGAATGAAGGCAAACTCGTTGCCGAGAAGTGCTGGCCCTTAAGCGAGATGTTAGTTCTAGACACCAAGGATTCTCCAAGTAGGTCTCTATCATATTTTGTCTGGAATACACCTCTCATCCCCGTTCCCTCCGAAGGCATGACTAACGTATTCAAAATTCGACATGGAAAGGAAACTCATGTATACAGAACTGAAACGCCAGCAGATAAGAAAGGCCTTCTTGCCCAATTCAGACAGGTAGCGGAGGAACTCTCACAAAAACGCAGGAAAGAACGAGAAGGGGAGCATGAACGACGGAAGAGCATGTGGCAAGGAGCCGGAGGCATCGGCGGTAGTATTCCTGGGGTGAGCCTTATCTTCGCATCACCAAAACGGTTCTCATTTTCATCATTCATTTTCAGCGTAATTCTCCTGTTCCTCCTCTACCAGAATGGATGGCCGAGCTAGCTCGCAAAGGTGGTGATATTCCTGGAGTCGCTGTTGACGCTAAGGAAAAGGCAGAAAGAGATGCACGCTGGGTGGGCGAATGGTCTGACGACCTCGCAGTCGCAATCGCACTGAAAGAATGGAGTAAAGCTGTAGATTTGGTTGAGAAAGGTAAATATCTGCCTTTTTATTTCTGCCAAGTAATATCCTAAACTTTGCATATTCAAGGACAAGCGAAAGTTGCAGTGATGCCACCACTTGCCGTAAAATTACCCCATCTTACAAGTCAACTCATCACCTCCCTTTTGGCGTCGCTTGCCCTTCCGTCTGTCCGAAAATCTACAGTTGTCACAAATATCGGTCTCTTGAATCGATTGAAGGCTGGCGCGGCCGCGCGGAGTACCTTCCTAGAGATGCGCACTCAAGTCATTCATGCATTAACACGGAAGATACGCTTTGAAGGTCATATTGGGACTTTCATTGGCGAGCTATCCGTTGTATATTTTACTGCCATCAAGCATAGCGCCGATTGGTATCTGGCAAGCTTCAAAGAAAATGAGGTGGCAAGCTGTATGTCTGTTCAATTTTATTCTAACTTGTGATATGACATTTCTTTATGACAGCTTTCATCACATGGACTAAGGGACGGATAGAAGACTATGCAGAGATCTTCAGGAAGCAAGTCTATTCGAAAGATGTCGATCGGAGTGTTGTTGACGAGGCTATTTCCATCACGCAACAACAAAGCAAGAAGGCTGGTGGAAGTCAGGATTTAAATTTTGCTGATGCTGACTCTATTTTTATCCCTTTAGCTTCTCCAAGAGTATGGGCTCGATTTCCGATATTTATTGGATGAAATCCTACTAGAACATCCGAAGGAACAGTCTAAATTCTCTTCTGCCTTTTCCTTCCGCGAGCATCGAATGTCTAAGGCCGGGTCTTCGTCGACCTCGGAGCTGGCGAAGCAGCTAGAACAAAACTCAACATCTCTGTCATCAGCACCTCCTATACCAATCATATCACCAGCACCTCCGCCCGTTGCCCCTCGCAGAGCATTGCCGAACCCACAAGCCCCGCAAAAGTCATCTTCACCTCTGCCGCTGCCTACTAATAATCATGATTCATTATACCCTCTTTCTGAAGGTTTGAAATCATCGGGAACGGCTAGCCCTGCCACTGCCAATTCTTCATATTCCAGCATGCGATTTGATGCTAGCAACTCGGTTGCGCCACTGTTTTCTGCGCGCCAGAACATGACACGATCTCGAACGCCCGTCTCCTCTTCTTCAACGTCCACACCAATGTCTGCGGCCCCTTCTGTCTCTGTCGTATCACCCGTCCCTCGGCCTTCAGTGAGCGCAACGCCTCATCGCTCTGGTGACCGTTCAGGCAGCCTTAGAGATAGAGATGGGAATGAGAGCTATCACGAGAGGCCAATTCGTTCTGCTAGAGCTAGCCCTGTTCCTCGAAGCCCAGCAGTACCTCTTCCTCCCCGTTCAGTGAATCGCCCGGGTAGTTCCATGGGTGGACGCACACCTGTAGCTGTCCCACAGCACGATGGCATGATTTGATCTTGTATTTATCTAACCTCCTTCGAACTTCACGGACTGTATATTTATTTTCAAGGTAGTAGTATAGATACCATGCATATTTGTATATCAAATTCATTCGACTAGATGAAAGAGCTGCATAAATTTCTTGTACGTTGCGCGGCTTAAAAGCTTAAAGTTTCGATCTTGCTTTGACAGGGACTGGAAAGTATATGTGAGCACATTATTCGGTATTGACTTGAATGTGCCTACCGGGAGGGTAGTCAATATTCTCGGATCGTAAATACCATGCTCCTTGATGAATAAAGAGATATTTGAATGTCGTTGAACTGCATAACGTTGCAATTTACTTACGATCAGCGTCCTCCTTCACGTCCGCAACAGTGTTTCCGTCACCAAACCAATAAAAACGGTTTGCAGCGCCGTCAAGGAATTCATAATCGAAGTCCTCCCAACGAGGATGGCTAAGGGCTCTCGCTGCATGCATCGGCGACCCTGTTGATAGAGGATAAGAGATAGTGCCAATTATTGTAAAGCGAAAAACTTTCCAGGCCACAAAGCAACTACACGACCCTCTTCTTTGCCCGCTTTATACCACGATCGACATTTTGTTCCGAAAACAGTCTGTCATTAATGTTTTGGGAAATAGAAAGACACAAAGATTCATGAACGCCAACCTTAGGGAAATAACTCTTCAAGAAAGAAAACTGTCAGTGCCAACCAGATAAAAATAAGGACCGAATCAAACTCACATCGATCCACTGTTCAAAATCTGCCACAGCGCCGGGTTTCGCATCCATGCTTTTGATATGCTCTCTTTGAATCTTCAGCGTTGCTGCTACTGCATAATCGACCTGACGCTCCATAATTAGGAGTAGATTTCCGGCTCCAACGCTCGCATTTGGGCCCAAAGCTTGGAACATATTTGGGAAACCATCAACGGCCACCGACAAATAAGTCTTCGGATGAGGCGTATGGTGTTGTTCGAGAGTCTTGCCACCCTTTCCTATGATATCAAAGTCTAGGCGGAAGCTGGTATCAAAACCTAAGGGGATTAAAAGCTGTATCAGCAAGAAATCAAGAATTTTGGACCAACGCATACCAGTAGCGCAAACAATTACATCTAGCTCTTGGAATTTGCCATCCATAGTTTCAATCCCAGTAGGCCCAACTAGTTTGATCAAAGCTGGAATAAAAGAAACCTGAGTAGGAATTAGCACCCGTTGATATACTCTAGAGGAAGAGAGAATAGAAAAAGCGGCATAATTACATTATCTTCGCAGAGAGCTTCAAGATATCCGGGTCCTGGAGTCAATCTACGACAAGCGACACCGAAATCAGGGATAACTAATAAAGTGTGCATATAAATTATTATATTAGAATTGTAGTGATTTTTATCAACTCACGATGTTCAGCTATCCACGGTTTCTTAGCTAGTCGTTTCTGCATTGACTCTTTGAATTCGGTACGTGCCAGGTCTGCGATCGGAGTTGACAAAAGTGTGGCGGGGTGTGCCATCTTCAAGTAGAAGAATTTCAGTCGAGTATATCAGTTTACTGTAATAACGTCTTACATTTAGGTCGCTTTCGATGCCTCTGCGAATTTTTTCGTAATATCTGGGATCCTTGAAAGCTCGTTTATCTTTATCCGTAAACTCGTCTTGACAAATAAAGGGATTAAATACTTTTCACATTCAGACACAGAAACCACTTACAGTTGTCCGAGGTTTCGGTGCCTCCAAGCCTCACGAGTTGGTCCTTCACAAAAATGGAGGAAATCCATGTTTTTCCTCTGACGTAGTTAACTAAATGCTTTACTTTGGGCTGCAAGGCGGCGACTATCTGTATAGCAGAAGATCCCTGTAAAATTCGAGTGTGAAAATAGGGTACGGAAGGCTGGAAGGGAAGGGATCACGTACCACACCGATTACCCCAACTTTTTTGTCTTTCCAATTGTTCAGGTGGTCGGTGGTGTCCCAATCCGCACTGTGCAGAACTTTTCCTGAAAATGTCTCCAGTCCGGCTATATCAGGCCAACTCCATCGACTTAAAGATCCAATAGCACTGAATAGGACGTCGACAGTATCATGAAATTCTTCCCAATCATCGTAGTTTGGCATCTTCAGAGGTCCATTGATAGACGTCTTCGTGGTCAATCTTCTTGGCTTTTTGATAGTAAGATGCCATTTCCCGGTCGCTTCGTTGTATTTTGCGCATGTAATACGATGCTGCAGCTTTATGAAGGGTCGTAAATTATATTTGTCGACCATTTGTTCAAGATTGTTCAATATTTCACTTCCAGAGGCATAGAACGCAGACCAGTCTGTCTATAAGCGATGATTTAGTTAAATATAGGCTCAGTGTAAGGCAACTCACATTGTTCTCGAATGTGAGTTGGTACTATACCAATGAATGAAAGAAATGGAAGATAAGCGATTACCATCTCTGGTAGTAGTACTGTTGCTCACCGAATGTGATGGGATATCACACTTAAGACCCTAATGGTGTATGCATTCGATAAAGGAGCTCAGATAGATGAAGGATTCAACGTACCGGATATCTGTTAACGAACCAAGTTCCACCTATTCCAGCATTTGAATCATAAATCGTAAAGTCTATATTTTGAACTCGTTGTAAAAACCTACAGAGGCAGCGTCAATTAATAAAATTAGGTAGCCTGATATCACTAGCTTACCGGATGCCAGCCACAATACCTGTAACGACGAGATGCAAACAACATCAATTACTGAAATGAGATTATTTCTAAAAGCATTCCATACCGCTGTAGCCTGCGCCTATGGTGGCGACTTTGATAGGGCGAGGATCATCGATCTGAAAGTTCCCTGGCTTGAAAGTTGTAGAGGGAGATCCTCCAGCCATTGTCTGTAAAGACGCTCTGGTAAACGACTGGGAAACAAATGGGAAAGAAAGAGCCTGTACGTCAAATAGGGTGTGATACCCTGGAGAGAACTACCATGCATGCTATATACATGACAATTAGATGCTTGTCCCGACTGGGGCGTTATTTTAATAACTGTTCCATTAATCATCTTGTTTATTCGACGGTCATATTCGACAAATGGAGTCAGTACGCACATATAATTAATATCTGGGCTACTTGTACGCAGAGGTTGTCTATATCAAGGGCTATTCAGCATTTAAATCTGTGCTGGGGTTATTTGAATGATGTGGCTGCATTAGGGGAGTTGGGCCGGTTACACCTCTATAGCCTAAACAATTACTCACGAGAAGCTACAGAAGATGACTTCTGTAACTTGTCAGCTGCGGATTCTATTGCAGGCAATCAAGGCCACACGATCGTCAGTTCCACCAAGGTCACGCTTAGCATAAAAGGTGGAAAATCTTGCCAATGTCATGTTGTGCGAAACACTTTGTTACACATGATCTTACAGAGATGACTTGTGGGTATATCAGGATGCACGAATGGGAGGTTGTTCAAAAGCAGCATGCCCTTGAGCTTCATTGGCTACATTTGCTATATATTGTGCAGCTTTGAGAGCCCTTTCAACGGCAGTAAAGGATGGTAAAGTCGCGGGAGTCAGGGAATAAAATTCTGAAAACAAAATACCGTTAAGCATTGAGACGTCAGTCAGGAGATCAGTGCTATTTACCTTTGAAAAAAAGAACGTATCGCATTATTCGCTGGGTTGGTAAAATCGCCAGATCCCGCACTGCAGGCCTAGACTTCGTGTTCTTGCGTATTTTATTGGGCTCTGGAATGACCACCGACAGAGCAGTATCCGTTCGCATTTGTGTTGGCACTGAACGAGGACTTCTTAACAATTTCCCCGGCGATGACAAAGATGGATCTTCTGGTTCTGTCTTTGGTTTCGTTTTCTCGCCGCGATCGAAAAATTCCCCTACAACACTGCACCAATCAACAAAAGACTGCTTCAGGATATTTTCGCATGCAAGAAAAGCATCTGATACTCCTTGAACACTCGGATTTTCTTCCATACGTTCTAATAGTTGATCGCTTGCTGTAATGAGCCCTGGCAAGTATTGAAGCATCGAAGCAGGCGGTGGAGCACTCGTTCCATTTGTGATAAGAGTCTTCAAGGATGCAAAGTAACGACGTTCTGTGCGCACAAATTCCCGACAGAGCAAAAAGACTTGACGAGCGGCATTCCAGGAAGAATCAACGGTGTAAACGTCTTCCTGCCTTGCTTCACCAGCTTGCAAGGGGTACTCGGCATATGAATCGTAGAGTTGGGTCTGGTAGAATGGTGGTGGGCCCAGCCCAAAAGGGTAGGGATCTAAGGCAATAGAATCTGTCACCACATCCTTTATTCTCATGTCTTCTAAATCTTTCACGAGTTTCTCATCCGTAATTGTATCGTCTATAATTGCCATAGCGAATGTCCAAGGCCTAGTTGGTGAGGCTGTGGGGTTGTCAGAGTCCCTTGGCTTTCGAAGAACGGATCGCTTTGTATTCGAAGGTGGAAGAGGAAGAGGAGACTGCGGAGGATCTATGTTGCTTATAGAATTTGTGCGCGATCCGCGAGGTGATGGAGAAGTTGAACCGCTATGATTCGAAATAACAATTTCAGATGATTTTAAAGGTGACAACGTCTCGCCCGTCCATGCCAATGCTACAAGAGCTTCAGTGTCGATGCTGCTGGAGATTGGTTTTGGTCTAGGTCCCAGAACCTCTTTCGACTTAGACTAGCAAAATCAGTGTATGTTTAAGAAAACAACGAGAGGCACATACGTTTTGGAACGACCTGGATGTGACTATCTTTACTCGCTCGATTGTGGATGTAGATAGCGTTGATGTTGATGTGCCTGGCAGAGATATAGACCTTGATCTTTTGTCTTTCTTTTCAAGTTTATTGCTGCTTCTATGAACTGGAGGCCGAGGGGAATATTTCAAATTTGTGGATAAGAATGGATTCAACAGAGGTGTCCTTGAATCACTTGATACCAGGGAATCCGGTCTTGCTGCTAAGATAGATTCGACATCCAAGGCTTCATAGAGTAGCTGTCGGTAGTTGCTCCGAAATTTACGTAGCTTGCGACGGGCGCTAGTGTTAGGGAGTTGAGCTGATTGAAGTTCGGAGGAAGGCCGAGTAACTTGCACGACAGAAGCTTCTACTAAGACCCTCCGATCGTAATCACAGTATGGACAGAAGTAAGCTTCTTGATGTTCACAGCAGCATAACCACAATTGAGATGATATATTGTGGTAACTAGTTACGAGGTCTGGAGAAGTTGCGAGGTCGTCTTCTAGCTTCGTCAAAGAATTCATCACTTTGAAGCTCGTAATATTCGAAGACGCATCAAGTGGAACATGTTGAGAGTTGGCTTGATTTTCTTGCAAGGAGACAACCGAAATTGGAGAGGGATACAAAGAGAATGTTGTGAAGCCACGGAATGGCCAAAGCATGCGGCGAGAAAACGGAAGGGAGAGAGGTTGATATGGAGGTCTGAAAAATGGGCATAATGGATGAGATTGGTGCGACTAGGGAGATACTATCTGTGGGTCATACCGGCTTGTGATCAACTTGTTCTGCGCCTGGCAAATTCCAGTTTAAAATATCAAATGCGAGCGGTTAGGTGGGCGCTAGAGATACGGCATCCAAAGTATCAAGGAAAGCGAGCAGGAACTCGCGGCAGTAAGCATCAAAGCTTGATTCGTCGCCTTTTTGTGCAGACAGCCCAGACTCGCAATCACTGCCACGATCTGCCATGATGCAAGGCATTGCAAGCTATTGCATGGCCGGAGACTTAGAATAGAATAGAATAGATTTTTGGCTAACTACGTTACATAAGCAACTCAGGTGACTACCAAAGATAGTGACCTCGTTAGCGCATCGTGGAGACTAGGCGAAGGTGAAAGTATGTCGGGTACATGATATCGGAAGGGGGACGTTAGCCGGACTAGCACTCCCCAACAGCAAAAGCTACCACCGGTGATGCAATACCATGGTGAGGAAAGAGATTGCGGACAAAGGAGGGGGGGGGATGTAAAAACAAATCCAAGAAAAAACCCATCCTGCGTAACACCGTAAATCATGATATTGAGCCGTGAAAGATGAATGGATGGGGGAAAAAACTTGTCGGTGCAGAGGCAAGTCCACGTAGCCCGAAATGCCGGAGTAGTGCGATTGTAAGAGGTCGACCGAATAGATGATGCTCGCGAACATGAGCATGTCTCAGAAGGGTGCACGGACTGTTTCACCCTGGACGGTCGCCTAGCGGGCAGCGAAGAGCAAGCACTGCAAAGAAGATGAAGAAAAAGTGGTGGTGGTGGTGGTGGTGGTGGTATTTGGTGGCGGTGGTGGTGATACTTGCAACATCGGGGTGAGTATTTGGCGCATCAGAAGTTGGGATCACATCCGTGCAGATTCGTAATGAACGCACGAATGAGCAGGATGAGGTAGCCCGCGTCAATCACCATCTGCAGGTTGGGCTGAACCCTGCAGTGATGTCCAGTACAGAAAACGAAATGGGGCTGGGGCTGTGGTGGTGGTGGTGGTGGTGGTGGTGGAAGTTTGAAGGGAGTCTTCTGCGGATCACGTGAAAATCCATGTTCCCGCTCGACGCGAATGCACGTCATTTAGAAAGTACTCTTAATTCAATCCTACATGGTTGGATATCCAACCATCTCATCGCTTTTCTAGACACATCTTCTCCCCCGACTCTAGTCCGCTGTCGTAATGTGGGAACGGACATTGCAAGATCTCGTTCGAGGCTTACGCGCCAATAAGAAAGACGAAGCCAAATTCATCGCAAAGGCGGTCGACGAGATTAGGCATGAAATCAAGACGGATGACATGGAGTTGAAGGCAGGGGCCGTGCTGAAGCTCACATATGTGTGTCCCGATCTGGTATTTCTAAATCGTATTGCTCAATCGAGTTATTTTATTTCCCTAGCTGGATATGCTTGGTTATGACATGAGTTGGGCATCATTCCATGTCGTTGAAGTCATGTCATCGCCAAAGGTGCACCTCAAGAGTATTGGATATCTTGCGGCTGCACAATCTTTTGAACAAGACACTGACGTCCTTATGCTGACGACAAATCTGCTGAAAAAGGTTCGTTATGAATTGCATACCCATTGTAATCTATGTATTTATTTCTCAGGACCTGAGCTCAAATCCTGCAGATATTGCAGTAACTCTAGATGGCCTTTCCCATATCGTTACACCGGAACTCGCCCGCGATATTGCGCCTGAACTTATTGCAATGTTGAATCACTCTCGGCCAAATATCAGGAAACGTGCTATCCTCGCACTATATAAAACCCTTGTGAAATATCCAGAAGCCATCAATCTAGCTCGAGCTCGGCTTGAAGAAAAGCTGGATGATCCTGATCCTTGTGCGTGTGTCTACCAACTTCTTTGGTTCCTCTTTAAGGCCTGTTAACAGCTGTCGTTGCTACAACCGTAAATGTTCTATGTGAACTCGCCCGGCGCAACCCAAAGGATTACCTATCTTTGGCCCCTAAGCTCTTCCATCTCCTCACTTCGTCAACAAATAATTGGATGCTCATCAAGATCGTCAAATTGGTACAGCGCCCTCGAACTTCGTCCTGAACGCCTTTCTGATTTTTCCGTAGTTTGGTTCATTATCTCCTCATGAACCTCGCTTGGTTAAGAAACTGCAGCCACCCATCACCGATCTTATCGCAACAACACCTGCTATTTCTTTGCTATACGAATGCGTTCACACTTGCATTATCGGCGGAATGTTACAGGGCTCCTCAGGGGATTCCCTTGCAAAGATGTGTGTCTCCAAGTTAGCAACTTTCATACAAGATGCAGATCAAAATTGTATGTCTTTTTCATGCCCTTATGGTTTTAAATTATATTCATTTATACATTCTTACGGCCTTCAGTGAAATATATTGCACTACTCGCCATGGCAAAGATCGTCCCAACCCATCCTTATCTGATCACAGAATATCAAGATACTATTATCGCCAGTGTTAATGATCAGGATATCAGTATCCGTATGCGCGCTCTTGATTTATTGTCTGCAATGGTACATCCACCACTTTCAAAAAAATTGCTTCCTTGTTCTGATAGGTACCCTTTATTTTCAGGCAAATCGAAGCAATCTACAATCTATTGTACAACAACTTCTAGCTCATCTTGTCCGGGACACTTCATCAGCTTTGCCGACGGCAGCCCAGTCACTGGCACAAAATGCTTCTACTATCGCCGCGACTGTCCCAAAAATAAATTCTCCTAGCCAATCTCCAGCATATCGACTAACGCTGGCGCAACGTATATTGAAGTTATGCTCAAGGTCGACATACGAGAATGTCAGTAACTTCGAGTGGTATCTGTCGGTCTTGGTAGACTTAGCCCATGTGGCCAATGTTGATGTTGGATCCGAGATTCGGGATCAGCTGGTGGATGTGGTCGGCAGGGTTCGCGGTGCAAGACGTTATGCGGTGTCGCTCATGTACACATTGTTGAGTGATAATTTTATGCTCAACAATGCAGCCGAAGAAGGCAGTTGTTCGGAAGTGCTATGGGCAGCAGCTTGGATATGTGGGGAATTTTGTTCGTGAGTTAGAAATCTTTTTTTGGCCAAGTGACCGCCGTCTGACTCAATTTGTAGGGAGCTTGAAGAGCCCCAGAAATTATTGCCATATCTTCTCCAACCAGATATCAACAACTTAGCCCCAGATATCATTGCTACCTATATTCAAGCAGCCGTCAAGATATTCGGGTTCTGGGCATCTGAGCTTGCCCAAAGGTGGGATGATGATGATCTGTCAGAAGTAATGCAAGCTGTGGAATCCATTCTGAACTGCGTGCGCCAGCTGGCCGCTAGTCAGCACATCGAAGTGCAAGAACGCGTGCGTATGACTTCTATGGATGAGAATTGCTCGGCTGAAATGCAAAATCTTTTAGGCTGCCAATGCGCTCGAACTTTTCTCCTTCATCGCGGCGGATCTGTACTCTTATCACCCGAAGTCCGACTTTTCTTCGATATCTTTCGCCGCGACTTCGTCAGCTTTGGATGAATCTGTTCTGACCGAAGAGCCGAGATTTCCGAAGAGTTTATACCTCATCCAACCTCTCTTCAGTGTATACGAGCTCAATCCTGTGGCGGCCCATGCTCAGGCTAGCGTTGCGGTTCCAGAAGGATTAGATCTCGATGCATGGATTGTCCCCCCGCCTCGCGAAATCGTGCCAAATGTTAATGATGAAGTGGACGACGGCCAGGAAAAGAAGGTGAAGAGGAGCAAGAAAGGGAAAGGAAAAAGCCTTGAGTCCTCGACTG
The DNA here is from genome assembly GCA_009935795.1 of Pholiota adiposa. NCBI lineage: Eukaryota > Fungi > Basidiomycota > Agaricomycetes > Agaricales > Strophariaceae > Pholiota > Pholiota adiposa. Next base: position 154,010 of record QEYC01000240.1, on the reverse strand, counting down.
CTGTAAAAAAGAAGAAGACAAAGGAAAATGGTAATCAGGTGGTGCTCCTTCCGATAGAGTCAGATAGCGAAACCGCCGACGAGAAAGCGCTCCGGGAAAAGGTTCGCTTCATATTCTGTTCTTTATAGTTTAACGCATGCTGATTTGACCCAGCGCAAAGCAGAAAGGCTTGAACAACTGAAAGACGATCCATACTACATTATCGATGACCACCCTCAATCAGCTCCACAAGATGTCGATTCCATCCCTGTCGTGCATTTAAATGATATGCCATCAATTGAGCCTGGTAAGAGATCACACATTTTTCCATGCAAATAATTTATAGGCTGAACTCTGCAGATTTGAAAACCAATGGTCTTGGGTCGCTAAGAGCATCATCACATGCGTTCTCTTCTGGGTCGTCCTTTACCATCGATAAAGATGGTGAAATGCCTGAAGGTAGCAATGCTGTACAACAGAGCTCTTCACTGCCGACTCCAAATCTACCGCCTACAAATCTACCGCCTAACGGTTCCAACACTCCTCGACTAAGTTCATTCCAGGAGTATGAAGTAGCTGGAGAAGATACCCCATTAGAAACCATCAAAGTAGTACGATCCAAGAAGAAAACGATAGGGAAGAAGAAACGAACTGCACCTTCATGATTGGGACAATTTACATCAGTATAAGTTCCCATTTTCCAAGATATTTATTTTATTGTAGTCGAGTTACCTGAGGATGTGGATGATATACAAGATATACAGAAAGCAAATCAATGTATGGGATAAGGACAGATGCATGCAGTTCGTGTTAGGGGGGTGTTACCCAAAGCATAGTAAAGATTCTTTGGATGATGGGGTGATGTATGTGCCAGGGTCAGCTGCACAACATTCATCATCGTCACCGGACGGTATCATCCTCTACATGTTCCACAGAGTCCACAATCTCGTTCACGAGTTCAAGGGTTACCCCTGGAATGATTCTTTCTGCCTCCGTGAATGCCCTTTGCAGAGCGCTTAGAGCTACCCGCGCTTCTTGTGATGATACCCTCGGGAATAGCTGAATAATGCAAGAGGAATCAGAACTGGAAAATCAAATGGTCCACAACAACCTACAGAGGCGATTGCGGGTAGGATGACCGAGTCAAGCATTGTAGTGTCAGGTAGGTCATCTTCTATGTGCATATCTTGCATCTTCTGATGGATCAGACTTCCCGTGCTCGAGGAATAGGTATCTACGAATTGGTCGTCATAGTCCTCATAATCGTCTGGATGTCGCTCGAGGACGGCTGATTTCTCTGCTTGCGGAGGCATGTGGCGCACGGTACTCTGCTCGAATCGGGATGAACCTGGAGGTGGTAAGGGCGGCAGGTCTCCTTTCGCGGTAACAGAAGAATGCTGAGACGAGCCTGAAACCCGTCTTGTAGGAGAAGACGAATGATCACTTCGATGCTGAGTAGGTGTACTGCTGATATCATTCTCCCATGTGAGCGGAGGTCCAGATGCACGAACTGAATTCTGTGAGCGTCCGATGGTGTTCGATTTTCCTCCATGACGCACAGTTCCAAAGTCCCATAGGTCATCCAGTTCACCATTATCAGGTCTGCGAAGTGAGGATGAGTGTCACAAGGTGAAAAACCAATATAAGTTTAAAATACTAACAAATCAGCATCGACGTCATTATCGTGCTCTTCTTGTTTTCCTCCTCCTTCGGCTTTCCAACGTTCATGACGTTCGATTAGCTCGGTGAGATAGCTAGTCTTCTTAGCCATGCGAACAAACTTGTGCTTTAATAAATCCTTAGCAGATGGACGCTATACAAGTGTGAGCAACAGCCAAGGTATGATGACCGAATAGTACCTCTCGTGGATCGCGTTGTAGACAATATGACACGAATTCTCGGAAGGGCTTCGAGAAATTACCATCCAGCGTTGGAGGAGGATTTTTGGGAATTAAAAACAAAACCTTTGCTGGATGTTTAATTCTGGGTCGTCGTGTAACAAATGACAACGCACCTTCATTGGATGTAATTCAGCGTAGGGAGGTTCACCCATGGCGAGTTCAATCGCGGTAATTCCCAAACTCCAGATATCAGCTTTGTGGTCATATCCACTTTGCTTTATCACTTCTGGAGACATCCAGTACGGTGTTCCGACGAAGGTATTCTTTTTTGCAGACAAAGTACCCGAGAGCTGCCCAGAGACACCGAAGTCTGCAAGCTTAACCTCTCCGCCAGCGGAGAGCAGAATATTTGCAGCTATTGAGGCTGAGTCGACTAGAATTATATCCTTCTGAATTTGAACTCACCTTTGATATCTCTGTGCAATTTCCCCTCGCCATGTAGATACTCCAGACCCCTGAGAAGTTCGCGAACGATAATTGCAATATACTCTTCTCGGAATACTCCTGGTTTCATCTGAGAAAGAGCAAAGGTTATTGACGAGGTGAAGACATTCGTACAGGAGTCAAATATACCAGATCGGAGCACGAACCACCAGAACAATACCTATCGACGTGTTCAATAAAACTTTATATCTTGCAAAGTTTCACTCACTCCATGACAATCCACAAGTTAGATCCCTTCAAGAAAGATCCATGGTATCTGTTGGATCGTAAGATCAACGTCGCAGAATTTTCATATCATAAACGCACTTTGTAACGTGGGGAGAATCCAGTTGTGATAGAATCTGTATCTCCTGCTGGATGTCCTCTATCTCGTCCTCCGCGCTTTCGAGATCAATTATCTTGATAGCCACGGTCTTTTGAGTTCGCTTGTCATAGCTAGGGACGAACCGATAAGATTAGCGAAGGTGCTGGCTTGAAATGGTAGAGCTCACCCCTTATAGACCTCCCCAAATGACCCTTTTCCTATTCAACACCGTGATGTTAGAAACTGCAGAGGATGTTGAGGGGGTCGGCGAACCTATCCTGTCCTGCTTGACGTAAAGCTCTTCGGGATCTTGGTGAGGGGATTCCTGAAAGGCGTAAGATCCTAATCGATCGAGGATACAAACAAACGTATAACCGACCATTTGCGAATAACACCTCTAGAATGTATATGGGTAGGGTTTGTGCGCAAATGTCGCGTCGGATGTGGCAGGACAATCGGGGCAAGGGTGGGACCTCCTTTCTGTATGGAACGAAGAGAGAAGACGAAGAAAGGTGGACAGAAGGGACAACGACGGACGAGTATCTGAAGCAGATATCGCTTGGACGGGCGAAAGGGGGGCAGATGAGTCGGGTTGAGTTCAAGAGCTGTGATGCCACCTTGGTTCGTCTCAACTTCCAAATCGGGACAGGGGTGTCTTCCTCTCCTCTCCGTCCCAGTCTCCCATAAATGCCTTTTCATTGCTCTCTGTACCGCCACACAATAACAATCATCCAACGGATGCAATGGCCTTAAGATAGTTCTGAATGCTGGACGGCACATAATGCTTCACAGTGACTTCTGCCCGATGACGCGTTGATATTTCAAGGCGGGCCCAACGTATTCTATCTCCTCGGATGCGGCTGGAAGACAAGCCAATCCGGAGGCCTTCACTGCTTGTGAACATTTTGGAATTATGCTTTCTGCTTTACGTCCTGCCAGCACTAGAACGCCGGGCTTAAAGCTAGGATGGCTCATAGATGTCTCTCATGTCAAAAAAATTCCTCTTGAAGCTCAAGTCATGACTTCTAAGTCATTTCGTATGCAGGGCGGGCTCCCCATGATTCGACAGCCTCGAGTCGGGTCAAATGTGCGTGCGCTTAGTCTTGACTCTGAGTCTTTACGATCATGACGCCGTTGATCGTGCCCAAAGAACTACCTTCCGAAGTTCCTTCCCAGTCTGCAGTCTCGAAGGGGAAAAGCCTTCTCCGAGAGTTCATCGCGACCTTGTCCACTAACTGGTTTTCCGACCTTACCATACGCATAATCGACACGAACTGCCCAAAGACGTGCATCCATTCGCAGAGTTGTCTTATCTGATAAATCAGCCTTTTCATCTTTCCATCCTCATCCTCCGCAGTCCGTCAATTTGTGCAAATTTAAAGATATACATCTCTTCGCATGCTAGTCGTCTTATCTGATAATCGCAGTTCTCACCGTGGTTTCAGAAAGCTCACGGAAACCCAGGTCAATGGAATATGAACACTGTGTGAAAACGCTTCCTCGAGGGCCAATTCTGGCAACTTCTCGTACTACCCAAAACCGCATTAACAGCTTCGATCATGGTCGAATTCCGTCGTACTAACGACACTCATTCGCACACATGAACAGAACGCAAAGGTTGCCTTAATAATCACCGCCGTGCCTACGTCTGGGGGGGAAGTTTAAAATGGATCGCATCGTGGCTTCCAACGTGAAGAATGGAAGGCCGCAAAGCTCCAAGAAGATTACCAGAGAATACCACACTCCATCGAAAGCAGGCTAGAGTATTCGGTTACGATTGCTACGCAATTTTTTCGCCGACCCATGGCGAGGACAATGGGGACCAGGTTAATGAAAAACCGACCGTGTATTCGTTCCGTTCTCGTCGCTGACATGCGGAGCTCGAAGTATGTGAGATTTCTTCTATCACCGTACAACATCTCGCTGAGTACATGCATTATAGCCCAAATTTTCGCGAAAACCGGAAATGCACAAGGGGTAATATAATTATTCATATATTGTACCTATATATTCAAAGGTTTCGTGTCCTAGTTAAACCAGAGCCCGCATTCATGTGTAGGCCAATTGAAATGCAAAAGTCGTGAGGGAATCGTGATAATAAGTGCTATATGGTCGATTTTGGTTTACGATGTTCCTAGAAATACCAATTAGTTAAATCATGATTCGAAAGAAAGAGAACACGACAAACCGGAGGGTGTGTCCATTCGTGATCGACGTGCACAAAGGCTCTATCGACGTTCGGAAGGACCTCGATTTTGTCCTGCAGTTGTTGACTGACATCGTGTGCTTTCCATAATGGGGTATTGGCATCCATTACGATGTCAACTTCAACATAATAATCCTGGGGGGAAAGATTAATATGCAACCAAGCCGATACTGCGTTTTCCTTACTGGTCCACTCTAAAGAAAGATTTAGTAGCGACGAAGCTCGAGGGACGAAAATGACGGACGTGGTATGCTCGGACTGTGTCCACTTTGTCGATTTCGTCCGTGAACGTGGCTGCTTTGTAGATAACTAGCTGCAAAAATTCGTGCGGTGCAGATTTTCCAGCCAGGAGTTCAAACTCTTGGTATATTGTGCGACCCCAGGAGATAATTACGCCCAGGGCAATCTGTGAAGGAAATACGATCAGAAACGACAAGTGCAAGAGAGGAGAAAAAGGGAGACAGACAATGATTGCACCGACGGGATCCAGATCTGAATGGAAAATAAATCCCAGCATCATTTGCAAAAGAATGGTACTTACACCAGCGAAGTTTGCTTCCTCCACATGACATCAGGATACCTGGAACGAACGAATAAACCCAATGTCCAAACTCGTATCAAATTTACACACCAAAGCCATTGATCCAGATATCGTTTCGATGGTCCTGCCAGAGGACCTGTACTTGACTCGACTTCTTTCGTAAAGAATAGCTGTATAGGAATAGGAGACCTTTGACGGCTATGTGTATCGATTAGCCAAATATGATGGGTGTGAAAAGATGGCAAAAGATTACCCAGAGCAGCAGCGACTGCGATAATAGATGGAAGATGGAAAGGGGCGAGAGCATCTCCTTCCTTCGAGACAAGAGTACGGATAGACTCGACGATGACAACGAGATTGACGGAGCCCATTCTTTGAATGAGGTTACACCGCTGTCTTCCAGGAAGATATGTTAGGCACTCACAAAAATCCTGAGAAATGCCAAGTCAGAGATTATAATCTTCAACGAAGAGTGGTGCTTCATACCGTAGACAATATTGCCAATAGTTTCCAAACGGGCGCCTCCAACTGGCCATTTGTTGCCATCCAAACTTACCGCTTTCCGGTGAAGCCAAAATAATAAAATGTTGCTTCCTATGTCGAAGACGGAGTCGATGCCGGTGGCGAGAAGAGACAATGAAAGAGAGGATATTGCAGCATACACTATACTGTCGTCAACGACATGGATTGCTGCATTAAATGTCCTGAAGACTCACTCTGGAGAACACATAGGGCGAAATTGGATATCAAACTAGAATAGATGGCGATCTTGACCTTGAAGAAAAATATAGGTTACTGACTGTGGCAACAGAGGGTCAGATGAGCCTACAGGTAAACGAGCAGCTTCCTCGTCTGCCTTTGCATCTTCGGTATGCGCTTCCATAGGTTTCAGCAGGGCTGAAATGAGCTAGATATGATTCGTTCATTAAGCAGACTTGGAAGATTTTAGGCTCGCGGTTATCACGAACGTTATTTTGGCGCGATTGATACTTGGCGACCGCCTTGCCCTTTTTACGTCGGCGCAGGCCTGCGAGCTCTTCTTCTGTAAGCATGCCATCTCGAATTTGGTAGGGATCGACAGGAATGAGAGCTGTGGACCCCGACCCTCGCTCAATGTCTGAATGAGATTCGTTTTGATCAGGTACCACTATGTCGGAGGACTGATGACAATTAGATAGGAAAAATGGAGAAAAAGGTAGAGAAATAAGTACCCTGTTCAGTGTTGACTCTGAAGACGATTTACTGTCTGTCATGGTGACCTAGAAGAGGTTGGAGCAATTGAATATGAGCTACAGTGAAATAGTGGAAGAAGTGGGAAAGACCCGAAAGAGTGGGTAAGGCCCGGACGGAATCTGATGAAGCTAATCTGGAGTGGTACCACTGTGTTGGGCATCCCAAGGGAGTGGTTGCAGGACCCGAAACAAGGAAACGCGCACTTACGATGATAATTCTGGTGTTGCTGTTACGATTCGCACTCTTAAGGGGGGCACCAGGAAAGCAGGAATGCCTGCACTGCTTTGCCTTTGATACCCCGGTTTTCACATCAATAGGCTGGGTGGATTTGTCAGAAAAGAATGACAAAAGAATTCCAAAAAGGAAAGAAAGAAAGAGTTGAAAAAAGTCATAGGACTGGATCGATGCCATTAAAATAGCGTCTAACTTCGTCTTTATGAGTTCGAAATACAATTTTTTTTTCGCGCGGTGCGCGCTTCCAAACCGATGGGACAGGGACATAGTTGAGGTGGATGCATATGATTACATAGTCAAACCAACTTTGTAGCTAAAGAACCTCATTTCAAGACTCAAATTTTTCTAGCTACATTCTATGTACATAGGTGCTCTCAGAATTAAAAATTTTTTCCAGAACAATAGCGATGTGGAAGCTGCACAAATGCAAGTACGGCGCACAGCGACGAGGAGAGCGCGCCGCGTCACGTGCGTGGCAGATAACTTTCGGCCCGAGTTATCTGCCATGGCCCCGTTTTCACCACTTTCGTCAACGATAAAATAATTCTGAATAGACAGAACTGTAACAGACATGTATTGAAGCTTATATACGAGGTTTCAAACTTTTAGAGTGCCGTTTGGGCGCTCAATTCTCGATATACACTCGAAAGTTATCTGCCCGGAGCTTGCCGGGCAGATAACTACCCAGCCTATTGATGCATAAACCGTAGACGGTGTAGACTCGCTACCAGTTACTTAGGTGGTAATCTTCGTAGTGTCATTGTTTGTCCCGTGTTATGGCAAGTTATTGTGTCAAACATCAAGCGGAAATTGAAAATAGAGATCACCATCTCTCGGAGTTTGAAAGGTATCGGTTGGTCACGAGCCTACATAAACCGATACCCCCAAAACAATTCAGTCTCCGTCCCAAACTCAGATCTCGCATCAGGCACTTCACCACAAGGCTCAGCCATCCACAATTAGCAACGTGCGACTACGATAATCTCTGCGTGCGCCCAGCGCAACTCCATCCCCGCTCAACACTCGCGATCGGGCGCCCAAACGAAACGGTGACACGGCTCTGGGTTCAATTTTTTTCAACATGGACTCGTCACAGAGCAGCCTCAAGTCTCTCATGCCTCTAATCGCCTTCTTTTCAGTCCTATTGTAAGTCTTGTCGTCATATCTCCTTCATTCAGGCCTAACCAACCGCGTCATTAATAGCACCGCCGCTCTCTTGTGGTGTTTCCTTTCGTCCTGCCTAGGGACCCCTCTCCGTCGATCTATATCTAACCTGTGGGAGTATACTGTCCTCGGTGCCCAATCGCAGAGTCATGGCCCCTATCGGAGACGAGGAGGCGCCCCCTACGGAGAGGACGAAATGTGGGAGATGCAGAGTCGACGAAGAGGATAACGAACTACCTGACACGAATCCCTCGATTATGCTATAATTTGATAACCCACCAAAGACGCAGCATTGTATGTTGAATCATGTTCGAGGCTGGTCTCCAATGTTATTTTCCTGGCAGTCCAAGACTGAATTTTCGGTCTCGCCTGTCTCTCTAAACTGTTCCTCCTATACGAACCAACACTGAATATAAGTTCCTAGGATCGTGTCGGACACGAATTTTTTGCATCTTTTCTCCTCGTCGTTCAGCATACCCATACTTCAAACAGAATTTGCATCCTTCAACGCCATGAAGATCCCTGCTAGTTCCTCCTTTTTTCTCGCTTCGCTGGCGATATCTTCGTCGTCGAGCTGCCTGGCTGCGCCAGCCGGCACGCAACCTCAAGATCCTGGGTCCTCAACTCCTACCAGCACCGGCCAAGACGTACCATCAACAACATCGTCTAATGTTGTTTCGGAAGGGAAGACCGTCTTCGTCGATGGACAACATATCTCATTGGGGGCAAGAGACGACGCTGGTAAGCATATCAAAAGTTGTTCGATCTATGAATTGACTTGACGCATTCATCTTCAGACGCGGCTAGACTTTCACTCCCGCCCTTGGACCAAATAATCAGTAATATACCAATCATCGGAGGCCCTCTTGCAAAAATCATATCTCCAGCTGCACAACTTGCTGCAAGAGCGCCAGGCAGCGATCAATCCGCCGACGGCGATGGCTCTAACTCCGCTGCAAGCTTTGGCTCCCAGGATATGGAGGCTTTCAGATCTGCCGCACAAGAGCTCTCTCGTGCCCTTGGCGGGGCATACGCTAACCCCTCTGTTCAGGACACTGTGGGCGGCACTATGGCCAGTACGCCAGCTGGCAATATTGTAGGTGGTGTCGCGGACAATACGCCTGCTGGTGGTGTTGTGAAAGGGGCACCTGCTGCACCTGATGTTTCTGGTGTTGTGACTGGGGCTGTGGGCAAAACTCCGTTGGCCAACACCCCCATGGGCAGTGGTGCCAAAGGATATTCCAATGCCGCCTCTGGATCCAGCACCTATACGTCTTCTCCAACTGCAGCCAACACCGGTCCTAGTGACTCTACGTTGACAACGACTTACTCTTCTGCTGCATCTTCTTCGCCGTCCCAGCCTGCAAATCCTCCCAACACACCCAATACGTCCGATCAGGCTTAAGAGCTGGTATAACATTGCTACCTCGTGCCTTCTGGTATTTACTAGTACCTCTAGATCCTGAATGCTTTTATGATGGTTATATCTATGTTCCCAGTTTGATAGCATCTAGTACTACGGACATTTCTACTGCCATAGTTTCTTTCCTGTAGCGTCTGTAGAAATAAGTAATTCAATGATCGAAGCCTAGTCCAAGTTGTAGTTGAACAGAGAAACAAGTCTCAATCACCATCATGTTGTTACCATGAATAAAGCTGTGCAGGTACTTATTTCCGGACCCTATCCAATCTTCTCTGTATTCCATCTTCCGACTACTGGTAACTGAGGACCTCTCTCGTATAACCTTCCTTACGCTATTAGAAAGTTGAGAAGTAATTTATGCCACGTCCTCGGCCACTCACCAACGTCGCGACGGCAGTGCCGCACGGCCATCCCTTTAGCACGGATCAACAGCTTACACCCAGGACTCCCCACAGCGGATCGCGAACAAGTCGACTAGAACAAGGATTTTCCAAGCTGCCTCTCGTAGAAGACACCAATGACATTGATTACGACGAGCACGATACCCTCCAATCCGCCCCACTGCTAGCATCGTCATCTACCGCTCGGTTCTCCGTACGCACTGTGCACAGTGACCGGCGAGACCCTTCCAGTGCGAAAAGCGATGGAAGACGGACCTTCCTACACCCAACACAATTTCTGTCCAGAGCTGTCGCGCAGCTGCCTTTGGCATTTGGAATCTTCATGGCTGGTGTCCTGTTGATCCTCCTTGCGCTGTCCCTCACGCGACCAGAAGCCTTGCATAGATACATCGGCGCCAAGGCCCCACCAACTTCTACTTCGGTACCTCCAGCCAGTACACCAACTGCTTCTATTGCCTCAAGTCATGCTGGCCATGCACAAGCTAATGTCCATGTGCTGTCCTACGAAAACTACACCAAATTCCCCTTGTCAGGCCATGAATATCGCGCCGAATGCGTCAAGCTACATAGTGGATATATGGCGCATGGGGATTATTGGTACCTAGACTCGATGGGCTCTTTCGATGTCCCTCATCGTGACGACAATTCAATTTGTTCGAGCACTATCACATATATGCTGGATGGTTCAGTCGGGCTCACAGCAGACCTGGCTATTATGGCACAGGCTGCAGCGTTGGCGCGAGAGGTACGATATTGATTCTTATTCCATCTTTGTGTGGGATAGTATTAAGCTCTAGTTCTCAGAGAAATCGCACTTTCTTTGTGGATGATACACATTGGAATCGGGGGAAGTGGGTATTAATATCATTTGTCTATCGTTTCCAACGCACTCAGAATTTTTTTAGATGGGTTGACCATTTCGACGATGTTACACAACGACAACCTGGTCCTCAGCCTGGATGCAAGGCTCCTCTTCCAGAAGGTACGCCTGATTCCCTGTTTTAGCACGTAGCGCCCGCCCTGATATGGCATATTTTATATTTTAGAATTGGTTGCATGTCCGCGAACTGCAAGGTGTGTATAGGTAGTCTGTTTACACGAGTATCGACAAGTTCACATGTGCATATAGACATTGGGTGCATATCTTCGCGTTGATCAGTAATGAATATGTGGCCTAATTTGCTCGCTTTCACCCTTCACCTAAATAGGTCATTAGTGCCAGCACAGCTAAATATCATTTCGCCCATGGATTTTCTAACCATTACGAGAATTCGTATGTGCAACGACAGGAAATAAGTATTTATTGTCTAACCGTGTGACGAGGACGCATGTGAAGCCACGCTGCCCGACGCGGCCGTCCTCACTGACGCAGGCGACGAAGGAGGCGGCGCGGCGGGCACACCTCGATTTCCATACCCATACCCCGCCCCGTGCGCATTCGTCGTCGACGCCATTGACCTACTTCTATAGTTATGGACACAATCTTAATCGCCTAAAACCTATATTCAGTCAAGCCCTTCACTCCTTCGAATCCACCATTCGTCCCAACTCCAACACACAAGACTTAATCAAATTGGCCCGCAACGAACTTTCTGACTTTATTGAAGTCGTCAACAAGCAAGACAGCGAGGCAGAGTCCATATACATTGGCACCCACATCCGACGCGGAGATCGCAAAAGTCTTTCCTATGCCTACAAGGATAGAAAGATTCCGTTGACCGAGTACTTGACTGCAGTCTCTACTACATGGACGCGTTTGCACCCTGGGCCACTTTCCGAGGCCATTCCAGTTGTCTACCTAGCCACCGATTCACCGGAGGCGCGACAAAATTTCGGGGAACTATACAAAGGAGAAACTTTTTCGTTATTTGACGCAACTAATCCTACTTTACGTGCCCTCGCAAGCCCGCATGAATATATTCAGACTCAGTTCGACGAGCAGAGCATCCAATCAAGAACAGCAGCTACGAAAGGCATGCTAGTTGATCTTGCCTTGGTCAGCGGCCTATGGGCAGGCAAAGATGACATGGTCCCTGACGCGACAATCTGTGCTCTCAGGTGTGCTCATTTATTCACCCTTTTACAATTCTACTTACTGATCAACCGATTAGCTCCACTGTATGTAGACTATCACCGATTGGACTCGGTTGGGATCGTGCATTCGGCAAGGTCAACGATATGGGAGACATAGACGCACAAGCCAAACGCTGGATAGACGTCGATGAGAAAGGTCTCGTTGTACCTGTCTGGCAAGCATTCCAGTTATTCAATTAATTCAATGCCTTTTCGGAAGGTCGACTTGTATTGCATGATTTGTGCTCGCTCTCGTTACTGTAAATGTACTTATCTATCATCCGAATCCAGCTTTGAAAAGGTATCCGAGGTTCAAGAGCCATCAATAAGCAAATCTGAAATCCAGTCGTTTGTTACCGTCATCAGTGGTGGTCTCGAGGTATTCCTGTTGTTCCTATTGAACTGCATTGTTACAATCACATTTTCTGTTTCAGAAAAACACCTGCCTTCGGAGACATTGATCTCCAAATCTTTTCTCTCCTTGCATTGAGGGCGCGGTAGAAGAAATACGTGCCGATATAAAGGCAGATATTCATGGAACATATGGCAATGAGCTCCTTATTTCCTCGTTTATCTAATCGACATCTCAATATTAGATGGTTGATTCTGTCTGGATTCCACACGGACGGCCTATATAATGGTTTGTCGTAGGCTCGATAGATGTTTGCCTACAATCTTATCAGCGTCACTGAATCATCATAAACTTGGGCTTTTCATTTACCGCAATAATGTTTGCAGCTTGCACAAACATGTTATACACGCTTGCTGATATTGTTCTATGTTGTTGTCAGCTTTTGTGGATGCATTAAATATGCAACACACCTCGTTCGGACACTGTACGAATTTCTGGAAACCCACGCCACTTGGATAGGGTGGACATAAGGATATCCAGCAATCAGGGAAACGACAGCAAAATATGCCCATTGCGACGTCGTTTGATTAAACGTAAACAGGGCAATCAAAAGTGGTAGCGCCCAAAATTGGAGGACAATCGTCGCTGCGACACGACTGTTGATGATCTCACTCACGAATGCCATCACAAGGAGTAGTGACATGCCCAGGAACAGTGAAGGTATACTGAGAAGACTTGTTTGTGTTGTCGTGAAACCGAGGTTTCGGAGAGAAAGAGTGAGGTAAGTTTGGGGAGGTATCACCGGCACTACGTTTCTGTAAATCTGACTGGACCATAAATATGGCAGGTGAGGGCTTACCCATGTGCGTTAGGCCGAGAGCGTAGAGTGGTCAAAGTCTCCAATCTTTGAGAGCTTCCCAAATCATCCTGACATTGAGGCCCTCGCGGTTGTGCATGTCAGATTTGGAAGGATCGTCCCGCAAAACTCTTCGCAAAGAAATGTCAACTCGGCGAGCACGTGCTGAAGGGTCAAACCTATGGGCGTTCTCATACTGAGGAGGTGGACGATAAACCTCAAGGGTCACAGGGTTGTCGAACGCAGATGGTTGAGTCGCAATGGCGTCCAAGTCTACCTTAACTCGTCTCCATGCGCCGGACAGTCCTGATCTTGAATTCAACCAGTCTGCAGTGGAGCCGCGAGCTTGGGTATGTCGTGGACGACGGACGAAGTATCGATATCGTAAACCTTTTCCTCCAGACTATCCTTGTGAGTTTCCGTTTTTCCGCGTGAATTAAAAAGTAAGGTCGACATGTAGCCTGCAATCGATGTATAGCATATGACCACGGAGGGTGATAAAGAAAGAATAGCATTGCAGAGAAGAAAGAACCGTTTTTATCTCTCTTTCTACGTACTCGATACAATAATAGAACAGCATGTCTATAATTGCACCTATGTGTTAAATGGTGTATTGCGTTTTGAGTCACTTCGATTGCGCCATGGGCTCTCATAGATTTATCATTCCCAAATGTAGGCAATCAATATCCATATTAGGCTATTTCCGCAACACCCTTAAAATAGAGTCACCAAGCAACTGCAAACCAGCTGCAAACTGTTTGCCCCTGGGACAATGAAACTTAAAGAGTGAACGTTTTGCATCGAAAAGCAAATGCAGGACTTGATTCCCACGAATACAAGCTCTACCCAAGTCCAAGAGCTTGTGGGGCTCTGGCTCCTTGATTCTGACTTAACCCTAGCTAAAGTCATTTGCCGATATCGGCCAGCCTCTGAATCGCGCGTCCATGACATTGGTATTTTTCATCACAACAGGTATGTATTGAAACAATTTTGTGCGCCGGATACTAATAGTACAAATGCATGATAGTTTGGGATGATATCTTTGCAACGCATTAAGTCGTGGAGTAGGATTTTCACCTCTGAATCTAAAATCCAAAGGTCTAGTACACAAATCTAAAGTCCAAACGGGCGTTTCCCTCGTCTTTGGTATTTTGGGTATATTGTTCTTTTTCCTGGATTATTAAAGCCGATTATTAACCGCTGAATACCCGGCATAATTATAGAGCACATACGAACCTTTTCGGACAAGGAGTTCCATTTCCTCTCCCGCTTGCTGTTAAGCGTTCGGTAGAAGAAGTATGTCAAAATGTAAATGCAGATATTCATGTAGCAAATGGCTATAAGCTGTCGATTTCCCCGTTTGTCTAGAACAATGACCACTCAGCTGTGAATAAGATAGAAAAAAATAGACTAAGCTCACAAAGTGGTTTATCATCGCTGCGATAGATGTTAAACTGGTATAGTGCAATGATAAGCATCGAGAAGATAAGGCGAAGTTCACTATTTTTACATAAACGATGCTTCCTGTCTGGACGAACATATTGTAGATGCTGGCAGACATAGTTCTGCAACGAAGAATAAGTACCTTGCAAACGAGGCAGTTTCAATATGAAAAAACTGACCTTTGCCTGACGCTGAATGAATTTCTCGATGCCCATGCCACCTGAATTGGGTGCACATAGGGAAAACCGGTAATAAGAGTGACGACGGCGTAGTAAACCCATTGTGAGGTATGTTTATCAAAAGTATAGAGAGCGATGAGAAGCGGAAGAGCCCAAATCTGCAGAATGATGGTTGCAGCAACACGGCTGTTGGCAAATTCGCTGAACCAGGCAGCGATAAATAACATCAGTCCTCCAATGAAGACGGAAGGTATGACCAGAAGGTTGGTCTGTGTGGTATCAAATCCAAGATTCCTAAGGGATAGTGTGAGGTATGTTTGAGGAGGACCGACAGGAACTGTGATCATGAATGAGCAAAAGCACATTTAAAAAAACCAGCTCGACAACTAACTCATATGAACAAGTCCCAGTACATAGATTGGCCACAATCTCCAGTCTTGCATAGAGCGCCAGATCATTTTGATGTTCAGGCCTTCACGATTGTGCATATCTGACTTCGCTGGATCGTCCCGAAGTACTCTGTGAATTATGATCAACAAGAAGCGACAAACTTGTGTGGAAAGATAGACGCACCTGTTGACCATGATTACCTCCTCCCTAAGAAGAACATGGCTTTAGCGACGAGAACGAACGCAAAACAGATAAAATAAAATTTAAATCATCCTGCAGGTCGGTACCAGGCTTTTGTCTGCGTGGGACTAGCAGGCATCATGAAGAACGATACAAGGCCGATTGAAAGGGTGAATAAGCCTTCTATCAAGAAGAGGTATTTCCATCCTTCTTTTCCGCCAGCGCCACGCAGTCGCAGGATTCCTGTGGCAAGGAAGGCATTGCTGATATGGGACAGATAGTTGGAGAGCCAGAAGAAAGCAAGACGAATTGGCACTACCAAAAGGTCAGATATATCAATGGAGCTCCATAAACATTTCGACTCACGTTCAGGGCCTGTGTAAAAGTAGGAAAGATATAGGATAATGTCGGGAATAAAGCCGCCCTCCAAAAAGCCAAGGAACACGCTATGAAATAGTCATGAGTTAGAACTTATCATTATCATTCTTCTATAACAAACAATGGAAACTTACCGGCAGATCAAGAAACTCGTCCTACCCGTCAGCCAGAATTGACAGAAGGAGACGATACTCCATAGTACAATTTGGCAAGGACCCAGACATCGGGCCCAACACGCTTCGAGAACAACTGCGAAGGAAGTTCTAAAAAGTGGCGATGAACTAAACTCAAAATCGATTGATTGCTTGAACATTTACCTGCGCACAAAAAATGCCACACGAAAGACAGTGTTGCCAAGGTTGAAGTCGTTCGTTGTCATTCCAAGGTCATCTAGCATGTTATCCGAGTTGGCTTGCTGGATATTCGTTCGGTCCAGATCGAGAGCGAAGAACATGATGCAAGCCCAGATCATGATACGAATATCAATTTTTCGGACCAATTTCTAGGGACCATGAACAAGGGAAGGATTGAAAATTTTGGGACTGTGAATTCTCACCTTTTCTTCTCTCCATGTCCAACGTGCCAAGGGGTCGAAGCGATGTGTGTTCTCATATTGCGGAGGTGGACGATAGACTTCAAGAGTGACAGGGTTGTCAAACACAGAAGCTTGGGTAGCGATGGCGTCAAGATCAAGTTTGTCTCTTCGCCATTGATGGTTAAGAATAGCGGAGAAGCCGTTCCGATTTTGATTATCAAGAGGTGTTCCCAGTGGCAGGATTTTTTCTGAGATATCGTTGGACGAAATTGACAACGAGATGCTGCGCTTCTCATCGAGGTCGGACCCGGAAGGGGGCTCACTGGTAATCAGGCGAGTGGCCATGATGTGCGAAATAATTTTGGGGAGACAGGAGGAATCGAAGCGTGCGTATTTAAGTCCCCCATAGTGACACAGAAGGGTAAGTCGTCAAAATCGCCCATACGTATGAATTGCGAAGAGAATAGGATACATTGCGCTCAAAATCTGAGAATGGCGCAATGCATGTCAAATCCAGCAAAGGAATTCAAATTACCTACTTTGTGACATTCTACACGTCCAATCAGGCCAAGCCAATGCCGGCGACCTGGGCATTCGGCTTCGTGCTACTGCATATCTATCTCCGACCCATTCCCCGCCCTCTGCCTCTCAATGCTCGTTGGGCCGTTCCAGGTGGGGCCTTGGGACCAGCGTTTTGCTGACAAGGGTATATGAGCATCGTGGCTGGATTGAGATAAAAGGAAAACATACCGCTTCGCTTTGTGGGTTTCGAACAGTCTCGTCCACACTCAGGATTAAGCATGCAGCTTCAGTAGCACTGCTGATTGCGTTGACCTTGACCAAGCTTGGCTCCCAGACGAATGCGTCCATGTTATCGCGGACGCCGGATGCCCCATCAACATCAACACCGAACCAGGTCTCTCCACTGGCGTGCTTCATACGTAACTTGTTAAGAATGTCGGTGGAATCCAATCCTGCATTGTCAGAGATCTGGCGAGGAATGATCTCCAGCGCTTTTGCGAAGGCAGCGATAACTAACTGCAATTTTCCGGGGATGCTCAGGGCATATTTCCGGATATAAGCGGATAGCTCCATCTAATTCAAATTCGTCAAAATCCAAGGGAACACTTAGTGGACTGAGTGGAAATTACCTCGATGGCGCCTCCACCAGCAACTACTTCTCCGCTCTTGACAGCCCTCTTGACCACCATGAGCGCATCGTGCAGACTCCTTTCGACTTCTTCAATGAATTGTTCTGCTCCGCCGCGAAGGATCAGGGTACAAGTCTTCGCCTTGGGACAGTCCTCGAAGATGTTGTACCTTTCTCCTCCGATTTGACGTTCTGCGAAGATTCCACAAGTTCCAAGGTGTTCCCGCGTGATATCAGAGCACGTCGATTGGACTGATCCGCCTACGGCTTGCACCACGCGTCGAAGGTCGCCAGCAGCAACACGACCTGCACAGAAGATATCCCTGTCCGCAAACCACTGCGTCGCCAAATCTCCAATTGGCAGCTTGCTCAGGACGACTTTGGCGCCTGTTTTCTCAATTGCTTCGAGCTTTCGATAGATTATCTCCCACTCGGCGTCAACAATAGCCTGGTAATCTGCAACAGCGTCGACGCGGACTTCAGCGTTGTCTTTTTCGGCCTTGAGCTCCAGTTCGACGTTTAAGCAGACGATAAGAGGGTTTGTAAAGTATTTCGGCTGTTGCTCTGCACCGGCATATGTGAAAGTTTTCTTGAAAGCAACACCCTTGATCAGGAGTGAATCTTGCAGACCACCACCAGCAACCTTCTTCACTCCGATAAGAGACTCGTCAAGATCGTCCTGATCCAAACATTCAATGGCATCGACAACCATCTTAGAGAAGAAAGGCTTTTCTGAATGAATCAATTTGGAAGACATGGAGGTCGATGCACATTTCAAGAGCAGTGAACGGAAACGTCTGGGAGGTAATCGATGAGGCAAATACGACGCTGAAAACATAAACCCACTCACTCTGGGTCAGACTTATCGACAGTGATTTGAAGTTCTTTGATGCGATCTAGAGCCTACGATGATGTTAGAGAAAAGGTGCAAAATGAATAAAATGACGCGTACCAATTGGCATGCTTGCCTGAAACCCTTCATTATGATGTGGGGACTCACACCATCTTCGATGAAGCTCCTGACCTCCTTCAAGAACTGTGCAGCCAGAAGTACCACACTCGTTGTTCCATCTCCGACTTCTGCATCTTGGGCGCGAGCGATATCGACGAGAGTACGCGCTGCGGGATGGACAATGTCCAAAAGCTTCAGAATTGTGGCGCCATCGTTGGTGATTTGAGCTTCGCCGCGTTCATTGACGATCAGCTTATCCATTCCTCGTGGACCAAGAGTGCTAGCCAATGTTTCGGAGATAGCAAGACATGCTGAGATGTTGGACAACAGCTGGGGTTTTCCTTGCGAGGTGTCTGTGCCTTCTTTCAGCAAGACAACAGTGGGTTGCTGTGATATAGGATTAGCAATGTTTATGCGAAAGCCTGGAGCAGCTTACCATAGGTAATCCGCGCTGCATTTTGAGTAGATTATTGAAGAATAAAAGTACGGATGAGGGCGCACAGACTACTCAATATTCTGGAATTTGGGTGTTGTTTGGTCCTGTTACCTGCTACGCGTTTTTGGACGCGTTCAAGTGCTAATTGACTCAACCACATCCACTAACCTACGCGTTAGTAACTTTCCAGAACTAATGCCCGCTGCCGACTCTGTTCCAGACGAACCACCTCCTGGCTTGTTTTTTGCTGGCTCGGATGAGGAAGAAGTCATCGAAGACGCGGATGCCATGTCCGTCACAGATGTTGACCAATTGGACGCGGTAATGGAAGTCAATTCACCGTCGATTCCTGGTGGGCATCAATCTCCACAAGCATCTTCGACCAGGTCATCTCCCATGATTCAGAAGCTCTTCTTGGACGATGAAGATGGCGATGACAATGGGGTACCCATTCAAATTGACATTCCAAGCACGAAGAAACGACAGGCCTCTGAACCTGACTCGGATTCAGATATTGAAATAATCGAGAAACCAGCCTTGTTTTCTGAGAAGAAAGGAAAGCTCGTGTCAACGGCACCTAAGGCTCTCATTGAAAAGACGATTTCTGAGTCTCCTCCCCCTGCAACAAAGAAGCGTCGCTTCTCACCTCCACCTCCACAACCTCCTGCCGTTGATGACTTTCCTCCAACCTACCTTGGTGAAGTTCTGATTCCAAACGCCTGGAGTAACGTGTCTGGTAAAGGCTATGTGAAGCCAAATGATCACGTACTTGTTAAACGAGACGCAGACGATACTGTCCCTGGACCTAGCAAGTCGAAAGCGACCAATCGTTCAAACGAGAAGACGAAGTCAGACGGCAAGAAACAAATCACTCTGGCGACAATGCTTAAAGCACCACCTCCAAAAGCAGCTCGCAAGAAGAAAAATGACACGATTGTTCGACTTGTCAATAAAAAGGGCTTCGGTACGTGCAACTGATTTCTTGTCATTCCTATCACTCAAATTATCCTCAAGAATTCGGTCGCTTGCCCACGGAGGTATCTTGGTGGATCTACAAACTACTAGAATTGAGTGCGTCTGTTATCGAAGTCAACAATTTTAATTTAACTGACTTGTATTAAAGACATGGTAGAAATTCGAGCCATCATGACAGATTGTCCAGAACGCCTTACCACCGGCATAAGCCTCATCGTCACTCTTCATATATATCTAATCGCGCCGGCGTTCAGACCAATTGAAACTGCCGGAAACAGTGAGCCTAACGCAACCCAACTTGGCTTCAACGAAGGCCTAGAGACACAGGAAGAAAGGTGAGGGCATGCTCATCTATTGGTTCAAATTTTTTTCAATTGCTGACTTGCATATTGTAGTTCACTCCGAGAGCGCAAGGATGCAATTTTGAGGTTATTTGACATCGTTGGATTAAAGCCTCAGGCAGGAGTAAATGTTAAAGCAAAACAGGATCCCAAAGTTCCTGAAGAGGCTCTCAAGTTGGCCAGACGGCCTGCAAAGAAAGTCAAGGAAGTAGTCGGAGACGGCGAAGAAATAGAGGTGGACGACGTTGAAGAACTTTCAAAGAAAGATCTTGACACAATTTACAGCAAGTAAGCAGTTATCTTCATCTCCACTTTTTAGCATGAGTTGAAGAAGATTTTGTAAGGGCCCAACATAATGATCGTGACATGGGTACCATGGAACCAGCGGAATCGTTCAACCTCACTTTGCGTGGATACCAAAAGCAGGCTTTATTGTAGGTGTTTTTGAAAATCTTTTCAACCGCTGGCAGTATTGATCTTGTACAGTTGGATGTGTTCTTTGGAGACTGGTGCAATGGATGCCCGGGAAGCGTCATCGATGCACCCACTATGGTCGGAGTAAGGCCTTCTCTCTTTCTGGAATTTCTCTAAGCTCAATCTATCCCTAGATACTGTTTCCCTCTAAAACCTGTTATGCACGGAGAAACCATAGATTTGACAGACGACGAGAAGCTCTTTTATTTCAATCCCTACTCAGGCGAACTGAGTCTTACTTTCCCAAAAGCCGAAAGGAACTGCAAAGGTGGAATTTTAGCGTAAGTGATCTACATCACCAAAGGTATAACGGCGCTAATCAAATATTAGCGATGGTATGGTCTCATCTTATATCTATTCTACAATGATCCCCTCTGACCCAAATTTGCGTGGTTTCATTAGAAAGTGCGTTCATTATGAAAGCAGTAAACAGAACTGTGACTTATATTTAACAACAGTGGGGATGGGCAAGACAATAATGTTATCCGCACTCATTCAGACAAGTCCTGCTTCACCTGAAGACAACGTCGCAGTACCATCAAAACGCAAGCAACTAAAGCTAGATAACGCCTTCCGTGCTGTCAATCAGCGCAAAGCTCATGTTTCCAAACCGCCGTCGGCGACATTGATAGTCGCACCAACGTCCCTACTAAATCAATGGTCGGAGGAACTTACTCGGTCAAGTAAACCAGGCACATTTGACGTCTTCGTGTGGCATGGACAAAATCGACAGCAGCTCGAATCTCTGATCGAGGGGCATGATGAGGACGACAAGGCGATCAAGGTGGTTATCACATCGTATGGTGTGCTCGCGTCGGAGCATGCGAAGGTTCAATCACCTGTATTCGACAGTGAGCCGATGTTTTATTATACCTCATGCATCAGACTGATGAAGTTAAATTAGTTGAATGGCTTCGAGTCATCCTCGACGAAGCTCATGCTTGTAAATCACGTACGAGCAAGACGGCCAAGGCTGTATATGCACTCTCTGCAAGACGCAGATGGGCAGTAACAGGTACAAGCCCTCCGCCGCTTCTTCTTTCCTTTCTAATCCCACGTTTATAGGAACTCCTATTGTCAACAGGCTCGAAGATCTATATTCGCTATTGCAAGTGCTACAGTACTTGACGTACGAATGATGTGCTCATTTTTTTTTGCCTATAGAAAATTCCTTGACTTCAAACCATGGTCCGAATTTGCTTTCTTCCGGTCGTTCGTGCCTTTTTCTACGTCATCAAACATATTTCTGAAAACTGTTTTTTTTAAAGATTCATCACACTTCCTTTCATGGCCTGCGACCCGAAAGCACTGGAGATTGTACAAGTCATCCTGGAGAGTATCCTTCTTCGACGCGAAAAGACAATGACGGATTCAGACGGCAACAGAATTGTCGACCTTCCACCGAAAGAGGCACTTATCTTTTGCCAGTTTTATTTGACATTGCTCACCTGTCATATATAGGTTGTGGTCGAAGAACTCGAATTTTCGCCCCTCGAACGAAAAATATACGACTCGATCTACCTGTCTGCAAAGGCCAATTTCGACCAATTGGAAGCGAGAGGACTGGTCGGCAAGAACTTTACGCATATCTTGGCCATGCTGATGCGGTGCGTGCTTCCAAGCTTCAAGTTCTAACCTGTATCGACCCTTGACCTTCATCTGTGTTCACCTTTTACCAGCCTTCGGCGCGCCGTCCTCCATCCCGATCTAGTGCTCACAGGTGACGAGCAACGCGCATTATCCCCAGCCGCTGAAGGTCCCATAGACGTCGACTCCTTGATCAAACGCTTCGCAGAGGACGACTCGAGCACGTTTGCCGACGAGTTCATTGCTAATCTCAATGGAGACGATATCAGGGAATGCCCGATCTGTTTCAACGAGATAGAGGTGCCGATGGTTGTGCCCAAGTGCATGCACCAGTTGTATGTTTTTTGCTTCTCTGCATGGGGGTGATCGTGCTCATTTCGCATCTTTGTGGTAGTTGCAAAGACTGTATCGTCTCTCACATAGGGATCTGCGAGCAGAGGAACCAGGAAGCAAACTGTCCTACATGTACAGCTGGTCCGATTAAGGTGTGCCATCCTCCCCTACATTGCATGTTGAATGATGTTTTATCGCTTTGAAAAATAGAGCAATGAATTAATGGAGATCGTCAAGAAGACCCCAACTTTGAGCCAACCGCAAGCCTCAGGCTCAGGCGTCGTGCTGCGCAGGAACGACTTCAGATCATCCACCAAGCTCGATGCGCTGATCCAAAACCTTCGTGCGCCTCCTTTCCACCACAAAAAACATACAACTAACACACACTCTTCCTCTCACGCCAACAGGCCGCCTACGCGATCAAGACCCCACCTTCCGCGCCGTCGTCTTTTCGCAATTCACGTCCTTCCTCGATCTCATCCAGGCGGCGCTGGAGCGCGAGGAGCTCGAGCACTACCGGTTCGACGGCACGATGGACATGAAGAAGAAGAACGCGGCGGTGACTGCGTTCAAGGCTGCGTCGCGGAAGCCGAAGATCTTGATTGTGAGTTTGAAGGCGGGTGGGGTGGGGTTGAATGTGAGTGCATGTTATTTTTAAGGTGGTGATGTGTGCTGATGAGTTGTAGTTGACGATTGCAAATCATGTTTTCATGGTATGTGGTTTTTTATTTTGGGTACTTGTAAACGAATGCTCTTAGATGGACTGTTGGTGGAATGCCGCCATTGAAAATCAAGGTACGTCGATCTTTCACGAACTCTAAGAAACGCTCATATTGAATGGCCTTTTAGCCATCGACCGCGTCCACCGCATAGGACAAGATAAAACGGTCTACGTAAAACACTTTATCGTGAGTTCTTCCCGCCCTCCCGTTCCCATTCCAGAAATAATCATCACACGGCAGGTATCCAAAACGATCGAGAACCGGATCCTCAAGATCCAGAAGCGCAAGACCGCTATCATCAACGAGGCGTTTCGTGGAAGCGGGAAGGGGGATTCTGAGAGTATGCAGAATCTGAAGCTTATGTTTGGCGATGAAGTGGACTGAGAGCGGGGGTAGTGGTCTATGTATGGACTAGGCTGGCGGGATGGAATACTTACCACACATGTATGGGATACACAAATAGCACCCTTCTTTCTCCTCTGAAAACAACAAGCATGCGATACGAAGTTCAAGAATCTGCGCCCTGGAAAAGGGGTTTTTGTATACAAGGAATATCATCAGAAGTAGTTACGAGATCAGGGAGTCGTAGCAAGCAAGACAGGTCCAATAGATATTGTACAGAAAGCCATAGAGCGTACGTATGGTACAAGGGAAAAGAAGAAGATAAGGAAGAACGTAACGTGGCATAATGGGGGTGGGGCTCAGACGAGGGCCTCGCCGACGGTAAAGTGGACATGGTCGCCCTCGCCAAGGGTGAGACGGACGGGGAGACGGGGATCGATGCGGACGGGGGCGCTGGAGCCGACGTAAAAGTCGCCGCGAGAGAAGTTGCGGGTGATGGCGGCGGCCTCCTCCTCGGTGAGGTTGCGGGGACGCTTGTTGGGACGGAAGGTGGAGGTGGAGGCGCCGGTGAAGGTGCCGTTGTAGTCGTAGTACTGCTGGTGGGAGAGGTTGGGTGCGCCGAGGGTGGCGTACATGGGGGGCGGGGCGAACTGGACGGCGTTGTTGGCGGCAGCGGCGGCGGCGGCGGCTGGGTTGGCGGCGTCGGATGAGCGGGGGAGACGGAAAGAGGGGAGCTGCGCACCGGAGGGGCCCTGCTGGCTCTGGTGGTCCTGCGAGTCCGGGTCTGGGTAGGCGCAGGAGGGTCCCAGGCCGCGCTTCAGGCAGCTCTGGCAGGGGAGCACCTCGCTGCACCGCGTCTTCCCAGTGTGGCACGCCACGCACGCCCTGCGCACAGAGGGCGCCTTGGCTGCAAAGGGGGGGGGGGGTCAGTCCGGGGAGGCCGGGGGGGCGGGGAGAGCGGGGAGGGGACGTACGCTTGCGGGAAGAGTCTGGGGTGGCGGAGGAGGCGTCGTGGTGCTGCTGGAGCTGCTGGAGCTGCTGGGAGGCGTCGAGGGCGGACGGCGCGTCCGCCGCCGGGTCGTCTGTGGGCATGGCCGACATCGAGGTTCAATGCGGGTCAACACACGGGCCATCCCCCGTACCCCCCGTCGTTTCCCGGCACACCCCGGATTACATCAACCGGCTATGAGGTCCCCGCATCCGGACCTCTTACCTCTCTTTTTGCAGCGTCCCTCTTCCTCTCTGCGCAACCATGTCGCCCTCGCCGCTGCAGCCCCCGGTGCCCTTTGCCGACTTTGAGTTTGCCTTCGATCCGTCCCTCTCCAATCTCTTTCCCAATCCCCCGCCCCTGCCGTCCTCCGCAGACCTCTTCTCCCCCTCAGAGACCACTGATCTCCTCGGCTTTCTCGACAACTTTGGCGATCTTGGTTGGGACTTTAACGGCTCTCTCAACAACGAGCCCTACCAGCAGCAGCAGCCCTACGAGCATCTCCCCCCGCCGACCGCACCCTACTCAAATCCCCATCTCAACTCCGCCCCAGACCAGTCCACCTCTACGCGCACGCGATCCGCCGCACGCAGGGGCTCCCTCCACTCCGCCGCCGCCGCCGCACCGCCCCCTGCCTTCTCTGCCTCGCGTGCGCACAGCACCACCTCCGAGTCTTCCTCCGCCACCACCCCCACATTCTCCGCACCCGGGGGCAGCACAAGCAATGCAGGCGACACCCCCGCACCACCGCGTAGCAGCGCAGGTGGAGGCAGCACACCGCGCAACGCCAAGCCGCTCCTCTCCACCCCGCAGAAGCGCCTGAACCACATCATGTCCGAGCAGAAGCGGCGCAACGCCATCCGCGACGGCTACGCGCAGCTCATCGCGCTCATGGCCCCCGCGGGCTCCGCACCCGGCATCGGCATGCCCACCCGCGGACGCCCCAAGGGCAGCGGCAGCCGGGGTAAAGGCCAGAGCAAGGGCAAGAGCGGCGTCCTCTTTCGCGCCGTCGAGTACTGTCGCTGGCTCGAGGAAGGCCGCGACTCCCTCAACGACGAGGTCATCAGAGTCGAGATGGCCGCTGGCCTGCGGAGGTCGTGATCATCCACATCCGGGGACGGTTCTTTTTTCTTTCTTCTTCGCTTTCGCTTTCTCTTTCTTCCCGCAGATCGGACCCCAGTATGATGGATTAAAAAGTACAACGCCTACCATGTATCAATACTGCAACGCCCCCATATGTATACCCTATCTACCATCATCCATCTCCGACGCGTCGTCCCATGCGCGCTAATTTACCATCACCTGACGCTGATTAACACATGCTCTTGTCCCATCACCCACGATTGCCAATTGGTCCGCTTACTTGACAGGCGCTAATCTTCTCAAGTATTTGTATGTAGCTTTGCCATAAAATCTGCGCCCAAAGTACTCATCTTGTGCACCTTTCTTTGTCTTGCGCTTCGGGAATTAGACGCCCGCATTGTACTTTTATTCACAACAGATAATCCCATCGCTGAGTGGCCAAAGCTCGGCGAACTACGAGAGATACCTAAAAGTGGGCTGCTGACCCTTCGCACTGCACCGCACGCCACTCCAGAGTCCATTCCATCACTGCCGTCCGCCTGCACTCGAATAAGGAATTTGAATTTTCAAATCCAAACAAACGTGGCGCTGATCCGCTCCTGCATGCCATTCTGCCTCCGTCTCGACCACGTTAAACCACGTTTCACCGCCACAGCGTATGTAACAGAAGCGTAATTGAGGTTGACAGCGATAAATCATAAGATAGAATAAGATGTCTAAATGATGTCAAGTACAAGTAGAGTACATCCAGACCAAAATATGTTATAAGAGTAATCTCATGGGATATCTCCACGCCCCCACCATGTGGGTAATCCCCCACCGATTCCGAACATCGAAAGCCCACCACATTGTAATAATATTCAGCCTGCTCTGTCTGTTTGCGACTTTTCGCGGACAGCTAGAGGACGGGTACGACGGTGGAGAAATTAAATAGCAGCAGCGCACAAAATGACAAGTACGGCGATTCCTCCTGCTATCCTCCAACGATAGCCCCCGCGTTGTTTTTCTTACTCGTGTGGCTAGTCGCAGGAACCTGTATACTTTTTTTGAGAGATCGGACGTATCGGGTCCGGCTGTATGTAGAGTACTGATAAGCTAGGATGTAGAAAGAAAGTTGGACAAAGTCATTATTTACCGTCTGCTTTTGCCAGATTAAATATGTCCGTTCCGTTGGCCTTGGGAAAATCGACGTTAGATACGCACGAGGTAACGATTCAATTTCAGATGCTCCGACCAGCCGCTCTAAACCGAACTACAGACTCTGAGGGAAAAATACCGTAGGGTCCAAAAAGGCGTAGTTTGGCACAGGAAGTCCAGTAAATATGGTATTCGAGAAACTGTATAGTATTCTCGAATCATAAGCAGCTTTTGGGTTCTACATAAACGTGGAACATACACCGTAAGTACCTCTCCGAAACAATTTTCATTGTAAAGCGACCACCTGGCCAGTTAATCAGAAATGTCAGGAATAGTGCGTTGACTTGCAGTTGAAATTTAAAACAGAACGTACGTGGGGAATTCAGCGCCCTGGCATAGAGCACAGGCGCTTAACAAGCAGATGCGACCGTACAAGGACTCTGATTCAACGAGTTGAATGTGTGTTAGATATTTGAATGAGTTCAAGTGATATGACGGATATGACCAGTAAAAGTTTTTTTTTAATGCTGTTAACACACCCAGTTGAATCCTGACTGGCAGTTCGGAACTGATCCCAATCCAGCCGCAGGGGATCCGGAGAGCAAGGTGCCCAGCACCAGAATAGCAAGTGCGAGTTGCCTCATGAGAGTATAGGTGATTCGTAGAAATAAGAGGAAGGCTGAAGAGAAGGGAGTTCTCCTAGACAGGTTTCTATTGCGAATGGAGTGCTGCTTCCCACCTGCCAAATAAATGGCTACTCGGGGGGAGCCATCACGGTCTACTTTTGCAAATTGCAACCAAAGAAGCTTGATGAGAATGACAGCGCTTCATGAATAACGGTAGGTCAAAGAATCTGTTAATGGGAGCGTCACCGCAGGCGTAGTCTGGAGTGAGTGTTTTCGTTGAGCCATCTCAGAGGCGAATAAGATTCATTATCGTTCCAAAGTACGGATGTATGACTGAGTAGAGCCATGGGCGATATCACAGATGGGAAGAAAATGTTGGTCCTGTATAGATAGATGGTTATTTTTTGGTGTCGCTGCGGCCATAACGATAGAGGTATTATTTTGAGCACAAAGGAGTGCACTCGAATTGGATCAGAACTGTTGAGTGAGAGTATCATCGCCAGTTATAACTAGTTCCAGCGGTCTCCATTAGCACCGTCTGGCTTTCTCCTTGTTCCTCATTTCACCTTTCATACCGTACAACCACTGAGGACGTCCAGCGCAACTGCTTCCATGGGGCTGGCATTTGAGAGTTTGTCCAAGAGTTCGTCAAGTTCTAGACCTGCTAAATGGATGCAAGGAATAATCTTGTCAGAGCCATAGATTCGATCATCAAAGAGAGAGTGCGTCGACCAAAGCAAGTACTCGAGTTCGGCGAAGATGACGGTCGGGATGAAACAATCTATACTTGCAGTACCTACTGATCCGCTCACGGCCACTGCAAATTACCGAAGACAGGATTCTCTCAGGACAGTGGACACACTAACCACAAGTCGTCAAAATGCGGCGCCCACTATTTGAATTTCTGCTTCAGCGGTTATCGCAGGAAAGTGGACGTCCCTGCGACCGACGACGCCCCGCCCTCATAAATAGCTAGCGACACATTCCCTGACTTGACAACGCACTTCGCCCCCGACCTCTGCATTACAAGGATGCCTCCCATCCCTACACCGCCGCCAGCAGAATGGCTTATCCCGAAGTTCACGCTTCGCGTCGATGATCTTGCGCATGAAGGCGTTGCTGTGTTCTTCGCCGCCGTGCAGCCTGCGGCAGTGCTGCGTCGCGCGGTCGATGCTAGCATGCGGTGGCTCTACCCGCCTGGCAAGGCGCCTACGCAGTTCGTATCCTATCGCACTGGGCAAAGATAATTACTGACAACATGCTGGGTAATCAGCGTCGAGGAAGTACTTCTAGTCCTAGCGTCGATGGAAGACGTTGCGCACACCTCGGGGACACACACGCACAAGGAAATTAAGCTATCACTGGACTACGTGTATTCATGCCGGGATCATGCAGAAGCAGAGATTGCGGGCATTCTGGTCCATGAGATGGTGCATTGCTTTCAACACGACGCTGCGGGTACATGTCCTGGAGGGTTGATAGAGGGGATCGCCGGTGCGTCTTGATTTTGCATTGCATGATTTGTTTGTTTATTGGCTGGATCATAGATTACGTGCGCCTAAACGAAGGACTAGCGCCGTCTCACTGGGAACAGCAGGAAGGTAAAGGTTGGGACTCGGGCTACGAGACCACAGCCTATTTCCTCAACTGGATTGAACAGATCTGGGGCCAAGGATCTATCCAAAAGCTCAACGCGTGTATGGACGGCAAGGCGTACGATCACTCCGTCTTCATTGACGTTACGGGAATTGAAGTCGCCGAACTCTGGGCGAATTATTGCTCGACTCTCAACACCCCAGATGACGATGAGGAAGAGTACGGGAAGATACCGCGCGACCAGTGGCCTATGCCGAAGCTGCTCATTCGCGTCGACGATTTGGCGCACGAGGGCGCGGATGTATTCTTCGGTGCAGTGAATCCTAAAGACGCGCTCACTGCTGCGGTCATGGCAAGCTTCAAATGGCTGTACACATTAGAGGATGTGCCTAGGAAGTCAGTATCATTGCATACTTGGAGTGCGCGTCCTTTCTACCAAGACAACTTTACACTGATTCAATTTCAATTTTTCCTCCTCATTCTTTTTCAGCGTAAAGCAGATTCTTTTGATCTTACGCTCCATGGACGGTGTTGCGCATACGACTGGTAATAAGTCACACAAGGAGATCCACTATTCGCTCGACTACATCAAAGCTACCAAGCACCGCGCGCGCGATGAGATCATGGGTGTGCTAGTGCACGAGGTTGTGCATTGTTACCAGTATGATGGCCATGGATCGTGTCCTGGTGGGCTCATAGAAGGGATGGCTGGTAAGTCTTCATATTCAATTTTACTTGTTCATTCGCGCCCATATTGATGGACCATTTACGGCAGACTACGTACGCCTTCAAGCAGACCTAGGACCACCTCATTGGAAGCCCAAGGGTGGCAAGTGGGATATGGGCTACGACGGTACCGCATACTTCCTGCACTGGATCGAGCAGACAATAGGTGAAGACACGGTACGCAAGCTCAATGTATGCATGAAGGGTAGAAAGTACCACAAGAAGATATTTGAAGAGCTCTGTGGGAAATCCGTGGATACGCTGTGGGACGAATACTGCGCCACTCTTGAGGAAGAACTAACGCCGCCTCTGGCAGCAGAGGAGCCGGCCGTTAAATTTATCGTGCAGCAGGATAAACTGTAGGATCTAGTATGTCAAATTTATACCATATTTATCGGGATGTAAAATACCGCGGCATTTGAGCCAAAACAATCAGGTCAAATTTGCATGATTTACAGTGCAACAAAGTGCATTTAAGATGCGCAAGAGTTTTCAGCATCTGTAGTACAAGTCCAAGCCCCCAAGATTCTCATGGGCGCATGTACATACTCACTGATAAATGATAAATTTTTGTTCAAACAACCTTATAGACCAAAAAGAGTGGGTTAGCAATCAGGATTGTTACACAGGAGGAATCGATCGCGAAGACCCGAATAATTCGCATCCGCAGGGGATTACAAAAATTGAGAAACTGAGTACTCACAACAATGCTAATCCGACTCATCTGAGTCTGACCCATAATCCGACTGATCCCAATCTCCATAAGCAGCTGGTTTCGCGGGTGCCTCAGCTGCCTTTTGCGCTTGACTTTGATTCTGGACTTTGTCGTTGTAAGCATTAGGATCTTCTTCTGAATCCTCTGAATCCGAAGCGCCGGCTGCGGATTGCAGATGCTGGAGGCCGCCGCTGGATGGAGCCGTTGACGGACCTGGCACTGGATCTGCAGCCGCCGAGTCCGGCGCCATACCACCGCCCATACGGAGCTCTCGTTGGTCGTCGATTGGGAGTCCGGAGATCATGGACCGCCAAATATCAATGAGAAGCCTAGGGAATGGAGCAGAAAGAAAATTGTTAGGAAAAACACTGCGAAATGATGCAGGGATTACACACGGCGCTTCATTTCCTGCACACCAACCCGAATCGACAAGCAGCCCCAAACGTTCTGCAATGGCGACGGCATTTGGAGCACCTTGTACATCATGCATCAGCGCGGTATAGAGTTGCTGCATATCCAGAACATAAACAGGAGCAAATGAAGGCGGCTTTCTGGTATTGTTATAACTATCTTGATGATTGCTGGGGTATTTTGCGTTGTTGGTTTCATATCCGCGCCGGGAAGGAGAGCGGGAGCGAGAACTTGAACGATGATGACGAGGTAGGTTGCTGTAGTTCCTAGAGCTGCTACTGGGGTTTTTTGATGTCTAAAGACTATTGAAAAAATTAATGTGGGGCCAAGAACAAGTTCCCTTACCAGCGACGTGAATACTAATTCTTTTAACCCATCTTTCCATTGGGAGATATCCACGCCCATGTTGCGGAGAAAATTCTTTGTT
Source organism: Pholiota adiposa (assembly GCA_009935795.1). Classification (NCBI taxonomy): domain Eukaryota; kingdom Fungi; phylum Basidiomycota; class Agaricomycetes; order Agaricales; family Strophariaceae; genus Pholiota; species Pholiota adiposa. The sequence continues at coordinate 122,773 of QEYC01000240.1, read as the reverse complement.
TCTTCTTCCTTATTCACAAGGAGGATCGTAGGTACTTTACGCCCTTTGAATAAATTTTGTATGCCATCTGGGAGCATTGAAGCGCTGATGGTATCTGTAGTACCATGTTTGAAAGGCTGGATGACCAAACGGAAGTGTTAACGTAGCGCACAATAATTTCAGAATATGAAAATACCTGCTTATCACCTTTCTTTCCCAGCATGGCATTCCCGGCATGTACAATATGCGTTGCAGTTCCATACTCAGGTATTACTTCAGGAAGGGTAGCATTGCAGAACCCAATGTCGAGGACATGCGGGTTCCTCGTTCTTTCAGAGGAGGGCCTATCATCAACGCCCTTTGTATTAAAGACGAAGGAGCTAATGTAGAGCTCCTTTGTCCATGAAGTATTACTACACCCATAAACACCTGGAGCACTACGGAGTGAATCATTCAAAATCCTGAAAAGTACTCTGATAAAGCTCATCAGATCGGGAAAGAAGAAAAATAGGAAAGTCGACTCACCTCCCATGTTCGAACGTCCCCCGGTAGGGGATTTGAGTTCCAACCATATATCCTCGATTCGCCTGGCTACTATCGCCTGGGGGTCCTGAACCCGATTTCTTTCCCCTGGCTTTAGGTTTGAGGAATGAGAGCTTCTTTCCCAACTCTTCGACAGAGGAGAATGAAATGGGGGAAAGGGAGTCGAAATCCTCAGCAACAAAATAACGCGATTGAGAGTAAGACAGCATTGAGTCTCGTTTGAAACTCTGAGCCTGCTGTCTTGTAAGAAGAAGATGGGATGAACCATGCGGTTTGATGCCTATCGGAGTTCAGAAAGCAATAGTGAGAGGGAGTTTAATGAAGGTGTGCACCAAGAATCAGATCAACAGGTTCGTCCAATTTTTTGCCAGCGCGCAAAGGGGATCCAGTACCAACGATCGCTTCTGCAAGGACTTTATCGTCGTACGTCGATGTGATCCTGGTAGACTAAAGTAAGTGAGATCTCTTGAAGCTAGCATATAACAGTTCTTACAATCTAATATGAGGCTCGAAACCTCCGAGCTGGTAGTAGCAGTACTCAGGTTGGTGGGTCATGGTCAGATTATGGAAGGCAGTGGTAGAGGGAAGGGAAGATTACGGCTAAATATAGCGTCGCGCACATCTCCTCGGCGGTTGTTGCGGCCATCATCAAACTCAACCTTGAGCTTGGATTCAGAATGCTCCTCAAACCGGATGTCAGGTATTCAGATTGCGACAAGTAATCGGGGTGGCTCGTGTTTATGGAGCGCCTAATGCGCTGCCGTACCAGGGTCCAGGACCATGGATATGAATCCTTTCCTTTCGTTTGGGTCATCCATCAAATTCAAATGTCGTGTTTTGGGCACTATGAATATGTATGTACAGCAGGATATTCAAATTAAATCGCCACAATAAAATGGTTGAAGACAATAATCTCTAACTTGAAGCAAGTAACAATAAACCAAGGTATGAAAGTATGCAATAGAAACAGGATTAAGTGAATAATCAGAGAAAATAAAAATACATCTTGAGGGACGGTGGGTAGGTAAGATACGAAACGGACAACGACGAAAGCAGTATGTGGATATCATAGGAATGCCATGAGTGGACACTGAAAAGTCCCTGATAGACCAAGGGAAAGGAGAAAGAAGTTGAACATGCAACGCAGGAGGGACGACATGACTATCCCCACTCTTCCTCCATATCACGGGCCAAAAAATCTTCTTCTTCCTCTTCCTCTTCGTATTCGTCGTCTTCATCTCCTTCATCTCCTTCTCCTTGGGCTGTATCTTGTGCAGCTTCTGGGACAGCCGGCGGCTTTGAACTTGATGGAGCTGAATCATTGCCTTCAGCTAGATCCTGAACATTCGACAAGTAATCTGCAGTGACGCCCTCTTTGAGCTTGGAAGATCCTGTTCGATCAGAAACTAGCTTCTTCCGTTTCGCCAGCGGCGATCGTAGGTTATCTTCACCATTAGCACCGCCATCCGACGGTGTCACACTCCGTAAACGCTTTCGTTTGAGAGTTGGGGTGCTATTCGCGCTTCTAAATACAGAAATAGTGTCAGCATCTTGCACATGTTAGATAATGAAAAGGTTGCTTGCCCATTCTTGTTACTTCTGTGTTTCCGACGGCACAATAACAGCCGGTCAGTATGTGCTTCTCCATCGGCGAAACAAAGGAAGGTTGGCTTACCCGTTATCCGACGCCCATTCGTCCTCCGACACATTCCCACTCCGAAATCCATCGCTCCGTTGACTCTGTCCATCTTCTTCGTCGTCGCTCTCGTTCATGAACGCTTCAACTTCGTCGTTGATTTCATCCCAATTCACAGCCGCAAAATCAAGCGTCGCAGCCTCTTTGGGTTCGGGCGGTTCTTGATCCCAATCGTCCGAGTCCAAGTCTAAGTCGAGGTCCGAAGACACCAACTGGCTCTCCACCACCGGGCTGGAACTTGGGCCAGGCATCGGAGGGTCGTCGAGCAGATATGGTTTCTCGTCCTGTCGTTGCCACAGCGCAATGGAGTCCGTGAACCACGCCAGCCAAACAATCTTGATGCCCCCTCGTTTCCGCGCCATGTCGACTTTAACGGTCCCACGCTGCATTGCAAATATCGAAATCAGTAATTCGTTGATTCAAACAAAACAAGAAACGCAAGAAAAACAAAAGTGACAAGACAATAATATGCCGAGATATCAGTGTCGTATCGCGTGGTATGTATCCGGCACAGGTACTTTTTGTGCCCGAAAGCAGAAGAAGATAGAGAACTCTTACCTTTGCAGCGACAACATGGGTAATGTCACTAGTCAGTTCCGTTGAACAGCGGGCGCCAAACATGTGAGCCATCCGCCAGATTTCTGTCGACTCCGGCTTGGTGTCGAGGGGGATTACACTGGAGAAGAGGATGTGAACCCCTTCAAGAACTTCGGATCGTAGGCGAGGAATAATATTCTATCAGAAGCATTGAGTCGGGATAGAAGTCCGATTATGATAAGCTCGGACTTACCGTGACATCGTATGCTTTTTTTGAAGTTACTGACTTTCTCCTGGCAGTGTGGGGTAAACGAGCGTCATAAGCTCTAAAGAACCTTGAATGAACCTCGTTCAACAGCTAAGGAAAAAAAGCGAGTTAAAGTCGGAAGTGAATTACACAATCACAAGAACGTACCTTGCCAATCCTGACTAATTCGTAATCATCGTTCTTGAGTAGAGCTTTCTTGTGAATCTTCTCTGGTTTGGGTGAGGGTTCTTTGACATCTGGAGCAGCTTCGACTGGCTCAGAATGTTGGTGCTCCTGGATTTCGTGTTCCTGGAGCTCCTTCTCCTTCTTGGCCAAAGGTCGATCTTCTAATTGAGCGTCCAAAGCAGCATTATTTCGGGTCAGCATGACAGTCGTCTGCAGAGCTGCAGCTTCCTCTTCAGCTGGCGTTAGAGGTAGAGTTGGTGAAGTATCTATCGCAGTGGCTTTCGCCTTCCCTGCAGCAATGGATCCGCTTGCTGACCCATTTATACTCCCGACAGGCGTTGATGATGAAGAAGGTCCCGGAACAGCTGGTGTTAACGGTTCAATTTTCGGAAGGAACGATGAATTAATGTCTCCAATGCCGATAAAAAAGTCATCTGTCGTGAGTTCAATACAACGTTAATACCGACAGGTGCCCGAAATGATATCACAACGCACAAGGAATAACTTTCAGAAGATTAGGACTCCATTCCCATACGTCCGCTCGGTCGTCAATGATGACGACCATTGACGTGTCACAAGGAAACAAACGTTGTAGGCTCTTCTGCGTTAGACCTATACCGCCAGCAAAGAAGGAATCAGTAAAGCTTCAATAACAGTAATAGTGCCGGAAATACGGACTGCCGCTCTCGTCACGACTCAGCACTCGACCTCCGAAGATACTGCCATCCGGATCAATTGCAGCGCATACTTCTTCCGCATATGCGCGGGTTCCCATCGTGTATACATGCATCTCGTATTTCGTAGCAGTTTCGCGCAGAAACTCCTTCCATCCCGGACTACGAAAGCAATCGTCGTGAGTAGATGATCACCAGGGAAAGTGATCGAATTTTACTGACCGCGGCTTGATGTAATACATACATCCTTCAGTTTCGACCATCTTGTTCTTGCCTTTACCCCTAAGCGCGTTACGCAAGGATGCTGGCCCGAACGACTCAGGACCTAATCTAAAGCGCTTCACATCCTTCAGAGCCTCCCAATTAGGATTGCACTCGTCATCGTCGTCGTTATCTGCAGTAGGATTCGCGTCAGCAGATTCGGGAGGTGAGGTTGTGGAGGAGGCCTTCTTTGCCTGTCTCGCCTCCCAAGCCTCGCCCTCGTTGATCCACTCGCCAACGGTGGGATCCACAGTAGCATGTACTATGGTCTGATCGAGATCTACAATAAGCGACAGCTTGCGAGATTTGAACAGATGTTCTGCAGTCTCCCGTTCGATGCGTTGTGCCTCTTCGAGTGATACAGTTGGACCAAACGCAGAATGTGTCATTTGGATAGACGCTCGGGAGGCATCGGAGAAGCCTGTATAGTCAACGCTTTCGTGAATGTAAGTGAGATAGCGCAAAATGGAGAAAGAGGCAGCATACTTGGTCATATCTTTGCCACACAACACGCAGAGACCGCCCAGCTGCATCCCATGTTTGCAGGGCTCAATGATGACGAGGGCGGGTCTGTCTTTGGCTTTCTTGTTGGAGATGACATCGCCTGCCTTGATATTCCAAGCACGAACGGTGCCCTCGAGGGCGGAGTCCCATGTGCCAAACCTGGCTTCTGGTTTCGATTCTTCGTTTGGAAGGGTGGTGGGAAGGTAAACAAACGAATAGCTGAGGAGACGCGTGCCGCGCTGTACGTTGTCGTTTGCGGCTGCGTCGATGGATACGATCTTGATAGGAAAGGGGAGGGTGTGTGGGAGATAGAGCTCTGTCGGGCTCGACGCCATCTTTCCCAATATCTTAATCCACAACCCAGCGGAGACGTCCTCTCCATCATGGGTCGGAGTTCGGATTGTGCCAAATAAGGACATCTCTACTTACAATAGCCCCGCCACTGCGCTCTGCTCCAGCTCCTCGACCGAGCACGTCTGCCCGTCCACTATCATACGCACGCCCTCCAGCACGACCGCCCGCGACAGCTCCTTCCCGCCCCACTCAACCCGCGCACCCAGGATCACCATGTGCGTCCCCCACCGCACCACCGTCTGGCGCGCTATACTCTCGCTTGGGCCATATGCCTTCTTATACTCTCTAAAGAAACTGTCTAGAACCAGCGTCGCCATCTCCTGACACGTCTCTGGGATGCATCTCCTCAGCAAATGTATCTCCGCGCAGAACTGTCCAATCTCAACTCCGGGCAAGCCAGCCTTCGCCAACTCCCAGTCGATGACGTAGATGCGCATAAGCTTGCCCTGCGTGTCTAGTCGGACTAGCATGTTTCCTGGCCAGAAATCACCCATAACGAACTGTGCATAAACCAGGTGAGTTTTATATTTTCGTCCTCCCCCCCTTTACCCACTTACCTCATCTTCGATATCATGGCACGCTTTCGTAGTTTCGTCCGCTATCTTCTGGATAACCTCCAGATCCTTGGCGTCAACATCCAACGGTGGGTCCCGAAGCTTTGGAAGATCGTCCTTGCCAGTCAAGGTAGAGATTAACCTTCCATAGAACGCCCACGCCGTCATCCGCTTGGCCTGTTCATTCCCCTTCATCGCCTCGCAAAGTTCCGTATTTCCCTTTCCCCAGTGGTGCAGCCCACCTAGAAATATCCCAAGCGCACTCCCAATATGTGCTGCCATCTCTCGGGAAGGGCCGCCGATTTTTATGAACGTCTTGAGATCGACAGCATCGGCGCCTGTGTCCTCCATGAGGATTACATGCGCGTCCTTGTCGAAGAGGAACACCTCGGGTACAGTGACGATGGCATTCTCCGGAAGCCACTTACGTACCCGCTTCAGTGCCTCCACTTCGTAAACCTACACAAACCCAATAATCACAGGACATCAGTCCCGCATTCACAAATCCCAGCGAGCAATACAAAACAGCCAAAAATAAAGTTATTCATTCACAAAGAAGCCCATTTAGCACAGGTCAACTCAAAAGCAACGCAAAAACGCAAACGGAGATGGATTGACGCAACTCCATCCAGAGATAGAGAAAAGGGAATACCCCAATCACGCACCTGGCGTCCGAGATCGAAGGCGAGATCTTGGGAGTCCTTCACATACGGCCGAGCGTGTTTAAACACGAGCGTCCGTTTTCCGTCGTGCGGCGCTACCATCCGCACGCGAAAGACATAATTCGCCGTCCCTCCGGAAAGCGGCGCGACGTCGGTGCTTGCGAAAGTAGTTTTTGCGAGATACGCACGCACGCCTTCTATCGTGGTCAGATCCAGGTCGCTCGTCAAAGTGGGGTCCGTAGTAGTAGGTGCGGCTTCGGAGGTCATTGCGGAGGTTGAGTGGATGATTTAGCTTTTGGATAAAGATTCGGAGTCCCAACTGATCTCCTGCGATCGGGTATTCTGGGATGATTCAGAAGGTGAGTAGCCTGTGTTAGTAGTGTGAGTGCGATGCAGTGCGATTGTAGCGAACGATTTTTCGGCGTGGCTTTTATCGGAACGCCAGTCCTATTACGGTTCCGCGTTGGTGGCAGCTCGCGTCCGAATCGATCGAAGAGTCAGAGGTGGCTATTTCAACTTGGCAAGCGGAAGTATAATTTTACCCCGCATGTATTCGAGTACATACATACTCTCCACCAATTCGGGGCCAAATTTTAATTGGTATCCACCGACGCTACGGCAGCGCTCGCTGTCCTCGCGGAGTCAAGCTCATCTTCATCTCCGACTTAGATAATTATGTACCAGCTAGCATCTTTCAAGTAGTCAGTCCAATCCCCAAGTTGTAAACACGTCCAGAAAATATCCATTGGAGGATTCCAATTGCCATGAAGCACATATAGGCCCATGCAACTCTATTATAACTAAGTATTGCAAAACGGAGAAAGAAGCGAGCAACAGGAGAGAGATTTCAGAGCAATCAAAAGGTAGGCGTGGAAAGAGGAGAGAGGCAGGATCGTAGAGGCAGTACTTAGTAAAGGGGATTCGGAAGGTGCGGGGAAGGGCTCCTGCCCTTCCTCGCGTCTAAAGCAAGGTTCGAAGACGGACGGAGCCAGCATAAGGCATAACAGCTCCTAGACATAGTGGGTACATGGGACAGGGATATGTGTGGTGCGGATAGAGGCCTGGTATGATGGAATGGACAAGGGTGGTCTATGCTAGTACAATAATGGTACACATGCCAAACGAAAAAGAAAAAGAATAATAAAAAAGGATGTGATGGAATGGGATAGAGACAGATAGTCGCACAGAGACACGAGAGATGAAATAGAGTACAATGTGGAGAGAAATGAAGCTGAAACGACGACGAAAGAGACCGATACAGCACGAGAAAAGATATGAACCCCCAAGGAAGAGAGGAAGAGACAGGCAAAAGAGGTACAGAACGCCCAGTCGGGCGGTACAACAAAATAGCAGCAGCGTGCACGCCGTGTGCATGTCCGCGTGCGTGGTCGCACTCGAAACATGGAATGAAAAGGAAACCAGCAGAAGAAACAAGACAGGCATCAACATATACTGACTCGTCTCTCACCAACGCCCCCGAGAGCCGAAATAACAGACAGACAAACAAACCAAAGGGCAAAAATCATGGTCGTCGGCTCCACCGTGCCTGCGTGCCACTCTCTTCCGCCCACTCTTCTACTTCGGCGTTAACGATGGCGATAGCTGATTCAACATCGTTGGGCCCAGATTCTCGTACGCCACACCAACCACCCTCTCTCTCCCACCGCCAAGCGCCGTCTCCCTTCCAGTACCCTCCCACAACATCCCATGCTTACGCACAACGTTGTGCAGCGCCTTCAATCGCATATGCACTGGGTTGCCAACGCTGCGAATGCGCCAGGTAACCTGGCCCGTCATATGGGGTGGCGACGGCGCTGAACTGGGGTACATCGTGTGCAGCTCGGACAGTGCGTGGAAGCGGAAAGGCGACCGACTGGGCGACGGCACAGGCTTGAACACAAGCTTGTACGGAAGCGGGTTGGGCAGCACCGTCCTCGGCCTCTCTGTCGGCTTGAACGGCGAGGTCAGCGGGATGTACCGCCCGACATTGTTGCTGCTGTTCAACGCGCCACTCGCCGCACCCGCAGGCGAACAGAGGAGCTTGAGCGTAGGGTCCAAAAACTTGGCGACATCGCGCGCAGCGACACGATAACCCGCCGGTCTAAGTTTATGTCGGCTCCCAGATCTTCTCGGGGTCAATATCGCAACTGTTACTTCGTCCCCGGACGACCTGTCTTCACTCGCCCTATCAGACGAGGCCTCGCGGTCCTCGAAGCAGTCGATTGATGTCGAGACGCTAAAAAGCGCCGCATTCACGTACGCAGACTGCAGCCCCTTGGCAAGTCCCACGATTTTGGACATGCGACGTACGAGATTGCCTGCCCCCTCTCTCGCCGCACGGATTGTACTAGTGCTTCGTTGTTTGCCAAGATGGGATAAAGGTTCCGATCTGGCGGGCTGAGGTGGTTCGATATAGAGCGGGCTATCTGATAAGGAAACGGGAGTGAGACGAGTACGCTGCTGACAGGAGTGACGTAGAGGAGGGGAGGTGACATCGCATGCTGTTGATTTGGGAAGAATAAACCAATTTGCTTTGGAGGGAATACTGGGTGATGAAGATGAAGCTGGCGTAGTCAAATCTGTGGTCGATGAAGATGCAGATAGTGAAGCGCTGCCAACGAAGGAAAGCCAAGAGGATGTCCTGGGTATTGATGAAGTGGATGCCGATAAGGGTGATGGGGAATTTGAGGAATTTTCGCTTGAGCAGGCTAGACAGGGCGCGAAAATTCGACGGTGGTGTACGACCTGTTTTCCCTTGCGGTTTCTGCGTTCGTCTTCGTTGTACTCGATATCCACAAGCAAAGCCTCCAGCAGACGGGCTTCCCTGCGCCGCTTGGTCTGACTGTGTGTTCTCGACCTGGACTTTGATATGGAAGGACTGCTGTTTCTGCGCAGACGATCGTCGTGGGAAGGAGGGAAGAGAGGACCCTGCATACTGGCAAGAACGTCCGTGAAAGGCACAGCGCAGGCATCGTCAAAGATGGGTGGTTGGGGGGCAATTGTTGATGGCGCAGGTGTTGATGGCGCAGTCTGTGGTCTGCTGGCCATGGGCCTGGTGGATGTGTAGGAGGGGAAGTCATAGACGAACTGGTGGGGCTTGGGAGGCTGAATTGGTGGTACCGGGATAACGCGGTATGTGACAAACTTGCGGCTGGGAGAGCGACGGGCGGACTGGTACATCTGTGCGATGGCTGCTCTTTCCTGCGCTGCCCGCCGTCGCTCATCCTCCGCCACCCGCCGCCGCTCCTCCTCTATCGCCCGTAGCCGCGCCTCTTCCTCCGCCTGGCGCTTCCTCTCTCGCCGCTTCACGACTGCCAGCCGCTCCTCCCGCATTCGCCTCTTCTCCTCCTCCCACTTTCGCTCACATTCTCTCAGCCTCTCGATTCTTCTTCTCTGCTCTATCAAGGCCATCTCGCGGGCCTGCATCTCCTGCATCGCCTTCTCGTCGCTTTCGTCCATCAGCCTGCCGTTGGGCACAAAGCAAAAATCAAAATCCTCGTCCTGGACCGCCGCAATTCGTGGGTCATCATCCGACGTTACTTCGATGCCCTTGAGCCGCAAAAGCAGAATCTTTGCAAGATGGATGTCGTCGAGAGCGTAGGCAACATGCACCTGGTCCTCGAGGGAGCGGGGTGGTGAGGGCGGCGAATCGTAGTAATCCGGGGACATGGACGCTGAACTCGGGGGCGAGGGGGACGCCGAGCGCATGAATGGGGGCGAGAACGGGGCCTTGAGAGGCACGGGAGCCAAAATACTGGGTATCGTGTGCGAGGTGCTGGAGACGGATTGGAGGCTCTGGATGGAGGAACAGGATGAACGCTGGGAATGGTAACCAAGTGGGCGAGACGAGGGCCCAGCGCGAGAAGGTTGGTTGAGGGTGGCCTCGGCGAGGTCAGGCGGGGGACTGGAGACGGTGGCCTGGTGGCATTCGGGGTTGTGGGAGGGGCGGGTGAAGAAGGTGCGCTTGACGGCGTCGGCGACGGCACACGACCTGCGCTCGTCGGAGGCCTTGCGGGCGAGGGCGGTGGTGGGGACCTGGCGCGAGCGGCCGCGCCGAGCAAGGGGGTCTGGGGAGCGACTGCGCGTTTGCTGGTGGACGGCAAGCATGGTTGTTGGGAAAGGGGAGCAGGGGCGTTTGGATGCGCGATATATGGCAGTACCCACCGGCAATGCCCGCTCCTTATCAGCCAATCACGCCCACACATTAAGCGTCCGGTCATTTCTCGGCATCCCGGCCCCCCCGGCGCTTAGCCCGACTAATCACCGGCCATGCATATTTAGCGTCCCTCTCCCGTCCCCGTCGTCCTGGCGTCCCCCATCGCAAACAACGCGCATCCAGGATACCGCTCTCTATCTACCCACTGTCTTCCCATCTGCTGAACCCGAGGCAAAATAAGCGTCGCTCTTGTCGTACCCTATGCGGACATTCTCAAGCCTTCCTCACATCGCCCTGCATGCCGTAGCTTCCACCTCACAAAACATGACAAAAACGCGATGTCTGATGAGTACTGGGCAAGCCGCCTTTGTCTGTCTGCGGATTTTAGGTGGCTGCTGTCTTTCCTTTTCCAGGCCCAGCGCTCTGTCTGAGCATCCTTGATTGTTGGCCTCTCGACAAACTGCTCATTTTTGGCTTTCCTTTCTGGCTCTCATTCCACCCCTGCGCGAAATGCCGAGACATCTTTCAATCAAAACATCGCAGTGCAGTTCCCTTCACCGCAGAATTCTCAGATATGAAACCACACAGGGTTTCTATCTCTTTGTCGCCGTCGACCTTTTGATAAAGAAACCAGATATGAACAACCCTTTACGACACCACTATATTAAATGTTAGATCCCTTCTGCAGGTATGTGACCGATCTGTTTATTTCAGTTTCTTCGATTGATACCTGTCGCTTAATCCATATTTCCCTGCTTTCTGTCGCTCAGCTAATTTCTGCGCTCGTGGCTCGCGGGAGTCAAACGTTAATCTAGCACTATGAAAGGGTCTCGCAGCACAGGTTATTACTTCACGATCGCACGTCTGTCGCCTAAGGTTCAGATAGCGCGGCCGCCCCCAAGGGTATACATATCCCGCCTCAAAACCTACATACTCTACATACAATGCATAGAACGAGGTACGCTCACGCTATCCCCGAAATAGTCAAACGTTCATATCCTTTATCTTCCTGAAGGTGACAAACAACGCCAGCTATCTCTGTATGTGGCTCTTTGTCTTCCTCATTGATGCTTTGTGTGTCTAGATAGGTAAGTCTCCTGGAGTTAGAGGGTTCCTTGGGCAGCGTCATTTCCGATTCCGATAATCTCAACAGGGTACTCGAAACGCACGCATGGGTCTAGGCGGATACAGTTACTCATCCTAGCAAGTATCTGGAATCTGTGCTTCGAGCGCTGTATCTGTGATATGTAGCACTGCAGAACAAATGATGAAACGGACGAGTGGGATTAAAGCTTCCAATCCTGCTGGCAGCTACGGAGAGGAGAGTGATCGGAGACCGAGAGGACGGCGTGGGCACCGAGGACGATAAACGCAGGCTCGCTGATAGATGGCATGTTATTCTCAGCGGGCTCGCTGGTGGCAGCAGAAGCGCTACTCACAGTCCTATAATTAGCGGGGAGAGTTATGACAGGGATTGCGTCATTCGCAAGATGATCACGGCCGTACATGCATCTGTAGCCGATCAACACCGTGATTATCAGATTCTAATGCCAGTGCTTTACCTTCTATCTAACAGCCAGCGAAGTGCCTCCCCGTCTTCCAAGCCCTCCACTCCGGCCACCAGGCGGTACCGACGCCTTTCTCCCAGGTCCGCGAGACAAACAGCCCATCCCAAGCAGAACACATCCGATTTACTCGAGCATAGTCTTCTATAGGATACAAGTAAATGCTATTTGGGCCTCCCGCTACCCACAGCGATGGCGTCAACGCTGTCAGAGCGTGTCCACAAACTATGCGCTCTAGCGATGGCCGCCTCAAAATATATCTGCATCAGCGCCTCGCACGCACCTGGGCGCCGCCGCCATCATGGCCGCTTACTCCGGATACGCTCCCTCTGAACGTTCAGCGCGCCTCAAGGCAGGGCGTGCCACCGAATCCGCATGGTTTCGTCTTCTTTCTGGCGCTTCTGCGCCATACGTATTCCGAATAGACACTAGCTTCTCGCATCTCGCTCCATCTGCAACATATGTATGTAACCCCTACTATGTCTCTACGTACATGATCTTCGAGCCCACCCTAGATTGCGTTTCTGAAGAGACGCTCCAGCCATGTCGTAAACCTACCATTGAATCGGAGTAGTCCCCGTTTCCTACTTACGTGCCCGTCAACGCCTTGGCTGTGCGCAACAAATATACAGCGCAACTGGAGCGGTCAACGCCGAAGATAGACCTGGATCCCTCCCATGTTCGTCACAACTCAGATGCGTACTTACGTCCACACGTCGATAATCTGCATCTTTCCATATGCATCGAACCCACGCAGATCACGAACGTTCAACGCCGTACAAAGTTGCTTTCTTTGGGGGGTCGCGCCGATCGATTCGATCAAATTTGGGTATTGGTCGTATTTCCTCTTTTCGCAGCTTTTATTCCTGATTAGGAACTGGCGCCCTGCGGGAGGTAGTGTTGTCCTCGAGGCGAGGTGACCTCGAGGTGAAACTCGCCTCGCCTCGAAATCAGGTCACTTCGGATCACCTCGTCGGTAACGAGGTGGTTCGAGTTCACCTCGTCGAGGTCCCACGAGGTGCATCGAGGTGCATCAAATTAAGCACGTGGTGCGCCCGCGCGCATCTCTGAGCGCTAAAGGGTCGCGCTCCCGTCCTCCTTGCTCTCCCTCGCCAATTTGAGCAGAGATAGTGTAGTAAATGAAATATATAGTAGCACCCTAATATATATTTGATGTTTAAGTGTCCTAAAACTTGTTATACATTTTATGTTTCATAGGAGGTCTTCAAAAAGTATATAAGACAATAAATGCGCTCCTTGCAATTGTAAATTAAATTAATTGCTATTTCTCTCATTGACGTGCCCTGCTGTCGTTATAGACAGAACGCGATGTAATCAACTGGATTGTATTTTTCAAATTGGCGCTGGTGATGATCATTTGCAGGCACTCAACTCTCACACAACCTCCGGCGAGCTCACTGTAAGGCCAATCAGCTCTCACGCCGTCTGTCCAAATTCTTCAAGAGATAGCAGAGGATCTCGCTTCTCGAAAATTGCGAGAACTTGCTGTAGATGGAGCACGTGAAGAGAGAATTGCGTCGGTACGAGGCAGCAGGAAACCTCGTTTGAAAACACAGGGATGGTAAATATTCACAAGTTTTGGGCGGTGAGTTATAGCTCATCCCTTTCATTTCTCCCTTACTTATTTTTTAATTCTTGTTACAGACAAACAAGTACGAATATCCATTTTTATTTCGTGTTGCGATGGATGTGCTCCCAGCTCAAGCATCTTCGGTGCCGTGTGAACGTATCTTTTCGTCAAGCAAATAGACGTGCACATTAGGCTGTAATCGCATATCTCACTCACTCCTCGAGGGCCTTCAAGTTCTCAAAATTTCCTGTCGATCCGAATGGCTGCGTTTCGTGGAAGAACCCGCCAAAAAAGTCGATTATGTGAGTTCTGGTCAACTCACAGAAGCGGCTGTCGATGAGCTAATGGCAGCGGGAAAATTTGAGGACTCAAGTAGTTGATTCAGAACTCAAGTGAATCTAGTTAATTCCCTTTCATCTTATTACTTAGCGCTTGAAGCTTGAACCCTCTATACTTAATTCTTATATATGACATTGTTATCTACAGTCTGTCTACAGTACATCTTAATCTCACACGCTATTGATATCAGACTCCCATTGGTCGGATGAAATCTACCCCGTTATGCCCGACCTCGCCAACACCTCGCGAGGTGACACGAGGTACACCTCGAATCAACTCGACAATTTCGAGTTGGTTCGAACTGTCACCTCGCCTCGCCTCGCCTCGCCTCGGGGACAACACTAGCGGGAGGGCGATCAAGTCGATCATCCCGCGATCTTTTGCCTTATCTGCTACGCGAATGTGCGGGGAAGCGCCCGGAGGCATATCTACGCATATCCCACTTTCTGCAGAATATATTCCGACATTGGAATAAATACGGCACGGCGGACATCCCAAGATCGCTCAGAAGAGCAAGGCATCTATTCAATCATTCGCGTCCGTATGGAGGTGGTTAACTATAGCTCTGAAGGCTGGGATATAAGTAGTTTCGAATCGCGTCAACGTTCTAGTTCTGGCGGCATGGTACACTTCACTGAGAATGTCCGGGTATTGTGTATAGATGTGATATAGAAGCAATGGCATCATAAGGAAAGAATCATAAGTAGAATATACATCGGTCCGAAATTGTAAGTACATTCCCCGAAGCGTTAAGAGCGCTATTAAGGTATTGATATCCGCGTTCTATACCATTACGTTAGTACAATATAATTCACAGGGACAAAGAATATGCGCCACACACACATACTTAATGGGATTTACCAGCTGAAAAAAGACTTGGTTTTCTGCTTTTCCTTTCCCTTCTCCTGTGTCTTGGCCTTATCTTTGCCAGATTTGCTATCATCGTCCGAAGCGGGAGCGCTAGGCCCAGTTGCGGCCGATATTTCCTCTGTAGTTGGCGGGCGAGGACCATAAATGTCACCAGCGTCCCAGGCCATCGGTAACAACGCCACGGGCAAAAGCCAAGTTGCAGTAAGAACAACCCCGTTGCCTGGAACAAGAAAACGGTTAGCGTAAATCACACTTTTGCGACAGATGTGGATGGATGAAAAGCATCCTTGCAATCCACGCCAAACAGCATGCGCTATGAATTGAAATTAGCCTTACCCTTATCGCACGCGCGGACGCGATCCCAGCTCCAAGCAATGAACACGCCGATATAGCCCACGAGCGGGCCGAGCTGCTTTAGCATTTTGACTGCAGGCCTGAACTGCGGGGGCACGAGCATGATGGGTATTTTTGCGAGTACCCACTTCAGCGCCGCGGTAAGCATGGCCGCACGCGCGGTAGCTTGCATTGATGTGCCATCTAATTTCCCCATCACAGGAGGGGGAAGATAGAGGCGATACCCCCACCATGTGGTCAAGATAGACAGCTCGGTGGTGGAAGGCACCCAGATGTGTTTCTCGATCGTCTTCTTCGCCGTCGACTTCCCGGGTGCGGTGCCGCCGCTTGGCTTGGGTTCGTCCACGTATTCCAAGATGGTTTCCGACTCTGCAAGCTCGAGCTGCGAGTCGTTCTTAGGCTCCAGGGGCGCGTACATCATGAACCCGTCTTCCTCTTCTTCGACTGCACTAGGACGCGGGTTGTCGGCCTTTGTCTCGCTCTTCTTGAGACTGGCGAGTATGTTCCATATGCCGGGCCTCTCCTTATCTGGTCCCTCCCCTGATGTCGAGGGACTACCGTTCATAATATCTTCAGAAGACAGCATCCGGACCAACCCTTCATCCATCCCTGGAGGAATAGGCGAGCCTTGCTTCTCATCATCTTGCTGATCTTGAACTTCCGGTGTGGATGACGGAGTCGAAGAAGATGATACCCCAGGCAGGGAAAAAGGCAAGGACTCAATAAGCGCCCTCAACTTTCGCGCAAACGGCACCGCTTCTGGCGCTTCCTGGACAGGGCTTTCAAAGTTGGATTCCAATAGCGCCGGTGTCGTCCCTCCGAGCAGTTCATCGCTCAGTTCCCAAGAAGGGGGAGGAAAGACGATGGACGGAGGGGATGTGCGGCTGCTCACGAAAGAGCTTCCAAATGATTTGAGGCGTGAAAGTGCGGTAAGCCTTGGTCTCGGCGTTGACTCAGAATCTGTGGTCGTGAGATTATCGGATGTGCTGTCTGGTCGTGAGTTGGAAGCCATGTAATGGGATGTTGAATGTTCTTGTGCCTGTGTATAGTGTGTTCGTGCCAGCAAGGATGCTGCGGGATCGTAAGAATAGAATATAAGGAAAACAAGGTCGCATTGCCTTGTAACAATTGCTCAACCTGTGAGGTCATAGTGGCTCAGCCAAAAAGAAACTGATAAGATAAGATAAGATCTATGTAGCCGTTACATATCGTCCCTCATGGCTTCCCAGCCAACCGAATGCCCACAATTTCTTTCGTGGGCATCACTTCGCCCAGGACCAGCAAAGCATAGAGTGGGAGGATCCAAACTCGTAAGTCCACCATCCACAGACATTCCGAAAGTATCGGGATTATCCTGATCGACATCTTCTAATCCATATAACCCTTCTTCTAAAGAGCCTGCTTCTATATCCTCTACTTCGTCATCGTCAACATCTGTTGGGATTATACACATGATTCGATACCCATTTGCAGCACTTGTCCTCAGTCTTGCCCTTGTCACTGCAAGCTGAGCGATACCCTCCCTCCACCCTTCGTCAAAATCAGCGCGAACTGTCGGATACTGTGGAGGTTCTATTACGGGGGATAGCGTGATAGATAGAGACGATAGCGTCGGGAGAACAGGCAGGACGCGTATCTTCGATATCAATAGTTTCTTAGATTTATCGTCCGTCGGTTGCTTCTTGGTCGTGTGCGTCTTGGATTTATCGCTCGGCGTCTTCTTCTGTTTCTTAGCTTTATCGTTCTTCGTCTGCTTCTCGGTCGGTCCTGGCGGTTGATGGCCAGAGGAACTGGCGACAGGGAGAACAGAATCTGGAGCGCGAAGAGAGATAGTAGCGCTAGCCAGGCCTTTGCGTCCGGGCTTTGGTCGGTGACTAGGACCTTGATCTACTGCAGGGGCACCATCGCCTCCCAGTACACCAGATATTACTCTTGATTCGTTCCACGCTTTGAGCATCTTTTCTCTGTCCCTGGCTCTCCAAACTCCAATAAGTGCGCATCTCTTGCCTAGTGCATTTGCTTCTCCTTCGTGCAGTTCTCCACGCAAGATAGAGCACTTATCGAGGACTATGTGCTGCAATGTGGTGAATCGAGAAAGGAGTCCATCAATTTCGGCGTCTAGGATTCCACAGGTAGACAGGTCCAAAAAGTTGAGCTTTGGGAGTTTCACGCATCGATGCGATTCGTAAATCGAGCTAGAATTGCCTGCACATAATGATCTGGCCACTGGTCGAGACGGTATTCGGAGGCGCAGAAATTCCAGACTTTCAGAAACGGCAGGTGAAGTTAAAAGATTGGCGAGATCCAATCGGAAGAACACAAGAGGTTGTGCAAATCCTTGCCGTTGCGCTTTTTCTTCATTGTGAAGATCTTGAACGATGGAAAGAGTTGGCAACCCTATGGCCGGCCATAGGGATAACGCAGTAAGTGTAGAATCGAAATATGCCCCCTTTAAACCACAAGATCAGTTTAAACTATTGCGCTAAGCTTTAATCATTTATCACCTTCAAAAACTGATAGTACGTCGCCTTTTCGACACTAGATTCAGAAGATATGTGAGTCAGGCCCGGGTCGGTGGAATTTGGAAACGACTTACTACGGTCGAAATCTCAAAGAGAGGTAATTTAAACTCTCCATGGGTTCAGAAAAGAGCCTTTCCAGATGCTCCGGGGCGAAGTTATTAGGCCCAACCCATACGGTCAGTGACTGGAGATTTGGGAGGAGGCGAACCAGATTAATCACAATCTCAGCGTCTACCGACCATGTTTCGATGGAGAGCTCTTTAATCCAACCCACAGTTTCTTCAAAGAGGGACTGGGCCGCACGCGCTTTAGCATGGTCGGCGTCAGGACTAAATGCACGGCGTCGAAGACGATATAGGCGTCTGTATAGAAAAATAGCTTGTTCTGCTCGTTTGAGGCGAATGCTTCGGAAGAGATGACGTAAAGGAACTGGTGCGTTTGGAATTGCTCTAGTCACGGAGAGCACTGTTTGCTGAAGTTCTGGCGAGGGTACATGGTTGAGGATGGAATCGTACAACTCATAGGGAAGGGCGTTGAAGGACATGATAGTATTGGTTGGCACCGACTCCGACGGAACATAAATTCCGGTCTCTTTCCGGCCTCGGCGCTCATGCTCATCGGAGTCATGTAAGTACCAAAAGCTATAGTGACCAACATTATAAAAGTGTACAAGTCCGAATAATAACACTACAGAGCCAGACAAAAAACACTATCGATTAAGGTCTAATCCAGAAGGTCCTTGCACCTGCCAAGGTCGTTCTGACAGTGGAATAGGCGTTGTTGGTTGATTCACCCACATAGCGTTATTCGGAGGCACCCATGGCGGGTTGTTGGGTGTTCCGCCAACACTTACAGAGCCCCCAGGCCCGCCACGAATTACACCACCCATAAATCCTCCACGCTGCTGACCTGCTCCAAAGATACCCGTCCTCCGAGCTTGTGGGCCTGCACGCATTCCTGGTTGCAGATCCATGACTCTTTGCAGTGATGCGCCACCTTGTTGTTGTTGTTGTGGTTGTGGTTGTTGCTGCTGTGGTTGTTGCTGTTGCTGTTGCTGCTGCTGCTGTTGTTGTTGTTGCTGCTGCTGCTGCTGCTGCCCGTTGTTTTCCCAATAGGAGATTCTGGGATTATAGGGCTCCGAAGGGGCTCTTCGAGAATTAGCCAGAAGCGTTGATTCACGGGTAGCATTCACCCGGTAAAGATCCACGGTCAATCCATGAGCATTCATATTTGCTTCGTCAATGCCCAGCATCTTGCGAAGCTCTTCGTTTTCTTTCTCTAGCCGTGAAATTTCGGATTCCCTCTCGATAGCCCAATCCTGTCTGTTCTCGCTTCCTGGGTATCCGCCAGCGTCATCGTCCAGAGATTCCAGAAGTTTTGTCAAATCCTGCAGGTCGCCCGCATCGAAACCTGATCCATCATAGTCAAGATCCATATTTTGGTATGGGTCGTAGTCTTCGCCAGCCATGGTTTTCAGGAGGCCACGCAGATAGTGGCAAAGTCTCTGGAGCGAATGGACCATATTGGTGTTCGCAACAAGATCGGATGGATGGTTTTGGGAATCGCGAGGAAGGAGGAGTGCTTCATAATGCCTTGTGAGATTTAGTTCGTGTTGTTGGGCAGCCAGCTGGATATATGCTCAGTACGGGTCAACAATTTTAGCTTCTTGAACATACAGCGTGGTTTCGAAATTTCGACATGATAGTATCCATCGTGCTCTCGTATTCTTTGAGTAACAGGCCGAGCTGTTTATTTTCGTAGAGGAGAGTCTGATTTTCAATGATTATTTTGGCATTCGTTCTCTCGAGTTCCGATTCAAAAGTCTCTAATTCGATATGCATAGATGTTAGAGATAGAAAAGAAAGTAGTCGATTGAATTTTACCTTTGGAAATATCGGCATTAACACGACGCAAGGCGAATCCAGCAGTTGCTTGAGTGGCCTGTTCCTACGATATTAAATTGGCAAGTCCAATATAATCATGCTGGGAGATATACCTTCAGTTGTCCAGCTTGGGCTTTCAAAGCGCTTGTAAGCTTTTGATTATGGGCCAATTGCTCGCTCAATTCGTTGACCACTTGCCAAACGAGAATGAGTTCGTTCTCCATGGCATACGGTGACGGTGTCCCGAGCAATTAATAGAGAGAATGAATGTTTCCGAGTTGTTGGCGACGATCAGAACGGAGGCGCGTTGCGGTCATTTGACACACTACAAACCACAAGTTGTCGCTGGCCACATCAATATTGACGTTTAGAGGACAACGGTGTACACAGTGCAAAAGTGTAAGTAGTCACATGTCACATGCAAGGTCAATGTTCAGAAAGCTGCAAAGAAAATTATATTTCTCTAGTATTATTGAAAGCTAGGCCTAAAGATCTGTAGGCCTGAGGAATAGGGTGGTCATATACTTGGCTGCTGATGCATTAAATTATGGCCGTTGGCCAAAAAATTATACCTCCCTTCAACACCCACTCGGAGAGTCGGAGTCTGACATATCCATCCATAATTTTCACTCGTCCATCGCGATGTCCGTTGTCCATTAATGTTGATTCAGAAATGTGGCAAGGAAAGATTGTGACGTGTATGAAAGCTCCAAGCAAGAATATTCGGATCCCAGGTAACATCTATCAACAGAGGTGGTTGATTTATCAGAATACCAAAAAAAAGTTACAAACACAACAGAGAAGGATCCGGCTGTTCACTAGTCAGAAAGTTCACCTGCCAAATCAACATCATCCGGCAATAAGCAATCAGCATACATCTGTAGCAGGCAATTGAATACGACAAACAAGAGAAGTGATTAATTAACATACGTTGAAGTCAACTTCCGGCTTGATATCCGACAGCAAAGAAGGAGCGACATATGAGACCTTGAGAGGTTCTTTGTCTGGCTCATCCCATATATGACTGTAATTTGTTGTCTTCGTTTCTTGAGTCGTCGAAGTAGTGCTTGAAGAGTCTGGTTGAACAGATTTTCGAATTGTCGTTATCGTTTCTTGAGAAGAAGAATGCACCACGATGGTTTTAGGTTTTGAATCAGGGTCAGAAGCAGGGGAGGATACAGTTTTGGTCACCATGATTTTTTGGTGAATGGTAGTCATTTTTTGTTGAGATGAAGTTCTGCGAACTTTCTTCGGGACTTCAGGCTCTTCTTGCGAATCTGGTAGAGCCTCTGAAGGACCTATTATCTCCACTTTCGCAACCTTCTCTCCATGGAAATCTGTTTCTGCGAGTTCCTGAGCTAACTTGGCTTCCAAAGAAGCCCAGTCTCTCTCTGGAAGACTGGGTTTAGTTGCGCCCTGGTTTGCCATCAAATCTGCGCCGTCGTTTCCGATGTCGCCGCTGTGGCCCTTGACATATTCAAGAACGACTTTTTGTCCTCGGCGACCACGAAGATCAAGATATGCTGAAATGCAACGAATAAGACCTGCATTCTTCACGGCTTGTCCCTGACTAGTTTTCCAGCCTTTGCTCTTCCAATTTTGAATCCAATTTCTGAAGCCTGGAATTTACGAGTGAGAGGAGAATTTGAGATAGGGAAGTCGTCATACAGTTGATGGAATATTGCGAATCAGTTCTGATGAGAAGAGGTTTCTTGCTGATTGGAGTGGTTTCCAATACGCGCATAATGGCCTAGGCAGACTTGGTTGAGAAAATTCAATTTTGCAGAGTAATACGACAAATGCATACAATTAATTCTGCCCTATTATTTGTTTGATCCCCTGGACACCTCTCTGCTATGTTCCTAGAAGCCCATGAATACTCAGTAATTAGGAGACTGACACGAATGCATATAGTCACCTTTCGTCGTTATGTCCCCACCATACACCGACTCCAGCAATAGATCCAGCCTTCCCATTTCCTTTACAAGCGCCGTCGCTGTATACGATATCCCAACCACTAGTATCTGAAACTTCGGCATCAAACGCGCGTTTTTTCCCCTTCGAATTGGACGTAGGTTTTGCTGTTTTGGTGGTTTTAGTGGACGCGACCGACATTGAGGGTACAGGTACAGACACAGGTACCGATGCATCCGAAGACGAGACCCCCGCGAAACTCTCTGCTTCAGGGAACGAAGGGAATTTTTTATAGATGGAACCTGGAAATCCCTTTGTTTGAGCCTCACATTCTGCCCTAGACGATATCTGAATTAGACTCAGAACCGGTGAATATGACTGGGAAGGCATACCAGGTTTTGAACACTCCAGCCATCCGACCAACCTTGACGGCGTAGAATCCGCCCTTTGTCGATCTTGGTGCCATTTTTTGAACGCGATTGCCAACTCCTTGAGTTTGGATATGTGTTGAAGGAACAAGTCGAATATTGCCCAACGCAGAACTCGATTTTCGGCCACTTCGATATGGGAATCGCACCCTGCTCAAAAAGCGCGATATGCTTGCCAGTTTTGTGAATACGCAACCTTCCCTTGGGCAAACAAGGACGATCGAGTAAGCAGGGCGATAATGAGGCTCAGCTGATAGTGATGGTCGGTGGCTAGTTGGTTCTTGGATCCCCTTGGGAGTGAGTGTTGATGCTAAGCATCATGATCACTGGCATTCCAATGTTGAGCTCCTAGTCATGTGATCATAAGGTAGCTGCCATCCATAATCGACCAACGTCACGTGCATGCTGTGACACCATCCAAAAGCGGCAAGTGCGCGATAATTAGCACAAAAAGCGCGTCTTGCAACAGATTGGGGCAATATTCCCCAAATCTAGCTCCCATAAAAGGTAGACTTAAGTCGTTTCCGCGTATATACACAATTTTGTAGTGAAATACACGGATTTACAGGACTTATCAGCCATATGGGGTTGCAGGGTCAAGTTATCGCTATTCCCCAAACCTCCCAGTAAGCAAGAAACATTCTACAGCTTTACACTATGTGCCCCAGGAAGTGGATTCCAAGGACCAACACAGAAAGCCTCAAGGGAGTGTATAAACACGGAATGTCGTGACCTACAGGCCACAATCTTTCAGTTTCTACTAAGCAATCACACCCAAGTAGCTTCAAGGGCATGACCTTTATTTTGCCGGCTGGGTGCAAGCAAGGTGCAAGGCCTTCAAATGCAAGCCCGGTGACGGAGCCCATGCGAGACAAATGGATGGGACTGGGACTGGCAGTAGATTAGAAATTACTTATCATCTCATCCCCACCTTTCGTTGCGCCGTCTTCTGACTACTGCAACGAAGGTGAGTTCCACTATTTACATTTAGACTATAGCTGCCAATGCACATCTTCTGACTACCACAATGAAGACCACACTGTTTTCCTTTCATTAGACTGTTCTGAGTGAGGCTGCCAACTTGGACAGCCTTTCAGGGATGTGGTTGACGGGCTGTTGTTGTCGAATCTCGAGACTCGACGTCTCGGTGACGAGTCTCGACAAATGCTTTCGCCTTTACACTTAGCCTGATTTGGCAAATGTGACCTCAGTGCTTGAAGCAGTGTGCCCTGCTCACTGTGAAAAGGTCATATTTCTGCTCAAGTTCCACTCTGAGAATAATTTTATTGAATAATGCTGGGGCGGGTGAAAAGTGTGTCGAATGTAGCAGTGATATGATTAGGTCAAACATTTATGTCGATAACTTTCCACACGCTCATACGATTGTCACCAAATTTTGATACATTACTTACAATAGTATTTAGAATAAAGTATGGGAAGCCGATTTTGCATATGTGCTCTGGATTCCTTCAAAATGAGCTTGCATTGTGTTTTCTTCCTGATTTGGACGGATATGTCACAGAATGTCACGATCACATGTCGTTGGTCGAATATGGATGACAGCTACCTTACACGCGCGTCAATTTCAGTTTGCCAGACTCAAAGAATCTAACGGTGGGTGGACCAGTACTGTGTACAGCATTCGTGTGGCACTTGCGTGTCATTCGAAGAAACATAGAAATATTTTACAGCTATCTGCAAATGTGTAGACCGCTTTTGATTTTCTGCAAGTGGCGCTCGAGTGGTGGTTGGAGTGGTGCGCTGTGGAACAAATAAACCAGTTGGGGTAAATCAACGTTGGTCCGCCCATCGCCGTGGAGCTCCTTCCCTTCCTGCAGCCATAGAGGGAAAACCTTTGGCCTTTTGGGCTTAGGATTCAAGGTGCATAGAAAGCGATATGCGTCATGCCGTCTCCACCTTCCAAAAAAATGAATGTTTGTACCCTTCACTGCCACTTGTTCGAAATTTCAAAACGGTCTACACATTTGCAGATTGCTGTAATACAGGAATGATATAATCATAGGCGAAATGTACATGTGTATTTATTTATTTCTACAGTAACAGCCACGCAACAAGGCGAAAGACAGTCGCGCGCTAATACAATGAATCTTAACTACAATCTGCTGATATACAATAACAATTTGAGCTTTAAAGTACGAATTAGAAAGGAACAGTGCTCGTGATGGGTATGAAAATTAGGCAACATGAAGGTGTAAGGAAATGCTACCACAGAACTGAAAGCGACATAAATTAGCACTAAAAGATAGTTGGTGCATTGCGCGTGTGATGGTAAGTAATGAATGCTAAACAACTGGGTCCATGCGGTCAGTATTATGAAGAAGTTCCCAAGGAAGAAAGAGAAAAAGGAGGGAGTACATGTGCAAAGTTAAAAAGGTCCAGTGTGCGATTGCAAATATGGACTTGCATAAGCCGAAGAATACGTCCTCGAAGGAGGTCGCGAAGGAACTGAAGCTGCGTTGGAAGGGACTGACAGCTGAGGAAGCCATGCTGGAACGTATGGCGAAGAGTCCAAACGAGGACTGGAGTAGAGATAGGGGCTGCTATTTGCTTGGGGTGATCCAGCGTTAGAAAGAGCTTGGTGATAAGGAAGTCCACCAGGTACGACAGGAGGAGAGTAATACGTCGCATTCGGAACCAACCCCATGGCCTCCATCAATGGTTTCATAGGAATAACAGGGATCTTCTTCCAATGCTCGCCTTCTTGCTCGGATAGCTCTGACTCGGAGTCATCCAGAGTACTAGAATACGTGTAGTGACGAGAGTATGGATTCTCCTTTTCTTCAGAAGCTAAAGGGCCAATCCATGGAGAATGGCGTTCGGCAGGTACGCTTCGAATGGAGGTTTGTCTCTCGAGGCTACACAAGCATCCACAATTAGTAAAAGATTATAGAAGGTAGGCGACGACCTACCCATGCCAGGAATGAATATCAATGTCCAACTTATCCCCAAGCAGAACGATGGTAAATTCGGGGGCACCTTCATCCTTAGAGGAATCCTTCCTCCGCCGGGAAGAGCGATTTAAATTTTCTCCATCTCCAGGAGAAGGATTTCTGCTGGAACGGTTCTCAGAGCGAGAGCTTGACCTGCTTGAGCGCGAGGATTTGCTGGACTTCGTATCAGACGAGCGAATGCTGTCAGATGATTTCTTGATAGTTTCATCGGAGACACCATGCTTGGATCTGTTAATATTTGATCTATCCGTTAGATTAATGATACTGGGTCTTAGTTGACATATAGGGCCCACGATTTGGAATGGACCGGGACGGATAGATTATTATTAGACGCCTCCTTGTCGTTCTGATTACTTGGCTTGGAGAATAGCACTTCGGGAAGTTTCCCGGGCACAATGCCTTTTGAAAGGATTAAGAATGGAGAACTTTCTCGAAAGTTTTACTCACTGATTTCAGATAACCTGGAAAAACCATGTCAGTAGATGCGGAGATTTTGCATATGGCTTCAACTCACATAGATAATCTATCGGGATTAGTCACTCGCAGAGGTACTTTTGACAGAGAAAAAATAGATCAATAACGGCAACAGCATGCAGCAAAGCCCCCAAAACTCACATCGATGGCTGAACGGGACACCTCGGACCATATTCAACAGCGGCAACGACATCACGCTGTCCGCAGCTGACCTGCGGAACAAGATGAGTCTCGGTATGAAGAGGAATGAAGAAAGTATAATTTACGGTGGTGGGTCGGGCAGTGAAGGGTCGATCTTCACATCTGAAGAGAACAGAATATTTAGCCGAAAACGTCAAAGGAGGGTACCTTCGAAAACATACCCGGCTTCTCCTCAGGCGCATCAGGGGTGGATACCGTGATGCCAGGTGGATGAGAATTCCGAGATTGAGAGCTAATAGGTGAGTTCTTCTCGGATTTTCGATTTGTTTGCGAAAGATTTCGGTAAGTTCGCAAAGATCTGTTGAGGAATGTCAGTCAAATTCAAGAATTGAACACGAGGCCAGAGCATGTACGAGAGATGCCTTGATTCTTTGTCCAGCACATCCGCCAATCGTTTGAAATCCTTGTCAAAACGGTTGACCCTGTCCTCAAATTCTAGGGTATGGGTTAGAAGGCACGCGTCGTAACCGGAAATGAAGACATACCCCGCGAATTGTTGGTATTCTGCAGAGTGGGATGAAATGAGTGAATACTCAAGGAATAATTGACAGGGATATCTGACCTGGGATCCGCGCCATGTCATATGGTAGTCTACACACTTAGATCCAGCATCCCAAACGCTGACTGCGAAGACAATAGGAGCAGGCATTTCTTGATTCGTGATGGTTTCGTTAGGGTTTCGTGAGGACTCTTTCTTATGGTAATTTCTGCAGAAGGATGAGCAGAGCAATGGGCTGTGAGGTGGAAATATGCGTACATAATGTAGTTCTTGAAGTACGTTCGCGCGTCAGACCCAATGATGAACTTGAACTTCTTGGATGTAGCCTTTCGAAGGCTGTCTGGAATGCCCTTGGTGGCAATCTCCTCCAGGAACTCTGGTGCACAACGCGCATGACGGACTCTGTTGCCCGCAACGAGTCGAAGAGCGTCCTTGCCCTGTTCTGCACGAGGAACACCGGAGGAATGGCTCAAGGTGGACTGCTTGTCGTCGTCGAGTTCGTCCACCTTGCGCAAGCGCTCTCGCGGAGAGCTGTAGGGAGACGGGTGATGTGATCCCGCAAGCGACATGGAAATGGGCGGCAGAAGTAGTGGCACGAAAGAAGTTGGGCGGTGGCGAATGAGGAGACCGGTTGGGTATCTAACCAAATCGATAGAGGGCAAGCGAGAGGAAAAGGTGGGCGGGACGAGGAATATAAAGAGATTAGAGTACAGTTGGACCGCCTTTGTTATTATACTCCGATGTCATCAAAACATCGCTCCCTATAAAGAGCCGAGATCGCAACCTCACACTGTCTGCAAAAATAAAGCGCCTAACACGCTGCGCAGGGAAGCCCATTTCTGCATACCTCATGTCTAACAACACGTTGTCGCTCACAACTCAGGAAACAAAGATTATATCAGATTATCCGTCTTCCAGCGCAGCTCTCGTCGCTGGTAGAGGTCAAGACATTTTCTGTTAGCTAGTGTTAGCTACATATGTACAAGCGTTTCCACGGACAACAGGGGGCCGCCCATATGCACAAAACGGGCATCTGCTGACATGGCAAAGCCGATTCGTGATGTGTGTATCATTTGAAGCAAAGATCGAACATAGCACTAAGGTGATGTAGCAGGGGGAAATCCTAGGAGAAGCTGGTGGGTATCAATGGGAAGGTATGCAGTCGTAGATACTTTAGTCATAGTGAAGGGAAACGAGCCAATCCGTTCGAGGGTATTATACCTAAATCAATGATTTAGCGAGTCCAGAATCAGAGCTAAATGTATATTTCACACTTACGAGACTCAGTTCCAGCGTCCATACACGCCGTGCCCATAATTTTACTGTCAATGCCTTCTTGTCGGCTGTTGCAGGTAGCTCGACATCCAGTCCATCCCACCAGCATTTACGCTGAGAGAGAAATTAATGAATCACGAAGCCAATTTCGAACAGAGAGACAAACGCACTGCGGGCTTTCTCCAAAATAAGAGGAGTTTTTGGGCAGTTGCCATCTGAGCGGCATCAATCTCTACAGATTTCTCTTCATTGGGATGATGAATAATGCCAGTCTTCAGCAAAACGAGAGCTATTGATGAGATGCAGCAACGCGAGGGTTCTAGAGCCCTGAAACCCCATTCATCGTCGCGGTCAAAGCCACTAAAGATTTCCAGACCCTAAATCAGCATCATGTTCGCTAAACAAACGAGGGGAAAGAAGCAAAGACAAACCTCATACATAACATGTCAATCAGGTGTTGTTCTGCGACGTTGTTCTCTTTATTAACGTTTCGTTGCAGTGCAGTAAAGATACTGCGTTTGTCCATGAGATAATCCCCTGACCGCCGCTTGATGTCTAACATCACATCGTTCGCTATGCCGTTCTGATCTGTGGCAGCGTGCACCTCCTTTGGCGGGATCGAAAAATATTCTAATTCTTCTCGAAGAACAATGATAGCCTGCTTTGACAGCAAAGGGTTTTGAGAAGGCGCAGGGCCAAATTCCGAAGAGGGTGACTCGAGCAGAAGTTGCTGCGCGCCAAAGAGCCCTGGGGTCGTAGACGTGCCATAGAAATTATCCGACGCATTTCGAAAGAAGGTCAGTACAAATTGAAAACAGTCGGGGTCGAACTAGGGTCAAATTGTCAGCTGTAGGGTAGGGTGGGGTACAAATGCATGCTGTGCACGAACGTCAACGCCGTACACCTCATCCTCTTCATCATCACCTCCTCCATCTGATAGTGCCATGCTTTGCCGACTCAGAACCAGGCCATTTGGAAACAGGCAGAGCAGAACAGATTCCGGGAGGTTCATAATGGTCTCGCGGTCCACCTCGAAACGCCTGCCACGCAAGTCCAGAAAGAGCCTCGTTAACAGCTGAGGCTGCAGATTGGTGTGTGTCGGAACCTGCGACACCTGCGTTATTGGAGAATTCGAGAGGTTGGACATGACTGAGAGACAAGGGAGAGAAGGAAAGCTGACGAGAAGGTTGAGGTTGTGGACACAGGGAAACGTGCCTGAACATCAACCCATTTCTAGCTTAGCCAAACAAGGCCATTTGACTAGTACTGCCGCTACTACACCAAGTTCATAAACTCGCTCAGATACGTCGTTTGAGGAAATAACCATTACAGTCTGTACTATTTGAGTGCTATAAATGTAGAAAAGCACAACCGAGCACAAAAAGAAGCGTATCGGTATGTGGTAAATGTCTCGTGGGTCTTCCTCTCCAAAGCACGAAACCCAAAAAAAAACACGGAAGAAATATCCTGTAGCTCGTTAAATGTAGACCGGCGCCGAGATTCTGTACAAAACTGCTAACATATGAAAAGAGAGGGAATGAGGTCCGATAGAAACTGTCAGATGAATCACAAAAGAGAAAGCTCATAATGGGGGTGCAAGTCCATGGGTGTATGTATGCAAACAAGGGGAATATATATATGCTATCCATCGTAATTAATTACCGCCATATCCTGGCTGAGGAGGCGCTGCACCGGGTGGGAGCGAGAACACCGTGGAACTACGAGAGTACCGATTTTGCGTGGGCGCCTGTGACGTCGGGCGTCGCCCTGTGGGTCTTGACACCCGCCGGACTCCATCAGGTCCTGGCACGGGGCCGCTGTCCGTCAGACGCACTCCACGCCCATTATCGAATTCTGGTATAAAGGCTGAACTATCTTCGTAAGACGTCGGCGAGGTCGTCTGCGAGCGGAAAGGATCAGCATGCAGGCTTGCAGTTTGTCGTGAAAAGCGACCATCGTGAGGGGATGTTGGCGAGAGCAGTCGTTGCGAAGAGTCCGACATTTCGCTGTAGCCCTCATTGGTTGTTTGTGGACTAGGAATTAGGCGGAGGTTGGAATTCGAGCCAGTGTCGGAGGCGTAATTATTATCCTCGCTGGACCTCGACATTCCAACTGAAGAAGCAGAAGACATAGGTTGTCTATTGACTGCCAGAGGAGCTGGCAGCATAAGGAGAGCGGAGCTATCATGGCGAGCGCGTGGACTATTATAATTCGCAGAGTCGAGAGTACTAGCGTCAAACGCTGGCTGTTGATGCGTAAGGTCTGAGTTCGACGCTAATGAGTAGCGGTTACTGTCAGTCCTGAAGAAGAAAAGATCATCAGCATCCATCAATGCATAGCAAGATAAATTGAGACTCACTTCTTATCATAGAACGTGGAATCCCTCGACTGCGTTCCGCTCTTCCACCGCCTTTCTCGCTCAAATTCAGCCCAGCGCTTCATAACAATGTGCGACGAATCAAACTCTCCCTCCTTGTCACCAGTATCATGCCCCTTATCCCCAAGCACCTTCCTCGTCTGACCCCACGAGAAGTCATCAAAGTGCCAGAATGCATAGGCGGGTAAGATACCGTTCCAAATGGGCAACGAAACGAGGTACACCAACATCCATCCGACGTAAGCAACTTTGCGCGATGTGACCACAATCAGCAGACCCGGGAGGCCAAGCACGATGGCGAGCAGAATTAGGGGGATGGTAGTATTAGGCCCGCCAGGAATGATAGAAGAGACGACGAGGTAGAGCGTAAAGGCAATAGCAGCGGGTAGGACCAAAGTACCGGCCAATTCCATTCCAACGACGAACTGCATTGAGAAGCAGAAGGTACCGCACAGATCGCGGACCAGAAGAAGCTCCGCAAGATTGTGAATAGTTGAGTTAATCCAGCGACGACGCTGCGACAAAAGCACTCGGAAGGTGTCCGGCACAACAGTCTTACACACAGCCTGCGGACAGAATACGTTCTTGCGTTTGGGGAATGTCTTGAGCATTAGAGTTGTCAAATACCGATCCTCTCCTAGCAGCAGCAGGTTCTTCTTGTGAAGCGTGTCGACCACGTTCTCCGAGTAATGTTCCACGATATCCGGGTTGGCCAGGATAGGTACCCAATAACCTGTGTCGCCCTTTGGCGCCTTGATGCGGTACATACTGAAACAACCGGGCAAACAAGTTACACCTCCAAACATAGATTCGAATGCCTTGGTCATGTGGTGAGAGATGTAGTATTCGAAAACTGTGCGGTAAGGATGAGCAAAAAACACCAAACCAAGTAAGTGTCCCACATACCTTGCATCATGGTCACAAATGTATCCGCCTTGTTCGCGATCTTCGTCTCTCCACAAAGCCCCATAATATCCTCGTCATGCACCATACAGCTGACCATGCGCGTCAGCGAGTCCGGGAAGACCTTTGTATCCGCATCCACACATAGCACAAGCTCGTATCGATCCGGGCTCACACCGGTAACCCGCCATATGGAGTTGAAGAACTCGTACTCGAATGTCGTCATACGTTCGTCGAACATTACTTTTTGCAGGAATGCCATGAGCACGATCTGACTGTCGCGTTTTCCACGATTTCCGGGCTTCGCCTCGTTTGCCTCCAGAGGGTTACCGCACTTTGCCACGAGTACAATGGGCACGCGTTGCTGCTTGGAGCGCTCAGTGGTGGCATCGTCATAGTCGTAGAAACCTGCGTAGACCTTCGCCATGTTGTGTCGCTTGTGACCGTCTGCAATGGCGACGTACGAATGCGGCTCGACTTCTGCGGGCGGGATAACAAACTCCTTCATCATCGTCAAACAAATTTCAGGCGTCGTCAGGTTGTTTCCAGCACCCTTGACCATTCCATCAGCGATGACGAGAATTAGTTTGTGGCTGTTGGGATAGTCGGTTGTCGCAAGGGAGTCGAGGGTCGTTCGCAGACCTTCAGTAGATTCGGAATAGGCGGTCACTAGACAGATTGTATGTGCCAGAGGGAAGTTGAAAGGTTCGTAATCGATAGGTGGTTGAGGAACGACATTAATAAGAGGGAAAGGACATGGGTTCTCCACAAAGTTGTTTCGAGGAGAATCAGCGAGCGACATAGTACTTCTTGATTGTCGGTAGCCGGGCGAGTCAGGGGGGGTGCCTTTCTTTCCAGACATTGAATAGACAGTTGATCGTTTGTAATTACTTGTAGAAGACGAATCCAGCATGCCATAGGCTGTGGAAGGACGACCGCCTTTCAAAAGATTTTCTGATGGAGTGAAGCGCGAAGTGCTCGGTAAAAATGTTTTCCTGTTCTGTGCCTTGCCCGCTCGAAGACCATTCTTGTTGACGTTGGGCCTCAGCTCGCTCGGTCCCGCGCGGTAGATATCATTCGACCAGCTCTCGATCTCATGGGAGCGCTGCATGCGTTGCTCGTAGGTTTCGTGCGGGAAGTTTCCAAGTTTCCAGGAAAAGAACCATTGGAACATGACGGCCATGACGAAACGGATCGAGACAACTCCAATGATGAAGATAAGGGACAGGTACAGCACGACGGACGATGCGACACAGCCAATGGAATTGGTGTCAATGAAGCCAATGCTGACGATATCTTGGAGACAGTGGCCGAGATTTTGTTGTTTTGTGCGCTCGATCAACATCGTCAGGTCTTTCCCGTTGAAGGTGCCGTTGGCTTTCTTCATCTCATCGAAAATGGATGGGTATTTCACCTGTGCACCACTGAGCCATTGCAATAGGTTCAAGTCGAGGACAGATCTATTTAAAATGCAATGAGTATGAAGTTAGGCAACCTTAATCAATGCACGCACGATTCATAGACTGCCAGGTTTCGATTTGGGTTCTTGACATCATCCCAGGTGTAGTAGACTTGACCGAGGACTTGAACGTTTTGCAACAAGGTCCTGGCTTTCTGAGTGGTATGACAGCTCGTTGAGGTTTCATACCCAGTCAGATTAGCGCCGTTCGATCCAAACTGGCTGTAGATATTGCAGGGGAAGTACCAGTCAAGAAGGTTGCCTGAGCCAGTGATGCTCGAACTCGAAGCTTTGGTAATCAGTCCGAGGCAGTTCTGGTTCGTCTTCTGGAACAGGAATGATGCATCATTACCCGCAACGTTCCATCCTCCGGTATAGAGAGGATTCGTCGTGCCATTAAAGGTGCTGCCGGCAGCAGGATGCTCAAAGTTGGTGAAGTTGTAATCGTAGCCATGGATCACGACCGAGCTATTACCAATAAAATTATCGCCGATGGCTCCACCATGGAATCGATTTGGCGGTGTCCCACACACGCTGATAGTAAAGCCGAATGTGAGAAAACCGACGGCAGCCATTAGGACGAGAATGACGGAGACAAGACCCATTTTTTCCCTCCATGCACGTTGCTGCTCGGGACTGCGGATCCCTAAAATAAAAAAAGAAACGGCGTTAGGTGCTCGATCTCCCATAGCAGGCTGGCAGAATAACTTGCCACAAGACGAGAGCACGAATCCCGGCACGAAACATGTGAGAATCATGCAATATACCATCCATGGCCCGCCAGGCCCAGGACCTTTCCAGCAGCCTCGTTTCTTATTGACCTCTGGCTGAGGTGGAGCAGATGCGGTGCTTGGTTGTTGGCGTTTTCGTCTTAGTGTGTGTCCCCGCTTGAAGAGAGCCAAGCCAGACTCGTGTACATCTTCTTCGCGTGCGAGGAGAGACCGCCCGCGACGGAGTTGGGGGTAATTTCCAGTGGCTAAGGTGAGGAGTGATGAGATGAAAGAAAAAAAGTCAGAAGATCGTGGCGCAGGGGAAACGATGAACGCATGAGGTGCTTACTTGATGGCATGACGCCCACACGGGTGTTGCCCTCCTCCTCTGCCTGGGCGACATGGCTGCGATAGTGCCACTGTCTGTGGCTCGGATCGATCTTTTCGCGGTCTGGCCTGACGAGGGACTTTTTCCTGTTGACGCGGGCGGGGTCGAACTGGTCGGAGTGCTCTGGATCGACGGCTTGGGAGAGTGTGGGGACGAAGGCGGAGGACATCTGGCGGGTGTGGCGAGCGTCTAGGGCGGCCTGGCGGTCGCCCTGTTCGACATGCTGGAAGGAGACGCCGGCCTTTGCGCTGTCTGGGGGTGGGCGTGGAGCAGCGGTAGCACCTGGATAGGGCGGGGCGGGGGACCTGGATGGACGAGCTGAGCGGGGGGGCCGCTGGTCGCCCCGATGGTCCATGAGACAGGGAGGTGGGAGAGAAGGGAAGAGAAGGGATATAAAGGAGAGACGGAGAGAGGCGGACAGGCCGCAGAGGGAGATGGCTGTTGCAATTTAGCCCACAACGCAACCACATCCGAGTCCTTCAACCGGCAACTGCCTTTTCGGGCTGCTCCTCCGGCCCCCCATCTCCGTCATTCCCGCTGGCAGGTACAATACTCAGTACTCCCATGAGCCCAAGCTTCAGCCTCCACTGCCTTCACCTAGGCTCACCCACCATCTATTTACGTGACAGCGCAAATGCGCAATGCGCACAAAAGGAGCATATAACTAAAATACTCCACACAGGGGACGCCTTTCTCTGTCCAGCGCCAGCACCTTTCCACTGGTCTTCGACTCTGGACATTCCGCTTTAGAATCGTGCGCACTACGTGTCTGATTCTTGTCGCTGCCGATGTTGATAGACGAGCGCGCTCACCACGCCGGCGTCAGCATTCAACGCACGTTGACAGAACTCGATAAGACTGATCAATTGGACCGATGAATGCTGCAAGGCTTATCGCAAACTCTCTTTGGCACGGTGGGTACGCTTTGGCCTGCATATGGCGCTCAATACAGTGCATCCGTGTCAACGTCGCCTTTTTTCATCTATGGACGCCTCCAGCCTCTGCTCTTGATCCCCCGCTTCATAGTCACTTGATCCTACCCCCGACTCCAAAACTCCTGGTTGCAAATTAAAATGCGCCTCCTCTGTGGAGTAAATACGCAACGCCGGACGCTATTTGATTTGGGTGGCGCGTTGCCTATTGGGGTAACTACACCTACGCGCGCCCTCTCGCGACGCCTGCGTCCACGCGTCGAAATCGTCAAAAACCCGCTGGTTATTTCTCGGACTTGCATCCATTATAATTTACACGATGTCATCCTCCGGAGACAACGCAATGCCGGGTGGCACGATCATCACGTGCTCTGCTGACGAAAAAAAGACGGAACGGCCTCGAGATCAGATCGCACGCGCTCTTGCGCGCACTGTTATCTCGGGCCGTTCGCCAGCTTTCCTTTGACTCAGCATCCACCATCATACTCCCGTTTTCTGCTCTCTAAGAGTCTCTTTCCCGAATACCTTCGTTATGCCCCCTGCCACTACCACCAGAATCAATACTACCCCCGCACCGGAGACGGTGGTCGCGCCTATTCATGTATACACGGAGGAGCAGAATGCAATGATCGAAGTGCTGCGCGAGGCAAGTGCATAGTTCATTAAAAAGTATTCTGGGGCAAGATACTGATATTTATTGCGGTCTCTGCATTTCTTTCGTGCACAGTATGCCGATACCCTTCTTCTGCCGCCGACAGACGAGTACCATCCTTGGGAGCGCCGCTGGCTGCACATGCCGGACACCATTCCGCGCTACATGCGCGCTGCAAAATGGAACCTGGCCGACGGGAAGAAGCGCATACACGCGACGCTCGAATGGCGCCGTGAGTTCAAGCCCGACCTCATCCCGCCCGACGAGGTCAAGATCGAGAGCGAGACGGGGAAAATGTGCGCATTCATACCTTTCACTCCGAGGTGTTTGTGGGCTCATTTAATTTATTCCCTTGACGCACAGCATCATCAATGGCTTCGACAAGGACGGCCGGCCGATTATTTACATGCGCCCAGGACGAGAGAACACGGAGACGAGTCCGCGGCAGTTGCGGCACCTCGTATGGTGTCTGTACGTCTTCTTCCTCGTTGCATTCACACCAATAGGTATTAACCGTGCTTTGTATTTACAATAGAGAACGTGCCAAGGACCTCATGCCCCCCGGTCAAGAATCTCTCGTCATCATCGTGGACTACAAGTCCACCACGCTGCGCACGAACCCATCTATATCCGTCGCGCGCAAGGTGCTTCATATCCTGCAGCAACACTACGTCGAAACGCTCGGCCGCGCAATTGTCGTCAACCTGCCCATGCTACTTAACTTCTTCTACAAAGGCATCTCACCTTTTCTCGACCCCGTCACCCGGGACAAGGTATGTAGGCCATACGTAGTATTTATTCTTTATCCCGTTCCCCGCGGTGCAATGTCTGCTCACTTCGGCAAACCATCATCACATCGCCTTCGTCATCATCAATATAAAATCACGATCACTAACCGCTCTTTCTTTCGCAGATGCGGTTCAACCCTGACCTGCTGGAACTCATCCCGACCTCGCAGCTGGATGCCGACTTTGGCGGCGAGCACGCGTACGAATTCGAGCCGGAGAGCTATTGGAACGAGATTGTGGCGTACGTCCTCTTTTCCCCTTAGCGCTTCTTTATTTCTTTGCCTTTTGCAGAAATTAAGATTTTGATCCATTGCTCTCTTTTTAATTATGGCACAGTGCCTGTGGCATCACGAAGGATGGGAAGCGTATCGACTTCCCACCGCCCTCGACGTCCGACTCGCAATCGTCCGAGGGCACGAAAGTTGAGCAGATCCCTTCGGATGCTCTCTCGACGGAGTTATCGGACGAGAAGCGTCCAGTCGAGGTGTCCGCCGCCTCTGTTGAAGGAAACGAGCTCGCCGTTGCGATTGTGGCTCATGAGGTCACTTTCAAGAACACATAACATTTCTTCCATTTCTCCCTGCTGTATCCATCTCGTCGTATTTGCTAAATGTGTTGTCTGTCAATGTATTTCATAGTTCAAAGCATCCCATAATTATTCGTCAAGCTACGTAGAGAGCAATTTTAATACCTACCTCCATCCATTTCTCCTTCGGCGATACTTTAGTTGGTAGTTGGAAATCTGTCTATTGGGCACTGCAGCACCTTTATATAAGCTGTCATCGTTAAAGAAGTGTTAGGTATATAATGAAGGCGAGATGTACCCAAATGTACGTCAAAAAGTCCAGGTTGGGTAGGTATGGGTGCATGGTTATATAGAATGAATAATAGTGACACTAATAATACATAGTTAATGATGGTGAGGAATGGTGGGTGATGTGTTATATTAGTTATCCAGGTCCTGGATGTGTTGTAGATGTTAAAAGGGGGGAAGAAAAAAGAGCGACGGAAGCGAGAGATCAACATAGAAAGAAAGGTAACAAGCGAGCCACACCTGTAAAGATTGTCTAGGCGGAAATAAAGGCTCCACAGAGAGGAAACTCCGGTAAAGCAAAGTCCACAAAAGATAAGAAAAAGAGGAATAAACAACGAAATAACAACAAAAGATGTCGAAGCAGAGGAAATTCGACGCGTTTGCGTGAGTATACAGGATCTTAGCTTGCTTTCCAGCTCGAAGGCGGTGGTGCTTTACGCACACCGCGGTGTGGGCTGTCTTTTGCAGACCTCGCAGGCGCGCGCTGCTCTGGACTATTACGCCCACTCGCCGGGTGCGACGCAATAGTGGGCATAGGTGGGTAGAAGCCAGAGTCACGGTTTCCACGACGTCCCATCTGACCACTTCTCCTCGTTTGTTGGTCAGGTCCGAACGACTCTCCATACGAACTGCGCGACGAGCTCCAGTTGCCACCGCCTCCACCACCGCCGCCACCGCCACCACCACCGTACTCACTCCGTGAGCTGCTCATCATAGCGGGGACACCAAGCTGGCTACCACCGTACATGGAGCGTGCTCCACTGCCGCCATACCACCCGCCCCCCTGCATCATGGGCATATTGCCCATCATGTTGTACGGCGTGCCAATCTGCGACCCCCCGTACACACTACCTCCACCACCGCCCCCGTATACACTTCCACCTCCGCCGCCATACACGCTTCCGCCGCCGAAGGTGGAACCGCGTTCCCACTCGTCCGCAGCGGCGGCCATCGCCTGTTGGGCGACCGCCATCTGATACGCCTGCTTCGCGATAGCCATAGCTTGTTGGTGCGCTACAAGGAAATTGGGGTCGGCGGGCGGCGGGACCATGAATTGCGCCGGAGACAGCATCGACTGGCCCATGGGATTAGCCCATGCCGCTGCGTTCGGCGAGCCAGGGAAGCCCATCTGGCCCATCTGCATCGCGGCCATTGGGTTGCCCATGGCCATCATCGGATTCAGCATAGACATGCGCTGATTCATGCCTTGATTGATGGGCATATCATCATCGTCGAGGATAGGACCACGGCCATTAACGACGTTGCCAAGCTGTAGGTAGACGAAAACCAAGACGACGCGTCAGTACTTATAAGAGTAATCGCGAAAAAGAAAAAAAACACGGACTTCGATGGCTGCCTTCGCCTCTCCCCTTCTCCGCTCCTTCCTCCTGGCCTCCTGGCCCTCCTCATTGCTCATATCACCAGCATCCGAACTACCACGAGACGACGACGGGCCCTTCAAATAGCTCCTATTCGGCGGCCTCAAATCATCCATATCATCTTCGAAGCTCACGCTGCGACGCTTAATATGCCGTCTCGGGCCATCCGTACCACTCGCGCCTCCATCCGGTCTCGCTCCAATCTCACTCCCATCCCTCGGCGTCAGCGGTGCGCGCCCGCTACTGGAGTCGCCCGTTGAGCTCGCAGGACTATTTCGGCGCATTGCAAACGGCTGGTCCGGAGGCTGGTGCGTCCGACCGTTCATCTGCGCAGACAAGGGGACACCTGTGATCATCGTCGAGCTACGCTGACGCACTGCTGGAGGCTTCAGCGTGTTGGAACTAACATTGGCTCTGGCTTGGGCACCAAGAGATGAGGATGAGGAAGACGAAGCAGTCGTAGATGCAGCGGCAGCGGCAAGCGCAGCGTTACCATTCAATGAGTTGGTACTCTGCTTAGATGCATAGTTAGGAGCAGCAATGGACTCGCCTCCAGAGGTCTTGCGCATGCCAAACGCGTTTGAAGAGGGGGTTGTCTGCAACGTCGTACTGCGCGGGCGAGGCGCGAGTCCTGAAGGGGACCCAGTCGTCGCTACACCTAACGCAGACTGACTAGAAGACGAGTTTGAATTAGTGTGCCTCGTTACGGGAGGTCGCGAAGTGACGCTAAACGATGGTGGCGGAGAGCGCTGCTTGATAGGAATAGGCGCGATGCGATCCTTGCTCGCTGTCTTATCGGAATCGCTCTTCCTCGTTTTAGGTGCGGTCGTAGCGTCATCGTCCTCCTCCGTATCGCTGTCGCTGCTACTACTCTCGCTGCTGGTCTCGTCATTTCTAGGCTTCGGCTTCGCGGCAGGTGCAGGTGTGGGGGAGTCCTCCGCGCCAGAGAGGAACTGCACAGCGGTGCCAAGTAATTGAGCGAGCTCCTCGTCCGGCGGACTGGCATCAAGGCTCTTTTTGCTTCTCGGGAAAGGCATCTCGGATTGCGAGGGACGGGACTGGGGCGAAGGAGATGCAATATGAGTACTGGTAGTGCGTCCATTTGTGCGCCGTGAGGAAGTCTCCGACGCACTGCCCGAATTTGGACTCATGGCCCGCGGAGTAGGCGACGCCGCTTGAGGCGAAACAACCGTCGAAGTCGGCGCAGAGGCGGCACTGTTTGACGGCGAGGGCGTCTGCAGGGTGTTCTTGACAGCCCTGGACAGGCGGTCAGTGATGGGGTCGCGCCTCATCTCAGGGCTCGAGTCGCGTCGCACAGATGCAGACTCCTGATTCGCGTCTCCATTCAAGGTTATGTGAGCGTCCAGCTCCCGATTGCTGATGAATTCTTTCTTTTCCATCGATGGCGTAGTCATGGGTGTGGCGAATTTGATTGGTGGCACTGTCGAAGTAAGTAACTCCTTATCTTGACCCATGCCACCATTTACCTGCCACGGAAGCTGTTGGTGCATCGACACGGGGCTCTCTACTAGAGGCGAATGCTGATGCACAGGCGGAGAGGCGTTGCGTTGTGTTTGTGCGAGTAACGTTGGGCCTTCTGTAAAGCCTGCTGTACTTTTCTCCAGAGGTGAGGTGTACGAGCGCTTCGGCCCGGTGAGTTCATTAATGTCAATCAGGGGCTTAGGCATATTCGTAGCTGAACGAGTCGTAACATTGCCCGTGGATCGCGATGCCGGATTTGAGTATGAAGACATAGCGCTTCCCGGTCGTCTAGGGGCTACAAGTGTAGCTAATGGCGCATCATCTTCAGAATCGGACGAAGAGTCGGTTGGTCGTGGCACGTTGATTTTGGTCTGCATATTCAGGCTCGCCTGTGATGGCCGGGAAGAGAGTTGAGGAGTCCGCAAGCCATTCTGAGAGAGGGCCAAAGTTTTAGTATCTGAACAAGTAATTTATTTATCACTAGGTTAGACCAATTTCAAATTGTTTTAAGATGGAAAAGTTACCGTTAGCCAATTTCGCGTTAGAAGCCGCCACAATGCTCGCTCTTTTGGCTGCCATAGAAGGAGAAAGAGCACTTGCAGAAACAGAGGCGCGTTGCCTCGTACCGTAACCAGAGAGATTCGAAGAGGACCGTGGAGGAACATCTCCCTTCTTGTTATTCTCCTCTACACGGTTGACAGACTGCTGTGATGAGCTGGACCCTGGGGAAAACGAATGTCCAACGTGCGAATTAGGTACACGGGGAGATACTGGGAAATCAGAAGTCCTTGACGTCGTTTTGAATGCATGTCCATGACCTATTTCTGACTTTGCTTTCGTTTTCCCCGTATTTCCAGCTCTATTAAAAGATGAGGGCACACGGCGGCCAAGTCGTACATCGTCGTCTTCTGAATCTTCCTCCGAAGATGATGCAGCGGAGTCGGAATCTGAGGTCGTATTGATTGCCATACTGGACCGTCGTCTTTGTTGTGCGGGAATATGTGAGGTGGAGCGCGAAGGACGAGGAGCATTAGTCCCGCGAAGTGCATCAGGAGACTTGCCCCGCACATGGGGTGCGGGGCTTTCCGATCGGAAGGATGGCGATGGGGAGCCTGCTTGACTGCGTCTAGCTTGTGCTTCCCTGAACGCTGCCACTGAGATGCGTTGCGACGCGTCGGAATTAACACTTTGGCCGCGCGGTCGCGGCCGTGGTATGGGTGGAGTGAGCGACACATTGGAGCCAGTAGGCGACGGAGGACCAATATGACGGAATGAACGGAGATTGAACGAGCTACCGCCATCTAAACTACTGGGCGAGCCTGCAGGATCTTGAAGCGTGCTAAGGGGTGCGTTTTCAACCCGAGTGGCCATAGACGGCGAATTGGGAGTAGAGTTGGCGTTATGTTTGGCCCAAGCAAATATGGACGATTTTTTTGGTGGAACTGGAGGCAATGGGGAGAGAGAACTAGGTGACCCTGTGTTTTCAGCTGGTAAAGAACGTGTAGAAAGTGCGCTATTCGGGTCGCCATAGGCTGCAAAAATGGCGGATCTAGAGGGCGGCGGACGCAGGCGACGGAGATCGGAGTCTTCGACCTCTGTGCTAGTCCGGCCTTGTTCTGGACGTGAAGTGATCTGGAAGCTTCTCCGCATGGGGTCTGGCGAAGTGGAGGGTAAGGTTTCTGCTGCAGCGGATTTTTTCCGGCCAAAGAGGCGGAGCTTGCCGCTACTGCTGCTGGCGTGAGTGGAGGTGGACATGGTGGGCGAAGACATGGTTGGGGGTGCATTGTGGGGGTAGTTGTGGCGTGCGGAGTCTGGGTGCAGGCGGCTGCTTCCATTGGGATAGGATGGAATGGGCCTGCTGGGGGTAGCGTATGACGATGTGGGGGAGGATAGAGCAGAATCGGGGTCTGAGGCTGCGGCACTGCGCTCGCTGGCGGCATGGTCATCTGAGCGAGGAGACTTGTGCTTGCGCGAAAATAGGCCACCGAGGAGGGTCATTGGGATGGGAGGATGACGCGCCCCGGAAAGACAAAAGGAAAAGCAAGGGGAACACGCGCCGCAGGCTGCGCGTTGGCAGCGTTGTCGGTGTGGACGGCGGTGAGAGAACCGGAAAAGAGGAGGAGGAGGCCTTGTTTGGCTCTGTTGCGCCTCCAATCACCATGACATTTCTTCGCCTCTTGCCACCGTTCCTCGCAGCGGCAGTCTGGCCATCTCATCTTCCTCGGCATTCTTCTCAGGGGATCCTCCGACAATTTTCTGCGGCGGATGACATCACCTCCGTCAGCCGCTCTATTCTACGTACTCGATCCATATCACCCCGCAACTCCCATATTAGTCCTCTGCCCAGCTTGTGCGGAGAGGATCCTGGCCTATCATAGTTTCACCACTTCCGCCTTTACATACGCCCACCCACGTACATCCGTTTGAACCGTATTGACACCCAGCCACAGTCTAGATCGCAGAACGCACGTCGTTCCAAGAATAGGCGAAGATATGGAGATTATTTGTGTCGTCAACCTTTACTCCCTCCCTCAAAGGATCCTCATAGCAAGCAAAGGAAAGAAATATGCGCTAGGACCACGGTACTTTGAGTTTATAAACTCTAAATTATTACTACCCAGTGTATAATACATTGAATGACCAATAATATATCGTCCAACCTAGCCGCGCCTTCGTCTTGAACTGGGTGTCAACGTCATGAAGCAAATTAACAGTCCCTACACTCACCTAACTTCCCTGACAGCCTGACGAGCATCATTCCGCCGCACCATATATCGAACGAAGCTGCTGATATCGCTGAACATCAGCATAGGGATGAGGACAGCCATGATCGGAATAGCGAGTTCCCAAAAGCTAAACGTGCATGAGTGTGAGAAGAGACGGTGCAATGATTGAGCCGCACAAGAGATCCGAATTGTTATTGATACTCCAGAATGAAGTGAAATTCATGCCCTATCATATTGTGGTGGATGTCAGTCAGTCAAAAAAGAGTGCAACAAATATGTAACCGTACAAAATATCCCGTCAACAATGTCAGCGGCAAGAAAACAATCGTTGTTATCGTCAGTCGATTCCTAGACAGACAACAAGGTAAGCAATCGACGGTATAGATGTAGCATACACCCTTTGACGCACATTATGACATTCATATCATACGATGCAATCTAAGCAACAAATGTCAGTCTTTTTCATGCAGGTCCAATTTGACAATCACATACATTAAATGCGAAATTTAGCAAATTCTCCGACATGTCATCGAACATATCAAGACTGCTCAGCGCAAAATCCATATGGTCGCTCACATCCGCCTACAGAATCCAGTACCCCACATCAGCAAATTGCTCCTTTCTTCCAAACAAGGTGTTCATTATACTGACCAGATACACCTTAGCTTGAAAGCTAAAGTACCCCCGCACAGGCAGCGTAGGTGTTGCACCAGGTTTCTCCGCACCCGCACCCCCCAGATCAGCTTCGAACTCAGACGCTATCGATTGAGTTTCATGGCCCCTCTTTACCTCCGCGTCCTTGTCGTCCTTTTCGGCGGACGTCCACGAGTTCCTTGCATTGAGAAAGCGTCTTTCCTTGACCAGACTATCTGCTAGCGCTTGGCAGTGCTGCAGATCATAGTGTCGAAGACCGTAGATCATTGACCTGATAGGATCCATCGTGCGCTTTTCCATGATCAAGTCCCCGGAAAGGATATGCACTAGATGTTTCATACATCATTAAACCCGGACTTCCAAAGAATACAGTGCACCTTACAGCTGCGAACGACCTTCATCACGGGGCGGAGGAGTATATCGTGCTCTAGTTCACTAAGCTTGACTTGGTATTCGTCAATGACTTCCAGAATACGGTCAACAACTGATAATCGCCATCGCCATGAATAAGGTGAGCAAAGACATAAACTATCACCAAGAATGAAGGCTGCATACCGAGATCTAGCAGGGATTCGACAAGAAGCGACGCATCTTCTGAGACGCGGAGGATAGAATCGGGGAGGTTGAGGCGCTCCTTGATCGGTAAGGTGAACTCGAGGCTTGGGGAAGTATGGATTGAGATAACGGTGCCTAAACCATCCCGAAGCTCTAAGTATATATGCTGTTGCTAGAAGGTACTAACTGACCATCGGGGAGGAAGAATATGAACATTGGGTCATGCCTGACTGCCACGCGATCCCCCTTCTTCAAGAACTCGATTGCCTTATTTCTGCTCTCTCGAGCCTGAATTGGAGGTCGAAAATGGAGGTGGGTAGGGATAGTAATGCTTAGAGTAGATGAAAACTGACCGGTCCCCCAAACCCACTTAATCCTGTTAATCTCCTCTTCAGCGGCAGATGAAATGACTCGAAAAAGGGTGCAGATTCAGGTTTTTTGTTTGCCTTCGCCGCTGTAGTATTGTTAGCCTGCGGCAAAAGGGAGTCAATACTTCACATATGTGCTAGAAAACATATTATCTTTCACCTTGCTTAATAGGACATAACCACCCTCTTCTAAGTCTATATCGGTGGCTTGGGCGCCCGTGACAGGAGCTTTCTGGCCCGCAGAAGACTCTGTGGTTTCAAGACCAAGACTTGGGAGCTTGTCTTCAGATGTTACGAGTTCCACTGAGTGAGAAAGAACGCGAATGAATAGGTGTCCCGCATAATAGTCAGCCTTGGAATGATTATGTCCTTGTTCGTGCAAGATGTCTTCCAATGCCAGGGAATGTAGGTCTTTGTGGAAAAAAAGTTGT
Source organism: Pholiota adiposa (assembly GCA_009935795.1). Taxonomy (NCBI): domain Eukaryota; kingdom Fungi; phylum Basidiomycota; class Agaricomycetes; order Agaricales; family Strophariaceae; genus Pholiota; species Pholiota adiposa. Next base: position 78,915 of record QEYC01000240.1, on the reverse strand, counting down.
AAGCATAATAATGTTGATAATGAAAGAAATAAGCGCACTGTACTTGACCGCAACGGCACTAAGCACCTCCCAATCGATACCACCAATATTGATCCACCGAACCATGCGTGTAGGCAAAGGCTTCTGACTATCATCAAGGTATTCTCTTGGACCGGTTTCCTTCATGAGATCGATAAGCCCTTCGTTGCTAAAGCGGCGAAACTGTATATCATCGCAGTCATAGTCGATGACATCAATGACACAGTCCTGCTTGAAATGACTATATGCAGCGATTGCTCTTCCACTGAGAGGATTTACACCAGGTTCTGCGCCAGCGTGTAGGTCGAAATCATGGTGGTAGTCTAGTTCGCTCTGTTGCGCGATAGCATGGTTTCGCGGCGAGATGTGATGAGATGGCCTAGATCCACGAGAGGAGGATTTCCCTAAGGCCGGCATGAAGTCTCTTTCGGACGGTTTGGAGGACTTGCGCGTGTGCGTCGTGCGATGGGAGCCGGAGTGCACACTTTTGGGGGTGAAGGAGATGAAGTTTCCAGTTTGGTTTGAGCTCAGCGGTCGCTCAGGGTAGTGGTCCGACATCAATATTGGAGAGGGTTAGTGCAAGGACACACTCGGACATGGCTATGACAGTTGGAGTCCGAGTTTACAGATACCATTTTCTTCGTCATTGTTGGGTAAATATCTCGGCGGCCCGTGATCCCGCCAGTACTTTCATCAATTCTTACTCACCGGCGCTGCAACTGCGTTCTCTGACCATGTCTACCACCATCACCCACGTATCCTCCGTCTCCCAGTTGAACGGCATCTTGTCCCAATCCAAGGACAAGGTATCTGTACGTATTGCTCTGTCCCCTTATCGTTGGTCATCCTGATAGCTTTATCACCAGGTAATTGATTTCCACGCGACGTGGTAAGGCCGGCACCATGTTGCATTCTATTGAGCTCCCCTCAAGATATTATCTAGGTGTGGACCTTGTCATGCAATCGCGCCAACCTTTGAGGCGCTCTCGAAACAATACAAGAACGTTAACTTCTTGAAATGTGATGTCGATGCTGCTGCCGACGTTGCACAGAAGTATTCGGTCTCGGCCATGTGAGTAATACACATCAATTGGCTATCGGACAACTCTCTGACCAGGAATATTAATTTTAGGCCAACTTTCGTCTTCCTGAGAGGGACCACCAAAATTGACCAAGTGAGGGGAGCAGACAGATCGTGCGTTGCCCTTATTATCGTGAATTCCGTCTCAAAGCCTCAATTCTATAATATTTCTAACACAGGGCGCTTGAGTCTACACTTCGCAAACACGCAAGTCAATCGAGTGGTTCGACTGCCGCATTTACAGGGAAGGGGCAGACATTGGGCGGTGGACCTACACCACCAGATGTTGTCGGTGATGTTAAGCAGACTCTGGACAAGGCTACCGCAGGGTTCACGAATCTTGATCCCCAACTGAAAGTATTCCTCGGTCTTGGAGCACTGTATCTACTGTTTTGGTACCTTGGATAATTTCATTTCTTATTTATCTCGTTTCATGTATGTGAAGATCCATCAAATATCATTTTTCGAGTTTATCGTCATGAGTGTCATCCAGTTTAAATTTGTGATACACTAGATTCAATACTAGCAACCCATAATCAAGCGTCCACTAGACCGGGATGCTAACAGTGAGTCCAGTATATCAATACAAACCATAAGTCCGTGCAGAAGGAAAAGAAAGCATACTACAGTACAGGAAAATAGAGAAAATGAAAAGGAGGAATATGCACCTAGTTCTCTTCCGTATGTAAAGCACCCAGAGGATGCAAGATCGGCGATGGAAGAGGGCTCTAGGTGTCATTCATGTCTGCGACTCTGATCATGACTAGGTAGGGCCCCATCCCATAGCCGCCCATGCCTGCCTGGCAGCCTCTTCTTTAGCAATCTTCTGGCTCTTGCCTGAGCCACGACCGCGTTCTATGCCATTCACTGAATTGATGTGGTAAAAAAAAGCGCTCGGTGAAAATATTCAAAATACTTACTGCAACATTTGACAATCCACGTCGGCTGGTGCGGGGGCCCGGTTGATTCGGCTGGGTAGGTAACTGCAACGCCTTTCTGAGCAGCTGTCTGATTCACAAGAGCCAATGTAACTAAGCTCAAAGTAGAAACTGGACCATGGCCAAAAGGCGAAGGGGTGGATTGAGGAGGGCTTAGAGGCAGAGGGGGAGGGTTTGCTGAAGGAGGGGGTGGTGTCATATACGCTTGCTGAGCAAAGTTGGGTTGATGAGGAGGCTGTGTGTTATACCCCCCTTGTTGCGCATTCATCTGTGAGTAGTGAGCTCCTTCAAACAACGCAGACTGGCCTGGGGCACCAGGAGGCATAACAATTGCCGTGGGATCAATCAGCCGAGAAATCCAATTCTGGATGGTTGGAAGGCCATTGCGCGTGTAAAGAGCACCAACATAGATATAGAAGAATTCGGCCATTTCCTATGGATACATTAGAACTATTTTTGTGAGAGCGAGGTGTCGACCTACTCACTCTGGGGTTGTTCAATACCTCGCTCAGGACATTCGGTGCTGCGCGTAATTTTTCCTTGAGTCCATATGATTTCAACCAATCGTCAATGTTAGTATGCCCGAGGTGGTAATCCCTTTTTGCCTGTGAAAAAATAAGCTCAATTTCTTCCGCAAGAAGGTTGTGCTCACTTGGATCTCTTCTTGTCGAAGCATCGGGCGCTCATTAAATAGGTGATATGTGACGACAAGTTCTAAGACTTTCTGACCCAATTCCCTAAGGCGGAGCGTATCACCGTAGTCGTCATTCAGTGGCGTATCCGGTGGGCGTAAAGACATATGAGTGTAAACATCGAGCATGAGGTCAATGTCCCCGTCGATCCTAGGTAAAGGTGGAACAGACATGGTGGTGGTATTGAAAGAAGGAAGGATTGATGATGGCGATGCAACCGGTCCTTTTTATAGAGCCTGCAGATGCTATATGCTCAGCCAGATGCTCGGCGCTCGCTGCGGCTTGAACGATTGAGTGTCAGAACAAAGACTCACTCGCAATGGCACGTGTGAGAAGTTGGAGTTATCGATGGGGATGGGGTGGAGGAAAGATCGATAACAAATATAATAGGCGCCCGTCAAGCCTTTGTCGCCGGAAACAAAGCACGCCATAGGGAAGAGGGGCTTACTGCGCCGTGTACGCCACTTGAGGGTTGGGAACAGAATCGAGAAAGAGACAAAGTCTGATAAAGTTGAGCCATAATTAAATCTTAATCAGTATCTTAGATCCGGAATTGGCTTGTAATCCGGGTATACATTGGCGATGGCCTCGGACTCATAGCTGAAGTATACTCCACACACCTGTGCATTAAAATTTAATTCTTCTGAGGTTTGGACGCACTCAATCTCGAGTTGTTCTTTTATCAGATAAGATAAGAAGATGATCACGTGATCGACAGCCTGGTCAAAGCAACAATTTAAGTTGAACAATGAGGGTGCCGTTGAGGGAGCTTTGCCAGTGCAACATTCACGTCCTTCTACGCCATAACGTCTCAACGTACCCTACGCCGGCGCCCATCACGCCACATTTACGATAGGCCACGTCTCTTTTTCCTTTCTAAGGGGTAATATCGACTTCAACGAATTTGGCAAACTGCCACTTGCTTCGCCCTCTTGCTGCTGGGCGCGTGCTTCATCTTAACGACACGCAGCCTCAATACCCTCACAAGTCTAGTCGCATAAATATAGCTGACAACTTGAATGGCTACCTCGAGTCAACCCCAAACACCACTACCAGCACCGCCCCCACCAACACCAAATCCTCTAATACCTGAAAAATATCTCGATGTTCCATCCCAAAGACTTTACTACCTGAGTCTTGGACTTCTCTGCCAAGTAAGTAAATCTTCTCATAATATTTGTCCCATTATAATGTACACACCTTTGGTGCATAGTCTATCAAAATTCTAGACTTCTTTTGGTCAATAGCATCGGGAGACGACCATATGGCCACTTGTCGCAAATGGCTGCTGGTGGATTTTCTATATTGCGTAGTGCTGTCGCAACTGCGAATACCCAGACTGCAATATGGAAAAGCTAGCATCCTGCTACAGATTGGAATCCTATGGTTTTTGGACGGCCTTATGTTTCGAGGAATCAATGTCAATGCATCTGCATTATTGGGAAGCAGCGTTGGATTGACTTCAGGGGTTTCAGGTATGCAGGAAGATCACCCCCTTTGTACTACTAACGACGCGTTAAATTAGATATACCCGCTGCATCAAGTATTCGAGGATTTATTGCTTTTGTGACCTTTGGAATAATATCTGCGTCCACCTCAGGGGATACACATCTGCTAGGCCAGCATACAGTGCGAATGTCTCCAATTAGTACTGCTCACCTCAATCCACAAAACCTCAACTTCTGTTTATCGCCTTCAAATAACCGAGTCTACATTCCTGTTGTTTTAAATAACACCAACATCGCTGCTTTGAAGTACTCGATCACACCACTTGGATATACGGATAATGGTTCCAAAGGAAGGATCGAGTTTTACGATCTTAGTGCAAGGGACCTCAAAAGCGAGCTGCGGACTCCACTTCCTCTTACCCAGCCGACTCCAACTCCTCGGACTGGTGAAGAGTATGACGAGTACGACGAGTACGACGAAGAGGAAGAGGATAAGGGATCTAAGCTGCAACTCACACAATCCATGGTTTATATTGTCCTTTCTCGGCCAGGAATTGTACGCCTGGAGCGTATATATGATCAGTCCAACACAGATGCCAGACTTGCGATCTCGGAGGCTGTAGTGGTGCCTTGCCCACAGGTGGAATTTGCAAAAGATGAAGGATTAGCATTGGAACCTATTCGTTGTGCTGGCCAAGAACTCGACACGCAGCTAAAAATCAACGTACAAGGAGTGCCTCCTCTGAGTCTTCGGTGGATCAGGACAATCAACGGGCGCCGAGAACAATTTTTAGTTGAAGGAATCGAGGGTGATCATCAAGACGATCATACTCACCCCGAGGAAGTACACACTACAGAAGTCATGGATAAAACCTCCCTCGCAACTTCGTCAATCATCTCTCGAGTTCCAAGCCCTCAACATGTGACAGTGCCGCTTAGTATTTCTCTGGAATATCCTGGTGCTTATCTTTACGCTCTCGAGGAAATTACAGATGGGGTTGGAAACACTATTCGTGTGGGCATCGATGCGCCTTCTCCGGATGTAGATTCCTTCATCAAAACGAAGACGACTAGGTCATTTATGGTCCTCCAAAAACCGTCTGTCTCGTTCAGCTATTGTAGCACTGACACTCCTGCTTCTTTCTTAATTGGTTCCGACACCGAAATCCGCATTGAAACCAAGCACGTTGATATGTTTGATGCACCACTAGACGTCAGTCTAGCTTTCCAACCTCTTGTAGAAAATGCCAAAGGCAAACGTCCCAAAGGATGGACCAAAACTCTCAAAGCTGAAGCTGACGATTCAAACCTAACTTTCCGCGTTAATACTGCAGGAGAATATAAAATTCTTGGAATCAAAGGAAGGGTGGGTATTTTTCCGATAAATTATTCTTAGTTCTCATCTTTGTCTTTAGTATTGTACTGGAACAGTGCTATTCCCGGATACCTGCAAGGTTATTCAGAAACCTTTACCAACAGCAGAAATCCAATGGAAGCGTATACACGAATGGTAATCAATTCATCACTTCGTCAACGATATTATCTGATTTCGTTTGCAGCTCAGGAGATACAGGCGTCTCAGCTTCCCTTGTGTTCCATGGCACGCCTCCTTTCCAGATCTACTACCGTATGCAACGCGATAACGAGCCCTTCCGTTTAATTTCAAAAAGCTTCACGTCATCTCGGGGAGAATTGACTCTTCAACCTGAGCGTAGCGGACACTATGTATTCACATTCGCTGCTCTAAGCGATGCAAACTACAGGAAGGTTGAACTAGAAGGGCCGAGCATTGACCAGATGATTCATCCGCTTGCTTCTGCTGATTTTGCCGACTTGTACGGGTCGGGCAGAGGCAAGAAGATCATCAGCAGCTGCTCGGGTGACACTGTTGATATCAGCATTGATTTGAGGTAAGTGTATTCAAATATTGCAGGTCATTGATTGATTGGCTTCATTGTTCAGGGTACTGCACCATGGAAACTTGATTTACAAGTAATCGGACCCCAGCAAACCAACATTCTCCAACTTCACGACATTGACACACCTCGCAAGACAATCAAAGTTCCGATCCCCAAAGAACTTCAGAAGAATGGCGGAAGCTTCGAAATCGATATAGGTCGGCTATTGAAGTCATTGATCTTAAGAAACTCATTATTGATCTACCTCTAGTCAGCGTGGAAGATGCTTCCAAGTGCAAACGTCCCATATCAGTCCCAGGCATTGAAGTAAAAGTCAAGCGGATTGTGGTATGTCAAATTTTTTATGGAATTGATACTCAAGTCTTATAAAAACCCATAGCCAACCGTCCAATTTTATGGTAAACCGGAAGATCGAAAAGTCGTCGTCACCGAAAATGAAAGAGCCGAACTACCTCTTCGTCTGACTGGTAATCGGGTACGTGCAGATTTTGGTAAATTCTAGTAGTTGATATATTTACGATTTTTTGCAGCCTTGGAAAGTAGTATTCAAGAGACACGAGTCCGGCGCTATCATGCAGGATACTTTCTATGACCGAAATGCCAACATTCGGGTCATGGACCAAGGCTTGTACGAGATCCTTAATGTAAGTCAGAGATACAAATCCAGTGTTAACGTCGATTAACCATTGGTCTAGGTTTCTGATTCTGAATGTCCAGGTGTTGTGGCACCTGATGCCGCGACATACAGAGTTGAATGGATCCCAAGACCTTCGGCCCAATTAGCTTCCTCAACTGAAGCTATCTTGGACCCACACAATGGCTCGTATATCCTTCCTCCAATTTGCGAGGGTATAAACGATCATGTCGATCTTGATTTGTCGGGTATAAAATATCTGTCTTATTAAATAAGGTATTCTGTTTGCTGATTATGTTCTTAGGTCGCCCTCCTTTCCAGATCATGTACAATATCGCACAGAACACTGACGTTGGTGGCAGCAAAATCATGGACCAGCCCATCTTCAACAGTATCCAACCTCGCACGCGATTCCAGCTGCAGACTTCGACCCCCGGACGAGTGTACTATGAAGTGAAGCAGATTGGCGATGCCGCATACCCGCTCTCAGGATCGAAGGATAGGATCATACCACGGTCGCAGCGGCTCCTCTTCGAGCAGCAAGTGTCGCTCCGCCCTTCTGCGCGCTTCAAAAATCGCAACCGTCTTGGATACTGCTTGCACGACCCGCTCGTGCCGCTCACTGAAGCGACCCCGGGCGATGGAGTCATCCAGTTAGCGGGCGTGCCGCCGTTCACTGTTGTGCTCGCGATCAAGAACATTGCCTCTAGTCATGTCGAGATGCGCACTGTCGTGATACCGGTACATAGCTGGCGTCTTGACATCCCGTCGTACACATTTGGCTCGATTGGCGCGCATTTGTTGAGCATCGAGAAGGTGACAGACGCGTCAGGGTGTGAACAGGCGGCATTGGACCCGATGTTCCGTACAATTTGGCTCGATGTGGCGGAGACGGCTGCAATCATTCCCTTTGAGCGCCGAGAGGATATCTGCGTGGGTGATCTCACGCAATTCCAGCTGGAGGGCATACCTCCTTGGACAATTGGGTGCGTTTGATATGTTTATGTGAACAGTTTGACTACTAACATATTTTGATTTCTTGTAATGAAGGTACAAGGTCAATGGGAAAAGCTACACTCAGGAGGCGAGGACCTCGCCTTTCTCTGTTCTACAACAACAGCCTGGGTTGTTCACTGTGACAAGTATTGCTCATCAACAAAAGATGTGCAAGGCTGCAGTAACTGACCTCCGTTTCAATGTGCATGCGCTGCCTTCGGCGCAGGTTGAACATGGGAAAACAGTATTGACAGACATCCATGAAGGTACGTGCTGGATTTTGAACAAGTCACAGCACAATTTACAGTTAACGATATTCTTCTTCTGAATTCATAGGCGATCAAGCTGAAATCGTCTTCACCCTCATCGGCGAGCCGCCGTTCACATTCACGTATCAGCGCTCTGAGCTCTCACCAAAGAAAGGCAGTATTGGGAAGGTTCTGGAAACACACACAATTTCCCGAGTGCAGACCAAGAATTATTCTATCTTCTCGGCACTTGAAGGTAAGCAATGTTCTTATGTACACCGGGTTGCGCCTAGTGTTTACCTTTTTTTATTTCTTCAGGTACATGGACTGTAACATCAATATCTGACAAGTACTGCCGCTATCCGCCAGTGAACCCAGATCTGGCTGGGGAGCACAAATAGAACTTTGCGATGCTGCATGATGTACTAGTATAGTACCACAAGTATCTCCAGTAATATACATATATAATCTCTTGGTTTAACGCCGCCTGTATACTCGACGGTTTTATACTGCATGTTAGCACGCTATACCCGAGTACACCAAACCTTTGAAGATGTAAACCACTGTAGAAACCAATTTTAGGATTGGCTTGGGGGATTTTGAGAATTTTGCACTGCATCGGCCCCTTGAGCGTGGAAAAAAAGTCGGAAAGAGGTGCCGGTGAGCTGGGTCAAGTGGTTAGAACGTAATGTATAAGAGGGCGGGGTTGAGGATCTGTCGAGAGACACAGGTGAGTGGACATTTGGGATAATGTGAAGGAAGGCTGAGCACGGGGATTTCCAGCGTAGCATCCGAAATCCTACGTGCCACCCTATGACATCCAAACCAAACACGGTCCGCCGTCTAACACAACAGCTCCGTCTTCTTTCTTCCTCTACTACCATGGCCTCCCGTAAGTGCCCCCGATCGTCACCAAAAACGTCCCTGACATTCTCCAGAGTACACCCCCCGCCTCGTTGGCGCCCCCAACACCCTCGGTACCCGTTTTCTCTCTGCTCGCTACTCGCTGATCTTATCTGTTGACCAGAGCACCGTGTCTACACCGAGCAGAATGGCGCTGTCGTCTCGCCCTTCCACGACATCCCGCTCTTCGCCGACCAGACCCAGGGCATCCTGAACATGGTCGTCGAGGTCCCCCGCTGGACCAACGCGAAGATGGAGATCTCCAAGGAGGAGCCCTTCAATCCCATCAAGCAGGATATCAAGCGCGGCAAGCTGCGCTTTGTCCGCAACTGTTTCCCCCACCACGGCTACATCTGGAACTACGGCGCGTTCCCCCAGGTGAGCCCACTTCATCGCCGATGTCCTGTAATCGCGTTTGTTGAACGCGTTATCGTCCATCTCTAGACCTGGGAGGACCCCACTCAAATGCACGCCGAGACCAAGGCCAAGGGCGACAACGACCCCCTCGATGTCTGCGAGATCGGAGAGCAGATCGGTTACGTTGGCCAGGTCAAGCAGGTCAAGGTCCTCGGTATCATGGCCCTTCTCGATGAAGGCGAGACCGACTGGAAAGTCATCGTTGTTGATGTCCTCGATCCCCTTGCATCCAAGCTCAACGACATCGAGGACGTCGAGAGGCACCTTCCCGGTCTCATCCGTGCGACCAATGAATGGTTCAGGTCAGTACATTTTTTTCTTTATCAGGGGGCGTATCTGATCAAATACTATGCAGGATCTACAAGATTCCCGATGGAAAGCCCGAGAACACCTTCGCCTTCTCCGGTGAGGCTAAAAACAAGAAGTACGCCATGGAGATCATCCATGAGTGTCATGAATCGTGGCGCCGTCTGATCACTGGCGAGTCACCCGCCAAGAGCGCCAGCTACGATCTTTCCATGTAAGATCACACTTGTAAATTTGCATGATCGCGCATGCTAATCATACTTGCAGTCGTAACATCACGATCCAAAACTCTCCTGGCTTCGTGAGGAGGGATGACCCCTCCTACACTAGCCTTCCCCCTCACTCGGGACGTGCCCCTGCCCCTATTGACCCATCGGGTACGCGTCATTCCGCACTCTTCCTCGTTTTCCCGATACTGATTTGTGTTCCGCGCAGTGTCCAAGTGGTTCTACATCTCTTCGGCCCAAGTTTGATCGCGCTGGCGAAAGTGAACTTGGAGAACACGGACATATATAGAATTTTTTGGACAATATCAAATGAAAAATTGCAGCATCATCGCATTTTATATCCTCGTCTTATGTGTCCGAAGATCTTACTGTGGGCTTAGATGGCTGCAGGACGACTTCGCAATCGTTGCAAGTTGCATTTCAAATGCGGATGCAGTATGCAGATTCAATTCAGCATGGAAGCCATTTTGTTTTTACAAAATGAGAATGGCTATCTCCATCCCATGACTTTTCAGCAAGGTCATTACGATGTCGTAGAACTCAGCGGCATTGTTTATGGCAGATTTTAAGGAGTGTTTCTTTACAAGTTTGAAGAGAATAGCTAGGCGCCTTGGTCTCGAAATTTTCGAAAGTGCCAAATGTGGGCACCCTTGAACTATCCTTTAGACGTTCCAAAGTAATTGCAGCGAAGAATATCGGGATGCGTATGTTGAATTCATTTCCTTCAAAATGGTATAGCCCGAATGTTATTTGGTCAAATCGGTAGCTCATCCAATTCCAATTCCCCTCGTTGCAAACGAACCTTCTGTCTAGTACGAGGCGTTAGTAGTTCGATGGCACGCTGGCAGCCTGTGTTCAGGCTGTTACCAGAGGACCGAGAAATAAAGTCGCGTGGACTAGAGGGAAGAAGGGAAGAGGTACGTTGCCTAGTCAAGGAGTGCTCATCGGCTAGATCTGGGACGCCATGGTTGTCATTTCGGAGCCCACGGGTTTCTTTCTGTCGCCTATTTATGAGGACATTAAAGTTTGAATACGAAGAAACTGCCTTTCAAAAGAGGGAATTAACCCATGTTCAAACTGATAGATATCTTTGAAATATACAGTTGCATCAATTAAGCATAGACAGATACACACAGAGAAAGAAATTTTACAGGCCTGCTAAAATATCACCATCCTTGCCTCGTCTCGGCTTCGACAGCTCGCCATTGAAGTCCAGTCGAAGCAGCAAGCGCTCGACGTGCCTTCTACTCTGCTCGCGCTCCCCATTCAGACCAGCGCGGGTATGCGTTGTTTGGCTCATCATGCTCGCGCTGATAAACGCCGACTTGGACGGGTCTCCAGGCGCCACAAACGGTTGTTGTGTCATTGACAGCGTCAGGTTCTCGTAAAATGTTTCCAGGAGCCCGCGCAGGCTTTCGTCGACCTCGGCAACGACTCGCCAGCGCTCCTTGACGGTTGCCCCTACCTCGACGTCGTCGCCCCGCAGGCTTCCCTCGAACAGTAATGCTGGGAGTACGTCGCCGCCCCACCGCTCTACCAAGGCAACAAAACGCTCGCAGACATCTAGCATCTGTCGCAGCACACCCGTAAGCGATGTGTTGGTCAACAGGCAGCCATCGAGCAGTCGTGCGAGGTAGTTCGTGTGCACCGTCCGCAGTGTCGAAAAGTCCAGATGTGATACGGTGACGAGGGACTCCTTCAGCTTACGGAACTCGACATCCACTACGTCCATCATCACATAGCCTAGTACCGTGTCCAGAAACCAGCCCATGTCGCGCACCACGCCCCATCCACAGCGCAGCATTTGTACCCGCACGTCTTGATCCTCTGCCGTGCCGCCTTCGCTAAGGCCTGTCCACCGCCGTCGGGCGCGTTGGGCGTTCGATAGAGAGGTCCAGCATGTATGCACATTTGTGTGGGTTTTGCGCAGTGCAGATAGGAAGGAAAATATAGAGGAGTAAATGGTGAGATCTGCGCGGTCGAGGAAGAGGTCTAGAGGCCAGGACAGATTATAAGATAGTATTAGAGGTGTACCAAGGAGGACGGTGTCAAACAGGGTCGATTGTGATGAAGCGTCGTTTGTTAATGAAGGGAGAAGTGGGCGTAGCGGCCCGTCTGGGAGAACGAAACGCAATTTCGAAAGGTAGGGATCGTGCTGGGCCGTCGTACCCAGAGATGCACGAAGTATGGCAAGATTTAAATCCTGCTCACGGATCATGGATGCTGTTCCAGGTCGTGAAGTCAGGCGGGAGATCTTCAAGCGTTCGATTTCTCGTATCAATGAAAGGCTGAATTCTCCATTGCGCACAAGGAAGTAATTTGCTCTGCCATGCAAAAATCAGAATGTGTTTGGGGGATATTTAAGTGCACTCACAGTGAATCAACCGCATCGTCCACGTCCTTCTTTGTCAAAACATTCAACCATAACCACTCACCCACATTTGTGCGGATTTGCGCGATAACAAGGTCGAACGCGTGCTGCTCTTGCGGTAGTACACTTTCCAACAGAGCTGTATGCTCTGTTGCAAGGTTCCTTGGCAGCTGCTTCTGCCACTTGACTTTCTTCACTGTTGCAATCGCGCGCCCAATGTAAGCAATCGACTCGCTCGACTGCGCAGATACACATGAAGGGACTGCGCCGTCTGTCAACTTCAGATGCTCGTCGGCAAGTGGGTCTATTACAGCTAATGACCCATGGACAACGAAAGCCGTCAGTTGGGTGCGCCAAACACGTTGCACCGCGACAGAGATGCGGTTGATGATATCTGCCACACGGAAAACGCCAGTCTTCGACCTTGCAACCAAGAGATCAATGAGAGGTCCTGGCTTCCAATCCTTCTCCTTCTCCACCTCATCTATAAGTGCCACGAGCGCAGCTAAAGGCGCATCCCACTCGGCAAAGATCGCACGCACTGCAGCTAGTGGCACGAACGCTGCACCAGCCACCAGCGCAGGATCGCGTCGCAGAACCTGTGCTTCCGTCGCGACGACCAGAGATTCGTAGTCCTCCTTCAAGATATGTGACAACGTCGCGCATAGTGCACAAATATAACGCGATGGCGCTTGCGACAGGGCGGTGCAGGCGGTCTTGATCCTGCTGTAGCGCGCGGCGATGAGAGCAAGGGCTTCGAGGGTTTGTCGTTCACCTGGATGGAGTAGTGGCGTAAAGGCGGGCGTGAGGGTGTGATCTGCAGCGAACAAGGAGGAAGAGTGCCCGGCGAGGACGAGCAGCACCTCTGCAATCATCGCTGCGGCTAATGAGAATCACCATGAAAAGGTGGTAAAGTTGGTTTGACGCGTATGTGGCGGTGCCAGTCGCACGTCGAAGGACACACGCTCTCACAAAATCGGCATTGAATATTGAATATTGACCATGGACGTAAGCGCTCAGCACGCTGAATTGTCGTTGATTTCAACGGTAGCCTTCCGGATACTTCAAGACATGAAGATGTGCTCTCCTCATCATTTGTGCGCACAAAGTTGACCGCAAGGTTGATTTAAATCAGGTTGCTACAATTATGCTATTGGTTGGTCTATATTTAAATAAAAAGAAAATAGTATCTACCATTGTGCATATCGTTATGAAGTTATCGTACATTTGTTCCTCCGTCGCCTTCTGAACTTCAGCTTGACTTCAGCGTCAAAATATTTGCCATTGTCAATTTGGAGCTTTCGCAGTTGCACTTCTGGCCGGATAAAATTTGTCCCAAGTACTGTCCTATACAGTATTTGCGACATAAGACGAATAGGGCCCATCTGACAATATCATGATCAGGATCAAGAGATGGTGTTGGAGGTGCAAAACACGCCTGTCACACCAGTGTCCTTGTGCGTCACAGTAACGGGCCGCTGCGCGCGGACGCCTTAAGCCGCGGCAGACTTGAGCGGCATGTCCGCGAGCGCTGCACAAAACTACCTCTCTTCCCCACACCACGACGATGAGCGAGCACGTCCCCTCACCTCTCCATTTGCCCGACTTTGACGAAGACGATGCCTTCGACACTGCCGATGACGGACCTGGTCTAGCTTACGCCTTTTCCCCGGACGCCATCCGTGAAGAGATGGCGAGGAATATGCCGAATCCTGCAGAAGTTTGGGATGATGAGCCTGTTGCTTCTTCGTCTGCACCACTAGAAGTGCATGCTAGCGATCATAATGAGTCAGTATCTACCCTCGATATTGATGCAGCAGCGGCTGCAAAGGCGAGCGAGTCCTACGAGGATTTTGGATCCTCCGCCTCAGCTACCTTCTCTCAGATCTCACTGGACACGTCGCCAGACGAGCATGTGCCTCGCCAACCTGAAGCCGCACATGCTATATATCACGTACACGCACATTTCAATGGGATCGACAGCAGCTATGATAATAACTACAACGAAGACCACGATCAAGAAATTGTACCACGCACTAATGGATTCTCTATGGTACCCGTCCCCGAGACGGCTGTCGAGCAGGAGCGTTTAAGGACACCGCCGACGTCCGCACCTCCATCGCCGCCTCCACACGAGCGCATGCGTCCGGTACCTGGTTCAGTTTCCTTGCCACCCATGCCACTAAGTGCTCCTGCAGACGTCTCGAAGCTATCGCCTCCGCACTCCGCTCCCTCCTTCGCATCGCAGGGTGGTTCTTCCTCTCCGTTAACAGCACCAGCATCTCGAGGATTGCAAGAGGGAACGAGTAATAGCAATAACAATGATAATGCGAGCACCCTATTGACAGAGAAAATGTTCCCTCCCCGCCGATCACGCCGGTCTCTGGGACCCAGCGCGTTCGAGAAAGTAATGAGCAAAACGCGTCCAACATTCCTCCCTCCAAAACCAAAAGAAGAGGATGATAAGCATATGGCGGATTGGCAGCACATTATGCACCAGAGCCGGATAATGGGCGAGTGGTAAATTCTCCTTATAATATGCATTATTCTGACTTTCATCCGTGTTTTTCTTTTCTTTATTTGTGCAGCTGAAAAGCGACGGAAAGCGCTGCAAGAACGCCGTATGGCTCGAGAGAAGGCGATTGAAGATTCGACCCACATTTGGGAGAAAGACATCCTGCCTGATTGGCGCGTCGTTAACCGCAACGCCCAACTGCGCAAACTGTGGTGGCGCGGCATCCCGACAAGACTGCGAGCGCCTCTCTGGGAAAAAGCGGTGGGTAACGGGCTAGCTCTGAGCAAAGGTAGACGTCAATTGACCACAACGCGTGTCCGCATTTTTACTCATTTATCGTCGTCGTCGCTTAATTCTATCCATTCTTCTTACCCCCTAAATCTGCCTTGCCTCATGACATGACCTGCAATCCATTCTTCTAATTCGCAGACCACTATCGCACTTGTCTATCTCGAGCGAAACGCGCACTCTCATCTGGAGTATTCCCACAAGCTACTTTGGATTTGATGGACCAAGACATATCAACGACTCTTCCATCGATCCACCTCTTTCTGAAGGAAACTGGGCCTATGTATACCGACCTCAAGGACATGCTCTGTGCTTGGGTGGTTTCGCGGAGTGATGAAGGATTGGGATATACAGTCGGCGCAGCGAAGATTGCAGCAATGCTGCTAATTAACATGCCAAATCAACAGGCATTCATCGTCATGCGGAATCTCCTGGAACGACATTGCATGCGGAGTTTCTTTGGAGGCGAACGGGCGAAAGACGATGTGAGTGCATTTTCCGGACATATTCGCGAAGTAATTGATTTGCTGACCTATTCTGTGCAGGTAGAGGCATACTACCGGTGATTATGGACTTCCGTATTTCACAAATCTATGCTCATATTTTCCCAAGAATATTCGACACTATGCTCGCTGATGGGATGCCCAAGAGTAAGTCTCCCTAACGTGTTTGTTTTCATGCATTGGCTGATGTCCACCAAAAGTTTACTTCAACTTCAAGCAGCATCAAATCTCACCGGGCGCCTATTTCCCGGACTGGGTAATACCTTTGTTTCTCGACCACCTTCCGTTCGAAGCCTGTGCACGAATATGGGATGTGCTGCTCCTCGAAGGCGATTCTTTCATATACCGGGCAGCGCTCGGCATCCTGGCGGTGCTTGAGCCTCGGCTGTTCTTCCCGGATCGAAAAGAACTTATGGAGCTTCTCAGGTAGTTATGCGTTTTGACGTTTTCTGTCATCGCTGTTTGTCATCTCACTGATTTATCTTTCATCCTTTTCTTTCTCTTTTGGATGCTGTGCATCTCAGGGGCGAGAACAAAGCAGCAATCGACGTCGCAAAGCGGGAGGGCCGGCCTATGAATGGCGGCAAGTACGAGATATACGGCGTCGACGAAGAAACGCTCTGGGAGCGGATAGAAAGCATGAACGAGTGGTGGAAGGACAGTACATGGACGCGGCTGATACAAAGGGAACTACCGGACCTGTAAACTACTCTGCGTGATCAACGATATTGCGACACACTAGTACTAAGTAGTAGCACTAGTATTTCTTTCTGGATCAGCATTTACGGTGTTGAGTATGTTGAAATGGATCTCAAATGGAGCAGCGCTCACTGGCCAGACCTGGGCCAGACTCTGGCCCAGGCGTACCCAATCTTTATTTGCATCTATTGTTCAAACGCCTCGACCGGCCTCGAAATCGCCTTTTATGGGAATCAATAGTCGAGTTTAGGTCGTGTGCGCTCTGACTTGTTGCACAAGGATAGACTGCCATCCACTAATGGTTAGGCGCCCTGAATTTTCCGATGTGGCCATGGTCGAGGACGGCGATGGAGCGCTTTCGAACGTTCTGGCTTCAGCTTGAGTCAGAACCGCTCTTGTGTGCTCCGTACCCGTCCCAGGTATAAAAGAGACGGGTATGTTCACGGAAGAAGCATCGAACAATTTCGCCTTCACTTTCGTAGTCCTGACTGCCTCTCAATCTACTGCTGAGCTCGCGTACTGCCCACATCACATAATCCTTTACATTATCACCAGCCAACATGCCAGTGAACGCCCTTATCGCATCCCGCACCAAGGTTAGTTCTTCGTATACCTCGCTTTTCGGCTTCAATTGACCCATCGGTCTTCACAGACCATCCTCCTCTGGACAAGCATAGAAGCTCTTTTCGGAGGTTTCGTTTGGCAAGCATACAGGACAAGGAACAGGAAGTACGTGCAGCCTCCAACCTCTCCTCTGCACTCAAGTTCCTAACATAGGTTTTCATCACCAGCCCCGCTTTCCTTCAAGCCAGGCTTGCTCGCCAGTCATAATGACAATAATACCATGGACACTGTACATTATGACTGAACGTAGATATTAAGAACCGGCCATTGTATCACAACCATCTTCAACCGGAAATTGGAATGTGTGCGCACATACGCACACAATAAATTAAATGCGAATTACATAAAGATATATGAACAACTTGAAATTGAGCGAGCATGACGATCAGGAAGACAAATGGTATCAATGTCTAATTATCATTGAACAACTGATACATTGTTTACCCTTCTGAAGGCATTTGCGATGGAACAAGCTCCATTTATGAAGGCACCAAAAATTCCCCAACACCATCCACAACACTCTTCCAAAATTTCTGGACCACGGTTTCATCAAAGCCATTCTCGTTGTACGCGAAGCTGATCCAAAGCTTATCAGCGAACATATATCTGAACAGAAGCATGCCACCAGCGTGCTGACGCGACCCCATGGTGAGGGTATCAAATTTGAAATCCGGGAAGTTATCGTGCTTGTATATACCGTCCAGGTTTCCGAGCAGGGAGAGGCCCAACAAAGCGGGTGGAAGGGACCTTTGGTCGGAAAGAAGTCGGGGTTGGAGTAGGGTCGCGGTTAGAGGGTATGCTCTTCACAACGCCGGTCGCCTTACTGTCGTCCTCCTTCCCCCACGCACACGCACGCTTATCGCGCTCAAATGCCATCTGACGGCAACGCGATACGACCATCGGGCTCTTAGCAGCTTGAATTGTGCTTTCGCAGCACGCGCACATATCTGTCACCTTTTTGGCTTCGGACTTGGGGAAGAAGGCCGGGAGAACAATGTTGAAATATCCAATCGCGAGGAACCAGTGCGAGTCGTTCAAGTTCCCGTCGGCCAGAAGGTTCGGCCTCATGTTGAGGGCGGAATACATCATTCTGTGAGGTATATGCCACCGGGTTATTATTCAAGTGACCGCCTTTCGTTCTTGTTTGCAGTACGCACATTGGAAGCTCCCAACCTTCGGAACGCGCTCTCGCCCAAGCAATATTGCACAGTGCAAACGACGCCGCAGATATGGAAACTCCGTGGATTTTGCAATTCTTGAGGATTGGCTTCGTCTTCAGTGGATCTATGGATATTGTAGGCACATTGGTATTTCGAGGCCCCTTCAATCGTCTAGGAAATTGGTGTCCGCCCTGCAGTGTGGAAATTAGATACACATCGGAATGGAATTTGTATTTTGCCTATCACAATGAGCTTTTGCTGACTGCAGTCAAAGTCTACCCGTGAAGCAATGCTTCTGATTGTTACAAGTGGCTTAATCGGAAGTATATCCTCCATGGGCGAAGGAAGTGTCGGCGCCTAAATGCTCCAACGAACAGCTCCCAAGGAACATAAAAATAGTTGGAATTACCTTACACTCTTCAGCGTCGAGAATTCTGCGAACAGCTGTAAAGTGAGTTGAATTCGATCTAAAGCGCTCCCGAGAAGCGTAAAGAAGTCGTTGGCGAACTGATGAAGCGCCATGCCAGTGCGTTGCACAAGTTAGGAAATCGAGACTTTGCTCACGCTGAGAAACGATGAGATAGGACAGGCGATTGTTCGATAACGTCCGGACGTCCGTGGTCCATTGAGGTAGGCATCGATTATAATGAGATCTAAATATTATCCAGTGGCTTCAGCGTTTCCCTCTCTCTTGTTGGGAAAATGACTAGGCTTGCCATCTTTGCATTGCACCCGGTATTCGAGATGCCGGCCGGCAAGCGCTACTAATGCCTCATTTGGCGAATGTGGCGCATCGTATAGGCGTTAACGTCGCACAACGTGTTACAAGAAGAGAAAAAAAGACACGCACATCAATTTTATATCGTCGTAGGAGTTCATCCTGACCTTTGACGCTAATGGCGGATGCGCATAATTGCCCACTGGCATACGACAAGAACGCGCTCGCCCAAGTCTTGTGGCAGCCCAGGTGTAAATACCTGCGTCGTTTTCGATTAACTCAGTTTTGGAACATAATGTTTGGACTCGAATGTCATTTATACCATTCTCTTGAGAGGGAAGAAAGTATGAAACATTCGGCTCCCCAAGTGTGCGTCGCTCAACATGGGAAGACAAACCATCTACACATTTTTCTGTTCGAAAGACTGAGGATACACGAAGCCAAAAATCGCAGCAGTGAGGTCGTAGACGAATTGGGATGCTGGAACGTATGGGAAATGTGCAACAAAGCGAGCATTCCTCTCGTAGGTCTTCGGTTTCAGGTCGACTGAAGCTTGGCAATTGGTAAGTGGTTTTCGAAAGGAAAAAGGAAAAGTTTTGACGACATGCAGATATTTCATATACGAAGGCGCCTTCCTGGATCAAACTTAATATTCCTCATTTCGAATACGACATATCATGACGAGCGATGAGAAGAACGAAATATGGTGGAATTTCGTCGCGGAGCAGGTTGGTACAGGATTGACAGCTCGGACACTGTCCAGCACTACGGCGCCTGGTGAGCGGCTGAGATTCATCTTTTTAAACATCATTTCGACTTCTCAAAAATATCAGTTATCCACTTCTCATTGATGCCGTCGTCCAGTCTGGAGGGCTAGGTACAGATCGTTCTACGATGTCTGTGTTGGCTCGTCGGCGCGTACAATTGTGGAGAGATGGAGCCGTCAGAACAGTTAGGCGGGGAAAACCAGATTCGGACGACTATTGACCGCCTCCGAAAAGATCGTACGGTTCGCGTAAATTTTCGAAAGGGTGTGTCATGTACTGCGGATTGAGATTTTTCATATTCACAAGAGATGGACGCGAAATTGCACGCGACTTATGCATTTTAAATAATCATGCCAGTCAATTGTATAATTGGTTGGCAGCCGCCTGTGAACGCCGTCTTCGATGATCTGACTGGTATTATTCAATTCTCCTTCGATTAGGAGGCATAGAAACCACAGAGATGGAGAAAGTAAGGAAAACTGGGTGAAAGAGCACCCAATTCTTCTATATTTGTTCGCGATAGCGCTTCGCTACGAGGACAAGTTTGTGCATGACCATATGACAGCCGCTGAATGTCCAGTCGAGAAGCCCGACAACTCGTCTGTATCAAGTCCCAGTTTCATAAACTGTACGTCGTAGTCGATTTGAACGGAAAATAGACATTATATGAATTGATCAATAGGTATGTAATACTTGAGCCTGACCATATCGTGAAGGGTTGTATTGATAGGTGTTGGTACGCCATATTGTTGACCCAATTGCGTTATATATCCGTTGATGTACTCAATTTCAGTTCTGCGTCCTCTTTGAACATCTTGCAGCATTGAAGAAACATTACCGCCTGTAAACTCAGCAACTTGGAGGACATATTCCTCCAAAGCTTGCGTAGTCAATGAAGAAGGCAGTGATGGTAGTTGAATTTGCGTAGTATCGACGCCTTTCTGTTGCAAGCGTTGGAGTTCTAGTTGGTTGTCGTGCTCTATTTCTGCTGCATAAACCGCTGAAGCTTCGGCGCATATGTTGCGAACAATATTGCGACTGACGACGTTTTGGAACATGTCCCCATTGCGGCATCCAAAAATCGCGGTAAGTGGATTGATTGCTGCATTTACAACCAACTTCCGCTGCATTATGATGCGAAGCTCTGCCAAAGATTTCCAAGTGGCGTTAAGGTCGTTCAGAAGGAGCAGGGCGGCAACAGTGTCCTGGAGGGTCTTGTATCTTTTTGCATCGCGATCGCCCAGGACCGTGATGTCAGTCATCCGCAAGCGTCGTTCACTAAGGGGAACCGTTTCATCATATAGACCTGCTTCGTAGTCGCGACCATGAGGATCGGGAGCGATTCCGAATTCTATAGATCCGACTCCGGCGTGTACGACATGATAGAGATGCTTCACGTAGGCTCCATGAGTGTTCGACGCAATGATAAATTGAGGGCGTTGGGTTGGATTTCGGAAGACCTGCGATATTAGCTGTTCGTATATGCCCATCCCATTTTGGAACAAGACGATTGTCGATTCGGAATTCAAACGGCTGGCAAGATCCTTCAAAGCAGTCGCTGTTTGTTGAGATTTCAGGGCAACGAAGAGAGATTCAATATGTTCTTTATGTTGGGCCTTCTCTTCTGAGGTTACAGGAGTGGTTGGCGGCTTCGGTATACTGTCGAGCTGCTTGAATGACACTTCATGAAGATATGGTCCGGATAACGTTTGCTTTCCTTTGCTTTCTACGCATATTCTTTCTTTTTTAATAAGTTGTCGGCGTTCTTCAGCGGTCTTATGAATAAGGGTGATGGTGTGTTTCGGTGGTAAGATGCGACGAAGATTGTGCGCAAGCATGCACCCTATGGGACCGAGACCAAGGATGTGAATACGCATTGCTATTTGAATATAGGGATTTGTCAGGGAGCCGATAGTATCTCGTCCGTAAAATACAAATGTATGGGCGCACCATGGAACCGAAACTGAAAGCAATTTAACGACTAGAAAAGCCAACTTAATGCCAACGGACGAGAAATGAGAATAGAAATGATAGATAGGTCGGAACAGTGTCGTTCGTCGTAGAGATTCAAAGCGATATAGAAGATAGCAATGGGTATCTAGATTAGAGAGGGAGAGGCCAACCAAAACGTGGAAACGGTGAAGACAAACGAAGAGGAGTCAGTTGGGAGTCAGTCGACATCTTGTCGGTGTCACTGCAAAATTACTTCTGAGTGGTATTCACGTGACTCGGACACGTAATTTGGCGTCGCGTCGCGTTCAACGCTCAAAATCAGTGATCTGGGTGTAGATGCGCACTTGATACCCTTACCCTTACTCTACTCCCGCCCTTTCGGATGCAGCAGGTATTTATTTTGGCCCACGGCAAAATAAATGACAGCCGACTTTCTCTAGTCATCCATTGCTTATGTATTGTAATTTCTCTTTCAGTCAATGCACTGAGTACATAACGCATTGTTTCTTCACAATGAACAGTAAGAGACTTCCCCACGTTTTCGGCGTAACAGCTTATGAATCCAATGGCACGCTTCAATATCAGTGCTCGTGAAGACTCGAGTCGGACTAAAGACTATACCGGTGAACACGGAAACGAGGCTGCGTTTCTTTTGCCAGACAGATGCGGTGGTTGGCCAAGAGCGTGATTCAGAAACTGATAGAAATATATCCCCGTTCAGACGGAAGATAAGCAAAGTCGATGTGTATGCCCGTTCAGCACCGTTCATCAATTGAGGATCTCATATACTTCATCGCTTTGCACGTCATCCACATGGACCAGAAGATTTACTGGATCCGAAATATGTATAACTACTATGTTATACAGTCGGGCTATTTGCTCCCGAGATCAGAAAACTACAAAAGGGTGCGAGAAGTGTACTGCGTTCCAGACAGAGGCATACTTACCTTCTCCCAACTCACCATCATGTCTCGTTCCAATTTTTCAAATCTGCTCTATGGCGCTTCACCTTCCGATAAAACTACAAATCAGAAGATCCTTTCTTTTACTCAAGTAGCCTCAAAGAAGTCTATCTTCAATGCAGTCCTGTTGTCTTTCCCTCGTAATTTTTCCGAAATCAACTGGCCTTTGATTTTGTCGTTCCTCGTCGTTATTTGCACAATCTACTTGATTGCGGTCCGTAGGCTGCGTTTCCGTTCTATCAGAAAATTGGAAGAGCGTTATGGCGCTACTCCAGACCTGTTCAAGGACATCAACTACAAGGATGCACAAAATATTCTGGGGAATTTATTCCTTCTCGACGCCCCATGGCTTTTCTTGACGGCGAAAGATTTTGCTTTTCTGCGGGTGAGCACGCATAATTTTACGCATGGGATATCCTCAAATAATATTTTAATAGGCGTTTGGAATAACTCAAATTGCAGATATTTCTGTGAAGGCAAAGAAAATGGTCGACGATCCCGGTCTTCGGTATTCTGATACGGTGGTCTTCGCTACAGAGTGGATCTTAAACCCTCTTGACTCCGAGCGCGCCGTCCTATCAATTAATCGGGTGAATTTTATTCATTCGCGCTATAGGGGAATTACAGACGACCAGATGCTTTATACTCTCTGTCTTCTGATTTGTGAAGTCTTCGTGCGTCCGTTTTTCACCCGTACCGTATGAAGAACTGCTAATAACGAATGATAGGAATGGATCGATAAATACGAGTGGAGGACTTCAGTTCCCTTGGAGCGATATTCAAGTTATATCTTTTGGAAAGAGGTCGGAATCAGGTGCGCACGGTTGTATTAATTGGGCGACAACATTCTGACTCCATGGCAGAATGGGAATCTCCGAGAAGATTATTCCGGGGACGTTTGAAGAGTGCGAGCGCTTAATTAAGGCAAGCTTGCTGATAAATTTTAGAACATCAATGGCTTCATTGACTAGCTCGAAACACAGGACTACGAAAGAGCGGAAATGCACCCATCACATAGCGGCGAGCGTATCGCACAGGGAATTATTCGTCTCTACCAATCAACCCTCCCAAAATTCCTCCGACCGCTTTTCGCCAACATATTTATCTATTTCATGGAC
The DNA here is from genome assembly GCA_009935795.1 of Pholiota adiposa. Classification (NCBI taxonomy): domain Eukaryota; kingdom Fungi; phylum Basidiomycota; class Agaricomycetes; order Agaricales; family Strophariaceae; genus Pholiota; species Pholiota adiposa. The sequence goes on along the minus strand of QEYC01000240.1, from coordinate 55,410 downwards.
GAAAGGTTGCGTTCTGCGGTTATGGCCAAACTGGACACGACATCTTGGGTTGTTGGAACATTAACCATGAGGCTCCTCCCCATGGCCCTGTCCCTCCGAGCTGCATTCGTTCGTCATTGTCTTCTGCCTCGTGCCACTGTCCCGACCGTCTTCGCACCCACAAATGACGGAGAGCGCATGCACGTTATCTTCTGGCAAATGCTACCGCACTATGCTCCGGCGACATTTTGGACTAAATGGGGGCCCAACGCTCTTTGTCGCCGTGCATTTGGGCTTGCATTGCCTGGTAATGAATGGGCCAGTCAAGGATACAAGCTCGAGGAGGTCGGATATGATGGAAAGGGTGTAGAGAAGGTGCTTGAAGTTGCAGAGCGCGCAAAGAAAGGAGGATGTCCATACTCTACATTTGGGAGGATTCAAAATGAAGAGGAACTCGGTGGAATTTATGCTAAATACTCCAATGTTGGATGCCCAATACTCCAACAGGCATCCGAGTCTGCGTAATAGCCTGCCTGTTGCACTCAAGCAATTTATTGTACATTTGATAAGCGCTTGGTTGATACGTCATTCAAACGAAAATAGACGCCGACTGTGTTAGTCATTCTAATCACGTGATCTATTTGTTTTCCTGGACTCGCCCACGCAGTCGATCTCTGCAACTACGACAATGAGTCGCAAGGCTGTTGCCCTGTGGCGCTCAGCGCGGCCCTCACGGACACCACGAAGGCAACTCGCCTCTGCGGCAGCACTCCCTTCAGTCCAAATCACCACCCTCCCCAACAAAATTCGTGTTGCTACCGACAACACACCGGGCCATTTCTCCACCGTCGGTTTGTACATTGACGCTGGCTCGCGCTATGAGACCCCCATGACGTCTGGCGTTTCTCATTTCCTCGATCGAATGGCTTTCAAAGTAAGTATTACAGCCTTTGTCATGACTGTATCTTTTTTAATGCGCCTTGCAGAGCACGACAACGCGGTCGGACGAGCAGATGGCATCCGACATTCACTCTTTGGGCGGGCAAATAATTTGCTCATCTTCGCGAGAATCTATCATGTATCAGTCCTCGCACGCCCACGAAGGCACCCCTCTCGCCCTCTCGCTCATTTCCGATACCATCCTTAACCCCGCGTTCACACCAGAAGAGCTTGAAGCCCAGCGGGATGCTGCTTCTTACGAGATCCGTGAAATTAGCAGCAAGCCGGAGATGATTCTCCCAGAGGTGCTTCATAATGTCGCATACGGCAACCAGGGGCTGGGAAACCCACTGCTGTGTCCCGAGGAACGCATACCGGCCATGAACGACACGCTCCTGCGGTACAGTCTCAAAGAGTGGTACCGACCGGAAAGGATGGTTGTTGCTGGCGCGGGTATGCCTCACCAGGAGCTTGTTGAGCTTGTAGACAAGTTCTTTTCGTCGTTAAAACCCCTTGATCACCTTCCCCCTTCACCTACCGTTACTCAACAACTGCAACAGGCCCACCAATCGCGGCTACTTAACACATCGTCGGCCAACCCACAAGCAATCCCACATATCCTTAATCCGAATACGCACGGCGTCGCCAAGTCACTCACCCGCGCCGCTTCGTATCTCTTCCCTCAACCTCAACCTCACCTAAGCAGTTCGGTGCCGAAGTCGCCGACGTCTACGTACATCGGCGGCCACCGCTTTATTCACGACCCGGAACAAGAGCTGGACCACCTTTACATTGGGTTTGAAGGCGTTGGAATCAATGACGACGACGTCTATACATTGGCAGTCATGCAAGTCCTACTTGGCGGTGGCGGAAGCTTCTCCGCAGGTGGTCCTGGCAAGGGCATGTACTCAAGATTGTACACTCACATTCTGAACCACTACACGCAAATTGATCACTGCGCTTCATTCCACCACATCTACAACGATTCGTCGCTCTTTGGCCTTTTCGCGTCGTTCCTCCCAGCTGCATCGGGTCTCTCAGGCGGCAACACGCCAGCACAGATCCTGCCACACCTGGTGCATCAGCTGAGTCTGCTCATGTACTCGCCCGTTGGCGAGGCCGAGCTAAGTCGTGCGCGCAACCAGCTGAACTCGAGCTTGATGATGGCACTCGAGAGCCGTGCTGTGGAGGTCGAAGATCTTGGCCGACAAATCCTTGTCCATGGACGCAAGATTCCCATAGACGAGATGACGGAGAAGATAAACGAGGTGACGCCCTCGGACGTGAAGCGAGTGGCGGCACGTATCTTTGGTCCTGATTCAGGGAGCAAGGCGACGGTGGTCTGCATGGGACATGAGGATGTGGGTAATTGGCCGGAGGTGTTTAGCAAGTATGGCATTGCAGGTGCGTGAGCGCAGGCCATGGACGATGGGAACCTTTCATCTTGGGCGCGCATATCACAATTTACATTATTACAATCTGGAATAATTGGCCTCTTATTTGCGCATAGAACGGTTCCTCTGAGCGAGTTGAGTCCTTAAGTCCTTGATGAGTCATGACTTTTTGAAGTTATTTTTAGCTGGGCGATTTAAGCGCACAGGTCCGATCGTTCCGACGGGATCCTACCGCCCGCAACAGAAAATAAAATGATTCTCCTCGCTCGACGCTGAGCATCCCCGACGGTTCTCTTAGGCCTCCTGCTGAGAGTTGAAATGGTCACCGAGACAAAGGTATCAGCACGTGTCAGTCATATTGTCGAGGTCTATTTCTGTCCTGCCAATCAGATTGTCAACATATTTCTGTCAGCGCGATTAAGTATGACCTCTTCCTCGCCGCTCATCCTATCTTTCTCTCCTTCTTCCATCCCGCCTACGTCCGTGTAACTGTTAGCCTCTTTTCCTCATGCTTAACCTCGCCACGGTCGCCCCATGGCTCCAAAACCAAGGCGTATATGGGCCTGTCACGGCTACGTTGGATTGGTGCGAGGTCTGTCTCATCCCGTTCACCTCCATGCAAAGGCGAGGGAAATCAAATGCTCATAGCTCGCTCTTTTCACTTCAGTTGAACCATCAATTCTCCCCATATATCGCCGAGATGGCTAATACCCTCTCAAACCTGTTCACTCTGTGGCTCGCGATGTGCGGGTTTCGTGAGGTCACTCTTGGTGGGCTCCCGACGCGATACGGCATCGGCTACCTGGTACGTTCGCGCCTGTGGGCATTGGTCTTCTGCTGGACCGTAATCGCCCGGCTCTGGACCACCCTATTTTGCTTTGCTCGAAGAATGACGTACTAAGTCTATCTTCTGGTAGGGCGTCGCTCTGGTCGGCATTGGCAGCTTCTTCTTCCATGCAACGCTATTGTTCGAGGCGCAACTCGCCGATGAATTGCCCATGATCTACGTTGGCTCGATGAGCTTGTTCCTCTTGTTCGATAACCAGCCAGGATTTGAATTTACTCGGCGCACCCGGATTCTTATTGCACTCCTCGCGCTGTTTGACGTATTGTTTACATGGAGCTAGTATGTATTGCGCCCTCAGTCTTTTGTAACAACTGCTCACCTGCCTATTATTGACATGCAATTCTCCGGTCTCTTCCATCGCGTTGATCTATTCTTCTCTTGGCTATGCAATAGCATGGTTAACCGCAACCCGATATATCACCAGGCCATCTTCGCCTCTCTTGTGATAGGAACTGCTGTGCGCATCACGTATATTTTGAAATATACAGACGCGGCACAGCGCATCCCAGCAAGCAAGAAGGCAACAATCGCTAATTTCTTTACGACTGGAGCCGTCCTTTTCGCTGTTGGGTTCGGCGTGTGGAATCTGGACAATATCTTCTGCTCGCAGTTGACGAAATGGAAAGTTGCAATTGGATGGCCATTGGCATTTTTGTTGGAAGGCGAGTAAAGGACTCTCTTGCATCCTGACTAACCATTGATATCATTTTCTATGAACTTGACTGATACCCGATGACTTCTAGGCCATTCTTGGTGGCATATCTTAACGGGTCTTGGAAGTTACTACATGTTCATCGGTATCCAATGTGAGTCCTCTAATATATTTGTTATCCTATTGTTGAAAAATCTTTGTTTCGCTTTCTTGCCCAATTCAGATGTGTGAGTCCCATCTGATGTTCATTCGTGTGCTTGTAGCATTATTAACCGTTGACATTCCAGCACTCTTTGTATCAAAGATGATCCCAAAAACTACCAAGTTCAGACAGTGTGGGGCTTGCCTCACGTACAACGGACGGTATCAAAAGTCCAATAGTCGAATCAGCCGACCCATCGATAAACTTTTACCTCACGAACCAATCGATGATGATAATTGGAGCGAGAATATAGAGCTACTTTATTATTGTTGATGATACGGTGTAGATGAAGATGGTGGATAGATGTACATCGGGGAGCGCTTGAAGAGATGCGCTGGGCATAATGAATATCTTTAACAACTAGGTTAATTTGCATGTATGTATCTTTGTACAAGCTACATCTCTGTCGAGTACAAACTTCATCGAGTAATTAATTGGCGCGCTTAGTACAGTATCGTTGACTCTGCAAGGGCTCATAAAGTCCCTAGCCCAAACATGAAATTGTGAATACATTACCAAAGTTTGAATGTACTTGTACAGTATACTGTCTAATTATATTTATGAATAGATATGTCGTTTCGTAAACGACCATGGGTTGTAAGAATACAATTTACTTTTGGGTTTCCATATCTGCTCCGCTAGCAGCAGAGCCAGGAAGCGTCGAACTCGGCATACCACCATGCTGCACAGATACAGCCCACTCATCCGTGGTCGCAGCCCACCCCATGCTCGACGCAGATGGTGTGGTCAAACCAGCATCTAAGCCAGGTGTGTGCACAGGGAGACTTGGAGGAGCAATATTATTACTGGCCATGCCCACAGCCGTAGGGCTATATCCCTGGGACATCTGCGGCAGCCCACCAAGACCGAAAGCAGACGCAAAGCGTGGGTTGATGTGTGGCTGCACAAAGGGTGCTGCGCCCTGTGCACCCACCATCGCGCCAAAGTCGAACTGGTATGCCTGGTTCTGCTGCTGGTACCCACCATATGAGCCTGAGTATTGGTGCATCTGCTGCGTTTGTTGTGTATGGTACTGGGGCGCCATCGGAGTGTACCCCCACGACGATGCGTCTTGCGGATGCACCTGGGCAGAAGGATATAAATCCTGCTGACCATAGTTATGCTGTTGATATGGCTGCGGCTGGGATTGGGTATATGCGCTGGACTGCCCAGTCGCCCGAGCAATAGCGAATGAGGTTGGCGATAGAGACCGTGATTCGTATGTCTCTGGAGCATCTTGTGCGTGTCGCTGCTGATGAAATCCTCTACCCCCACGATCCGCGCCGCCCCTGCCCCTACCTCGACCTCCTCTTTCTCGTCCCCTTCCCCCGGTACGGCCTCTGTCTCCGCCCCGCTCTCTTCCCGGTCCGCCATGTCTCTTGTAACCTTTCTCCTCACCTCTTCTGTCTTCCCGACTTGACCCAAAGGTCGAGCTGCCGGTATTCCATGAACTCCTTGCTGGAGGGGCGGTAGCCGGGGCTTCGCGCTCTGCTACATCTGGCGCTGTGTAAGCGTCCCCGTACGGATCGTCATAGGGGATGGGAGCAGGTCTAGACGATGGTCCCGGAGAGGCGTAGTCGATGTCATATGGACCATGTTCATCATAGGCGTTTCGACCTAGGAAAGCTTCTTCCGCGAGTTCTTGGTCGCGCATAAGCGTGGGGTTCGGCGTTGATTGGCGCGACGATGCTACTGAACGTGCACGAGATTCGCCTCGTCTAGAAAAAGAAGAAGATTAGTCGCAGCATCGATAAATTGAAAATAAATTGACTTACTTGCGCTTCAATCGACTTTTATATGCGGCTTCAGCCTCGTCATCGGAAAATTCCAGTTCGTCGTCTGCAGGTTCTTCGTCGTGGACATTGCTTGCATCGCTGCCTTTAAATGCCTTGATTTGATTTACGAAAACAAATCGACTGCGTGTGGGGACATGATACACTTCACGTCCGACGCGCACCCTTTCAGGATCGAGAGGGAAAGCAGAATTGAATTTGACTTGATAGAATGGTTGTGTCGTGGGTCCGAAGGTTTCGTAGATCTACCCTGGTAATGTGTGAGCACAGTACGGGAGAAATGAGATATAGACGTACATATCCCATAACCTTCCTGTCGTCGAAGACCAGAAGCGTATCTGAGTCAAGTGCACGATCCGAGCCACGAGCTGGATATCCCGCCGGAGAATCAGCAGGCAGCCCACGCACAATGACGAGACGGTCGACTATGTTCATGACTTCGCCGACCTTCTCTAGGACCTCGTCACTTTCAACTTCATCCACCTCTGGAATGGGGATTTCTGCTTCCACCACTTCGTGTTTTGTGGTGAAATACGTGTTGGCGCTTGTAGCCGGGACTGGATCTTCGTCGTCATCGAGATCGAGCATGGCCTTGGAGATGTTTGCTTTGCCATCTTCGCTTGTCGAAGAATCCGAATCTGAATCAGAGTCTGAAGTTGACTCTGAGGGTTCCGATCTGGAGAAACGTTGAGCTCCAACACGTTATCAAGACAAAGAAAGTGCCCTACAACGACTTTGGGGTGTTTTTTATCAGGTCATCCTCGTCTGTGGCAGCTCCAGTGATGAGGACCGCGGCAATCTCGTCTTCGCTGTCGTTTTCTTCACCCGAGCTGCTGATATCATTGTCGTCTTGAGCTGTGCTCTGTGATGGTTGTACCAGAGCAGCTGGTGGTTGAGGCGCAGCGTTGGAGGGTTCGGGGGCGCCAATAAGCTCCTGGATAAGGAGCAGATCCTGAGGAATCGCCTGGGGGATCTTGAAGGCGTCCATGGCGTATGGGCTTAAGTCAAACACCCCTAATTGGGCAAAAAAAATTTGATCAAGTAAAAGTTTCTATTTCTGGACTACGCGTCTTTCCGGTTTCTTTTGAGCTGGCACCCATGTTCCGTCTCGCCCAACGCCCCTCCGTCGCAGCGCGCACTTTCCTCTCGTCGCCATACTCGACGGCGACTCCCAAAAAGATTCCTCTCGCCCTCGTCGCAGAGCTGCGCAAGCAGACCACGGTCTCTATCTCAAAAGCCCGTGAAGCACTCACTCAGTCCAACGGTTCTATTCCAGGCGCCCTTGAATGGCTCCAGCAGGATCTGGTTGCTACTGGAACGGCCAAAGCCGCAAAGGTATCATCACGCGCAACGAATGAGGGTCTCGTTGGCGTGTCTGTCCTCTCACATGGTGCAGGTCTGAACACCGTCGGCGGTGTTCGTGCAGCTATGATCGAACTCAACTGCGAAACGGATTTCGTAGGCCGCAACGACCTTTTCGCTAAGCTCGCTATGGACGTCGCACACACTGCTGCCTTCATCTCAGAGGCATCGGGAAAACAAACATTCTTTGCTCCTCTTTCTCTTGAACAACTACAGGAGGCACCATTGCTATCCCACAACGACCCCGGTGCAGTCCCTTCAGGCACTGTGTCAACTGCAATTCGTGATACCATTGTCAAAGTTGGCGAAAATATTACACTCCGTCGCGCCAGTTCCATCGTTGAAGACGCGCCACTCGCGCCAAAAGCCAACTCCGCTCACCGCCTGGGATCCTACGTGCACGGCGCGCTTCACGGTCTTTCTTGTGGACGCGTCGCTTCTCTTGCCCTCCTTAATATTCGCTCTCCTCATCTTGCCAAGTTCCTCCGAGATGAAGCCGCCCGCACACAACTAGGTCTTCTTGAGCGCTCAATAGCCCGCCAGATCGTCGGTTTCGACACCTTGTCCATCAAAAATAGAGAAGAGAATATGTCAGAAGAACAAGTCCTGTATACGCAGCCATTCATCACTCTCGCTGGCGAATTTAATAGCTTGCCTGTTGCAGAAGCTCTGAAGAAATGGTCGATCAGCAATGGCCTCTCAGAGGGTGGGGAAGAGGGTGGCATCGAAGTAATAGACTTTTTAAAGTGGTCTGTTGGCGAAGCAGAGCAGTCATAGTGGGAGAAAGATTGCTTGGTTCGCTTCTCTGGCGCAAACTGTGACTTACTTATCCCCACTCCTACCGTAAATATACAGAGTAATGCAAAAACACTTCCAAAACCCCAAACCTGTCTGATTCAATGGAATCTTCTCTGGGATTTTTAGGTAGATTGACTGAGATATCCGATATTGTTGGACACGATGGTTGAAGGTACGCCGGAAACCGTCTTCTTTTATGCCATCCCATTCACCTGATTTAGCACATTTGTTATTTTAGGGTGATTCTTTCTATTATTGCTCAAATTGAAGCCCCTGTGGCCACAATGAGTGGCCAGCAACACCTTCAGCGAACATACATACATCTTGCAAAAAAAAACACAGTTCTTCACCAATCTTTAATTAGACTACCCATCTAACGATTCTACCCAATCAGGCTTGCAGCACCTGCAACTGCCCACTTATAATCACTGGCGCACGTGTCTACCCCCCGCACGCACGTACTACCTCTGAGTCTCTGTCTTTCTGCCAGCAATATTCCCTCCTTATCGTTGGAGATTGTCCTGAAATAATTGTTCTACGCGGACGTTAGCAACGCAGTACTTGCTTTCACGCGCTGGAGATAGCATGCTCCATGAAGCCTTTCTTCGCGTCAAAAATACGGTGTGTACAGCGTACACTTGCACAAGGCTCTAATTATAATGACCATGGACTCCTTGTGCTGCAGGTTCACGCGACATTTGTTATCGTTTCGGACGATTCGGAGGTCGTCAATCAACGTGTTGATATTATGTATCGGAGACTATCTTATCGCTTCAAATTGGCTGATAAACGTTTTACGAGGATCCTCGCCCTCTTCTTGAATCTTAGGGGCTCGTTCAACCTGTGGTAACAGCTCGCAAGTAAGGCTGCATTCTCCAGAAGGTCACTACATAGCGTTTGGGTTATTTTGGGGGGCTAGTAGATGAACGTGCACCAAAAGATTCAATTTTGCTTTCACTTTCATGTGGTTGCTTTGCTCACGATCAGACGATCAAGATTTAGACTTCTGCAGTCGACGCCTCTCCTCACCTTGTCATCTGAATGATTTACTCTGTCGCCTTGGTTCTTCTTGATTCAACTGCCTTTCCTGTCGAGCATTCCATTGCAATGTACTCTATTTCGTCTCAAGCATTCCCATCTTCCCCGTTTTCAACGACGTTGGACCGCAGTTTATTTTTCGACACACTTATGCCGACGTCGAACTGAACGCTCGCACGGAAGCTGGCATCTCGACCCACATGGCTTCATCCTACCTGTTCTCCGAACCAGTATCAAAGCACATGGTAACTAATTCCTAACGCAGCTTAGTTCTGCGTTGGTCTTTCATCTCAATGCGTATTTTGGCTGAATTTGCACGTTCGCAATTATCATGCCCGAGACCTGCCCTGCCGATCTCGCTCTCAGGTGGGCAGATGCTACAGGCACACCTGATACTATGCTCTTTTCTTGTCGGCTGCAGCTTGAGCCGTCTCGCAACATCATGGTCAATTAGATCGTGCCGCTTTCACGCCAGGACCTCGCCTTCTATTTTATCCGCAGTCAAAATGGGCGAGATTAAGCGCAAAGTAACGTCTTCACTCTCCCTGTCTCAAGTGTCGTGTCTCTGATACTGCTTCTCAAGGTCATCGGCAAACATGTTGGCCACTGCCGTTATCTCCAGTCTTGCGGGTCTTGCGCTTGCATCCCCATTCTTCTCTCCCAACGACCCCACCTCACAGTTGTTCGACCGCGCTTCACTCATCAGCTCAGGATGTTCAGCTTCAGGAACACAATCGTGTCACAACACCACATCTGTGTCCAACTTGTGCTGCTTTGAGGCCCCAGGAGTGCGTCGTTTTCACGAGGATGCTATGGTCATGCAAGGTCAATTAACAATGTATCTTTAGGGTCTTTTATTGCAAACTCAGGTAGGGCATGAATCAGACTTTCATCGTGCCTTCAAAAGTAGCTAACCATTTGACTTACTTAGTTCTGGGACACCAACCCCTCTACTGGACCTTCAGACAGTTGGACTATCCATGGTTCGTAAACTTCTAGTTGAGGTGGCTCATGCAACTCTGATTTCTGACATGGTATTTTGCATGTAGGACTCTGGCCCGATCAGTATGAAATTTATTGAAAGCGTTGAGTGGACGCTGAGACTTGCATGACTAGCTGCGACACTACCTTCAGCGAGAATTGTGACTCGTCGCGTGCATACACTGGGATCAGCTCGGTATGTAACGCAATAGCTATCATGTTAGATTGTTATACTGAACAAGCAACCATCAGTTGTTGAGCAACAACGGTGCGAGCGACACCCTAGCATTCATGCAGACGGTAGGATCGAAAATTAACGATAATTCTCCCATCGATTAATTGTTATGCAAATCCAGCACTGGGTCGATATCAATGGACAAAACGAACAATTCTGGGAGGTAAGTCCGAGCGTCAATGCAGTCATGAAACATCTTCAAACCCTGCTTCATTAGCATGAGTGGTCTACGCACGGCACATGCATGAGGTGAGTTGTATCAGTGATCAGTGCACTATGAATCCATTTCTGAACGCCCAATAGCACTCTCAAGCCTTCCTGCCTGCCCAGTGGAAGTGTCAAGGGAGCCGAAGTGCGTTTTCTTGCGTCTTTTGTCTTCAAATAGTTTGCTCATTGATTATTGTCAATAGGCTGTTGCATTCTTCCAAACTGTCGTCAAGCTCTTCCAGGTTCGTATTTGAGATGCACTGTCTTTTGCAAATTCTGGACCTACAACTCAAAACATGCTTTTTTCCCAACTGCACCAGACCTTGCCCACTTTTACATTCCTCTCCAATGCCGGAATCACTCCAACCACCTCCAAGACGTTTACGCTTTCGGAGCTGACTTCTGCCCTGAAGGCTCAGTCGGTAAGCAACCTCTAAATAAATTATGAATAAACAAATTCTGAACATTACAAATTAACCATGTATTTCGCTATGGCAGGGCTTCACACCTGCTCTTGATTGTAGCTCTAGCACCCTCAACCAAATCAGCTGGTACTTCAACCTCAAGGGCTCCATCATCGATGGTACATTCGTTCCTATCAGTAAGTGATAGCAGATATAAAATATCGACATAGTTCAATGTTGACTTCACCTGATCCTATAGACGCCCCCGAGACCGGATCCTGCCCTTCGTCTGGAATCAAATACCCCCCAAAGAGCGGAGGCAGCAGCGTGAGTCTCTCGTAAACAACAGATTAAAAAACCCCTACTGACCCTAGCATCTTTACCCAGACTACTGTAAGCTTTATTTCATGAAAGCAACATGATACTCCGTTACTGACAGTGCAATAAATGTAAATAGACCGGCGGTTCGGTGAGTACTCTCGGGACCTTGAATAATTTGTCGTTTCTGATTTTATTTTATTTTAGACCCCCACCGGAGTAAGTTCAGTTGATACTACATGATACACCTTGTCTGATCAAACCGATTCCACCAGACTCCAGGCTCGCTGCCCACCAAGGCCACAATCCATGCCATTAGTTCTTCCGGCACTGTGGGAGGACTCCTCTCCGCCGGCACCTGGTCAACTCAAACTCTCGCAACATACACCATTTCTGGAACCACTTCCAGCTTTACCATGACTTCTTCGAAGGGTAACTGCGGTGTCAGTGGCACAACATTTTCATGTGGAAGCGGTGTTACCAAAACCACTTTCTCTGCTGTAAGTTCGGGTTATTGAGCCGGCGTGGGTTTGAAACTAACGTGGATTCGTTGGAATTTTAGGTGACTTCCGGTGGCAACTTGCTCCTTGCTTCTGGTGGCTCGACAAGCTTCAGCAGCGACGGTGTGCCAAGCGGTACAACCGTGTTCACCGTGTTCACTGGTTCCAGCCACTCCAGCGACTATACTCTGTCTATTATCAGCACGTAAAAGAAAGGAGTAATTTACCATCCTGCTTATACTTGGTAAAAGGACAAGGCTATCAAAATAAATGTTTTGATATTTCCACGAATGTATATCTTCATGTGATGTCACTCCACCATGGAATTGAGTACACTTTAACACCCTTTAACGCCGCTCTCACTCCGAAAACTTTGTTTACCCCGAACTTCCTCGATGCCCGGCTGTCTATGTCTATGGAAGAATGGGAGCGCAATGGCAGAACGAGCCAATCTCTGATTTTTGTGGTGTTAAAGTTGGTTGGCACGGATTATAAGGGTTCCGTGAGCTTCGCTAAAATGACCATAACCTCAACTGGCATCGCGCCCCTGCAGAAAAGGCTAATAACTTTGTGGACGTTCAGTGTCCAGTGGTTTTTTCTAGCATGCCTCCTCTTTCCAACAGCGCCGCTCTACATCTCATCGTGCTTCCTGAACCGTTCTTTGTCGTCAAACTCAAACCAGACCAAGAAATCGCGCCGTGCATTATCAAGGACCTTACGAGTGGCAAAGGAGGTTTCTTTTCGGTTACGCGAACGAGTGAAGAGGTCTCTATCGTTGGTGAATCGTATAAATGGATGCCTGCAAGTTACAAGGAGCAGTCTACATGGATGGCCATCAAGATCCAAGGACCCATGGAGCATAGTAAGGGCCTATCTTCAAGTTCAGTGACTCGGATTTACTCAAATATTCGTGTAGGCCTAACAGGCATTATGGCGGCCATAACTGCGCCGTTAAAATTGGCGAAAGTTCCAGTCTTCGCATTATCAACATGGTAAATTATTCACGACTGGCGTAATTGATTGCTGGATTTATATTCTGCATGGACAATTCAATAGGAACACGGATTATGTTCTTGTCCCTACCGAGATGCTATCAGAAGCAATTCGAGCCCTCGAAAGAGACGGCTGGTTGTTCGTGCAAGGGGTTAAAGGAGGCCTAGCTCGACTTTGAGGGGGGAGGAAGCCAACAAGGACCACGACGCGAACGGCATCCTACAGGCCTTTTGGGCGCGCTTCGCACGAAGCTCATAGTCACTGTGTTATGAGAACGACGGAGGTGGAGAAGTTCTGAGCTATTAAATCTGTCGTATTCAGAGACATATCTGGTCAATTTACAACCCAACAGTCGAAAAAGAGCTGGGCAGTGGAGTAGGAATATTAGGATGCAAAGATACCAGGGAGCAAGAGAATATTGACCATCCATGATAGTCTGTAAATGTATGTATGCATGTAATCTATGATGATGATATTCAATTAGGTTCGCCATTAAAGCAGAAGAGAAAGTATGTGGATAAGAGTCGATCATCTATAAACGTCCTTATCCTCCTCCTCTTCAACTGTGGCCCGCTGTGGCTGGGGCAGTTGTGTTACACTTGGTTGGGTCGTCGTCTCCTTTTTCTCTTCCGGCTTTCCAGGATTTTCCTTTTCCCAAATCTTTAGCGCCCCTTCATACTCCTCCCATACCAGCCTGCCGGCAAGCTCCCCTCCGTACTCGCCATCATCTTCAATATCCAAGACCTCTTCTTGCAATGACTTTTCATCATTGGCTTGTTCTTTTCCTTTGCTCTTCTTGAGCGCGGCATCCTTTCGTTCTCGGGTATCCTTTTCCCTGGCATCGACGGGAACTTTGACATTGAGTTTCACAACTGCACATTCGGTATAGAGGGCGCCTGGTTTGAGCATCTCCTCTGGTATAGATGATGCAGAGACGGCAATAGGGTCTTGCGGTTTGCCATCCTCCGTTTTCTTAGCAGAAGATGAGACGGTGGTCTGAGAAAGAATTTTGAAGGGAGTAGGGAGAAATAGGACGTGTAAAATAGATTGTATGCCAAAAAATGGAGATTTCGTGAAAATCCGCAGAAGAGGTTGGAGAACGAGGTATCTATTACTCGTAGGTCAGATACTTTTAAGAAGTCTTTCAGGAATTTTGACATACATAAAAACACCCAAATACGCTCCAGTGGGTGCCATTAAATCTGCATTGAAAAGCGATGACACCGTATCAACCCTGCCGATCCCTGGAGAAACGCTGACAGCCACGATATTCGATTTCTGCAGTTTTGCACTGACCACAGGAATAGCCTTAGAACCCTCTTCTGTCTTTGGGACTTGTGCAGCGCTTGGGAGGGCGTCGAGAACACGCTGAAGATGGCGGGTAAAGACAATTGTCCGTAGTGACCGAGTTCCTTCTTGAAGAAATACGGAGGCACTGGGAGCGGCTGTAGTTGAGCTAGAGGGGGTAAATTTAGGAGTGAAAGGCAGGCCGCTTGCAGCCGCATAGAAGGGATTGATGACGTTGACGATTCGGATATCTCTCTCGGGAGGGGCGACGAGGAGAGCTGGTAGCAGGAGAGTGGTGATCAAGAAGGTCGCAAGTGAACCAGCGTCTCGTTCCTTTTGTTCCAACTCCTTTGGTCTGGCAGAGAAGAGTTTTGGCGAGCCAATATGACGATGCTCATGTGCGAAGATAATGGCATCTAGCCGTTGGTCTTTTCCTGTTAGAAACTTTGTGCAGAAGGCCCGCACAGAAGATGGAGATGTAAGATCACATTCTTCAGCATATATTTCTTCGTTGGAGGTCGTTGTGCGCAGAAGGTCAATGAGAATTGTGACATTAGGCGAATCAATGGGATCTTGAGAAAGGGCAATGATATGGGCGCCACGCTGCGCCAGGGATTGTAACAGTGTAAGACCTAGTGGTGTGAATCCTCCCTATAATGCATGTTTATCAAAATTGGCAAGACACATTGAGGCAATGAACGCACAGTTACAAGCACGATCCTCGCATGTAGATCCCTCTCTCGGTCTGTTTTTCGGCCTTGGAAGAACGCTCGAAGAACGAGAATGACAAAGATTGAGACACCAATATGGACGAGATATTGGGTGGGGAAGAACCTGGAGGCAAAGGCCTCTGCGATGCTGAGGACCATAGGGTATTAGACAGAAAGTTAACAAAGCATGGGTGGTGTGAAGAGGCTAAATTTGGGGAAAGCGGTGCGTGCGTCGCAGACCCTGGCTGTACTCATCATGCTCTTGCCGGCGTCGTTCGTATGCCTTCACAGACTAGGCTGATCTGAGGGTCATTAATAAATAGTCTTTGAGGCACAGACAAAGCGTACATAGTGGAATATATTTTTTGTTGTCAGTTTGGCCCTTGCATGTTTGGTCTGAATTTGCTCAAAATGGGATTGCGAGCGGCGTGGCCACGAACGCGACTCTCTTTTCTCGCCAAAATTTTGTTCGACCCTGCCCCCGTCGTAGCCTCCCTCGTCGCCCAGCTGTCGCGTCTTTCCTCCTCTCCCACGTGCCGTACATCTGTTGTCCTCTATTCCAGCCAATAAGTCGCGCATAGATACGTCTCGGACACGAACCAACGCCGGTGCCACCACTTCAGTAGCCCCACCACCATCAGACATGGAGCCTGCCGCCACAGCAACTACCAGCGCTCAAGCTCGACGAATGAATCCTTCGCGATCCAAACGCGGAGGTCCCGGAGTCGGAACCTCCGACGTGGATGTCATGATTCTGGAGAGTTACAAACGCAAACGTAGGGATTCAGCATGACACCTTATGAAGCATCGTTCTCACCCGTTACTGCAGTGGAAACTGAACCATTGATTCCTGCGGACACTCCATTTTTTCTTACAACTAATTCGGCGAGTGTTTCGGACGATTCGACAAGTAATGTCGATGCTGCTATCAGTATCAATATCGTCCCAAACGACCGCTATTTCGATCGTCCGGAAGTGCTTAAAGCTTTCCGAGAGCAAGAACTCATTCAGACGCCTGAGTTTTGGCCTATATCGGAGTCTTCGAGTGTCGGAGGCCGTTTCCGACCTAGGGGCGCGGAAGATGTATGTCTCGAAATGTTCTAAATGTTCGATATGTGCTTTTGACTGACGATATAACGACCTCGTTCTTTGTAGGAAAGGGAAGAAACTTCTGACACCGCATATGAAAAGCGTCACAAGAAGTTTGAAACCTTCGAAAAACGCCAGCGTCTTCGAGAGAAAGACAAGCTGAAGCACGAACACTACAAACTCAAGGAAAGAATCGAGCAGCTGCGCTCAATGGACAGTTCGGCTTTTATGGCTCTCCCCTTCTCCTTCGGTGTCGTGCCAGATGAAGTGCAGGTCAACGCAGAAGCCGACGCCGTAGCTGAGGCACCGGCTCAAGTTCAAGCCAACGGGTCTACACAATCAACTGAAGGAGAAAGGAGAAAGAAGGCCATGTTGGAACATGCGATCAGTCTGGAGAAACGGTATAGTTACCTTCTTCCTCCTGATAGGGTTCGCAAAACCCAGGAGATTCACATCGATGAAGAGGAGTCAGAAGACGAGAGAATACCACAAGCTGGTTCGTCTAAGAACGAAGGCATCAAATTACGCCTTCCTCCTCGATCCAGCATGTCTGCAACTCCTGTATCTTCTCCTGCTGCAACGAAACCACCCAAGAAAGTCAGAGGACCAGGAAAGCAAGCACTTTCTGCTCGTCCCGCTCAAACTAGCGTTTCATCATCTGTACCTCCCATGGAACAAACACCGCCCGTTTCTAGCCCGTACATCGACATAGAAATGCGTACACCTGAACCGCGTGTCGTTTCGCCGCCACCGCCGCCTTCGCTCACTCCTGCATTACCCGTCGGGGTTCCCGAAGTGCCGGTTGCCCTTATATCTGCACCTTTGGCCAAACCTCCAGCTGCAGTGCGTCAGACCAATGGAAGAGGTCGCCCGCGCAAAGATGCTGCTCGCATCTTGCAAAATAATGTCGAGGTCGGAGCTACAATTCTTCAGCCGTCGGAAAAACCAGCGAAAGCTCTTAAAAAGACACCTCGCATGCGTCCTATCCAAGTGCAAATTGCGGATGATGGAGAATCGGAAAAAGCACCTTCAGATGACGGTCATGCCGAAATACCGCAGGCGGAGGTTCAGCCCAACGGACAAGAATTAGAACTTGACCAACAACACGATGAGGCGTTGGAGCGCGACGTTGACATGCATATGTTGGGCCCGGATGAGATAGTATTGGAAGTCAGAGAGTCGAAAACTCGGTTAGAACAGACAGGAGTTGCAGAATCTCTCACAGCCGAAGCTCAACAGGCTCTTGCCGACCAATTAAATCACGAACGATTTGTTGCAGAAGGTCCGCAGCCTGAAGATTCCATCTCTGCTCGCCCGACGAAACGCCAGAAAAAAATGACCTCAAAAGCACGCGCACTGTCGACAGCCCAATCACACATCGAACGAACACCGTCTGTGCCTCCGAATGCTTCTGCTTACACCGCTACAGGCCGCCTACGTAAGAAGATGGGACCCAGAGGGCAACAGTCGGCAGTGTATATATCTTCCACCACTGGCGAAGAAGTCCGGACCTTTAGTTTCCTCCTCATGGCCGCCATACGCACCGAAGGTGCAAAGCGCAATGTAGAAAAGCGGCATAACACATCGTTTGGTATTCCAACACCCGCATTCAAGGAATCGTTTGAGTTCGAGATCCCCGAATGGCTGCATTATCCTGAAGACGAGGAGGAGCCTGCAATACCGACTTCCGACTTGGACCCACCTCACTTCCAAGACCATGTTGACAACGTCGAGCGAGAGCAAGAACAGCCAGAGCTACCACATGAAGAACCCGAAGAACCCGAACTTCCTATGTCCATGGAAAGAGCGGCGGAAGAGGAAATACCGATATCTGCGTTGCGCGAAGAAGTGCCATCCCCGCGTCCAGAAGTAACGTTGCCACTCAATCAACCAGAGCCCCTTGTTCCCGAAGAAGTAATATCGGCTGAAAGTCTCCCTGAGCCGCAAGAAGAACAGATGGAGGCAGAACCTGAAGAAGAGGAGGAAGAAGTGACACAATCCCCAACAGAAGAGTCAGAACCTGGCGTCAGTATCAGGGTACTTTCTCAACCCAGAGATTCGGATGATGAGCAACTCGAATGGTAATGCTCGACATTCTGGAAAACTATACCTACTTATCTCAAGTCCCCATGCCTTTGCGGCGATTCTACGTATATAATTCTTTTTGATACGTATCGCCATTCAGGACGTTAATCATTTTGTTCTCCGTTGTAGCTTTTATGGTTCGCGGTTGCGATAGTAGTTTATTGAATTTATGTATATGTGGTCCACTCCTTCATCAATTAAATATATTTTAAGGTTGTGCGACAACAACGGTACATGCAAAGTAATTTTGCAAATAATCTGCAAGTTGAGGAGGTCAAATTATCATTGTGGCTCAGCGCGAGGTTTTGAGATGGGCTTCCGCGCTAATGCCTTGCTAATTAATGCCAAACTTTGATGTCGTTGCGGGAGTGAAACGTCTCGTCGATGTGATAAAGCCACCCCTGCAAGCTTAACGGCGCCTAATTCATCTGGTGAAGTCGAAAAATCTGATGGAGATGGAGTGATGTAATTGGAATAGTTTCCTCCGCGAATGCTATTGGCTTTATCCGAAGGTCGAAGAATGCCCATGAGAGTGAGCCCACTGATTGGTGGTTCGGGATCCTGGAATTGAGGTTCAAAGCTCCCAATCGCGCCTTCTTCGCTAAGCTGGGTTTGGAAATCTTCCTCTTCCCTGCGTTTCGCATCAGAGACTGTCGACCTGTGCGACGGAGTCTGCGCCAGTTGCCTGTCCCTTCTGACAGGCCCAGACTCGACTAGCTCGTCCTCGCGTTGCTCTCGCTCCAATCGCCGTTTTGCGGCAAGTTCTGCAGCCAGCTTAGCAAGATGGGCGCGCCGTTGGTCGACTTCGGGCGCAGTCGTGGTCGTGGTCGTGGTCGTGGTTGTGGGCGCAATACGGTTGAGCGGTTGGTGGAAGTCATTGATAACAGCATGAATCTTTGCTCTCTTCTCCTCTTCCATTTCCTTCCTGTGCGCCACTCTGGCAAGTCTCAGTTCCTCGTATTGTGCTCTTTCAGCTTCTATGCGTTCTTTGTGGAGGTTGTGTTCACGCTCGCGTTGAAGCCGAGCTTCTCTCCTCTGTTTGATCATGCTTTCGATTGTGACGGATATTGAAGTCGACGTAGGTAGATCCTCGGATACTTCATCTTGTATGGAAGAGGCTTCGGATTCCGCCTCTACGTTGGTTTCCTCCGGGGATTGTTGACGAGCAAGCGTGATGTCGATTGTTGGGCGCGCTAGGCGGGCAGCTAAGCTTTTCTCGTTTTCAAATTTTAGATAGTTTATATCTGTGTTTGAACGTTTTATCCTGAGATTTATCACCTCCTGGCGACTGGCTGTAGGAATAGATTGGCATTTGTTTTTGTTCAGTGGTGATTGGACTCACGAATGACAAGATTACCCCATCTCTGTATGGGAGCCCGGGCCTTTGTAGGAGGAGGAGTAGAGTAGAGTCTGACTGCTTGAGGTGCAGTACACGTAGTTGGACGCCCGACGCGGTGCATGACGCGAAGCTTCAGCGAACCGACACAAAACGACCAAAACCGGGAAGCCAGAAATTCGGAGTCTATTTGGCGTTGTGTCTCTCGGAGGTTGTTGCCCTCGGGCCTCGGCGCAGGTAGTTGCAGTCGCGGCAGCCGCACTTTCTTACACACCTCCCCAGCCTTTCAGGCTCATGCATCCGTTCCTTGGACGTCTCGTCGTCAATCTCGTTCTTTGTCTTATTTGTTTCATCGCCTACTCCTCTCAGATATTCATCATATGGCCCTGGTACGGAAGTGTGCTTTCCGTGGAGCTCATTAAACTTCTGTTACCTTTCAAGTTAGTACCTTCTCAATTACAGGCGGGACTTCGCGTCTGAAGCATTTAATTTCCAGCATACTCGTCGCCTTTCTACTATGGAACTACTTTCTTTGCGTGTTCACCGACCCCGGTCGCGTGCCAAATGGATGGGTTCGCTACCCTCGTACTTCAATAAGCTCATACACCTAAACCTTCCCCCTTATAGAAACCTGACACTCATGCGGATGGCTATGAAGTGAAGAAATTAACGGGAGCGCCGCGTTTCTGTCGCATGTGCAATAATTACAAGCCTCCTCGGGCACATCACTGCAGGCAGTGTAATAGGTATCCAATTTGTGGTGAATGCTGCCTTCATTTGCTTACTATGTCTTTTTAGATGCGTCCTTAGGATGGGTATGACATTCATTCCAATCCCGATAATCTTCGCAAATGCTAATCATTTTTTCTAGATCACCATTGCCCATGGATCAATAATTGTGTTGGCCATTTTAACTACGGTCATTTTATCCGCTTCTTATTCTTTGTGGACCTCGCCTGTTCCTATCACATCGCAATGGTCACCAAGAGAGTGTTCTACTCGATGAACGGTACTTATTGGGTGAGCTATATTGTTTCCTTCCTTTTCTTTGGAATGACTAATCAAAGTACTATACAGGACGAACCATCCACTTTAGAGCTCGTAATGATAATATTAAATTATGTTGCCTGTGTTCCGGTCCTGTTGGCCGTAGGAGGCTTCAGGTAGGCTTATCGCACATTGATTCGAATATCTCTGACGTGTTCCTATAGTTTATACCATTTTTACAGCCTAATGGGCAACACAACTACGATTGAAGGGTGGGAGAAAGATAAACTATCTGTCTTAGTCAAGAAGGGAAGAGCACGACAAGTGTGTTATATGTCATCTTCTGAAATGCTTTTCAATTTTATTTCTTTACCTTGAACTTAGGTCAAATTCGCATATGTATGTCTTGTCAAGTGACGATACATTCTTACCCTCTAATATTGACATCCCACAGGATTTGGGTACTATGCGTAATTTCCAATCTGTTCTTGGAACAAACCTCTGGCTATGGTGCTGCCCATCCAAAGCGTCTGGAACAGGGTTGCGATATGAACTCTCAAATTCTGAGGGTGAGTTGCTGCATCTCTCTCATATCAGGCCTCTGGACCGGGATGAGGATTCTGCACATCTCGCATGATGGTTTTCGTGAGTGGAATATCCCCTCTATGCAAAATGTAAGCGCTCATATTTCTCTATCTGTTATTTAGCTTCCTGCCTCGCAGACTACGTCAACTTTTACTGATCACTTTTATCTTTAAATAGGAGAATTCTTACCTCCTGTCGAAATATCTGATGAATCCTCGGCTGATGAAAATCCTGTCCCTTCCACTTCGTCGCCTTGGACATTCGAAAATGGCTCATTGAATCCTGCCCTACAACCATCCAACACTGAAATTCGCAGTGCGAACATGCGACGTCGACGCCGACCTATTCCTGGCACTTCTTCCCTGCCTCCATACCACCCCGACTATAAAGAAGAGGAACAACTAGACGACATGCAGCAGTATTCCGATGATGACGATGATAGTTCCGATGACGAGAAAAGTCGTCTTGGAGCTCGCATTCGAGAAGGCTCAGAAGGTTATGAAGTACGTACCGACACGCGCGAAGAGATGCTGCGCAAGTATCTCGAGAGTTTAGGCGAGCAGCCAGACCGGTATCTTCGATATATACCTCAGGTTGATGAAGACAGTGACTCTGACGAGGACAATACCCCACTTGCTTACAGTATTGACCGGAAAGCCTTGTAAACACTATATTATAGAGATATGTATTAATTTAAATTTACAACCTTCCATCCGATCGACCAAAGAGTATCCTTTAAAATCGGCTGAAATATCAATGGATTTCAAGACACAATTCATCCGTTAATGATGAATTGCTAATACAACTTGAAGAGTACATCATATCAATACCCTATATTAATGCTATGTTACAGCAGAATGAAAATGGTACACAATATGTATAGGTTTGTGAGTGCTGTAGAATGTGTGGAATTGAACAACATGCAGTGCAGAAGATCTATGAAACAATGCATTAAATTTACCAAAGAAGGCCATGATAAAGGTGGATGGCAAGAAGGACAAGGAAGGTGAAGGAGAACAGGGAATGATTAGGTTGAGGTACGTTGGCGAATTTGTTCTGTGGTTTCAATGACAGGCTTGAGCAAATCGTCGATCTCCTTTGCAACCTGCTCTTGGTTTTCTCGACAGCACAGAGACAAGTTTGTCAGGACCTTCTCAAGATCGCCCTTTACGTGCTGGACAACGATGGGACGGATGTATTCCAACAGTTCCTCAATCTTCACAGGCGAGAGGGTGGTGACTGGTTTGGGGGTTGGCCTTGAGTGAAGGCTGAGATTTTGGATTAGTTCCGTCAGTTCTCGTCTTTCTGCGCCTTCGGACTCCTTGAGCTTGTCGTATGCGGCGAACTCGGCTTCTGCCTTTACAGTAATAAAATCAAATTATTAGCAATTCTGAGGTATGAAAATTCATAACATCGGAAAAAACACACCTGTTCAGAAATCTTGTCCATAGAGAGCCTTTCTTGCTTCAGCGTCTCGATCTTTTCTTCGAGTTCTTGGATTGTTGAGAAAGCTTGCGCAGCTTTGTCGATCTGCATCTGGAGGGCCTGTCCATTGGTGTCCGCCCTCGGTGCTAGAGCTTGCATGGCTTCGCCGGGTGTTTCTTGATCAACTACAATAGGGCGTGGTTTTTCATCTAGGACCTTCAAGTCGCCATATAGCTCGTCAACTCTAGTATAGGTTTCCCCATAAACCAACTCCGATGCATCGTCTAGCACTACTTCAAGTAAGTCTATGGCCGAATTTAATTCCTTCCACGACCATTTTTCTCGGTGAAGTAGGGACTGGAGTTCCAGTATTTGAGGGCTTGATCGAGGATCTGCGAGAGAATCGACAAGTGATGACTTCATTTTTGCGTCTTCCTCCTCCTGCTTGGCCTTCAAAAGTGCTTGATGCTGTTCCAAATCCTGTAACCATTCTTTGAGTTCACTTGTATAGGTCCGGATAGTGAAGCTATCCGGATCAATCCCTGTAGACTTGTCGGGTTTTGTTGGAAGCTCAGGGAGTTTCGCAAGATGCTTGAGGGCGCGATCTCGGGCTAATCTAGCTTCAGATACTTTGTAGTCGTACTGAGCCCGATGTTCATCTAACTTTGTGCGAGTTTTCAAGGTGGGATGAGAGTACGTTTCTGAGGCTTGAGCTTGCTTCCAGCGGACAGCCTCATCTTGTGCACGTTGCATAACCACCTGAAAGACAACGGCCTCTTGCATAGCTCTACATACGAGTTAATAAAATACTTCAAGAGGTTGCAAGAGAAAAGGAAAAGACTCACTCCACAACTTCAGTATAAAATTTGAGACGCCCTTTGTACCCTGTGTAACTTTTTTGGGGTGAAGGCGAAGTTGGAGTCGATGTACCAGTCTCAGCGAGTTTACCCTTCCCGGTATCAGTGGATAATGCGAGACGCGCTGCCTCAACGAAAGGCATTTTTGCCAGGGACGTCATGAAAGTTCGCGGTGTTGGCCTCGACATACTGCTCATTGAAGGTGCCGGAGAAAAGGAAGCGGTGCGGCCGCGCGGGGGACCTAAATCAAAGTCTGATCGAAGAAGGGCCGACTGTGCTTTCTTAGCGCGGTCGTCGAATGGGTGCGAAGGAACAGTCGGTGTAGAGACAGAGGATGGTGGTCTGAATGAAGGGGAACGATCTCGCATGGTAACGTCTTCCTTATCTTTTCTTTGATCCATTCCCGTTGCTTTGTTCCGAATGTTCGCCTCGCCCCATGCTTTTGGTGCAGTAGGGATAATAGAATTGGTAGAGTTCGACCGAGCACCCCAACCTCCATTGTCTGCAGTTCGCTCCTTTCCCGACCCTGCACTTTCTGCATCCTTCCCCTTTCCCCACCCTCCACCGTCTGTGTTTTCCCCCTTTCCCCATCCGCTATCTTCTGTCTCTTTCCCCTTTCCCCATCCTCCACTTTCTGTATTTTTCTCTTTCCCCAAAGAGCTTCCTGCACCATCGCCTCCTCCCCAAACTCCTGAGGCAGATCCCCACATATCGTTACCGCTGGATGAACCCCAGGTGTTCTTCAAGGCCCCCTTTTCTGCAGCCTTCTCCAGGTTGTCCATCCAGGAGCCACTACTTTCCGTTGTAAGCCAAGTAGGTTGTAAGCCAGAAGACTGGTTGTTATCGCCCCTAGATGGATCACTGGTACTGGCGTCCTTTGCTGAGTCGCGACCAATATCTGAATGTGGATCATGCCTCGTTGCAGTGCGATGCTCGGGAGCATTTACCCATCCTCTTTCTGCATCGGCGGAGTTCGCTGCTTTTAAATCTCGAGAGGGTGCAGCTTGAGCAGGACCATCGGGTGCCCATGCATCCGGTTGAGAGCGGTCACCAGCACTGGGGCGGCGGCGAGAATGAGAAAAACGAGCATGCTTCCACAATGGATTGTCTGGATGGATATATCTGCAGTCTTTATGCAATGCATGTTTTCTATTTAAGATGTTTCCGTTGTCATCAAATTGCTGTAGAGGCAGAGTAAGGTGAAACCCAGGCCAAGCGTACAGGACTTGGAGCACCTACATTGCAACGGATATCAGGCATGCTGGTGGATTGATCTTTCTGCCTGAGGCCCGGGGAACGAATATATCATAGAGAGCGGGATGGTAACATAAGTAGCTGTTTAGTAGATGCATTGAAGCTGAGGACGGTTCGACGAGGCAGCTTCGCCATTCCCAGGGAGGTCCCGGCCCGAAATGACCGTTTTGCGATCAATCTGGCTGCACGTGACCCCCAGAGCCGAATTGAGACAAGTCTCGCGCGCCCAACGCACTGGACCGAAGATCACGGCCCAGCTGGGCCGAGAAATTAACTTAAATAGATCACTATTAGCGACTTTTTCTCAGATTTGGGTCAAAACCTCTGGCCAGGTAAGTGCATAGATTGGCTTCTAGACCACCCTGGGAATGGCGAATTTTTCACGGTTCGTTGGATGTATCCATCACATGATCATGGTTTTGGCATCGATGCATTCGCCGTTCGGGGACAAGCACCGGAGATGCATCATGGCCACCGACATATGACAAAAATAAGAGCGTCATTCCCCTCTGTTGATCATCTTCTGATAATCTCACCATTTCCATGGCTATTCTTCCCGAATTTCTGATTATTGAAGTCTGCGTTGACTCTGTGCAGTCTGCCATCACGTACGTCCCTTTTGTCTATCCATGGTCGTCCCCAAGCTTATTATAACCATTTAAAAGTGCTATAAGAGCTGGCGCGGACAGACTAGAGGTGTGCGCAAACCTAGGCGCCGGTGGTGGAACCACACCTACTCTAGGCCTTGTGAAGTCTATCCAAAGGGCGGTCGATCTTCCGTTAATGGTTGGGATGGGTCCATTTCCTCAACAATCCTCGCGTCCTTTGCTCAAGCTTGAAATTTTCTGCTTGCCAGATCATGATCCGACCACGCATTGGCGATTTTCTCTATTCAAATGACGAGTTGGACGTTATTTTGGAGGATATCAGAGCGTTCAAGGAATTGGGGAACATCCGAGGATTTGTTGTGGGCGCATTGACCAAAGATGGACAGGTTGACATTGAACGCATGAAAATGTGAGGTTCACCCATTCTGACATTTATTGTCATTGATAATTCCCTTTCTTAGAATCGTCGATGAAATCTTGCCGTTAGAAGGTATGACATCAACTACCTCATCCCCTTATGTTCCGTTCTCAACTTCCATTTTGGCAGTGTGCTTTCACAGAGCCTTCGACATGACAGAAGACCCCATTCAAGGTGATTTCTGGACTATATCCTTTAGGAAGTTTTCGTCTCAATGTTTATATTCAGCCATGACGGATATCACAGATATCGGCGGAATATCGCGGATTTTGACAAGGTAATTCGCTTCCGTCATATGGGCGCTTAAATTGATTTGATGCAGTGGACACAGCGCTAAAGCGCCGGAGGGGCTTCCGATTCTGCAGAAACTGTTCAGAAGAAGAACAGAGCTTGTAGAGGGTGATGTTTGGGGCCTAACTGTGATGCCTGGTTCCGATATCAATGGAAAGACCCTTCCTGCTCTCCTCAAGGCCTTGCTACCTCTTGGTCTGAGAGAAATTCACCTCAGCGGCGGTAAATGGGTTTCAAATAATATGGCATTCAGAAGAGATGGAATGGGAATGGGAACAGACCCCAGCACAGAATGGCAGGTGTGGCATACCCAAGAAGACGAGGTGCAGAAAGTGAGGCAGATTTGCGACGTCATGTGGCAAGATTTTGTCTCTACTATCACAGATTGATCAGAGGGGGACATATATTTGCATTTTATTGGCTTCCAGCTATTATTTTACTTACTACAACCAGCTAATTGTACTCTACTCTCAGTATATTGCCATGGATCATAAGAATCTCAAGCTAAAGCTTTGAAAGTATACTTTTCGATAGTGTTCAAGTTGAAGATGGAGGCTTCAATTGTTCAGGAAGCGGTGCGGAGTCACTCCCAGCGAATCTCAACGAATCCATTCATTAGCGCGCGGCGCTGTGACAGGAGGCGCCATACATACATAATGGGGAAATCTGGCCCGGGTCCGCTGTATGTATCCTTTCTTCCGCGAGCCGCTTTGGTGCACCATCGAGGCCCATCGTCCGCAATTGAGATTCAAACTTCAAACTTCCACCCCGATGTGCAGAACACCCGCGAGACAACTAACCTGTCTAAGATATACTGGAGGACGCCAAGTTGCGCACCTATCAGTTCAATTCCATTCTGAGTTCTGCATGAATAAATTCTCCTTGATCACTGGCCTCAAGTCTCAGTATCTTAGGCCCAGGCGCGTACGTCACTCTAAAGCCAACGACGACGCCCACCGGCAAGCACGCAGCAACACGCAGAATCATCACGACCTATTCATGTTATGCATATCTGGTATTCGTACGTCATCAGCAAGTCATCAGAGCCTTGCACGGAGTCTCTGCCCCGGATGAGGCATACCATGCCACGCTATGCATGTATTCTTGAGGGAAAGAAAGGATCCATTGATGATCGAATTGCGGTCCCTGTAAATTCCCCCAAATTCCCTGCATCGCTCGACCCGCCAATACTACGCGACGTTGACGTCTGTGTGCTTCCTTCTCAATTATAATCCATCGCCTGCGTAGCTCTATTGAAATACAGAATCATCGCTCTTCTACCGCCCATTGCTCAGCTTTGTGTTACCCACATGCACACTGCGGTCTCAGCAGCTGCCCCAAACCAACGGCCACCTCAAATATGGTGGTCTAATGCGGCGTTCTTCGTTCTCATCCACATTGCGGCCATAGTTGGGGTCTGCTATCTGCCTCCTTGGTCTGTCAAAAAGGAAACGCTATTTCTGTGGTTCATGACATGGCAGTTGTCAGATTTTGGGTACGTACACGCTTATGACGCGAATAGCATCTCTCATGTCTGATCCATGCCTCCCAGTATTACCATTGGCTACCACAGGCTGTACTCGCATAAGGCGTTCCGGGCAGCGACAAGTGTGCGTGTTGTTTTGGCTGTCCTGGGCGCCTCCGCCTTCCAAGGTTCTATCAAGGTGTGTAGCAGAGGTTCATTGCGCTATCTTGCAAATGATTGACATGGTGTTTCTCTAGTGGTGGTGAGTAACATTGTTTAGTGAAGGCGGACGATGCCAACTGTTGTATATCGTATTAGGTGTCTCCGCCACAGATTGCACCATGTAAGTTAGAAAGTTTAACCATCTCGGATTCATTTTAATATTGTGCTTCCTTCAGAGATTCACGGATGACCCTTTACATGATCCGTATGTCCAAATTGCAAGACAGAAAGCTATATTCTGACCGATATGTGAAGATACGCCGCTACTAGAGGTCTCTTTTATTCTCACATGGGCTGGATATTCTACAAACCGACCTACGAACGAATGGCGCTTATAGAAAGAGATGACCTTGAAAACGATCCAGGTTCGTTTCGAGAACCAACTTCAAGTATGAGAATCTCAATGCCGTTTTTGCAGTGGTCCAGTTTCAACACAAATATTATGGTACGAGGTCAAGCAAATGCAATGCTACTTTACTCAAGCAATCTGCTCCTTTAGTATCTATGGCATTATTTTTCGGATTTGTTTTTCCTGCAGCTGCCGGTTATCTGTGGAACGACGCGCTCGGAGGTTTCATATATGGAGGCTTGGTTGCCAGGCTTTTCAGTGCGTAAATTCAATTAGTGTACATGATTGTACTTATCCTTATTAGTCTGGCATTGTACCTTCCTTGTCAATTCGTTTGTAGTTCCTTTTATACGTCCTTTGCAGAAAGTAATGATTGTGACTGACCAGGTTGGCACACTGGGATGGATTACAGCCATACTCGGATGAAAATACTTCCAAAGGCAACCTTGTATGTGCAAAAAACATCGGACGCGTTCGCTATTGACTTCGCCTATCAGCTTCTAGCGCTTCTGACCGGCGGAGAGGGAAATCACAACTTTGTAAGTTTCTCCTGTCCTAAAATTGTTAACAATATTCAAATGCTATGTTCAGCACGTCAGTGGTCTTTAACAAACCACTTAAGGAATAACGTTAACGGGATTTGGTATTCTTAGCATTCTTTTCCGCACGACTTTCGTTCTGGCCCTTCATTGACTGACTGGGACCCCACCAAATGGATCATTCTGGCCTTGCAGAAATTTGGTCTCGTTACCTCTCTGCGACGTGCTGAAGAAAAAGATCGCGTCGAAGCGATAAGGTATATGCAGATGAAAGATACACCAGGCTTTGTAGAGCCAGAGTCAGATGTCGATGAGGCCTGGGATGGAGACGTCTGGCGTTTTGACCGCGTCAAAGAGTTCGCGCAAGCAAAGCCTGGCCGATGCATCGTTGTCATTAATGGGTTTGTGGTAGATGCTACCTTTTACCTTGGAGAACATGTAAGCGCTGAAATTTCGATGATTAAATTCCTGCTGAGTTGCAATTTGTCCTTAGCCTGGCGGTGCGACCATACTCCGAAAGTACTCAGTACGAGAGAATGGCGACCAGGATACATGGAACACAGCTCATTGGGCTTTCAATGGCGGAATGAACAATCATTCTCGCTCCGCAAAGCGACGCATGCGGGAGCTACGGATTGCAAAACTTGTTAATTGAATAGAGGTTGGGGCCTCGATGTTGTTGTATTTTTTTTTCTGTACTAGAGTAGAGTGTCATTTGTATTTCCGTTGTAGAGCTTCCCGCTAGAATAGATATGAAGACGAAACTGGGGACTTGAACCACGCGTACACACGCGCATACACAAAGCAGCCTTAAAGCTACTATCAACGCGTTCTAGCACGTGATCTTACCCACTGAAGTCAGGTCCGACATAGTGCATACCATACTATAGCACCTCAGTCATTTTCGTCATTTCCACCTCCGTTATCTGCTTTTCTTCTGCCATAAAAGCATCGCAGGTCTAATTCAACGAGTATCAATACTGTGCGGCCAATGTCGAAGCGAGAGCACGAACACATTAATGGAACAGGGGAAAATGCAGGATCAAGGCATAGCAAACGGCGTAGAGAAGAAGAGGCCTCGTCAGATGTAGATGTGACCACGTCGGACCCCATTGAGAGTTTCAAGACCAATGGCGGCGAAAGCAGTCCGCAGCAGATCAGAGAGAAAGGAATGGTGCTGTGGACGACTGTAAAAGATGGGGTCAACAAAGAGTGAGTAGCTGCCTTATTGGAACTCCTCTTTTTCCTTTTGGTCCTTCCTGCGTTCACGCTCACTTCTGACACAAACCATCACCACAACTCCTTACGCATCTTCCTCACAGGGGAGCTTCCATTTCTGCAGCCTTTTTGCGCAAACCTCCAAAGCGAATTTACCCAGATTACTATGAACTCATCAAGCAGCCTATCGCGCTCGAAGACATCAAAAGAAAGTTGGACCACCATGATTACCCATCTCTTCAAGCCGTGAAGAACGACTTTGAACTCCTTGTTGCCAACGCGAAGCAGTACAACCAAGCTGAAAGTGCTATTGTTCAAGATGCAAAGGAAATTATGGTACGTCTAGCGAGCATAAGACCCCTTTTCTTCTTTGCGTTATTGTTATCGGCGAGGTCGTCTAATACTCTTTTTCAGAGGTTGGTCAACAAAGCATACAGCAAGATGGTACCGGGCGATGAAGACGAAGAAAAGAAAACTCCAAGTCTCCATCGCTTGATGAAAAGCAGGCTGGAGAAGCTGGTGGCTAAAAAGGATTCTACGTGCGTCGATCTCCATACATATTCAGTGCTCTGATTCTTAACATTAATGCGTACAGCGGTCGCACTCTATCGGACGCTTTCATGGTGTTACCATCCAAAAAGGAGTGGTCAATATACTACAGGGAAATCAAGCATCCTCAATGCCTTGAAGCTATCTACGTGCGTACATTTATTGTCCCAAGGTTCATTGCAGTCATGTTGCATATAGAAACACATTAAACGCAAGGAATATCATTCGGCTGCTCAATTCGCTGCTGATGTTGAACTTGTGTTTTCCAACGCATTGACTTTCAATCAAGACCAGAGTGTCATCTGGAACGATGCCATGACTTTGCGGGTATGATATTTTGGGCGTGCTTTTTTACCTTCTATTCATTACTTTCGCTTCAGGATTATTTCAGGCAGTTAATGTCGGACATGCCACCTCCCCATTCCCTCCCAGAATACTCTAAGTATGCAAGCAAACCATCCAATAAAATCAAGATCAAGCCTCCTCAAGCTGCAACATCCAGCCTAAACCAGCAAGCAACAAAACAAGAACATGGATCAACGTCGTCTCTTCTCCTACGGGTGCCTGCAGCACATCCACCTAGTTCTTCGAAGACCGTAGCTCAAGCACCGACGCCTGCGCCACAAACTCGTTCCCCTCTTGTTCCAACTACTACCCATGTACCCTCCGAAACGGTAGCCCCAGCTGCCAAAACTCCTAAACCGCAATCAAAACAGCAAATCCAGGCATCGACCAAAGCTACCGCGGCCAAAGCGCCTACACCACAACCTGCTCAGACGGTTTCATTCATCAATGCTACCCCATCTCACTATCCACGCACTCCTTATGTTCCACCACCCCCCGTACATACACCTGCCCCTGCCGTCACTTCCGCCACTCCACCTCTTATTCATCCACCGTCTGCCTTAAATTCACATTCCGTCTCTCAATCTCCTGCCCCTATAATTCTTCCCTTGAATCGCCAATTAAAGTCTATCAACCTTCGAATACAACCAACAGGACGAGCATTGAGCCTGGATCACCGTGACGGTGTCAAAAGCTGGGCGGCACGACTCGGGCAAGGGGAGTCAAGCGTCGTTGTCAGCAATTTGGTATATTTGAGAGATGAAGAAGAGGAGGAGAGCAGTGCGGATGAAAATGAGGTGGAAAAGGATGAAGATGATATGGATGTTGATGTCGAAGCAGGCTCGACCTCACCGAAGAACAACCGGAAGAAGGGCAAAGGACGAGGACGAGGCAGACCTCCAAAGGCT
This sequence comes from Pholiota adiposa, assembly GCA_009935795.1. Classification (NCBI taxonomy): domain Eukaryota; kingdom Fungi; phylum Basidiomycota; class Agaricomycetes; order Agaricales; family Strophariaceae; genus Pholiota; species Pholiota adiposa. Next base: position 24,241 of record QEYC01000240.1, on the reverse strand, counting down.
GCCGCAAAGGCCGCGGCCTCAGCCAAAGCTCCCAAGGTCGCTAAAAAGAAGGTGGCGAACAAAGTTGGCGAGATCCAGCTGAAGCTTAATAATTTCGTGGTCAAAGAGCAATCTGATGCCCCAGGCCAATGGAATGTCCAGTTACCGGTTGGGTCAAGTACCATCGAAATGGGAGAAGTTGGTGGAATGGTATGGAAGCTTTATGTCGAAAGATTAGCAGACGCTTGATGAACCTTTCTCTTGGACTGGTATTTATTCATTCCTCTCCTGTTTCTTTTCATTGATCGCTATGATTTTCGCTTTCTGTATGACTTGTTTTTATACTTTTGCGTAGTGACGGTATATCTCTATAATTTTTCTAAGTCAGGCTTGCGTCGTTAATTAGCATCTGTAATAAATATCGATGTTTCAATATTTTGTCATTTGCCAATGTTGCACTACCATTTGGCCTGCACTTTTGGCTCTTTAATCTACGCGCTTGACTTGGCGTTGCGATCCATCTTTTCGATGACGCCGTTGACATTGATGACAATGACGGACAGTGGACACTGCAAGATTATCGGGATCACGTGCTAACGCCGGGGAGTAGTCATTATGATTTCGCACTGTATTACTATCAGACACAGACTCTTGCATTGAGCCACATCTCCAACCTTTCGCTTCCTACAAGCAAGTCTTTTTCTCCCCTCTATGCGTGGGTGTACTTTCTAATGCTTTTTTCCGACCCATTCGGCTTGTCAAAACAGCGATAAAATGGCGCCCACGGCTGTTCAACCTGTCGCCGAAACTGGCTTAAATGCGAACCTCAAAAAGCCTGTTACTGACGTGACTCCCGACGGCAAAGTTGACCAGCAAGAACCTTCTCATGACGACGTTGATGTCGAAGGCGACGATGACGGTGATGACGATGCTGTGGTGGAAGGCGCTGGTGCTGGTGAGTAGCCATTTTTTGACCATTTTTGCATATTTCAGCGACCGCATTGTGGTCTGAAACATCCTGAAAACACAAACAGGCGAAGGAAAGAAGAAGAAGAAGAAGAAGAAGTCCAAGAAGAAGAAGTCTGAGCAGTCTGAACCACCTCGAGTTGGTTTGAGCAAGCTTTTCCCTAGCGGCATCTATCCAGAAGGCGAACTGCAGGAGTATAAAGACGAGTATGTGCATTTGGCATATCATACCCATATCATCCACTATCCTGACCGTGATTTAGCAACGCTTACCGAACAACATCTGAAGAAGCAAGATATAATGAAAAACTTGCAAATGAAGACCCAGAAACCACGTACAACGACATCCGACGCGCTGCAGAAGTACATCGTCAAGTGCGACGGAGCGCTAGGAAATTTATTCGTCCTGGAATGGCCATGACAGACATCGCAAACTATATAGAAGACGGAACACGAGCGCTTGTCGAGGAAAACGGATTTGAGAGCGGTATTGGATTTCCAACTGGCTTGAGTTTGAATCATTGCGCCGCGCACTATACACCAAATGCTGGCGACACTGTTGGTACGTCCATTGCGAAATTGCAATTAACCATTATCCTGACCTCAATTTGCAAGTTTTACAACAAGGAGACGTACTCAAGGTGGATTTCGGTGTTCACGTAAATGGAAGAATCTTAGATTCGGCCTTTACTCTCACATTCGACCATACATACGATAAATTGGTCGAAGCTGTCAAGGCTGCAACAGAAACTGGTGTCAGGGTGCGAAAATAATTGAAGATTCCTACTGAGATGTTACTCACGCTAGCTCTGATATTCAGGAAGCAGGCATTGATGTTCGGCTTGGAGAACTTGCTGGATATATCCAAGAGACCATGGAATCCTATGAAGTTGAGGTTGGAGGCAAAATATTACCAGGTCAGTTACTTTTCTTGAACATTTAAAGTGGTGACTGAATTGAATCGAACCTGATTCAGTCAAACCCATCGAAAATCTCTCTGGACATTCTATCAACAAGTACCAAATACATGGAGGAAAATCGGTAATGCTGGTCAAGAACAACGATGATACCAAAATGGAGGAAGGCGAATATTTTGCTATTGAAACCTTTGGTTCTACAGGCCGCGGTCGGATCGTGGAAGGTGTAAGTGAAATGGTTTGCAGTGTCATGCTGTACTCATTAGTTTGTTCAGGGAGAATGTTCCCATTATGCAAAGAAAGTTGATGCACCACATGTACCTCTTCGGTGGGTTGTCGGCGTTCTGTACATTCAGCGCATGTTCTAATTCGGACGTAATTCTTCAGGCTAACCACAGCAAAGTCTCTCTTAAAGACAATAAACACCAAGTTTGGCACACTGCCATTTTGCCGCCGATACCTCGACCGCGCTGGGGAAAGTAAGTACTTGCTTGCGCTGAATCATCTTGTCCAGCAAGGTATTGTCCAGGACTACCCTCCACTCTGCGATCAGCGCGGTTCAATGACCGCGCAATTCGTAAGTGTCTCCTTGCCCGATTCCGTAAATTTGATCTGATACGTTCTGCAGGAGCACACGATCCTGCTTCGACCGACTAGGAAGGAAGTGGTGAGCCGAGGCGATGACTATTGAGAAGATGACGTTTGCGGGGCACAGCCGTTCGGCGCGGGTCTGCGGGGTAGACATCAGCTGACTTCCGTTTGGGGCAACGATTCGGATCACGGACGATTAAAACTGCAGGTGCTTAATGTTCCATATTCCTGAAACTCTGCCATGTACTAGTCCTCTTTCTATTTATCCATCTCTCTTACCCATCGTATGCATGTCGCCCTGGTTCCTTGCCTCCAGACGTCTGCAGCCTCCCCTGGTGCAGGCCTCTCATAGCTCACCCGCCCAGTCTCTGCTCCACTATGAAACTGGATCTCCACCACCCTCCGCGCGCGTTGACCCCAAGTTGAAGCTCCAACCACGGCGGCCATTGCATCTCTGGGACTATCTGAAGTTTGGCATCATCTTCGCTTCCAAAGGTAATTGTACGGTTTTTTATCTCTCTTGCTCTCACTCAGAGAATCTTCTCCTAGCCACCGAACTCACTTCCGACGTCCTTTCACATCACATCTGGGGCCCCCGTCGAAAATCTTGGGGGATCGAAATGACCATCGTTACAAGCCTCATACGTGGCGCTGAGCGCCATAGCGCCATGGTGGATATTGTAAGCCGTCGAACTACCATCATTACCGCTGCCCGAATAACTTAACTGATGTAATCTCGGAACTAGGGAACTATTCGTACGCTTATGAGCATCGGCGGGCTTGTACCACTTCCTTCAGATGCTCTTGTCTCCCCAGTTACTTTTCGTGTCAAGAAGCGAAACCTCCGTGGAATTTTGGCTCAATACGATGCGAAAGAAACCGGTCAGCGTGAGTTATGTGGTGAATGGGTTGTCGGCCTCAAGACATGGCAGCGTATGCAAACCGAATGGAAGGCTGCGAAGCAGTCAGATCCGACTTCTAGCCAATCATCTTTCAGCTTCTCGGGAAGCACAACTCCTCCTGCCGACTTTCTGAAAAGAAAAGAGCGTGTAATATTGTACATCCACGGAGGTGCGTAAAATAATTTTCCTTTATCTCTATTGGATGAAGTAATAGCTTCGCATTACACCATCTAGGTGCATACTATCTGTCAAGTGCCGCAGCGCAACGAATTATATCTATCCCACTTGCTAAATACACCGATTCGCGCGTTTTCGGTATGCTCACATCGTCCTATGCCATTCCATCAACCTGGATGTCTGATTCCTTCTATTCGGTTTACTTCCAAAAATAGCTCTGGATTACCGTCTGGCACCAGAAACATGTTTTCCTGGTCCTTTGCACGACGCCGTAACTGCATACATGCGACTCATCGAAGAACTACATATCCCTTCGGAAAATATCATCGTTTGTGGAGACAGTGCTGGAGGTGGTCTTTCGTTGGCATTGCTCATGTATCTTCGCGACAACGCATACCCACTTCCGTCAGGTGCCATTTTGATGTCTCCATGGGTCGGTGAGTATTTTCTCGCCGAAAACTCCTATATGTCTATCTTTATTCACCATGACCCTTGCGAATAGATCTCACTATGAGTTGCGAATCCTGGGATGCAAACGCCCCATACGACGTCGTGCCATTTCCTGCTGCTGACAATCACATGAATCCCATTGCACTCTATCTCGGCGAACGCACGGAGGAATACCTTACCCATCCCTACGCCAGTCCACTATTTGGAGACTTTAAGGGCCTTCCACCGTTGTTGGTTCAAGCGGGTGATGCGGAAGTACTCAGAGATGAGATTGCTTTATTAGCGCATAAAGCCACCTTGGCTGGTGTACAGGTGATGCACGAGCTATATGAAGATGCCGTAAGTTTAACTATCTGCTCAAGCCAGCTAAAAATAACAACTTCGATAGATCCACGTCTTCCAAGCATACCCATTCCTGGAGGCCTCTCGCCGATCTTTCGAATCCATGCGCCAATTCGTGCGCTACGTCCTCCCACAGTATCAGAGTCGGTCACCCCAGCTCCTTGCTGCAATCGCCGAACGCGGAATGGAGGAAGAAATTACGAATGACCGTTCAGTTCTTGTTGGCGGTGATGGCGTCGAAGCACCTTTGTCTTACGATGAAGTGAAGCAATATGGAGATATAAGCCAGAACGGGGTGGGGAGAAAACGACACTCAGTTGACCTTGGTGGCACACTACATTTGAGTGACGATAGCGATGATGCACCAAGCTGGGTGCGGTCACCTGTTGTACGCCCGCACAAAGGTCCCCCGCCATGGAAAGCGAGCTTAAGACAGAAGGATACGAGCGACCTCAAACATGTCCAAGATGCAGAACTCGGTGATATTCCACATCTTAATCTCACATCTCCGCCATTATATTCGCCTATGCCGCTTCAAGCAATGACGGGATCACTTCTAGCCAAGCGGCCCACATTGTCGACAGCTTCGTCATGTTCATCGATGAGGTCGGCATCATCATTCAGTTCACCGAGGTCTCCCGCCTCCGCCATTACACCTAGCCTTAGTCCAAAAAGGATACAATCTGCTAGCTCTTTATCTCCATTTGCCCCGCACTTGCACAGAAGTCACGACGATCAACCTCCTTCCCCCGACAAGCTTTCCTTCAATTTGTTCAAATCGTCATCGAAAACCCACTGCCTTTCTCGATCCACCACATTGATATCACCTGAACCATTCCTCACAATTCCACGTGCGGAAACGATGACTCTTCCTTCGCCTTCTTTGCGAAAGCGGAGATTGTCGTCTGGCTTGCTGATGACGCATAAGATCAAGAAAGGCAGAGATATACCCGCTCTGTGGTTAACGGAAAAGGATGGAAGACACGACACAACAGCGATGCATGTTGCATCCCCGTCAACTTCCTCGGGCATGGGAGATGTAAAGACGCTCATTGACGAGTGGACACGCTTGGGCCCTGCAAACAAAACAGTGATGGTTTCTGCGCTTCCAACTTCGCAGCGGTAGCATCAAGGCTTGACAATACGGATTCCATTTTCCCAACAATCTCTATTTTTCTTCCCATTGGCACAGCATGCCCGGATTTCTTCTTTTTTCTCTCTTCGTATTCCTATATTCCTCATGGCTTGCCATCATCATGATTACCACAATCTCCACCATCCCCGACATTACCCAACCCTATTGAAGCCATTGTCCCACACACATGACATCTATTCCTTTCTACTGCATTCTGCCCAGGGGAGCCAACAGCAACTATCAAGCAAGCACCAGATTCTACAAGAGTTAAACCATTCAGTATCTACTTTGTACTTAATGGCTAATTCATTCTACTGTATATCAATCCTGTATTAGTACAACTATTGGAATTATAATGGTTTTTCAAATTTCCTATGCAAGGTATTGGATCTACATAGCATTTGCTTGTCCGTATCAGAGAGTCACTCATTTTCTCTCTCGAAAATGCCGATATCCAGTTCCCATTATATGTATTAGGATTTAGTACAACGTAGGTATCAGTTAAAACATTGGGTTAGATAGGTATGCACACCAAAGCCCATCGCATAAGGCTACCAATTACAATAGAAGGAAATTGCTATTTAATTGCTGAGCGCCTGGCCATTCTGAATTTCCAATCCCTTCTTGTGAATCTCCAACTCTTCAATGATGTTCATCAGCGCATTGCACTCCCAGTTACCGAAGATGAAACCTTCATAGAGCATTGTCGTCGCCAACCATGCAATAAAAATTGTAAAGAGGACGAAGATGGTGTTTATCCACGAGTGAGGGAGAAAGGCAGTGCCGAAGATTATTCCAACCAGGAGAACAATACACAGACAGAATATAATGAGTTCTTTGCGAGACCGTTCTCGTGAGAAGCGGTAGCATGCTGTCAGAGCCTGGATGGTGGTCGCCGTAGCCGTACTTGATAGTTCGCGAACAGGAGGGATCTGAGATGGTTCGGGGTCGCTGATAATGTCGAAAGTGGTTTCCAAGCCAAAGTGGTCAGAGTGGGAGAAAATATGGCCTTGAACGAGATCGGTAAGCACGACTTGTGAGTCTACGGCTTTCAAGATTGGATTTGAAAGTCCTGGCCTGTCGGGCTGGCGGTATAAACGTAATCGAGACGCTTGCCCCATGTGCCCCGCGCGTAGAGTTTTGCAGCTGACCAGCTGTTCAATGGAGAGTCGGCCGTGATACCAAGTCTTTGGATAGCGTCTATAGGGCTGGATATTTGGGAAGCGCGGACTTCGATGGGATGAGTGATCTTCCACGCGTCTTGTAGGTTGGCGTGTTCCATTATGACAGTCATAGGCAGTGTGGGTGGGATGCTATTGAAGTCTCCTAGCTGTGAAATAATTTAAATGTCATTATTCAGGTCTGTCAAACGATACAGACGTACAGCAATGACATATCTGCCGTGTTGAGCAGCTTGTCTAGCGAACTTTGCAAATTCCCAAGCGTTGACGAGACGATGGGCTCTGTTATGTTCTGGTCCATCTTCGCCTCCTTTGGCATATAGCTAGAAAAGAAAATATATTTAATTAGAAGTCGGAAAGCAAAAACTGGGTACTCAAACGTGTGTATTAAATACTTGGACCTGTCCAAGGATAGGATGGAGAATTACGACATGTGAGGCGGCCTTGCCAACAAACCAGTCACCTCCTAGTACGTCCAGAGGTGTTCCATTCAGAGAGTATGGCTGGATAACAGCTGATATAATTGGATATCGGGTGAATATCGCGAGGCCCGACCCTAGCGCACCGCTGCAATGAGGCAAGGGCAGACTTTAGTCCCGTCGGCTGAAATCAGGAATGCAAGAATGATTACCTGTAGAAGAATTTAGAATAAGGCAGGCGCTTGGCCACTCGCTCTTGTACTCGCTGGTAGTGTGCAAATACCCATATTTCTTGTAGCGCGATGATATCGTATTCGGAATTGGATAGTTCGTGTGCGATGGCCTCTATGCGGTGGTCGAGCTTCTTAGACACGTACTTGAGTCCCCTGTATCCGCATCAGACAGAGTCAGGGAAGACGGCAGAAGACTGACCAGCAGTTGAGGGTGAGGACGCAGATGCGGGACTCGTCTGGCATGGCCGTTGTGGGCAAAGCTATATTTAGGGCTGGTGTGACAGAGGAACAAGTAAAATGGGGTCACGTCACGGCGTATTGGACTTTAGACGATGACTGCGACGACGACGTTGACGCCGGCCGAGTGCGTTCCACTCTCCCTCTCCCCAAAGACACATACTTAGCTTCCTTCTTCTCTCCGCCCACAGTATCGAAATCGCCACGCGCGCAGCAGACCACTTCACCCGCATCTACTACTCCGCCTATGACTCCGACACACGCCTCGCCGACCTCCCCCACTTCTACCGCCCCTCCTCGTCCCTGACGTGGAACGGCAAGCCCTTCCAGGGCGCCGATGGACTCAAGGAGCTAGTGGCCAAGATGCCACCGACAAGACACGAAGTACAGTCCTTTGACTGCCATCCAATACCAGGTTTGTCCTCGTCGTGACTCATCTGTCGGCGCTTCATCTCTGACAACCCGCCCTCGTTCATAGGAGCCCAGCCGCCATCTCTCCTGATTACGGTCTCTGGAAGCGTCACCCATGGACCTGGCCCGTCAGCCAACCCGCCAGACACCCCCTCCCGTTCCCCAGAAGGCCACCCACGCGTATTTTCCCAAACTTTCATTCTTGTTCCCGACCCATCCGCACCGCCGACGAAACCGGGTGAGGTGGCCAAATATTACGTTGGGGCAGATGCGGTGCGCTTTGTTGGTTAGAATATTGTAAGTTGCTGTCAACCTCTTCTCATATTTTGAACTCAACCCATTATTCTCCCAAGCTTTGTAGTACTAGACATGCATCATCAATCATTATCACATACCCGCTGCAATGCAGGCATCATCTGTTTCCCATTTCCTTGAATCTCATCTGTATTATACTTTGGATCGTGATCAATACCAGACTTTGTATTTACCAAAATTTGACGCGTCAGACCATTCCACCCAATGTACTGTACCTTATAAACAAGCATCCAGCAATGACTAAATATTTTCTGAGGTTGTTCATAGTTTGAAGACGAGCGCGAAAATATATGATTGATTGTATACAACAAAAGCATGTGCCCTATGATTTTGAGAATTGCAAATTCTACATTGAAGAAAAGGTGAAAAATCCATCGGAAGCCAGATGCAATCAACCAAACGTTTGACTCTGCAGGGATACTCGTCAGCAAGAACAAAGAAAAAAAAAGAACAAAGACAAAACTTACCGAACGAGCACTCCTCTTGATCTTGGAAAGCCGCCATTCGTCCGGCTTCTCGTATTTGTTGAAGAGTGGCTCAATCTTCTCTTGCCTCTTCCGCTTACTGATTTTATTGGCATCAGCGACCTTGAAGAACTGGGGCGCAACCTCCACGAGCCACTTGGGCTCCACCGCGGTAACGTTGTGGCAGTACTCGCGCGTCGTCAAGACCAGCTCATGGTACACCAGCCATTCGGGATTGCGGTTGAACAGAGCGGATGAAGGATGGATGTACACAGGCGTGCCTTCGACGAGGGTCTTGTAGCCTTCCTGAGGTCCTTCTTTGCAGCGTTACGGAAGAAACCTGAGCAAATAGCCTTGCGGACGACGTTGAAATCGCGGCCAGCAGATAGAATATCATGTTTGTATCTAACATTCATGTAAGTAAAAAAGCGGATAATAGAACAATTAAATCAAACATACCGATCCATGATACCAAGCAATTGTTTTCGCACATCTTGTGCGCGACGCATGCTCCGAGCCTGGATGAAATTCTCATAACACCAGGGATTTGAAAAGTTGGCAGCCTTCCAGCCGTTATACACGGTCAGCAGGGTCAGATGATCGCCTTCAGGTTGATGGAATTTGGCCTTTTTCGAATCAGCCTGACCCTGCTTTTCCTTTGGTCGATAGAACACCGACTGCACAGACAACATAGCAACAATGGAGAGAATCTCCTCCGAGCAACCATAATCTACTGACGCAATCAACATCTTGGCTAGTGGCGGATCCATAGGGAAATCGGCCATCTTCCTTCCTAATCTCGTCAGTAGACCTTCGTCGTCCAGGGCCGAGAGGGCATAAAGGGATTCCAGAGCCGTCAACATCGTCTGCGCAGGGGGCGGGTCCATGAAATCGAAGCTAAGGAGGTCATTGACACCCATAGCTTTCAATTGAAGAATATTGCCGAAAGATTCGTCCGTTGGATATCAGGAATGGAATTGGGCAACATCTCATTGCGATATGCTGCCTCGGTGTATAGACGATAGCACTTTCCAGGACCAGTACGACCTGCACGACCAGATCGTTGTCTCGCCTGCGCCTGCGAGATGGGCATCACAACAAGCGAGTCCATACCCAGTCGTGGATCGTATGCATTCTGCTTTGAAAATCCTGGATCGATGACATAATAGATACCAGGGATCGTCAAACTGGTCTCGGCGACGTTCGTGGCGATGACGACTTTACGAGCGCCTGGCGGTGTAGGTTCGAAGACTCTGGACTGTACTTCCGAGGGAAGGGCGGAATAGATAGGAAGGATGATGAGCTCGGGTACTTTGGGCCCTAGGGCTTTCATGCGCTCGAATAGAATTTCGCATGAGGTATCGATCTCCTCCTGACCAGTGAGGAAAAGAAGGATATCACCAGGGGGTTCGGAAAGATGGATTTGCATGACGGTGATGAGAGATGCGTCCAGGTAGTCGGTCTCTGGTTCTTTGGTATATAGGATTTCGACGGGGTAGGTTCGACCTGGGATCGTGAAGATGGGGCATCGAAGAAGTACTTCGAGAATTTCTCTGCATCCAGAGTTGCGGAGGTAACGATCAACTTCAAGTCGGGTCTTCGCTTGACAGCCTCTATAAATTATTGCGTTAGTATAAGTATTCGGTTTTAAGAGAAGGTGTTAAGTTAAATACGTACTCTTAAGAAGACCAAACAGAACATCGGTGGCGATAGTCCTTTCGTGCGCTTCGTCCAACATGACGACAGAGTAGCTGCTACATAGAGGGTCGATCAGACATTCGCGCTGCAGCATACCATCCGTCATGTACTTGATACGGGTTTCTGGACTTGTGCAATCCTCGAAACGGATGGTGTACCCAACTTCCTGCCCCAACCGACAACCAACCTCTTCCGAGACACGCTTAGCCACGGACATCGCAGCAACACGACGAGGTTGGGTGCAGCCTATACGACCTCGATCTGCGTACCCAGATTCTGCAAGGTATTGCACCATCTGTGTCGTCTTCCCGGAACCAGTATCACCAACAACGATAAGAACTTGATGCTATAATAATGGTGAGTATTTCTTAAGATACAGTGGAAATAAACAAAAACCTACCTCGTCGATAGCCTTAAGGAGCGGATCCCTAAGTTTGTAGATGGGCAAGCTCTTCCTCTGGTCTTGGATACTGAGACTCGTATGTTCTCCAAAGGTAGTGGCTTTGTTGAAGCTCGATTGCTTCCATGAAGGTACTTCCCCGGCTTTCTGTCCCCTGAGGTTGCCACGTAGATCTTGGGCGAACACTTTGTCTGCCTCTTTAGACATGGGATCCAACCAAGGTTGACTGAAGTCGCGAGCTTGAGAATCGGCCTCTTCATTGACCTCTTGTTGTCGCAGTTCGCGACGTTCCTTCGCTAACGAGGCGCCAGCTAAGGCAGCCCTGTTCAGCGAACCATCCGGTGCCTTCACAATCTTTACAGGGCTGAGATCGAGTGTTCGCTTCGTTTGACCAGCCAAGAAAGGAGGTTCGTCTTCACGGATTTCTACATCCAACTCCTCCTCAATCTCTGCATGGGCCATTGGGTTGTTGAAATCCTCATCGAGGTCGGGGTATTCTGAAGCATCGATAGCTCCTGACGAAATGAGCTGTTTGATTTCCCATCTTTCGGGGGATGTCAAACGCTTCGCTGAGCGCACAGGAGCGGTGTCCTTTGAGCGGAGAGGCATAGCGTTGGCACCAGAGGATGCTGCCCTTGCCGACTGTATTCGCTCTTCCTCCATCTCGGCTTCTGACTTGATACGCAAGTGCGGTGTCAAGTCTCGACCAGTTTGCTGATCAACATCCTTCATCGACAACCCTACTTTGGTCCCTGCAACACTCATCACTTTTACTTTGACTGGCTGTCCTCTACTCAGGAGGTCAGCTGCAGAGTTCGCTCGTGCCCCGGTCTGAATATTGGATACGTGCACCAAGCCTGAAAGTCAAGTTAGACATAGAAAAGAGCAGCATTTGGATAATAAACATACCTTCAGCCCTCCAGCAACTCCGTCAAGAGTGACGAAAGCACCGAATTCCTTGAGACCAGATACCTTTCCGTCATAAATTTTGAAAAGGACAGGTCTCTCGTCAATTTGACGACGCCCCCATTCCGACCACCATATCGGTCGTCTCTACGTTCTTCTCTCCCTCGTGGAGGACTGGGACTCCGTCGCTGTCGTTTCGCTGGGGGTTCCTCGCCTCCAGGATGCGGCCGTGTCGGCTTGCCAGCAACCAAGTCGCCCAACTCCTTCAGAAACACGTCATCCGACACAGCAGGAGGAACCTCACGGTCCTTTACTGCAAGTCCAGGGAATAGTCGCTTCTGCCTCTCGAGCTCTGATATTTCGCCATTGTCCTTTTCCTTGCCCTTCGCCTTCGCACTTTTTGCTTTGCGCTTCTTGTATTCGGATGCAGGCTGAGAATGAGTCGATCCACGTTCTCGATAAAGGAGTCTGAGAACCCTGCGCCAGTTTCCTTTAGCTTGACCTTGAATGAGACAAGCTGTCGCTAGATTCGCCATGGAGGTTGATGAGGAACTCGGCGAGTGTTTTGTCATTGTATCCTGTGTGATTGTCTATTTCTTGGGTGATTTTATTCACCAAAGATAATAGTTCGAATTGGTAGAGATCTGCGTCGGCCATAAAATGAGAAGAAGGACGGGGAAAAGCAAAGAACACTGAACAGGTCCCTTCCAAAAAGTTTGTCGTTTCCCAAGTCATAAGTGAACATCACATGACTACGGTGGCCGAGAACCGCTCGACATTCGCATTTGCGGTTCACTCAGCCGAGTCACATGAGATTTCGCTTATGGTCCGTTCCCACAGACTCTCTATCGTCCATTCTCTCATCTGTAACAGTGTAGTCGACTGTAGAACAAAAAATTGCCTACTAGTACCTCTTAATATTAAGAAATTTGAGGTATTTACGGGTCTGTTAGTGCGACGGTTGTCAAATCGAGCATTAGACAATATTTGAAGACACTTTCACACGGTCGCGCTACAGTGCGCTCAATCTATTTTATGTGGAAACTTGATAACTTAGTGCCCTGTATTTAATATCATGACACGCAGTAAGCAATGAATTTGACGCCTAAATACCGCTACTCGACTTGGAGCTGACACAAAAAGATCACGCTAGCCTTTGTCGGTAGAGAATTGAATGCGCATATTTTCGGAGAAGGCTCTATAATACAGAAATAATTAAATCATGTGTATACAGCTCGCTGGCGCCTGGCATAGGAAATCAAATGTGCATATTCTCGAGGAAGAGAGGAAGATCCTACAGAAGAAATAAATCCTGGGCATACAAGTTAACTTGCTACTTCGTGGCAGGCACGCCTCTACATAGAGTAATGGTCTAATCTAGTTCGCTAAAGCCATGGGCCTGGAAATTTCAGAACAAAGATTCGAAGCTTATTAAGTTTTTCGGGACAAGGGAAGCCTACCAAAGTTAACCAAACACACCTGTAGTTCGGAAGGAATGCACACCGTGCATGGCGCAGTCTACACACTGGTCCTCAGACCATATTACATAAGTTACCTATTTTAGCAGTGGCAGGCCATAAATGTTTAATATAAGCCAAATAGCGCTGAATCGTGGCCTTCCGAAGGTACTTGTAAGGCAGGATAAATTGTATGATGCATCCCAAAAGGTTTCATTCAACAATAGCCAGTGCTCATACCAGGGAAGCAATTATGAGTAACTGGTCAATACATCAGTCCGAACGTTTACATTGTCCCCAGCGCACGATAATTTCCACGCAGACTTGACGCAGGCAGACTCGTCCCACCGGCACGATTAGTGTATGGTTCCCCCAGAACGATATATCCAATGTGATGGTTATTGTCCCCGGTGCACGGTATTAATCATGCAGACAGTTTCGTCCCACCCGCACGATTAGTGTATCGTTCCTCCAGAACGATATATCGCATGTGGCGGTGCCGGAGCATGACGCAGATATTTTCGTCCCACCCGCACGAAATATCCCATGTGGCGCTGATCGTTCCGGGAGCACGATACCCATCACACAGAGATTTTCGTCCCCCCCGCACGATTACTGTAGTGTATCGTTCCCCCTGAACGATATATCATATGTGGCGGTGACCGTCCCCGGAGCACGATATCTACCGCACAGAGAATTTAGTCCCACCGGCACGAATAGTATATCGTTCTGGGGGAACACTAAGTATATCGCATGTGGCGGTGCCGGTGCATGACACCCACCACGCAGATAATTTCATCCCACCAGCATAATATATTAATCGTGCTGGGGGAACGATATATCCAATGGGGCGCTGATCGTTCCGGGAGCACGATACCCATCACACAGAGATTTTCGTCCCCCCCGCACGATTACTGTAGTGTATCGTTCCCCCTGAACGATATATCATATGTGGCGGTGACCGTCCCCGGAGCACGATATCTACCGCACAGAGAATTTAGTCTAGTGCAGGGTTAGATATTATTTTGGCCTTGTTACTAACGTGAGATATTCCTGGGCTCTTTGGGACGTTAGATATCCATGTTAGTAACAGTGATATATTCGATTATGTAATTTTCCTCCCACGGTGTTACTAACATGAAAATTAATATCTAACGCGTTACTAACATGTTACAAACGTGTTAGATACTCTAGACGGCACCAAAGATGCTTTCAATACTCCATTCACCTTGTATAAATAGTTAACCCTCTTGTCCATCAGCGCCACCCTGCCAGAGCACTATCAAATTAAGCATCAACCTCCCACTATCTTTCTCCGCAGTCCGAGCTTGCATTCGAGCTTGACAAAATTCACGATGTTAAAATTTGAAGCCGCTTGAATACAGTTACTCCTTGTTGGTACTCTCGTAGCTTCTGACATGCGGCTATTATTTTTCCAAGTGGGGAGGAAAGGCTTTGATGTCAAGGCTTTGGAGGACCTCAGCCGCGGGCGCAGAGGAAATTGATGAAAGACTTGTCCGGATTTGAAGCTTTTCCAGCCAAAATACGTGAATTTGACACCCATTTTGGCGAAGTTTTGGGAAAAGGTTCTTTTTGGGACTGCAACAAACTCTGTCACAAGCCGACAAATTGCTCAGTCGGGGGCGTGTTCCTGTAGCCTCCGAGAATATCTAACAGTAAATAACATCGACTTTTCGACCCCTCCTTGTGAGATATGTTAATAACGTGAGATATATATGTTATTTATTCATTGTTACTAACAATATCATAACAAACCCTGCACTAATTTAGTCCCACCGGCACGAATAGTATATCGTTCTGGGGGAACACTAAGTATATCGCATGTGGCGGTGCCGGTGCATGACACCCACCACGCAGATAATTTCATCCCACCAGCACAATATATTAATCGTGCTGGGGGAACGATATATCCAATGGGGCGCTGATCATTCCGGGAGCACGATATCTACCACACAGAGAATTTCGTCCCCCCCGCACGATTACTATAGTGTATCGTTCCCCCTGAACGATATATCATATGTGGCGGTGCCGGCGCATGATGCTACCTGGCAGACAATTTCGTCCCACCCGCACGAAATATCAGTGTATCGTTTGGGGGGAACGATAAATCCCATCTAGCGGTAATCGTCCGTGGCGCACGATATCTGCCATACATAGGATTTCGTTCCCCTAGCACAATTTGTGTATCGTTCTGGGGGAACAATATATCTCATGTGGCGGTGATCGTCCCCGGCGCACGATATTTACCAAGCAGATAATTTCCCCCCACCCTCTGCACTAAATATCAGTATATTGTTTAGCGGCGCGATAGAATCCTATGTACGGTGAGCGAGGCGCCGCACTGTACGTGCTTTTATTCATGAGGGTATCTTCGATAATATTTTTAGAAATCAATTGATAAAATGAGCTGCGTTGTTGAGTGGTTAGTTGTACTTACGGCTGCTGTTCTCGGCTGAAGTTCAGGTGTTCCATTGTAATGCAGTGCGAATTATTTTTGGACTGACCGTGTAAGCATTGACGACATCATGTACTTCGAACTTGATTTCATTTGTGAACGCGGATCAGTCTGAACTAAAGACAGAAATAGATTTGGTTAGTCCTCCGCACGCCGTTCTGTAGGAACGAAATATGTGTGTGGTCGTCAATATATTGTTCCCAATGCATGCAAACTAGATAATGCTATTAAGCTACGCGTCTTTCCATTTGCTGAATCCGAATTCTGTTCCAAATTGAGATAAAGACCTTGGTGAACATAACTGCCCTGTCCTGGGACATGTAGCTCACAGATTTTCTGATGCGCTTTATACCGCTGTTGCCGCATTCTGCTGCGCTGGAATTAATAGACATCAGCCGGTGGTCCGCCTCAGAGTAGGTGGCGAGGAAGGTAGCATGTCCGCATCTAGTGTGACCACTACAATGGAAGACATCGATAGCAAACAGGGTGTTAGCGAAGAACTCGGGTTCGCGCGTCATGCAGTATGGCTGCAGCGCGCATGCAAAGTCATATACCACAATTCTTGGGGCAGTCTTCCATCGGGTATACAGCGCAGAAAACACGTCGTTCCGCCCTTCAGCTGAAGGGATACAGTGAAAACCATAGCACACGCTGTGCGTGCACCACACACACATGATACCACCGGTCAAACGGCTTTCTCCATATTTCGCGTAGAACTTGTTACAGCCTTCTCCACGCTTCTCTTGGTTGGCCTTGTCGCTCCCGGAGTCATTTGGAAATGAGGGATAAGAAGGTCGAGCGCGAATTGGTGGCATTCCATAGCAAGATCCCGTCTGTTTGAAAAATTAGAACTGTACTATATCATTCAGGATCCAAGTCTGAAGGCGAATACCTTCTGCCACGCATCACTCTCTTCTCGAATCGTCAAGTCTTCGGTTGGGTATCCATATTTTTCCATACTCTTCAGAGCAATATATGCTGTCTTGTACAGCCATTTGCAAAGTCCCAGAGTCAAGACGCTTGGTGATCCAAGGAGCTTCGTGTCGTAGTCCACCACATGGTACACAGCAGGAATGAGTTTTAACTCAGATGTCGTTATTTCATTGGGCGACACAATAAATTTCAGCAATTTGACCATTGCCTCCCCGTTGACCAATTGGAGGACAGACTCTTCAGCGGCGATCTGGGTTAGAAATTTCAGTACAATTGTAACTAGGCACTTTGATATCAGCGTACCTGCAGAAATAATTTTTGATAGACCGCCGGTGCAATACACCTTCTATTTATTGATTCTTCCCCGAAAAAGCTGTCGAATATCGTTCCCAAACACCCATCGAGCGCTTTCAGAGCTTCGACCGCCCCAGGAATCAGCTCCATTCGCCGCGCTAGCGCCTCTGCTTTCCTCCTCTCCGCGATGGCTTGTGGAGATACGTCGTTTTCCTCAGCACGTTCGTCGAAGCCCAGGTTTTCGAAATCTGGTACGAGCAATTTTGGGCCCAATAGGATAGTCCGCAGGTGTTTTCGCATAATCTTGTCTTTGATACACTGCAAATTAGGCGCCGGTCGAACCAATGGTTTGCTTGGCGCTGTAGGTGCGATCCATGTAGGGGGTTTCAGAGTAGCCAATAGATTTTTTCGGTTGAATGCAAGGGTCACTCCATCAAATATTGCGACATCGGGGTTTGGCCCACATTTTGAACAGGTCATGTCGTCGTGGAGCTCAACCAGCTTTACGTAGGAAAACCACACCGCTCTGAAGGTCTTGTCAGACACAAACTCTGGAGAGCCTCGGGTGAGATAACGACGGTTGACAACAGACACCCACGCAACGAAAGGTGTTTCGGAGGATGTGAAAGAACTTGTATAGTCGTCGAGTAGATCCAATGTGAATAGCGACCTGTTGTTCCAGTTGAATAGCCCAAGGTGGCGTCCGTCAGGGCCGATATACCGCGCTGTACAACCTGGACACTTTTGGACTTCGATACTTGATTTCCAAACCCCCACAAGAGTGTATATAATGCAGGGAATCGTTTCGACTGTATTTCCTGCTGCGAACATATGCCTTGGGTCGTTGCAACGGCAAGAGGAATCTGGTGTAATTTTGATCAGTTCCGGCGCTGAATGCAAAGTCGGCAGGGGAGGAGCAGCTCGATCGCTCTCAATGCGCGCCCACAGAGGAGGTGGAAGTGATTTATATGAAACAGCTGTGTGATTATTTGCTGAAAGACGTTTCGTATTTATTGGAGCGTATTCATCTAAGCCGTGTCAGATTTTGTTCTTATACAGGAGATCGATGATCTAGTCAGGACATACCAACATATTTCAACGAATCATCTGTCGCCTTTGGGTCTTCTGCGTGAAGGTCACCCCGAACATGTTGTTGGAGTGATTTACGAGCCGCATTTATATGTGCGCAGTTTGTCGCATGTTGATCCAGCGAGCATTTCCATGAACCCTCCCCGGATATGGGGCCATGGTGCTCGACAATTGCCCTGTTCTTGAGCGTTTTGAAAGTAGCGCCCATTGTTGGCACAGAGAATTTGGATACAAAAGAATCATCGAGAGCGTCTTCGTATCTCAAGAACATGAACGTGCGCTCATTATTTCCTAGAAAGGAAAAGACCATCAAATTAAGCGCTCAGGACAAACATTAAGCTCGGATACACTGACCGCTTAATCCACTGTTGAACGGGAAACATTCTGCCCCAAATTCCTCCAGAAACTGCGCATGAAAGCAAGTTCCCGCTTCTTGAGAGTGAGAGCATAAGCATGTCACGGAAATCCCCAATCCCATTCTCGACCTGCTTAGATGGTATAGATGTGACTGACAAACATAGTAAGTTTCCGCTCATCTAGGATATTAATAACACGACTTACTGTGGCCTCGTTTTTCCGCCGATTCCACCCATGGACGATGAACAGCTCCTCGGACAATTGTGTGAACATTGAATCATCCCACTCTAAGCTCTCCACAAACAAGCCATACGCCCGGTCGGGGCTGGGTGTAGCCGACACCGTATTTCCAGCTTCCATGTTCCCCATAGAATCCTTATCCCATCCGTCCCAACTCAACGTGTCGCCTCTGCTGAAGTCCTCTGTTGCATCTTCCTCTGCTCTATTCTCGGTAACTTCATTTCTTGGTGCACTCGTTCCACCCGTAGCTGATTTGACCCTCCGACGGAATCGTTTCTGTTGTTGCTGCGCCTTGAAATTTGAAATTCTAGCCTTCTTCTGTGGCGATTGAATGTCAAAGTCTGAGTCTGTGCTATCTTCTACGCCTGTATATCTGACGTTTAGGACTGGCGAACTTGGAACTTCTCCATAGCGTACGGGAGCGACAGAGCAATCTGAGTCGTCTGATAATGGCATTGAATCAAGGTAACGCGTAATCATTTGCATGCCTTCGTAAACGCCTCAGAGCTGTGCCCAGTGGACGATCTGGCCTCAATATCGTTCATAGAGGACGATAGCCACGTAAGTGTTTTGAGCGTCCTTGACCACCCGGTTTCTTGTTGCCAACATACGACCACAATGGCACGTCAGAAAACTGACAAGCCAGATGCAGAGTCTACATCGTCTCCTCGCAAGGTAAGCCTGTCCGTTGGACAATGCTATATATTGTATTCTCACTCCTAATTGCAGTCTCAGCGCCGAAGTGGTCTCACTTCGCGCACAGCTCTTCCCACTTCTGCCCAGAAGCAACGTAAGACTAATGCTCCGGCGCACTGCTCTCGATGCGAAGGAAATCCTTTGCGCTCCCAATGTATGCATACGAAGGCAGGCCGGGAATACTTACTGGCACAGGAGGCATCCATTGTATGTCCATTTACTTATTTCTATGAGATGATTAACTAGCGTCCCATTGCAATCCACAGATAATGACCGTACCACCGCTGCAGGTATGGCTATGAATCGTCATTATTCTCTACCATCACGCTCATCACATAACACAGGCGAATGGGTTGCCTTCTATTTATTGTAGCCCCCAAACCTCACACGTTCTTCCTGACCAATGTGACCCTCCTCCGACTTCACCGGTCGGTATGCCAGAAGGAAGTCCCAGCTGGCAGCCCGTCGACTTTTCCCTTGATCCTAGCCTGCTTGTCCATCTACACCTACACGCTCTCATCCCGTAGGCGGTGCGAATGTGACGGCCAGTGGTTTCACAGAGGTCCCCAGCTCTGTTCCAGGAGAACACAGTCTCACCCTGACGGCGATCCTTCTATTGGTAGGGAGGCATCGATCACCCCTTCACGCGCATACGAGCCTCTGCGAAGCGCCCATATATAACTATGTGAAACACGCTGATGCGCCTAGTGTCGTAGATAGAGTGAATGCGTGAATAAATCACACAAACCAAAATCCACAACAAGTGAGGGGGCAAGAAGGGTACGAGCGCGAGTTCCAAGAGGCGTTCCCTCCAGGGTCTGTCACCTCGAGGCGAGAACGGCGGTGGAACGACGAGGACACACACTAGCGGCGTAGATCCGCTGGCGAAGTCAACAAAACGAAGCCGCCGGCGGTAACGGCAGCGGGAACGCAACGAGACGAAGACGAAGACGACGACGACGAATTACTGAGACTAAACTGAGCGCTGGACGAAGGGGGGATCGGTTTCTCTGTTCTCTCCAGAATCTACGTTACAAGTTTATAATCTATGGCGCTGTTTTGCGTGCTACCGGACGGAAATATGAGGGAAAATTCGAGAAGAAAATTCGAGACTAAGGCAAGAACAAAAGAAAAGAGTCTGGAGAGGTATAGAACTAATATGCCCTTGGAGATATACACAAAATCGGGAAGGATGAGGAGCGATCTCAAATACGGTCGGTCAACTAGTACTAAAATTAGCAGTAGGCGCGCGGCGCCTAAGTCCAAGAAAGCCGAATGGCTGTGAGCGGCGCGTTCTCGAGCTTTCTGGCTGATGTGGACCGCCGGCGAATTAGTAAGACAGATTCTGTCTTGCTGATAACGGATACTTGGTCGTCAGGGGGCCGGTGATACGAAGCGGGTGATTTCGGAGGTCCAGCGGGCGCGCGTTAGAATCCAGCGGAGGTCACGTGACGAAGCCGCTGAGTGCGTAAATCGAAAAAACAGAGGGTATGGAGATGCAAAGCGCATCATCTCCTCCCTACTGAGCTCCTGACTGTCCTCAGTCAGCGCTTCGACATCGAGAATGACGGAGAGAGCTTGTTGGACACCGTAGGGAATGGGCGAAGGGCTAGCGGCGAGCTTGTTGACATGCATAGTGAGTGCATTCCCAAATCAAGACGATGCACGTGCTAGCGGGGTCCTACGTACGCAAATCTGCACGAGAACACCGCGAGGCGTCAAAATATCCCACAGCGGGAACGCGAGAACTTCCCCAACACATCTCTTGCGTTCACCATCATCACTCTCCCATGTTCAACTTCATCCAAGAAATCGACACCCTCATTATACGTGTAGGGCTCTTCAATATCTGGGATCCGATTGACGAACAGGCAGCGGTTACGGCCTTTGTAAGTCGTTGACTTGTATTCTCGTGAACTCGCTAACACTTCCTCTGATATAGGATAATGTTAACCGCCGTCTGGACGACGTTTCCTCCCCAGGAGTGCGGATATGTTCGCGCTCCATTTTCTTAGATATACGCAACCGTTTGATGTCACGGGCCGACCCCAGGCTAGCGGCTTTCAACGCCGAGCTACTGGAGCGCTTTCACGCGCTGGAGGGCCGCCTTCGCTTCTTGGAGGATGTTAGTGGGCCGAATACGGCGGTTGTCATTGAGCAACGGGACTCCGAGATGGCAGACGCGAGTGCGGACAATGGCAGGACAATAGTGGTGACTCCAGCGGCGGCCGCTAGGAGTCAGTCGTCGTTCAGCGGACAGCGGGTAGCTCGAGAGCGTTCTTTGGCCAAGACCAGACGGGAAAACGTGGACGGGGACTGGTAAGGACGCGCAACAAACCGACGGGGGCGTCTCGAGGGCGAGCGCGTGCGACTCCTTTTCGAGTCACTCGTGAACGGGTGCCGCTGAGGACTGACTTCGATCCGAACCTCCACGTTGGCTTCAGCACGCGAGTAAGTGACCTGTCTCTACTTTCCCTTTATTCTGACATCGCTCCCAATAGTGCAAGTACTGTGCGATCGCGACGTTCCATGGAACTGTTTCTTCCTCAAGGCGGATATTCATGCCAAAAGTCGAAGATTGTACGCACTGTCGCCGGGCAAGAAGAATGCGTCCCATACTGGCTCGATACTACGAAGCGCGATCAAGAGCCACTGGTTCTAACTGAAGACGAGGACGAGAAGGAACAGGAGAATGAAGACGAGAGCGAAAACGAGAACGAGGACGACCAGCGGCGACCCACGCTCATCAACGACGATTCTGGCGGCGAGGGCGGAGATAACCAAGATGACGATGGCGGGATTGACAATGAGGGGGTTGGAAACAACGAGGTCGAGGTCGAAGTGGAAGCTCCGCCAGCGGGGATCGTGTCTGACGAGGTGGAGGCGCCGCTGGATCACGGTCGAGGGAGGGGAGGACAGGCCTGAGAGGGCAGTGGGGGAGATTGTGCCTACCGGACGTACGGCCTGGAGTACAGATTTCGCGCTAGTCGCGCGCTCGCTTCCTATTGGACGGACGCAAACCCCACCAATCGAAGGGTCTCGTCACGGGAGTACTGCATCTCCAGCATCTCGCTTAACAGGGCAAGGACTCTCCCCATCGAAGATCAGCACAGGTCGACGGGTGTCTACATTTCTCGGCGACTTGGTTGACAGGGAAGCGGAACGTCTCCGGCTCCAGCGGGACTTCGAGTATACAGCGGATCGACTTATTGTCCTATCGGATGCGGACGAACAAAATTCTCCTGGCGTTTGACACAGGCTCTTGGAACAGCTTCAAGGCATGCCTACGGACATCGATGAAGAAGCAGGGGCCGACTTTCTGGCGAGGCGAGGCGGATAAGAGCCGTTCACGCAGAGATGAGGGAAACGTTATGGCCCACGTGCGGTTCGCTTGGCTCCTGAGTTCGACATGCTCTTGACTAGGTCATAGAGCGCTTCGAAGAGATGGGAACTGCGAGAGAGGGAGTAGGGCTTCTATCAACAATTTTCTTGGTGCTGGCGGCACATTTTGGACTTCGTAGTATTTTGTTCTTCTTTCATATGTGTATAATCTGTGATGGACTGTCTGAGTAAATAAGTGAGATGAATTTATAGGACTCGAGAATTGAATTTAGAAATGTAAAATAAGCGCCGAGGATGAAAATAAACGAAGTCGAGATGAAATTAAAATAGAGATGGGCTAACGGCTCAGTAGATCATCATGGCCGTTAACCGAAAGGTTGCGCAACGTCAAGGAGTATGCGGCTTAACAAAAACAAAATAAAGAAAAGGAAGAACTTAGCGAGAATGTGTGATAAGGAGTGGGGTTGTATTGCGTGAAGCACGTAGTCTAGAGATCTGAGAGAAATAAGTGAAAGAAATATAAATAATGGCGAAACGTAGCGTAGAAAATTGAAAATGGGCGTATCGGGGCGGTATACTCCTCCCTACTGAAATCTTGACTGTCCTCAGTCATCGAAGTCGATGTAGTCATATCAGCCTCGTCATTGTCGCTGTCGGGCTCGTCTTCGGTCTACTGCGCTGGAGGCTTCGAGTCGATGAGGCGCTGGCGGGAGACGTCGAGGAGTTCGTCGAGAGGCGGTAGCGGCAGGTTCTTGCGGGGGAAGTACGGAATGACGCGGAAAGCAGCAATTGGGCGGTCAAATAGGGCGCCGTCGAGTTCTGCCATAATATATGCGCCGCCGCGATTGCGTGAGATAACAATAAAATGGTCCTTGATAGCGGGGGCGCATCTTCCGATTGAAGGTGACTTTTCGATAGCGGTATGCGTACCAAGACGAGATCTCCGAGCTTGAAATTGTAATCCTTGATCGTGTTGATTGTGTTCTTCTCGAACTTGATGCGGCTTTGACTCTAGCCTCGTAGACGGTGCTGTGTAGTTTTGCGGAGTCCTCGCGTCGTTTTTGGAGAGCTATAGCGCGGTTTCCTAGGAGATCTGCTCGAGAAAGAACTGAGGTTGGGAGGGGGAAGAAGGTAGTTTGCTTCAGCAATATCGAAGTGGAAGGAGCGGATGGGTGCCGGTGAGCGCAAAATATGGAGAACAGCCCATACGTCGACGGATTGGACTCTATCGGCCCAGAAGACGTACGGCGTTACTTGAGAGACACTTAGTTGATCTCAGATCGCGGCGCTTTGAAGAGCGCGCTGGCCGATATCGAAGTGAGAGCGCTCTACTATCCGCGTTAGCTCGCGAGTTGTAACCCGAAATGCGGATGTGATGAATCTTGTAGCGCTTAGCTAAAAGGGGTGGCGGCGATGAATGGCTTGCCATTATCAGTGACGATTTCGACGAGGAGGCCGTATCGGCAAAAGAAGTGAATTAAATAAAAATTTCCTAAGCGTCTTGGGGATTTCTCTGCGCAACATAGCAAATTCGGGGAAAGTGCAAAGGGAGCAACGCGCTGGGACAATATATTTAAATCCTCCTGACGGCGGAAGGAACATAGTATCGATGAAGAAGACTTTGGAGAATAATG